>JAWHQI010000189.1:0-1200000 GCA_033032865.1 Dactylorhiza incarnata | reverse complement strand
ACTCTAAACACAATAAAATTAATTCAGAAGAAATTGTGTGTTTTGGTTGCAGGAAATCAGGACACATGATTGCTGATTGTCCTTCAAAGAGAAAGAACAATAAGAAATCTGATGAAAGGAGGCACAAATCTGACAAGAGACATGAGAAGAGTCTAATAGCCAAGAAGGGCAAAGTCACTCTTAGTGACAGTTGTTGGACATGTGTGTCACATCCCTTTGTTTGAGAATAACAAATCCCATATTGTATTTGATATTGCTTGTTGTGTGTTTATAATGTGCAGGAACTATAGGTGCAATACTCCATAGGTATAAAGCAGCATGGAACAATCTTTTGAAAGGAGCAGCGCTAACGCCAGTGCTATCGCTAACGCCAGCGCTATCGCTAACACTAGCGCTACCGACAGCGATAGCACTAACTCCAGGCGCTAGCACTAACGCCAGGCGCTAGCTCAAGATCGTCTCAGCGGTTCCGTCTCAGCGGTTAACGCTATCGCCAGCGCTAGCGATACCGCAGGCGCTATCTCAAGTTCGTGCACAGCGCCACGCCGCCGACGGTTTCGCAATCGCTCGACACGAACAGCAGCGCTAACGCCTTGTGTTGGCGACTAGGTCTGGGTAGGACTTAGGGGGAAATTCGCCTTGTGTTGGCGACTAGTTCTAGGTGATTAGATCTAGGGGGGCTCGAAGCCATATCCGGGGAAGGATTGGCTAGAGCGGCTTGAGGCCTTATCCGGGAAGGATAGGCTAAAGCCAACCGGTTTGTGGGGATACAAGTCGGTATAGAAAAGGAAAAGAAATTCACTTTTGTACGCCTCTGATTTCTAGCGATATTGAAATCAAATTTTGTAAACACCTTTTTATATAATGCAATCATGATTATATTTGTGTTTATTTGATTTCTCTCATTTGGCGTAAAATTTCATTATTGCAAAATTGTTATTACAAAATTGTTATCATTATTTCCTATTATCTTAAAATTTATAAAAAGAATTTTATTCCCTTATTCACCCCCCCCCCCCCTCTAAGGGCGCCGTAAGATCCAACAAGTGGTATCAGAGCTAGGTTATTCCAAACGGTTTAAAAACCAGGAATAATGGCATCTTATGATCTCGCTTTTTCCAAGGGTCAGGGAATTAGTAGACCACCTCTATTTACTGGGTAAGATTATAATTATAGGAAAAATAGGATGCGTTGTTTTCTAATGACCCTAGATATTGAGGTTTGGAACATGGTAGAAGAAGAATACACTCCTCCTACATTTGTAGTTGGAGAGATAACTTTAGACAAACCCAAAGATAAATGGGATGATCGGGATAAACTCAAATGTAAAAATAACGCAAAAGCCATGAATGCTCTATTTTGTGCGTTAGATAGAAATGAATTTAATAGAATTTCTGCTTGTACTACTGCATATAAAATTTGGAATCATTTGGAAGTTACTCATGAAGGTACATCGCAGGTTAAAGATTCCAAGCTTTTCCAACTGGAGTCGGAATATGAAAATTTTGAATGGATGAAAGCGAAGATGTTGATGGTATGTACACGCGCTTCACCAAGATCGTCAATGCCTCAAAAGCTCTTGGAAAGACCTTCTCAAATGGCGACTTGGTCCGTAAGATCCTTCGTTCTCTTCCTCCAAAATTCAACCCGAAGGTGACGGCTATTTTGGAATCGCACAACTTAAGAACGCTCCAAGTTGAGAGCCTCATTGGGAATCTCAAAACCCATGAGGTAGAACTCAAAATCCAATTTGATGAATACAACAAGGAGCCAAAGAAGAAGGCTTGGCATTAAAATCAAAGAAGGAGTGCCAAGAGGATGAGGATGAAGATGAAGAGAGTCTTTTGGTGAAGAACTTCCGAAAGTTCATGCGAAATCCGGAAAGGCGAAACACTTTCCGGAAATTTATCCAAATGGATGCAAGATGGAAAGGGTCGTCCTCAAAGAAGGAAAAGGAGAGCGATGATGAAGAAGAAATACCTCCACCGGAGTGCTTTCATTGTAGGAAGACGGGGCACATAAGGAGCCAATGCCCAAAATTCTTGAAGGAGAAAAAGGAGAAATGGCACAAAGGGAAAGAAAAGAGGAAGGTGCTAAAGGCAAAGAGATGGGATGACTCCACTTCCTCCTCCTCCGAAGAATCAAGCGGGTCTTCATCAAGCGAATATGAGGAAGCAAACATGTGCCTCATGGGACATGAAAACGACGACGATGACACCAGTGTTCCTAGTGACACTGAGGTAATTCCTCCAACTTATGATGATTTATTTAATGAATTTCTTGAAACGTGCAAAACTTTTGATAAAAATATGAAAGATAGTATTTTATTAAATCGTGAAAATGAATCTCTTATTAAAGAAAATCAAAAGCTTTCCAAAAAGGTAATTATTTTAGAAAAGAGAAAGGTTTCTTGCCAAGAATGTGATCACTCCACAAAATTGGCAAAAGACATTGAAGAGTCACTTTCTAAAGCCCTCTCTCATGCCAAAACTCTTACAAAAGAGAAGGGGGAATTAGAAAGGAAATTAGAAGCCTCTCTTTTGCAAATCAAAAATAATAAAAAAGGTTTTGAAAATAGGTGTGTCATGCTTGTGAAAGAAAATTCTTCACTTAAAGCACAAGTTCATGATCTCACCATGGCCATTAAAATTTTTGGAATAGGCCAAAAATCACTGGAAATGATTCTAGGGAACCAGTGCCATGGTTCTGGAAAGTTTGGGCTCAGATATCGAGGAGAGGGCTACCGCCCGGCGCTAGCCACTAACGCCGGCGCTAGCAGCTCATACCAGAAACCTAAAATTTCTTTTTCAAAATGCTTTCCATCTGCAAATCAAAATTTTTCCAGCAAGAAAATATACCAGAAAAGGGCATCAACCCCCTTTATTTCGTGTGCAAACTGTTATAGGTTAGGTCACACATATAGTTCTTGCAGGAAAATAAAACGAAATACTTTAAAGCAAGTCTGGGTACCTAAGGCTTCCACTTATTCTATGGGTGGTTACACTTGGGTATCCAGATCTTTACTCTCATCTTCTTTCTAGATGTGCAGGCAGGCTAAGGACAATGAAGACGTGTGGTACTTAGATTCAGGATGCTCCAAGCACATGATGGGCAATAAATCAAAGTTCCTTAGCCTAGAAAGGAAGAAGGGAGGGATTGTGACTTTTGGCGACAACGAAAAAGGAAGAATCATGGGAATTGGTATAGTTGGTAACGAATCCTTCACTATATCAAATGTTCTTTATGTAAAAGGGCTAAAACATAATCTTATTTCAATTAGCCAATTATGTGATAAAGGATTAGATGTTTTATTTGAATCTTCTACTAATCTATGCAAAATATCTAATCCTATTACAAACAATATTTTACTAACTGCACCAAGAATACATAATGTTTATATTGTTTCATTTCATGATCTTTCAAAATAATCTTTAAAATGTTTTATTACCAAAAATGATGAACTTGATCTTTGACATAGAAGGCTAGGACATACTAGCACAAAGTTTATTGTAAAACTTGCCAAAAGAGATTTAATTTGAGGATTGCCTAGATTAAATAAAAATTTACCTTCACTTTGTTCACCATGCCAAAAAGGTAAAATTACTAGATCCTCTTTCAAAAGTAAAAATGTTATTTCTACTACAAGACCTTTGCAATTAATTCATATGGATCTCTTTGGTCCCGTTAGCACCGCAAGTCTTGGTGGTAGATTGTATACATATGTTTTAATAGATGATTTTTCTAGATATTGTTGGACAATATTTCTCTCATCCAAATCCGAAGCGTCTTGTGAATTTTCAAAATTATGTACTCGTATTCAAAATGAAAGTGATTTAAAAATTAAATGCATTCGCTCGGATCATGGAGGAGAATTTGAAAATGAAAAATATACTTCTTATTGTGATATGTTAGGCATAAAACATGAGTTCTCCGCACCACGCACACCACAACAAAATGGTGTTGTAGAAAGAAAGAATACGATACTTCAAGAGCTAGCACGCACTATGTTATGTGAATATAAATTACCTAAGTCCTTTTGGGCCGAAGCCGTAAACACATCATGTTGTGTTATAAATAGAATCATGCTTCGCCCATCTTTAAATCTCACACCATATGAACTCTATTTTCAAAAGAAGCCTAATGTGTCTTACTTCAAAGTTTTTGGTTGTAAATGCTTTATCTTAAATACAAAAGATAGCTTGGGAAAGTTTGATGAAAAATGTGATGAAGGAACATTTCTTGGATACTCTTCAACTAGTAAAGCTTATAGAGTTTTTAATAAAAGAACTAGAAAAGTTGAAGAATCAATTAATGTGAAATTTGATGAGCTTGTTCCTTGTATAGAAAGACTTTCCGCAGGTAAAGAGGATGATCTATTACCTCCTTTGGAGCATGGTGATGAAGAACCTTCCAAAGAAGAAGAAGAGGAGGCCAAGAAAGATGAATATGTACCTCCAAGCGTCTTAAAATTCACAAAGGATCATCCACGGGAATTGATAATTGGTGAACCATCCATCGGGGTAAGAACTCGCTCTTCTCTTCATGAATCTTTTTCAAATATTTGTTTTGTTTCCGAAATAGAACCAAAAACCGTTACTACCGCTTTAAATGATGAATTTTGGTTTTTGGCTATGAATGAAGAATTAGAACAATTTGAGCGACATAATGTTTGGAAATTAGTAGAAAGACCATTTAATCACCCGGTTGTAGGTGTAAAATGGATTTTTAAAAATAAATTAGATGGTGAGTCTAGAATATCTAGAAATAAAGCACGCTTAGTAGCACAAGGATATTCTCAAATCGAGGGGATAGATTTTGATGAATCTTTTGCACCCGTTGCTAGATTGGAGTCTATAAGAATTTTTCTAGCATTTGCAAGCTTTAAAAGAATAAAACTATTTCAAATGGATGTGAAAAGTGCTTTTCTAAACGGGTTTGTAAAAGAAGAAGTTTATGTTGAACAACCCCCCGGTTTTATTATTGAAAAATTTCCAAATCATGTTTATAAACTAGAAAAAGTGCTTTATGGTTTAAAACAAGCGCCCCGTGCATGGTATGAAAGACTTACATCATTTTTATTAAAGCACGGTTATATTATGGGAAGTGCGGATAATAATCTCTTCATTAAGCACAATAAGGATGATATAATTATTTTACAAATATATGTTGATGATATTATTTTTGGATCTACTAATGAAGAGATGTGTAAAGAAGTTATTTTAGTGATGAAAAATGAGTTTGAAATGAGTCTTGTAGGAGAACTTTCTTATTTCCTTGGTTTTCAAATATCACAAAGAATTGATGGTATCTTTGTATGTCAAACTAAATATGTCCATGATATGCTTAAACGTTTTGGATTTGAAAACCTTAAACATGCTTCTACACCAATGAGTGCATCACTAAAATTAGGAAAAGATGAATCAGGAGTTTCTATAGATCCAACTTTATATAGAGGTATGATAGGATCTCTACTTTATCTTAGTGCAACTAGACCCGATATTATGTTTGTCGTATACTTATGTGCTCGATTTCAAGCCAATCCAAAAGAATCTCATTTAAAAGCTGTAAAACAAATTTTTAGATATCTCATTGGGTCATCTAGATTAGGATTATGGTACCCACATAATGATTCATTTACATTGCATGGCTATTCCGATTCGGATTATGCCGGTTGTTCACTTGATAAAAAAAGCACTAGTGGTACTTGTCATTTTCTAGGACCTTCATTAGTTGCGTGGTCTAGTAGGAAACAAAATTCAGTTGCACTCTCCACCACGGAGGTCGAATACATTGCATTAGGGAGTTGTTGTGCACAAGCTCTATGGATGAGCCAAACTTTAGAGGACTTTGGTTTTTATCTAAAACTTATTGAATTAAAATGTGACAACAAGAGTGCCATTGATCTTACAAATAATCCGGTACACCACTCTAGATCCAAACATATAGATGTGCGTCATCATTTCATAAGGGATCACATTAAAAAGGAAAATGTAAGGATTAATTTCATCGGCACGGACTCTCAACTTGCTGATATATTCACTAAACCTCTTCCCGATGCAAGGTTTCAAATGTTAAGGTTGGAATTAGGAGTCTTAGACATCTTAGGATGAAAAACATAAAAAACGCTAATGTTTTATGCAATTTGAGCAATCAAGACATCTCTGATAATTACAAAACTTCTGCATAAGACTACTCTTAAGACCCCTAACCAATATCAAAAATAAAAAATTTAAAATTCTTGAAAAATCGTGTACTGTTTCCAGCGCTAGCGATAGTGCCGGCGCTAGCGTGGGTGTGTGATTTTCTGTTTTTTAAAATTTCCAAAAATCAACAAAAATATGTTAGTTTATTTGTGCAAATTCATTTTTGTGTTTCTGTCTATTTTATTTTTGTTTTATTTGAATTATGAAAAATCAACTATAAAAGTTCAAAATTCAAAAATACAAAAATATGTTTTATGGTTTTCTGTTTTATTCATATTATGAAAAATCAACTACAAAAATTCAAAATTCAAAAATACAAAAATATGTTTTTTTTATATTTGTGTTTTATTCATATTATGAAAAATCAACTATAAAAATTCAAAATTTAAAAATGACAAAAATATGTTTTTGTGATTTTCTATTTTGTAATTGATTTAAAAATGATAAAACAAAAAAAAACTGTATGATCTTTATTGCCAATATCAAGCATGTATGAAATCTATTATTTACAATTATTTACAATGTTAAAACATATTCTATCAAGTTACTATAAACATTGTTTTGCCTATCATGCTTTGATATATCTATTTAAAGTGCATCAATTGTATTGAAAAATATGTGTAGAACCAAGCTTAGCATGCCTCTAAGCATGAGTAAATGTTTTATGATTGATAATGATACATTTCACTCACTTATTTTGGTAATCAACATGTGTGTCTAAATCTAAAAATGCTTGCTTGTGTATTGTATTTGTACAATGAATTAAAACTTGCATAAGTTTATTGTCTACACTACATTTGAATTGCACTTATGAAATTTAGAAAAGTGTTTAAGTTTAAAAGTTGGGTTTGCAAAACAAGTGTATTCGGAGAATGTTGTCTCACAAATATGAACAAAAAATTATATATATGTAGACAAATATAACTCCACCAAGCACTACTTGAACCTCCTGATAAGTCTTCATAAGCATTGTGAGGTTGAGCACCTTGGAAAGAATAGTAAAGTTACTTGTGCAAACCTTGGTTTATACACCACTTTGTTAAAAATTATGTGCATTAAAAGTGAGTGAAAGTAATTTACTTGTGTTTTATTGTGCATTTTACTTTACATATGTCTTGTATTTTGGTGATTTAAATCAATTGTTAACATTGCCCAAAATACACTTATATGCACATCATTATCTTTCATAACACTTCTTCTCATGAATATTGGATTCTAATGCTTTATCTATACTACTCTTTAAATAAAAAATGCACTAGATAACCTAGCATGACCTCTACAATGTTTTGGTATCTCTTGAACTTAAAATTAAGTAACATTGTAGTATAATCTCTCTTTGATATGATCATTTCATGCTTGGTATCTTTATGAAAAACTTTGAGATTTCTAAAAGGTTAAAACATCTTTCAATTTTGAACTAAAACTCATATTTTACTTATGCTTTTCATGTTTACAAAAAGATGTTTATTATAATCTTCCGCTTGCTTACAACTCTTATCTTTATATTTGAAATCTCTTATATATGTTATGCTTAAACTCTTTATCATTCTTTATATTTCGAAAAGCTCGATCATGATATATAAATGCCTCCTTACTACCCTCACCCCACCTTCTTTTGATAATACCAAAAGGGGGAGATTAATTGAAGAAATCTATATATGAGAAATATAGATAGATAAGGGGAGACTAATTCATGAAATCTATCATTTAGGGGGAGTAACACATAAATTGCATTTATGTAGGGGGAGCATTAAGATAGGGGGATTATGCACATTATCATGCATATCATTTACTATAGTTGCACTTTTATCTTGCTTATCTTATCTATAAACACTATTGTTGATTTCTTGCTTAGAGGATTTGTTATTATCAAAAGGGGGAGATTGTTGGACATGTGTGTCACATCCCTTTGTTTGAGAATAACAAATCCCATATTGTATTTGATATTGCTTGTTGTGTATTTATAGTGTGCAGGAACTATAGGTGCAATACTCCACAGGTATAAAGCAGCATGGAACAATCTTTTGAAAGGAGCAGCGCGCGCTAACGCCAGTGCTATCACTAATGCTAGCGCTACCGCCAGCGATAGCACTATCGCCAGACGCTAGCTCAAGATCATCTCAGCAGTTCCATCTCAGTGGTTAACGCTACCGCTAGCGCTAGCGATACTGCAGGTGTTATCTCAAGTTCGTGCACAGCACCACGCCACCGACGGTTTCGCAACCGCTCGACACGAACGCTACCGCAGGTGCTAGCCACTACCGCAGGCGCTAGCTCCAAGTTCTATAAAATGCCGGGCTCTCTCTCGTTTTGGTCAGATCTTCCAGAGACATTACTTGTGCCCAAACTCTCGTGCTGCTACTCTGCCAAAACATCATCTCCCACTCAAAGCCAAAGAAGAAATTCAGGAGAAGGATGCCATCACACTGCATCCGAAGAACGATCGCTTCAACCTCGCTTGTGCTTCAGCGATCCTTCATCCTCATCTCCAGAAATCTCAAGAGGGAGTTTGCTTGTTATTTACTTCATTTCTTTATTTGTATTTTGTAGTTAATTCGCCTTGTGTTGGCGACTAGGTCTGGGTAGGACTTAGGGGGAAATTCGCTTTGTGTTGGCGACTAGTTCTAGGTGATTAGATCTAGGGGGGCTCGAGGCCATATCCGGGGAAGGATTGGCTAGAGCGGCTTGAGGCCTTATCCGGGGAAGGATAGGCTAAAGCCAACCGGTTTGTGGGGATACAAGTCGGTATAGAAAAGGAAAAGAAATTCACTTTTGTACGCCTCCGATTTCTAGCGATATTAAAATCAAATTTTGTAAACACCTTTTTTATATAATGCAATCATGATTATATTTGTGTTTATTTGATTTCTCTCATTTGGCGTAAAATTTCATTATTGCAAAATTGTTATTACAAAATTGTTATCATTATTTCCTATTATCTTAAAATATATAAAAAGAATTTTATTCCCTTATTCACCCCCCCCCCCCCCTCTAAGGGCGCCGTAAGATCCAACAACAGTGAATCTCAGTCATCAGACTTAGATAGTGGGGAGGCACTCATAGCTCTGATGGATGCCAATGAAAATGAAGACAGTCTAAATCACAGATCTATGATAATAGCCCCACTATCAAGGTCTGATGGTGAAGAGGATGAAGAAGAGAATGCAGGACTCATGGCACTGAGTGATCAAGAAGATCATGAGACAACTACTGATATAAAGGTACTTGATAAAACTCGTCTATCTGATTTTGATTCTGAACCTGAAATCGATTCATTTTCTTCTGATGAAAATGACTCACAATCTAAACTTCATGTAGATGAAATTATTGAGAAATATCAATTACTTCTTAAAGCACTTAAGAAGAGCAAAAGGCATAATAAAAGATTACAAAAAGAAATATCTGATTTAAAGCAAACTGATTCTCAAAACTCTGAGACAGTTGAGAGGCTGAATCAGACAAGCAAAGAACTTAACAAACTAAAAGTCATGTCTATTATTCACATACAAACTTTATGCACTAAGGAGAAGTTAATAAAAGAACTTGAAGCAAAACTACTAGCAGAAAGAAAACTTGTAGCAAAGTTCTCAAAACCACAAACTATTCTTCCTATAATAGACACAATTTCTGCACAATACAGATATGGCATAGGATATGATAGGAATGCAGATAATAACCCTAAAAGTAATGACAAGGCATCTATGCAACCTTTAAAATTTAACAAAGCCATGCCTATCACAAATAAGCATGATCAAAAGGGTGTGCATAAGTTTTATAAGGGTGAGTGTTCTAAAAGAAAAGTTGATTCAATTCAACCAAGTAATAATAATGCCAAATCACTATGCAAAGAAAAAGTATTAACTCATCATGACTCCTTTGTATTTAAAGCAAACACAAAATCCAAAAGAAAGGAACTAAGACCTGAAGTAAAAAACCACTGCTGTTAAGAAAACGGAACCAGTAAAAGTTACTAAAACAACTTACATAGCTCCTTTGAATAAGGCAATTAAGCAAAATATGAGTCAATATAAAGAAGTAAGAAGACCTCCAAGGAGATATAACAGATATGAATGCTGGTACTGTGGAAGGGTTGTACATTTTGCTCTTGACTATTGGTTCAATCCAACTGTTCCAAGATTCAACTCTGGGAGACCAGTATTCAGACCTATGGCAACTCTCACAGCACCAAGGTTTATTCAACAATTAAATGTTCCAGCTCATACTAACAAGGTTCTAGGACCCAACTTAGTGTGGGCTCCTAAGAAAAGGTAATTTATTTTTGCAGGGTTGTCCAAAGACCAATCAACTTCCAATCTGGTACTTGGACAGTGGGTGCTCTATGCACATGACAGGAACAAAAAGTATGCTGAATGATTACACTCCTATGAGGAATGGACCAAAGGTTACCTTTGGAGGGTCTGAAAAAGGTAAAACTAAAGGTTATGGTATTATCACAAATGGAATTGTCACTATCACCAAAGTTGCTCATGTTGATGGATTGCAACACAATCTCATCAGCATAAGTCAATTGTGTGATATTGGGTATGACATTTCATTCCACAAGGATGAGTGCCTGATTAAGAAAGAGAATGAGATAATTCTCTCAGGCACTAGGAGTGGCAACATTTACTGCCTAAACTTTATATGTTCTGATCAAGTTAATTCCATATGCTTAGTAGCAGAAAATAAAGTTTCTAGTAGTGTTCTATGGCATAAAAGGTTAGCTCACATAAACTATAAGTCTATAAATAAGCTTATCTCAAAAGACCTAGTGAGAACTGGACCTAAGTGGAAGTGTGTGCAGGAGGGTCCTTGCCATGCTTGTCAAATGGGTAAGCAGACCAAGTCTTCCTTCAAACCAATTGGTGAGAAGGATTCCATTAGATGTCTATACTTACTTCACATGGATCTATTTGGACCAATGTCAATCCATAGCTTAGGAGGAAAGTCATACACCCTTGTAATAGTTGATGATTATTCCAGATACATTTGGGTATTCTTCCTTAAACATAAGTCAGACACTTTAGAAATATTTACCAGTTTTGTTAGGCCAATCACCAATGAAATAGGAAATTCTGTAGCCAAAATTAGAAGTGATCATGGGACTGAATTTCAGTCAGGTGCAATGACCAAATTCTGTGAGAATCTAGGCATTTCTCAAGAGTTCTCATCTCCTAGAACTCCCCAACAAAATGGGGTTGCTGAGAGAAGAAATAGAACCCTTATTGAAGCTAGTAGGAGTATGCTAAGTGATTCTTCTCTTCCTGAGTATTTCTGGGCTGAAGCTGTAAACACAGCATGCCATGTGCATAATAGGGCTCTTATAAACAAAAGACTGGATAAGACCCCATATGAGTTGTTGAAAGGTAGAAAACCCACTTTAGCCTATTTCAAAATATTTGGTAGTAAATGCTTTGTATTAAATAATGGAAAGCACCATCTCACTAAATTTGCTGAAAAAGCACATGAGGCAATTTTGGGTATAACTCTCAAAGTAGAGCCTATAGAATTTTCAACAAAAAGTCTAATAGGATAGAAGAATCTATACATGTTGTATTTGATGAAACCAGCCTTATTTATAAGGATCTGGGAAGTTTATCTAGTTGTGCAGGTTCTACACAGAAATTGAAGGAGATGAATATCAATGAACAGCACAATGAGGATAATGAAGAAACTAATGAGACTATAATTGTAACTAGAGAGGATGAACCTCAAGCAGAAGACAATTATGAAGAACCTATTGCTGTTGAAGAACCACCTCATCCAGAACCTCTAGAAGAACCCATTCAAACAGAAGCACCATAATCTCAAAGGGAAAATGAAAGGTGGAGGAATGCAACCAAACATCTGAAGGATCATCCAAAAGAATAGATCATAGGAAATCCAAATGATGGTGTGACTCAATACATGAGGCTTTGCATCACAGCTTTCTATCCAAAATAGAACCTAAGAAGTTTGATGAAGCCAAGAAGGACACTTCATGGATATCAGCTATGCAAGAAGAGCTAAATCAATTTGAAAGGTGCAAAGTCTGGATATTGGTTCCAAGACCAAAGAAACACAAAGTCATAGGGACCAAATGGGTATTCAGGAATAAGCTGGATGAAAATGGTATGATCATAAAAAACAAAGCAAGGTTGGTTGCCCAAGGATATAGACAGGAGGAAGGCATAGACTTTGATCAAGTGTTTGCTCCTGTAGCAAGATTGGAGGCAATCAGATTATTCCTGGCATTTGCAGCACACACTGGATTTATAGTCTGTCAAATGGATGTAAAGTCAGCATTCCTTAATGGAACAATATTGGAGGAAGTCTATGTTGAACAACCCCCAGGTTTTATTGACTCTACTCATCCAAATCATGTCTATCTATTATTAAAAGCATTGTATGGTCTGAAACAGGCACCTAGAGCCTGGTATGAGACATTATCTAGATTTCTTATTGAGAACAAATTCTCAAGAGGAAAGATAGACAAGACATTGTTTCTTAGGATAGTTAAAGGTCACATTATTCTAGTACAAATATATGTAGATGATATAATATTTGGCTCTACTGATAATAATCTTTGCAAAAGGTTTGCAAACCTTATGTAAGGGAAATTTGAAATGAGCAACATGGGTGAGCTTAAATACTTTTTAGGTCTCCAAGTGAAACAGTCTGAGGAAGGAATTTTCATTTCTCAGACCAAGTACACAAAAGGGATTATCAAGAAGTTTGGAATGGAAAATTCCACTGTCATGAAAACACCTATGACAGCAAATATGTCACTGGACAAGGATGAAAAAGGGAAACCTATTGATGAAACCTTGTATAGAGGCATCTTTGGCTCATTGCTCTACCTAACTGCTAGCAGGCCATACATTATGTTCTCAACATGTGTGTGTGCTAGATATCAAGTGAACCCTAAAGAATCTCACTACACTGCTGTCAAAAGAATCCTGAGATATTTGAAGGGCACTCTTAATCTTGGCCTTTGGTATCCTAGAAGCAATGACTTTGAACTAATTGGCTTTTCAGATGATGATTTTGCAGGATGCAAAGAGGGCAGAAAAAGTACATCAGGCACATGCCAATTCCTTGGCAAAAGACTGATATCTTGGAGTAGCAGGAAGCAGACCAGTGTGGCTATTTCTACAGCAGAATCAGAGTACATCTCAGCTGGAAACTGCTGTGCTCAGCTACTATGGATTCAACACCAACTCCAAGACTATAAAGTTCAGCTAAGTAAATCTCCTCTATTTTGTGATTCAACTAGTGCTATTGTTATAGCTAATAATCCTGTATCACATAGCAGAAATAAGCACATAGAAATAAGATACCATTTCATTAGAGAACATGTAGAAAATGGTGATATTTCAATTGAATATGTCCCCTCTGATAAACAAGTTGCTGACATATTTACTAAACCATTGGATGAAACAAAATTCAATAACTTTAAAATTGAATTAGGTATGCTAAAAATGGATTAAAGTTGTATTGGATTAAATAAATGAAAATAATGTTTGTGTCCTACAAAGTAAGTGGAGAAGTTACCTAGCGTCGAGAAAAAATCTGGCGTCGAGAAGATACCTGGCGTTGACAGAAGATAAATGGCGTCGAGCAATCTCAACGCTTGAGCGAACATAGCTAGGCCGTCTCGACAGGGTCAATTTGAACCATTAGATCAATCTTGTCAAACAAGTTCGGCGCGCGGCTATTCATCTTCTTGAATTAGAACTTCTATAAATAGGGAAGACACTTTGTAAGTGCATATGCCCTAGTTCTCTCAGTTCGAAATTAGCTGCCCTAGAAGATCTCTCAATCAATTCCTTCTCTCTTCGATCACCAACAACAATGGCTCCCAAAAGCAGTGATTATCTTTATGAAGGAAGCGAGCTTGTTCGAAATGGATTCCAATCAGCTCCAGTAGAGATCAAATAAACTATCGAATTAATCTACAATGCTGGACTGGAATTTGTGCTATCTGAATCAACTCTTATCTGGAAACGAGAGGTATTAGAGTTTTACTCCAATATAGTAATAGACTCCGTCAATTCAAAGTTTAAGACCAGTGTGAATGGTAAGAAGATTAAGATCACTCCTTCAAGACTCGCTAAGGCACTAGAACTGCCTAGGTTAAAAAGCAATGAAGAAGAAGAAGTGACCTCAGAACAGATTAAATTAGCACAAATCTGGTGCGGAATTGAAACATCTCGAGAAATCACAGGAAGTATTCTTAGAAAAGGAATGAATTCAAAAGGAAAATTGCTAACAGACGTGATAGGAAAGGGCCTGCTGTTTAAGACTGGATCTCATGATAAAATATCCAGAAAAATGTTTATTTTACTAACAAGGATTATTCATTCTTTGAGAACAGATTGGGGGAGAGTAGTGTTTGACAGGGTAATTGAATGTATCCAAGTACCCAACATGGGTAGGATATTATCTTTGTATTTAGTAAAAGTCATTCCCGACTCTTTGAATAACAAACTTGGATCCAAAATAAACCACATGAAGAAAATGGATATTAGAATGTAGAGAGATGGGACAGAGTCTTATCAAATTTTCCACCAGCAGATCTTTCTCCCAAGCAAAAGAAAGCCAAGAAGCAAAAGAAGAAGAAGGTTTCTTTAAGTTCATCAAGATCATCTTCTTCCAAAAGAAAAACTAGATCTTCTCCAATTCATGATCCAAACCTTACAACATCTGAAGAAGAAGAGGGGAACAATCAAAGGGACAGTTCTCCTGACACTCCAAAGGATGAAAATGAGAAAGAAAAGAATGAGAGTGAGAAAGGAGAAGAAGAAAGAGGAAGTCATTATGCATCCCCTGCTAGACTTGAAGGGATTTTTCAAAATGAGAGAGAGGCTCAGGATGAGATCCTTGCTCAGGACAAAATTAATCTGATCAATGCAGAGATTGAGGGGGAGCTTCAAGATGAATTTCCAGCTGAAGACAATGCACCATTTGAGGGGGAGTCTCAGGCCGAGATCCCTGCTAAAGTGAATTCTGTAGCTGATGCTATGGATGTAGAAGGAGAGCCTGAAGCAACAAAGGAACCTGTTGAAAAGGTAATCAAGGTAGAATCCTCTAGCTCGCATATGAGCCAAAGAAATGACTCTTTCATGAGAGAAGAAAGCAGTAGAGGTGTTGAAATGGAAAAGAAAATCAATGTGGATCTTAGTCCTATTCTACCTCAGCTAGCTGGAGGTGTTGCTGAATAATCAAAGAAGATTATTAGAACAGTATATTGAGGAGAATAATACAAAAATGGTAAATGAAGTAGATTTCCAGTTGAAATTGGTTAGATTTGAAGTTAATCATCAAATATCTGGATTGAGAAAAGAGATGGTAAAGTTTTTCAAAAGAGCTGGTGCTTTAGTAGATTATACAACTGAACAACTTGATGTAATCAAAGAAACATCAAAGGTTCTTAAAGAGTCACAAGCTGGAATTACAAAGACAGTCGATGATGCTCAGACAAATCAAGGAATACTAAGTAGAAACATGCAAGTTTTGTATAAAGAACAGGTTGCACAAGTCCTGACAGGTACAAATAAGATTGAAGCTAGACTGCAACAGCAGAATACTGATATTTTGGCTAAAATTGATGAGAGCTCCATAGTTCTAAAAGATCAAGCAAAGTTGCATGCAGATACCATAGATGATCATCTCTTTAAGGTAAAGAAAACCATTGAGAGTGGAATTAATCACTTGGAAGGACAAGTCAGATTTCAGAAAAATGTTATAAGAGATCATATTGTTGAAGAAGTCCTAAAGGGGGAGAGGTCAATGATTCAAGCCAGCTCTGAGCATGCTGTGTTGACCTCAAACTCTATAAGAGAAATTCTTGGATATCCTCCCATTGATTATGAGAATGATCAAGTTTCTGAGACCAGGCCAGCTTCTCTTACTCAGGTTCAAAAGCAAATTGCTAAAATGTATAGTCCTGAAGATAAGAGCAAAAGAGAGCATTTTACTAATGAGCAGGTTTAATATAGTAAAAGAAAGTTCTGAGAGGAGGTTCAATCAAGGGTTGATTTTGAACATTGGTCTCCCTCTTCAAGAGAATTGATTCTGTCAGCTTGGGAAGTTGTGAGAGGTAACCCAGAAGAAAGAGGAAAGTGGTATTCTGAAGCTGAATGGTTAAAGCATAGGGATCAAGAGGAACTGAAGATCAAATTCAAGGCTGACAAAATGGCTGGGAAGATTCAGGCTGGGTGATATGGAGCCAAACAGATACTTTCCAAAGCCCTTTGGCTATTTCAAGAGAAGAAAGGAAGTTGATGAAGAACTTTCCAAAAGAGCCAAAAGAGGAATTGAATTCAAGGATCCTGAGCAGCTTTAGAAATTTAATCTTTACTAGTAGTTTCAGAGAAATGTAATTGATATGTCTTTGAACAATCTTGATGAGTTCCCAGTGCTAACTATTTTTCATGATCATATATATATGCCTGTAATGTGATTCTTTCTCTCTTCATGACATGTCTTATTCTGAATTGCTTATGTTTTTGTGCTTATATGAGAAATCATGTCTGAGATAATTTCTGTGGATAGAATGTTTTGGTAATCTAATTTTATAAAGTATTATACTCTTTATTTTGATTACATGTATAGAAATTAGAAAACATTGATTATCTTTGAAAAGAGAGATATATCATTGACTGAGATTATGACTTCTTCAAATAGGGGGAGATTATTGGGATCATTGCCCACAATGTCTTAGATTTGGAGAAGTCCACTCCTAAGTCAAAGATATATCTCAGAATGTATTTGATATACTCTCTAGAATCAATGTGCAGGAGATCAGGTCAGGCAAAATGCTCATGGAATCCATCCAAGTTCACAAGCATCGAGACATCATACATCGCTCGACGCCTGTGACCCAGAAGCGTTGACTCATGTCCATTGCTCAAATAGACAAGGTCGCCGTTGAAGTTCTGAGACCAAGTTTGGAAGCGTCGAGCCAAGTTATATCACTCGACGCCATGGAAAGAGAAGTGTCGACTAAACTTCAGTCAGCTCAGCGCAAACAAGAAGAGTCGAGATATGAAGGATTGGTTAAGAAGCATCGAGCTTCTGTATGTTGCTCGACTTCTACAGTTAAAAAGCGTCGACTTACTGTTGATTGCTCAATGCATAAGAAGGAGGAGTCGAGAGCTTCAGTCTAAGGAGTATGCGTCGAGTATCTACATATCGCTCGACGCCTAATGGAAAAAGCGTCGACAGAGATGCTCAGTGCTCAACGCCTCTTCTACAAATACTCTGAACTGTGGAATATCTTCTACAGCTAGCTAAGCCTTTATATCTTCAGAAGACATTGAAGACCGTTGAAGACTTAACGTCATGCTGACGTGGAGGAGTGTAACAGACGTTGCAGATGGCAGGCTATAAATAGAAGGCATGACCTATGGGTTATGAAGTAAAGTTAGTTTTTCCTATCTTTCGAAAGCCATTATCGTCTCCATCAGTTTGAGGGAAAGTTTGAGAAAGATTCTGGAGAAGTCATCTTCCCTTTCAGAACCAATCTAACTTGAAGATTTCATTCTGCAATCTGGTGCTGATACATCTTTCTGAAATTAGAAGATCAAGAAGGAAGAATCTGTCTTCCTAAGAAGAAGAACAGCCATCACAGCCTGTCGAATCAAGAAGATCATTTGCTGCTGCTGTTCTATTGAAGTTTTCTGTCTGATCATTCAGGCAGTTCAAGAAGACTCAACAATCTGAAGAATCTGAGTCTAAGTATTTGTTATTCTCTTTATAAATTCCTGTAGGATCTGAGTTGTCAGATCTGAGTGTAGGATCTGTCAAGGATCTGAGTTGTAAGATCAGGTGTGATATGAGTTGTAGGATTCACGGGTGAATCTGAGCTGTAGGCCTAGTTATACAGGCTGAGGTAGGATCTGTGAGATCTGAGTTTGTAAGATCTGCTGAGATCTGAGAGAGTAAGATCTGTAAGATCTGAGACTGTAAGATCTGTTGTGATCTGAGTTGTAAGACCTGTTTGTGGTCTGAGATCTGGAGTAGATATAAACCCTATCTAGCACACTGCTAGAAGGGGAGAAGGGGGAAAGTGGATTACCCAAGATAAGGGGAACCACAATAAAAATCTGTGTGTCTTTTCTGTGTGTGTTCTTATTCTTGAAAGCTCTGATCAGTTTTATTTTGGTTATCATCAAGAACTGCAATAGTTTTTAAATAACCTATTCACCCCCCCCCCCCCTCTAGGTGATTAGCTGCCCTTAATTAAAGTCTTTCATAGCGGAGGGAAAGAAGCTTGGTGACGGATTCAACAACAAGTCGCGTGACTTGTTTCGAGACCGCATTTTGAAAAAACGAACAGGGCGGTAATCCGTGACCCCTTTACCTTGCAAGAGAAGATTAGGTGGCGGCGGCGGCGGCGGTTTGTTCAGCTGATCTCTTACTTTCTCCGCCTTCACTTGTATAAACCGAAGTCCGGTCATCAAAGAATCTTCGGGAGCCGGTGCTGCTTTCTTAATTCTGGTCGTGTCCACAGCCGGGTCTTCCTCCTTAGTTCTGGACGCATCCTCAGCCAGGGCGGCCTCCTCCTTTCCAAGAGGATCAGCAGCCTGCAGATCGGAAGAAGTTCTCAGCAGATCGTCTTGCTTCTTGAGGGAATCAAAGTCCCTGATGATATCACTTACAGAGATACTGTGCACATCAGTGTGAACCTAGTTGCTTGACTTGGGTGAAGGAGTAGCTACTCCCTCTGAAACTTCTTTTTGGAGCGACTTGCCTTGCAGGCTACCCGCTCCCATTTTCCTAGAGTTTGCTCTATTTTTGGCCTTTAGGCTCTTCACCCTTTTCAGAAGCCTGTCCGCCGTTGTCTCGACTCTTTTCCTTTTCTTAGTCGACTCCTGGCCAGCTTGTTTTGGGGAAACCGGCCTGTCCTCAATATTTACTATCGGGCCCTGCGGACCGGTCGGCTTGGGAGAGTCAACCGTTTCTCCTCCTTCATCTCTGACCGCCAAGTGGAATACACCAGAGGGAGTGATCTCTATTTTAAAAGAATCTTCCCCATCGGCCTTCGGGATGACAGCTTCCGAGTCTGTCTTATCCTGAGGAGGGGGCGTTTTGATTGCCTTGTCAGAAAGGGCGGGAAGATCAGCTGGGGGCGGGTTCGAGCAACCCGCTTCATTTCTAGTCGACAAGTCGACTGTCAGTGCAGGGAGCAGGTCGGTCGGCTTACCCGTAGATGCAATGGTCACTGTTTTGTCAGGCTGGATCTTCTTCTTCTTCTTCTTCTTCTTTTTGTCCTTTGGGCGATCTTCCCCGCGGTCTTTACCTAGTTTCTGGCGATTTTCGAACTGGGCCATAAGATCCACCATCTTGATTGGACTATTTAGTCGGAAAGTCCTAACCGCAAGGGGCGAGTAGTGACTCGTGATAGCGTTACAATTATGCGGAGATAGAAGCTTCCAGAACATTTATAACCCACAAGGCAAGATCGGCGCGGTCTCCGGCTAGAACTAATATTTTCGAAATCTCCTCGTAATTTAAAAATATGCGGGGATTATGTTTACCCAGAAGACCGCTTCCGAATAGCATTACTCACAGGCCGGGCGGTCTGAGGATACAAGCCACCCGGTTCAAATTTAACAAGGTCCATTAGTACCAACCAGCACAAACTGGGCGGTCTGAAATGATTCAGATCGCCTCCAAAGATTGAAGATTAGCAAGGTCCAAGTCCCAAGGGCAAGCCGCGGTCTCAAGTCGGAGACTGCCCGAGTTGCGCCATGAAGATCAGCAAGGTCCAAGTCCCAAGGGCAAGCCGCGGTCTCAAGTCGGAGACCGCCCGGGTTGCGCCATGAAGACTATCAATGCTCAAGTCTAGGAGGCAAGCCGCGGTCTCAAGTCAGAGACCGCCCAGGTTGCACCATCGCCTTGATCGCCGCATATTCAGTCTCCGGCCAGGACAGATCGGAAGCGCAAGATGCGCGGCTTCTTTCTTTCCTCCTTTCTTTATCCCGTCACCGCCAGCCCGATTCTCCTGTACCCGGGCAGGCGGTTATTTTATCCCTGCCCGTTTGGGCAGGCCCTCGAGCCTATAAATAGGGGGCGACGACATTCCCAAGGCACGCACACTCGAATCCAGGAGCTCGCTTGTTTGAGCTGTGGTCTCGAGTTTCCCGTCTTGCGACCTGTCTAACCGGCCGGCTTCTTCTTTTTTGCTCTTGCAGCCCGCTCTAATCACTTTACTTCAATCAAAGGAAAGCCCGTCACAGGAGTGGCATTCGCCATGACGGGTGAAGTATGGCCTTGACCGCTGTCAGCGGTCTCGTTTCCTCTACCTAAAAAGTAACCGGCAGCCCGCAGCCTCCGATTTCCTTCGGAGGTGCGATTTCGGATTCAACAGATATCAATTTCCAAAAATTCTATAAAAATTCACAAAGCTTCCTAGTGCTCTGAAATGTCCTTTCACCAAGTTGCACATTTTTCCAGAGAGTTTTGGACCCTTAATTATATTTCTTAAGATTAAGGTAAAATAAGTGCCTTGTAAATGAAGTACTGGTTAAATCATCTAACAAATTTGACAAAATTTACCAGAGGTCCATCATATGATTATAAAGGCACTACCAAGGTTTCATCACCATCCAAGATCATATGTGCATGTAAATATCTCTTAAAAGAAGTTCACCTAAAGGGGTTATGACCTAATTTAGGGGGAATAAATTCTCCTAAAATTCTCTCAAAATTCCCTAGGGCATAAATATATCCCATGAACATATCTCTTAGGTTCCTTGGCCATTCTATAGCTTTTGACCACATGTCCTTCACAAGCTCTATCTGCACTCCAAGGGGTAAAACTAGGGTTCTAGGGCATATCCACCTCTACACCACCCCATCTTACTCATGAATGTGTTTTAGGTGATCCTAAACCAGTGGCCAAGGTTTCAACTCATGGTGATGAGTTCTGACCACCATACCCCAAGATAAACACCATGCCCTAACTTTGACCCAATTTGACCTAACTTGGGTTAACAAATTACCCAACCAAATCAGTCCCAATTGGGCTGAGATTTTTACCAGGGTCATGAAATAACCCTAAGAAGACCCACCAAAATTTGGAGGGCATTGGAGGTCATTTGACCCAATAATTAATTAATATTTAATTTATAACATTATTACCAAAACCTTAGAAAAAGGTTCTCCTAAAATTCCCATCTTTGGGTATGATGTGTGGGTAGGTGTAAATAGCCTATGTTTCAATTTTCAAGTCAATCACATAACCTAATCAAAAGTTATTCAAGAAATCGTGGCTGTCCTACACTAGGGACCAGTCCAACAAAAATGGACCTATAGGGAGCTACAGAACTCCTTTTGGGGTGAAATCAATTTTAAAATAAAGTAGACTCCAAGGGCTACAACTTTTATGTTGTTCACTTTTTCATTTGAAAGGTTCTAGTATTTCTAATAATTAAAATAAAATACAAGTCTGCGTTCGACGAAATATGATCTGCGTTCGACGAACTATGTTCTGCGTTCGACGAACGCCATGCTTCAGTGCACTCGACGAAACCTGATCTTCGTTCGATGAACTAATCCAGTTCGACGAAATAATTTAGTTCGACAAATCAACTCCGTTCGATGAACTCCATGTTCAGTTCGACGAACTCAACCATCAATTCGACGAACTCAAAATTTCTTCTACTCCGTACGACGAATTAATGAAATAAGGTTATAACCTAATCATTTACTCTGGATTCAGTTCGCTGACTTAATTCCGTTCGATGAATTAATTCCGTTCGAAGAACTCCAGGGTCGGTTCGACGAACTCAACTATCAGTTCGACGAACACTAGAGTGTGTTCGACGAATGAATTCCGTTCGATGAACTCCGGGTTCCGTTTGACGAACTCAACTATTAGTTCGGTGAATTTCTTCTACTCAGATCGACGAATTAATTAAATAAGAATATAACATAATCATTTACTCCAGATTCAAAATGAAATAACATTATAACATATAACATAATCACGTAAATCTACGAATAACTGATCACGGCAGATTCGACGGCTCTTAGTCATCGTCCCCGCTAGACGGATGACGCGCAACAGCCCATCCTGGGCTTCTTTGCGGGATAATTTCCCGGCCACCTGTGCCGCTTCCCGGCCAGCCAATGCCACCACCACCTCCGTTGAGGTGGTGGACGGCGATAGGGGGTGGTTGGCCGGACGGAGGTGGTCGAAATTGGAGTTTAGAGGAGGGGAAAGAGAGCTCGAATAGAGCCCTTTCGGAAGCACGATCCGAGGCCAATTAAGCTCGGATCAAGCCCCAACTATGATAAGATCTAACACTAAGGGAGAGGAGGTGGATCAGACCTGTGTGGGGGCTTGGTGGCATGTATTCCGGTGAGTTGCCATGGGCGGAGGTGGAGCTTTCGGCACC
Organism: Dactylorhiza incarnata; assembly: GCA_033032865.1. Taxonomy (NCBI): domain Eukaryota; kingdom Viridiplantae; phylum Streptophyta; class Magnoliopsida; order Asparagales; family Orchidaceae; genus Dactylorhiza; species Dactylorhiza incarnata. The sequence goes on along the minus strand of JAWHQI010000189.1, from coordinate 1,177,409 downwards.
ATGTCGATCCTAGCTTCTGGTGCTCGATTTCTACGGGGAAGAGGGGGTTTCACTCCTTTCCAACCTCTGAAGATGTTAAAGGGGTCCATTGAGGCTAAGGGGGAGGAGTTACTCAGATTGCCATTAATGGCCATTAGTGAATGCATCGATTATACATGGGGGAGTGAATTTGGGCATCAATGTGCCCGGGGAAGGGTTGAAAACTTCTCCTCTCCCCAAGGGGAGATGAATGGTGTCATTATTGGAGGAGATGGAATGTTTCCTCTTCCTCTCCATTAACTCCACCTACCTTCTCTCTCTTTCAAATTAGTCTCTCTCTCTCCCGGCCAATTTCCCTGCAATTAAATGGTCCAATCAGTAGCACTCAATCCCATTTGGTGGTAGACCACCTCAATTGGGTCTAGCCCAATTGGATTGGGTTTAATTTGGGCAAATTAGGTCATTTTGACCCAAATTTAGGATAAGGTTGACTTTGGTCAAATTGACCAATTAGGTTGACCCCACTGAGTGGCTTAGGCTCCAATGGTCTCCCTTAAGGGTTAGGGAGGTCTAGGTAGGGTCAAGTTGGCAAGGTGAGGGTGAATTGCCCCTGCACTTTGACCAAAATTAAGGCTAAGGTTGACTTTAGCCAAATTGGCCTCTTTGGTTGACCCCAATGGGTCCCTAGTGCTCCAAGGAGACCCCTAATGGGTTAAGGATACTATGGTGGAGTCAAGGTTCAAGGAAAGGCCCTAAAGTCCAACCATAGGCTAGGTATTTAAAAACTGCTATATGCAGACCACTAGGATTTCCCCTTCTCATCCAAGCTCACATGGTCTTAAGCTCTTCCTATGGTTTTGTCATTACCTAGTCATGACAAAACCAACTTAGGGGGTCTAGTTGTTTGGGGGATGTTACATCTTGAAGGCAGCAAAAGTAAGGAATATCCTTATAGCTTCAAGTCTAGCAATAGGAGCAAAGGTTTGATCAAAATCAATTCCTTCTTCCTGAGAATATCCTTGGGCTACTAATCTTGCTTTATTTTTGATGATTATGCCTTGATCATCTAGCTTGTTCCTGAAGACCCACTTGGTGCCAATGACTGGATGGACTTTAGGTCTTGAAACCAAATCCCAAACCTTGTTCCTTTCAAATTGGTTGAGCTCCTCTTGCATTGCAAGAATCCAGTTTGGATCTTGTTCTGCATCTTTTATGGTTTGAGGATCAACTTGTGATAGGAAATAAGTGTGCATCTGATTTTGGTGTAGTTGATGCCTTGTTTGAACACCTGCTGAAATATCTCCAATGACTTGAGATATTGGATGATCTCTAAATGTGATGTGATCAACAATTGGAGTTGGTTCAACAATGGTTTCTTCTTGAGGGATATGATCAGCTGTCACTTGATTTGAATTGTCAGCAAGATTTTCTGGATGATCTTCTTCTTCACTATCTTCAATAAGTTGAGATGATGGAAGTAGAGACTCTTCATTCTATAGATTTAGTCCATTGAGTTCTTCACATAGAGCTGGTACCTGCAAAATATTTTTGGTAGAGGTGGTGTTCTTCCCCTCATTTAATATATTAGATTCATCAAAGGATACATGCATGGACTCTTCTATCTTAAGAGTAGATTTGTTGTAAACTCTATATGCTTTACTAGAAAGAGAATATCCAAGGAATATACCTTCAGCAGATTTTGCTTCAAATTTCCTGAGATACTTCTTATCATTGTTATGCACATATCATTTACAGCCAAATATCTTAAAATAGTTAGCCTTAGGCTTTTCATTCTTGAGTAATTCATAGGGAGTTTTACCCTTAAGCTTATGTATCAGGCTTCTGTTCAACACATAATTTGCTGTGTTCACTTCCTCTGCCCAAAAAGAGAGTGGCAAGTGAGCATCATCAAGCAATGTAGTTGCTGATTCAATAAGTGTTCTATTTTTCCTTTCAGCTACCCCATTTTGTTGAGGAGTTCTAGGAGCAGAGAAACACTGCCTGATCCCTTCTTTTCCACAGAATTCTCTCATCATAAGAGATTCAAACTTAGAGCCATGATCACTTCTGATCAATGCAACTAGAGTAGAGTACTCAATCTTGATGGACCTGAGAAAGTCTGTCAGAACACTAAAGGTGTCAGACTTGTTCCTAAGAAAGAACACCCAAGTGAATCTTGAGAAGTCATCTACAATAACTAGAGAGTAATGCTTCCCTCCTAGACTCTGTATTGCAGTGGGTCCAAAAAGATCCAAATGCAGTAAATACAAAATCCTAGGTGAGTCACTCTTGGATAAAGATTTAAGACTACTCTTAGTCTGCTTACCTAATTGATAAGCCCTGCAGAGTCCTTCCTTCTTGTATGAACCAGAAGGCAGTCCTCTAACAAGATTGTCCTTAGAAAGCTTAGATATAGTTTTAAGGTTAATGTGTCCAAGCCTTTTATGGCATAATTCATTTGTCTTACTTATAAAATTAAATAAGCAAATATCTGAATTGGCAGAGTCAAAATTGACTAAATAAATGTTTCCATGTCTAATAACAGATAATACATTTATGCTTTTATTATTGGTAATAATACATAAGGAATGGTTAAAAGTTACCCGATAACCTTCATAACATAACTGGCTTATGCTGATGAGGTTGTGCTTGAGACCCTTGACATAAGCTACCTCTTTGAAGGTAACTGCTCCAACTTTGATTTGTACATATCCTTTGGTTTGTCCACAGTTGGAGTCTCCCAAAATCACTTTGGGTCCAAGCTTTGCCTTGTAATTCCTTAAGTTGGCCTTGTTTCCTGTCATAGGCTTTGAGCACCCACTATCCAAATACCATTGTTCTTTTATGTTTGGATAGCCTTGTACCTGCACAACAGAAAAAATAAACCAGTTGTTTTTGACCCAAACTACCTTGGGTCCTTTTGTCTTTCCACAAAATTCTAAAATATAAGAAATCTCAGGCTGATCCTTATAGCCTTGTGGATGATATCTACTTTGAGGAATTATCCACTAAGTGAAAGGATTTTTAGTATATTGAGAATAAGAATTCTGTTGAAATTCAATATATTTTCCGTTCGACGAATTTGGATGAATTCGTCGATCTCCGTTCGACGAATGGACATGATTTCGTCGAGCGCCGTTTGATGGATAGATATACTGGAACTCTGAGTTCAGCTTTCGTCGAGCTCCGTTTGAATAATAACTATGCTGAAGATCTGTCTTCAGAGTTCGTCGATCTCCATTCGACAAATTCTTGTGATTTCGTCGAGCACCGTTCGATGGATAGTTATACTGAAATTCTGAGTTCAGCTTTCGTCGATCGCCGTTCGATGAATTCATGTGATTTCGTCGATCTCCGTTCGACGAATTCTGTTGAATTCCTTTATTCTTAACATTCTTGCTTGAAATATTCTTACTAACATCTACTACCTCTTTGTTCTTAGCAGAAATGAATTTTACTGGTGTAGATAAGATGTTTTTCTTATTAAGATGTGGCTCACTTGATGATGCACCCAAGCCCAGTTTGCCACTTAGTCTGGCATTCACTATGCTTATGATGTCCATCAGTTTGATACTTCTCCCATTTAGGGATTCTTCAAATTTCTTAGCTTCAGATAACTTGTTCTCAATGAGAACAATGTGTTCTCTGGAGGCAGCCAATTCTTTCTTAAGATTAACATTATCTTCACTTAGTTGGTTCATTTCAGCCAACTGATTTCTGAGAGAGATTATCTCTTTCTCAGATTTAATTAAATCTAAACAAAGAGTTCTGAATTCATCTTTGAATTCATTTGAATTGAAATCAAAGGTAGAAATTACCTGATCGCTGTCAGTTTTAGATTCTGATTCTTCAGAGTTGTTTCCTGAGGCATTGATAGCCATCACGCAGAAGTTCCTTTCTTCTTCATCATTATTGGAGCTGGATGATGATGCATATTCTGACTCACTGCTTGATTCATATATAGCCATCAAACATTGGTCCTTCTCATTTGCATTTTCTTCATCTTCAGAAGGGCTGGATGAAGATTCTGATTCTGTTTCACTCCATTTTTCAGCTACAAAGCCTCTTCCTTTTTGTTTGTGTTTGTGGGAGGAAGGCTTGCTGGAGTGCCTTTTCTCTTCTTTTTCTTTACTCTTTTCTTTCTTTTGGTTCTCTGGACACTCAGCTAGAATGTGTCCAGGTTTCCTGCAGCCATAACAAATAATTTCTTTTGAATTAGTTTTGTCATACCTTGGCTTTTCTTTTGATCTGAGATCCTTCTTTCTGAAATCCTTTCTAGCCATTTTGTAGAATCTCATGTCTAGAAGACTCATAAACTCCACTTCTCCTGGAGCTTTATCTTCCTCTTCAGTTGCTTGGAAAGCAATGCTCCTTGTGAAATTTTCCGTAGATCTTGGAGTGAGCAAGAATCGTACAACTTAAAGCTACAGCCAACAACCAGAAGCACATGAAACAAAGCAATATTTATTGATAACGACAGGAATCTTCATTACAGAGCGAGGTATACATGGCGAGACAAGATTTCGCTAGTACACAAAACCAAAAGGAAAAAATATAATGCTGAAGAAAGATAACTGGCGGTCTGAACACAGAAGCCGCCTAACCGCGCGGCCTGGATGTTCGCGCGACTAGAAGAGGAGACCGCACGAACAGTCTGACGGCAACTCGAACAACACCACTGAAGCTCCGCGACTTCCCGAACTCCACTGATTCTCCCAAACTCCAGTAACCCACACTGCAAGCCGCAAGACCGCCCGGACACTTTAGAAGAAAAGGTTACTGCTGCTGTCCGCACAATCCGCAGAAGATGCACAAAGGAAATTCAATCAGCAAACTGGGCGGTCACTAAAAAGAGACCGCAAGTTCTAGGCACGAGTTCAGCTTACACATGGTGCGATAATATTGCTGCTACAGTGACACCTATTTATAGGTGTGGGACCAGATCCAGTCACCACCCTATGAGATAGAGTCACCGCTCTGACCGCGCGACCAAGATTGGTCTACCCGCGCGGTCAGCAGAAGATCGCTCTGCGCTTAGTGAGCTCGCCGACTTCAATCCTGACCAGGAGATCGCCCCTCCTCCAAGAAGCCACGCGATCATTACATCCCACATGGTCATGACGCCCACCACCAGTGTTCGCATACATCAGCAGATCGCCAAGGGACCAGCTTATGCAAACACAAAGGAGAGACCGCGCAATTAAGAGAACCTTAGTCAGCGCGCACCATCAAAAACCCGGAAAGTCACCAGAACGGACTGCCGAATACCAAAACAACAACCCTATGTGGTCAATAGCTTAACCCGCACATAACAGAACAACAGCTCGCCATGCGGCCTCACGAAGCAGACCACGCGGCCTCACCTCGGCAGCCTTGAACAGAGAGAATGGTGGTCAGGCCGAATAAACTGCAGCTATATCGAATAGGTCAGACTGCCGAGGAGACCGCAAGATTGTGCAGTTAGACCAGACCGCGCGATCACCTCCCAGACCGCCAACTTCACACATCAACATTTTCAACACTCCTTTCCTTCTTGGATGCTGGTGAGGAAGTAGATTGTTCAGCTTCTCTGGACTTGATAAGCTGCTCATAGGATTTAAGCTTGCCTAACAAGGTCTCAGTAGAGATCTCATTAAGGCTTCTAGCTTCCTTGATTGGCCAGATCCTTGAGTCCCATGTGCTAGGGAAGCACATTAGGATCTTATCATTGACTTCAGTGATTGGGATCACTTTGTCCAAAGTCTTCAGCTCATTGATTATAAGACTGAGTTTGTTGTACATATCTGCTACTGTCTCAATTTCTCCCTTCTTGAAATTCTTATACTGGGAGATTAAATGAGATCTTCTATCTTTTCTCTCATCTGCAAATCCTTCAACCATGTTGTTGAGGGAGGTCCAAATTTCCCTGGCTGAGGTGCATTCCACAACCTTTTGAAAAATGTCATCAGACATTGTCTGCGCCAAGATATTCATTGCTTTGACATCTGCACTTCTTTGTTTCTTCTGGGTTTCTGTCCACTCAGGAGGTGGAACAACATTATTTGTTGTTGTTGCTTCAGCACTTGTTATTGCTGTAGGAGTAGGAGGTCCTGTCAAAATAACATTGAAAATATCTTCATCAACAGAATTCATATATAATTTGATCCTTGCCTTCCATAATGCAAACTTATTTATATTGCACATAGGAGGTCTTGTGCTTGAGTATTCTTTGTTCTGTGCCATGGATTTTTAGCAAAAGAAACTCTAGAAGAAAATTAAGATCTAATTGATCTTTTGATTCAGGTGTTAACCTGTAAACAATCAACCAACCTCTGATACCAATTGAAAGTGAGGTTAGATCTTAAAGTTACTCTAGAGGGGGGGGGGGGGGGATGAATAGAGTATTACAAAGTTTTTCACTTATTTTTATAGCGGAATTAAAATAGTGATATATATATATGTGTACTGAGTGATTTATAAAAACAAATAAAGAAAACAACACAACACAGTACAGAAAAATAAACACAAACACAGAAGACACAAGGATCTATAGTAGTTCCCCAATAAACCTGGGTACATCTACTCTTCTACCACCCTTGGTAGGAATCCAGTAGGTTTTTTATCAGGTGCCCTATCACCAATGGGGTTTTGATCAGGTACCCAATACACCAACTGAGCTTTTGATCAGGTGCTCAAACCAACTACAGGTTTTTGACCAGGTTCCCTGCCACCAATAGTTTAACTTTTGAAGGGAGTTAGAACCCTGTACAAGATGGGATAAAAAGGGTTTATGAAGTTCTTCTCTGTCAACAAGCTTAAAGAAGACTAGTGGATTTGTTGTTGTAAAGCTCCCCTATCTGATAAAAATGGTTGCCAGTTGAGGATGGAGCTTTCACTTGAATGAAACAAATCTTCTTTGATAGTTGATGAATCTGAGAGACAATATTTCCCAGATTTGTTATTGCTCTTGAAGATTTTGAGATCAGCAGCTGAGAACTGAGAGTATGAAGATTGTTGTTCTCTGAGGATGAAAGTGTGCTGCTGTTGAGGATGAACACTATAAAACTTTTTCACTTGTGTATTTCCTCTCGAATGTATCTTCTCTATCAACTGGTACTATAATCCTTTCTTTTTCTATCTTATTGCTAATCTTTTTCATTTTCCTTGACAATATATCTCTGATTTGAATTTCAAATGCTCTGAATAAGGAAAATAATAATCAGAATTGATTGTGTCTTGGAACTGCAATCTGAATCTTTAATCCCTTTTCCTTTTCAATAAATGATATCCTTTTCCAATAATCCAAACGACTATTTTCTCAAAAGAAGACAATAGAAAGGAATAAGAATAAAAGGAAGGATATAATCCTTGACTTATCTGGAATAAATAAAATAGATTCGTTGCTGATTTAGGTTGATCTGAAATTAGAGAATAGAATATAACTGATCTGTCTGAAATTCGTTGAGCTGAAATAAGAATTTGTCGACCTGAATGTTGAGTTCGTCGACCGCTGAGACTTGGGAAGTTTGTCGAACGCTGAGACTTAGCAAATTCGTCGAACGCTGAGACTTGGCAAATTCGTCGAACGCTGAGACTGGGCAAATTCGTCGAACGCTCAAACTTAGCTTTTCCTAAGTTCTAACATCCTAAAACCTTGACCCTTAGACTATACAATGGGGGTCAACATAGTCCTAGTCAACATATAGTAATCCTAGCCCAAATCAGTAATAGGGTTGTTCCAACAAGGTATAAAAAACCCATCAGTGTGGTGGGGAGAGGCCCAAGAAGCGCGGTGGAGAGACGCACAAGCAATGCTGTGGGGAGAGGCCCAAGCAGCGTGATGGCGAGACTCCCAAGCAGCGCGGTGGACAATTGCCAAAGCAGCGCGATGGCGTATTGCCCAAACAGCGTTGTGGGGAGATGCCCAAGCAGCGCGGTGGTGAGACGCCCAAGTAGCGCAGTGGGGAGAGGACCAAACAGCATGGTGGCAAGACGTCCAAGCAGCATGGTGGAGAATTGTTGAAGCAGCGCGGTGGAGAGAGAACCAAGCAGCGCGGTGGCGAGAGGCCCAAGCAGCGTGGTGGAGAGATGCCCAAGCAGCGCGGTGGCGAGAGGCCCAAACATCGCGATATCGAGTTTCCCAAGCAGCGTGGTGGCGGGATGCCCAAGCAGCACGGTGGAGGGATGCCCAAGCAGCGCGATGGCGGGATGCCCAAGCAGCGCGGTGGCGGGATGCCCAAGCAGCACAGTGGCGGGATGCCCAAGCAGCGCGGTGGCGGGACGACCAAGCAGCGAGGTGGCGGGACGCCCAAGCAGCGCGATGGAGGGATGCCCAAGAAGCGCGGTGATGGGATGCCCAAGCAGCGCAGTTTTGGGTTACCCAACCAGCGCGGTGGCGGGTTGCCCAAGCAGCGCGGTGGCGGGTTGCCCAACCAGCACGGTGGCGGGTTTCCTAAGCAGCGCGGTGGCGGGTTGACCAAGCAGCGCGGTGGCGGGTTGCCCAAGCAGCGCGGTGGCGGGTTGCCCAAGCAGCGCAGTGGCGGGTTATCTAAGCAGCGCGGTGGCGAGTTATCTTTTGGGCGGACTTAGTTAAGATTATTGTCCTCGACGCATATCCTCAACTCTCAAAAGGCCTTCTGTCATCACTACATTGGCGTGCATGCTGCTTGGTATTAGTACTGAAGGTCGTGACCCTAACTTTCATAGCCTCACTTCAGGAGATCCATATTAATAAAGCAAAATTGTAGTTACAATAATGTTAAATATGTCATAGATACATGTGCACAAGTAGAATCTTGTAGCTTACTGTTTAAATGAAAAACTGAAAGAAACAAAAAATGGAAACTAATGATAGATAAAATGTGGGTTGTTCGCGCTCTTCTAGGGGGAAAGTTCCCCTGCTCGGTACCTTTGGCTCATCAATGTCTGGGTACGGCGATGCATATTACTGGATTGTTAGCCTGAGGTTCATGCTGGTTCAGGACTTGATTTAGTAAAAAGCTTCTGAGGAGTCCTTGTCCGGGTACGGCGATGCTCGATTTCCTCTTCAACCGGTTGCAACCTTCAATACTTTGTCCATGCCCGTGATGGAAGTCATAATATTACGACTGGTTTCCTTTATTCAGTGCAAGCGGCTCAGGCCTGTGAAGCACGTTGTTATCACAGAGGACAAAGAAAACATTAGTCCTAGTGGTGTTCAGGGGAGTGTAGTCTTGATGCTGGCGAGATCTTCAGTCTCGGATGGGGTTGTCGCGATACTTGTTCTTATTGGGAACCGACTGCGGTGGCGACTCCTCCCTCTTCATCTTCGAGCTCCCCTCGAACTGCTGGTCGTGCGCTTCAATTGCCTCATCAGCTACAATCTGGGCATTGACTCAGTGAATGAGGTTTGGGTAGCTGAGTACAATTTCCCGCATTAGTGCAGAGTAGAAGCCACCGACGGTGTCCTCCAAGAAAAATCATCGTAGAAGCTTGGGTCCACCCCTGTAATTTTTCGCGCCTCAGTAGTGAAGCGGCGAAAGAAATCCTTGAGGGTCTCTCCCTCGCTTCGGCATATTCCTAAAAGGTGGGAGGGGTCCCAGACAGTTTTGCGGTTGGCGATGAATTGGTTGGTGAATCGCTGAGTTAGTTTCGCAAAATTATTGATGACACCTTCTTCTAGAGAGTGGAACTAGATGCCTGTTTGTCCATTTAGTGTTGTTGGGAACACTTGGCACAACTGTTGGTCAGTGGCATTGTAAATCCTCATGATGGTGGTGAAGTGGTTGACGTATTCTAGCGGGTCGTCCATTCGGTCGAACGTCTCGATGTTCAAGAGCTTGAAGCTGCGAGGGCTCGGATGTGCGAGGACCTCGGGTGTTAATGGCGAGCTGTGGTGAAGTGGGTGGTGGACAAAGGCGTCCCGTCATCCAACTTGTTCGTATTCTTCAGTAATTACACTGAGAATTTCCTCGCGAGTGAGCCTTCAACTTGCATGCTCGAAGCCTGCCACTTCCGGGCGGTGGTGGTGATGATGAGCTTTAGGTTCTCCGACATGATGGGCTGGGCACGTTGAGCTGACCGCGTTAGAGAACTATTCTTCATGTATATGGTGCTCGCAAGCGAAGTGCTCGGTCAGAGTGAGATCCAGAGTTGGAGGAGGCAGACTGCCTTGATCTGGGGCAGGATTAGGAGCTCGCGGCGCCCCTCTGATTCTTAGGAGCACGAACATCTAAGTTTGGTGCTCTTCCATCTGGCGCATGCGTCCCTCCAATGCCACAATGAGTGAGTTTGTGTCTTCTCCTATGAGAGGCGTATGGATGATCGAGTGGGAAAGAGCTAGATCGACGTGCCCACAGGGACCAATCCTTTAGTAGTATATGTAACTTTCCTTGCGTTGATGCTTGTCACGAGTATCGTTGTGTTGTGGATACTATCTTCAAAATATTTGTAGAGTTTGGGGGAACACTTTTCTACAAACAGTGCCAAACTATTGTGGGTCACTCGACGCTCTGGTAGACCGGCCGAATTGAACCACCTTAGCTCACGAGTGAGCCGTGGGCGCAAACAGTCAATGAGAGAGTTACTAAATAACAAAAAAAACTTTTATCGCGGAAACCCCGAAAAGGGTGAAAAAACACGCGGTCGGAGCTACGCCAACCAAATTGCATTATCTGCTGCTTCGTTACAATTGAAAGCCGAGAACTCGAGCGCGATAGGCCGCTGCTCATTACAACGGTAGAGAAAGAAAACCTCGAGGGTGACAGACCACCTCTCTAGAGACTAAGTACTTTTCTAGGAACAAAAGTGAGATTCTCGAGTCGCCTTTCGCAGCTTGAACAATTCCCAACCTGCTTAGAAGACTATCTTCTGAAGCGAAGGAAAATCTTCGGAGGCACGAAGGAGACCTTTGAAGACTCCAAGGAGATCTTTGAAGATTTGAAGGAGATCTTCAAGCGCCGAAGGAGAATTCCAAGGAAATCTTCAAAGGCGCTCACTTAGGCGTAGAAGTGTAATGTCCCAAGGCCCTGGACTTACCATTGGGGCAACGTGCACCGACAGCCTCGGCTGGCGACCGTTACCGGGCTGCATCCCAAGCAGCCCAACCCCTCTTCATCCACAGGCGGGTTGTTGGTGGCCACAACCTCCCTTTGATGAGGCAAACTCGATAGTTAAGTGTGCATCACAGGGACTTCCCAGGAGGTCACCCATTCCAGTACTACTTGTTGGATCTTGAGGCGCCCTTAGAGGGGGGGGGGGTGAATAAGGGTTTTAAAAACTTATGTTATATTTTGAAATATTAGAAATGATAAGAGATTATTTTAGTGATAAACCATACAAAAAGAGGATAACAAGTAATATAAATGAAAGGCATGATTTTATTAACTTGAGATATAAGATTATAAAACTTGATTTCTTATGACGCTAGAAATCGTAGGCGATAAAGTAAAATCTCTTTTTGTTTTTTATACTGACTCGTATCCCCACGAACTGGTTGGCTTTAGACGATCTCTCCCCAGAAATGGCCTCAAGCCGCTCTAGCCTTCCTATCCCCAGAAAGGCCTCGAGCACCCCCTAGATCTACTCCCTAGACCTAGTCACCAACATGAGGCGAATTCCTCCCTAAGTCCTACCCAGACCTAGTCGCCAACATGAGGCGAATTCACAAATGATTGCAACGTTAAAATAAAAATACAAATACAAAAGATAAATATGAAACTCCCTATGAGGTAATCTGAAGGAGATGTCGAAGAATCGCCGAAGATTGTTGAAGCCTAAGCATGCGTTCTTCGCGTTGAGTTAGCATGTTGATCCAAGCTTCCTTCGATTCCTCCTTTTTAAATTGAGTGGGAGATGTGTTGGTCTGGAAATACGGCCCTCTCAGAGTTTCTGAAGTGTTGGAATAGGGCTCTTGGCAATCAGCTATTGGAGAAGACGAAATCCACCTTTTATATGACTGGAAGCTAACGACGGCGTTAAGAGTTAACTCCGGGGGTTGACTCAGTATATAAATAACTTGATGGATCGGATCTTCAAAATAGGAAGGAGATTCTGCATCTTTGGAAACTTTCATTTTAGGCAACCTTAACGCTGGCGTTGACTCTAACATCGGGCGTTGAGTCAAATCATTCCCAAAATGCTCTTGCAATCACGACAGCCTCCCTCCATTCATTTTGCATCCTGGCGGGAACAAAAGTTAACGTTGGTGTTAAGAGTTAACGCCGAGTGTTAGCTCTCTTCTTTTCTTTTCAGCTTGAGAGCAAGTCTAGACCAATAACAACATCCTAGTGTCATATCTGTGCAAGCCTGCATGCTAAAAACACAATGGCAAACAAGATCAAATACAAGTAGGATTTGTTATTCTCAAATCAAAGTGATGCGAAAAACCATGTTCCAATAATCTCCCCCTTTTGATAATAACAAATCCAATAGAGATAAATAAAATTCATATATAAGTATGTATTTTTAGAAGGATATATGACACTAAGCAATCATAGAGATATTAATAAGAGTTATAGTTCATTAAAATTGTGCTCCCCCTACTTAAGTGCTCCCCCTTAGTATATGTACCCATAGACTAGATTTATGCTCCAACTTAATCTAGTGAATCCTACTCCTTGTGGTTTATCATTTTATTCTCCCCCTTTTGTTATTAGCAAAAGAGGGTGGAGTGAAACAAAATAGAATAAAGAAGAAAAAAATTGGGACATAACTAAGAGAGGATTAAGAGTTTTGTGTAAACATAAATTAAGTCATGATCGAGCTAAGGAAGAGAGTAGCACAGCGGAAAAAATAAATGATAAGCATGAAAGAACAACATTCCATGATTTTACCAAAGGAATTCTACCACTTGCTTTTCAAAGTAAATTTTAAGAAGAATATTACTTGTTGAAAGAAATGCAATATTACTTGACAAGTACAAGTGAAAGACAAATCCTGAGAAATAAGCATGAGAACACATGGTAAAAACACATAGTCAAATAGGAATGCGGAAAGATAAAACAAAGTTATTAAGATTTATATTTTTGTAATAATTTAAACATTATTTAAAGAGTTAGAGCAAAACAAATAACAAAAATATATTTTTGATCATTTTGAATTATTTGAATTTTTTTGTATTTTTGAATAAAACAACAAATTAATATCAAAATAATTTGAAATCAGACAAAATAAACTGAGAAAAATCAATAGAAAAATACCCGAAATATGCTAGAGAAAGCAGAATTGCAATTTGGTTAGAAAGGCTAACGACTGGCGTTAACTAGTTAATGCCCAAATAGTACTCTATTTTTTGAGATTTTTGAAAAAAAATCTTTGGAATAGGTAGTATGTATATAGACCTTCTTAGTGTAGAAATTTCAGAGAAGTTGGAAATGATTAGAAGGTTATGTAAGCATGTTTTATTTGTTCAAAAATGGTTTTTATATTTTTATTTGGTTTTCATATATTTGTGTTTTACAAGATCATTAGAGCTCAAAATGATAAGATATGTAAAACACAACATAAGCATGTTCGATCAAACCAAGAATGCATAAATAATATTAAAGAGTGTATGCACAAAATATGATATAGGTATGTCCTAGATTATAATACCCTAACCATATGTCTACACACTAGTCCCATACTAAGTGACGGATGGGCATGAGGAGCTGCACATATACCGTAGGATGGGTTGTTAATCCCATATGCACACACTAGAGAACGCTCAACCTAGCACTCTTTCCCCCTAGTGCCTCGCAAGGCCCCACTTGAACCCTCCCTGGTTAAGGACAAGACATGACTTAGAGGTTAGGTCTTCTAATGCATACAATCCTACGCCCTCACTATTATGAGACACATAATGTGGGTGAATGATCGTGGACATCCTAAGCATTTTGTCCTATAGAAACAATTTAAAGTCACATAGTTATTTTATCTTTCAATTTTTCTACTTTAAGATGGATTCATTATGGCATTATTTGATAACTAATATAAATGATAATATTTATTAGTTGATAATGCTAGTATGATGAGTTCATATTATGCCATAAGAATAATGCATTTCTTTTAAATTGATAGAAATTCAATTTGTAGACCTAGAATTAAGTGATGATTTGATTTGACGTTATTGATATCAAGGAGATTCTAAGGTCTAGATATAGTAAGATGCATGCAACCGCAATACATAATTTATTCATATAATTATCATGATCACCAATCATATGTTAGAACCAAAAGGATCTTTTGTAGTTATGTGTAATGTTTGAATTAAAAGATCTTTTGATATTACATAATGTAATTATTATCATTAATTTTATCACATAGAAATTTTGACACTCATAATTAATTATTGTAAGTGAAATATATAAAACAATTCATATTCAACCTTTTCAAAATATTAAAGAGAAGGATTGTAAGGTGAATAATGAATACAATGTGAAACAATTTTTTTGGTTATTTTTGAAAGGTTTTATAAATTTTCTCTTTGGTTTTTGAATATTAAACAAAAACATATATATATATATATAATTTTCTTGACTTTTAATTTTTGTTATTCTATTTTTCTTTAGCATAACATGGTATATCTAGCATAGACATTGATTTCTTTGTATAGTAAGTGATGATGCTAGAATGAAAAATTTATGGTAATAAGGTGCAAGGTTATGTAAAGATTACAAGCATATGATTTGTTGGAAGGGGACACAGGGGCCTGTGACATAAAATTCGTAGACACAAAAAATTGTCGAAAAAGAAAAACTGATATAACTTCTAAACATAGTTGAATTTTGGCAATTCTGAGGGTCCAATTGAACTCAAACTAGCAAAGATGGTTTTCCATTGCATAGATCTTCTCATCCTCATTCCGAAAAGTTATTATGGGTGAAAATCAGACAAGTGGATCAAAAGTTATGATCGTTTGAAGTTTGCGTCAAAATCTCGCATATTTTTGTAAATTTAATTTTGGTTTTTGTTTAAAGACATGATTTTTGCAATTTTCATTTCCTATTATTCATTATTATGATTAAACATATTAGGGGCTATCACAATGACACAAATATATTAAATACATAAGCAAAACTTGCGCATTTTGTAAGTTTAGCCTAAGACCCCATAATTTTCTTTTAAATCCTTTTTTGACAATTATTTTATTAGTCTTGATAATATCATATAAGCATTTAGCATTTAATTTATAATGATGATATAAGACTTATAAAGGTAATGGATTTAGAGGGTTAAAAATAAAAAGGATGATAGGTCACTTGAGAGATGATATGACTTTTATTCAATTTCATTCAATTTGATTCATTAATGAATTTGTGACTTAATGTGTGAAAGTCATATCACATGTTATACAAAATGACCATAGCATGATGGTTAAAAAAAGAAAACAAACAAAAAAAATTTAATCATATCATGAAGTAGAGTTGATGATATTTCATATTTAATTATTTCTACTTCATGTATTTGTATGATACTTAATGAATAAGAGTTTTAGGTATCCAAAAGGGACCAAGCGTGGTGGTTCCTTGGGGTACCCAAATACAACGTGTTTGCTTTTGGGGAGATGGAAATGAATGAGCCCTTTTGAGTTGAGTTTGTGTTTCATCTTTAACTTTGGGTCTCCATTCAAACCTTGGTTTAAAATTATTTTTATGCATCAAATTTCAATTATGATTGTTTTTATTTTGAAGAAGTATAATTGTAATGATGATTGAAAATATTTTTCATAGGAAATTTGTGCACTTCTATTATTAAGTTGGGAGAAGAATGATTTTGTAAATAATAGTGATTTGGATTTTGATTTACAAATACTGTGTTCCTTACTCCCATTTTTAGGTTTAGTCAAGACATTCATATTCAACTTGTTTTTAGATATTACTTGATATTGTGAATTTATGTATTGTGAATTTTTATTCATAATTTTCATATGCAAATTCATTTTTGTTTTTAATTCATCATTCTTGATCTTAAGATTATTTCTAGCTTTATTATATGTAATTGTGCTATTTTTAAGAGTGGTAACAATTGAATCAATATGATTTTGATAGTTATTTCTATATTCCTCAAATGTTTCATCCATCTCTTTAATTTCAATTTTATAGTCTTTACACTTAGCACAATCATTTTTCAAGGATGAATTTTCTAAACATAATCTTTCATTTTGTTCTTTTACAAAAATAAACTCATTTTCAAGTTTCTTGTGTTTTTCTTTTAATTCATTATATTCTACACAAGGTGTAGTGTTTTCAACTAAGGAGCCATGGGTAGACCTAGATAACTCAAAATTTGATTCTTTATTAACTTTTGCTTTTAGACCTTTATTTTCTAAGCGCAATTTACAATTAGCATTTTTTAATTTCTTAATTTTGCGCTTTGTAATTTGTAGCAATTGTAATGTGAAAATAGAATTGCAAACAATGAGAGAATTTGATTTCCTTACTTTGCTTTTGGCTGAGGGAAGATTTGAACATACTGTTCCTTTTTCTTCTTCATCTTCCTCTTCCAAACAAGAGTTTCCATCATCCTTTCCGCATGATGAACATTCTATGGATCCATCATTTGAGGAGCTTTCAATATTTGTGCAAGCTTGTATGTTCTCCAATTCTTGTGTTTGTTCCATACCTACAGAAGGAGAATCATAAGTTCTTTCAAGAAAATTCCAAATCTCATAAGCGGTAGGTAAAGTATAAATAAGTTTGAAAATATTTTGGTCTAACGCACAAAATAGACTATTTATAGATTTTGCATTTAAAACAATTTCGTTTCTAGTTAGTACGCTAGGTGGCTTTTCAATAGTAATATTCCAAACTTTTTCATCTAAGGCTTTAAGAAAATTTTTCATTAATATTTTCCACCCTTTATAATTTTTGCCTACAAATAAAGGTGGTGATAATACTTTTTCATTTATATTAAAATTTTTCCCACTAGTAGAAGCGAGATCATGATCAAGAGACGCCATTATTCCTAGTTGTTAAGCCGATTAGGAATAACCTGCCTCTGATACCACTTGTTGGATCTTGAGGCGCCCTTAGAGGGGGGAGGGGTGTATAAGGGTTGTAAAAACTTACGTTATATTTTGAAATATTAGAAATGATAAGAGATTATTTTAGTGATAAACCATACAAAAGGAGGAAATCAAGTAATATAAATGAAAGGCATGATTTTATTAACTTGAGATATAAGATTACAAAACTTGATTTCTTATGACGCTAGAAATCGTAGGCGATAAAGTAAAATCTCTTTTTGTTTTCTATACCGGCTCGTATCCCCACAAACCGGTTAGCTTTAGCCGATCTCTCCCCAGAAATGGCCTCAAGCCGCTCTAGCCTTCCTATCCCCAGAAAGGCCTCGAGCACCCACTAGATCTACTCCCTAGACCTAGTCGCCAACACGAGGCGAATTCATCCCTAAGTCCTACCCAAACCTAGTCGCCAACACGAGGCGAATTCACAAACTGATTACAATGATAAAATAAAAATACAAATACAAAAGACAAATATGAAACTCCGTATGAGGTAATCTGAAGGAGATGCCAAAGAATCGTTGAAGATTGTTGAAGTCCAATTGTGCGTTCTTCGCATTGAGTTAGCATGTTGATCTAAGCCTCCTTTGATTCCTCCTTTTGAAATTGAGTGGGAGATGTGTTGGTCTGGAAATATAGCCCTCTCAGAGTTTCTGAAGTGCTGGAATAGGGCTCTTGGAATTCAGCTATTGGAGAAGATGAAATCCACCTTTTTATATGACTGGAAGCTAACGCCAGCGTTAAAAGTAAACGTCGGGAGTTGACTCAGTATAGAAATAACTTGATGGCTCAGATTTTCAAAATAGGAAGGAGATTATGCATATTTGGAAACTTTCATTTTAGGCAACCTTAATGCTGGCGTTGACTCTAACTTCGGGCGTTGAGTTAAATCATTCCCAAGATGCACCTGCAACCATGACAGCTTCCCTCCATTCATTTTGCATCCTAGCAGGAACAAAAGTTAACACCGACATTAAGAGTTAACACCGGGCGTTAGCTCTCTTCTTTTCAGCTTGAGAGCAAGTCCAGACCAATAGCAACATCTTAGTGTCATATATGTGCAAGCCTGCATTCTAAAAACACAATGGCAAATAAGATCAAATACAAGTAGGATTTGTTATTCTCAAATCAAAGGGATACGAAAAACCATGTTCCAACACTACTGCAGCCCGGTAACGAGGCCAGTTAAGGCTAGCTAGATCGATGGATGGTGTGCCGATCGGATGTCAGCTTCTGGGTCATTACAATAAAAATTGCACTTTTTATGTAACGTCCTGGTCTACTGTGGGTGCGTTACAGGTGTGCAGACCAGTGACCCCAACCCATCGCCATGGATCTGATCGGCAGCAACCGCTAATTCTAGTGGCGGGTTGTTAAGGCCAGGATTCGATCACGCGCCCCCTTGATGAGGAAAGCTCCAATTAAGCTGCAACGCGTGGACTTCCCAGGAGGTCACCCATCCCGTGACTACTCCGGCCCGAGCACGCTTAACTATGGAGTACTTTCACTTCTCATCACTAATTAAGCTGCAGCTACGGGTCTCGATCCCTTTCCGTCCGAATTCATGGTTGAATTCTTTTAAGGGGTGGTGAGCATGTGTGTGCATCGCCGTAAAATCACTTAAATAACCAGACAATGTCCACTTTAGGAATGAAATACCTGTGTGTTTGTAGCAATGTGCTAGAACCTGGGCATTCTTCTATTGATTCTTGCTACATATTAGTCGCTAATTATGTTTTGTTGCACATGTATAGGCGACTAGGAGTGGAGCGGGGCAGTCTCGACCCCTGCACTCTACTGCGAGTAGTGCACCAGCTGATGTGCCTACTCCTCCTTCTATTGAGACAGTGCAGTTAATAGCTGAGGCGGTATTTGTTATGTTCAATGCACAACCAGGATGGGCTGTACCTATACAACCTCCTACCCTCGGGGTGGCCCCGGTGCCAGTTATTACCTTTGAACCGGTGGTCGAAAGACTAGTGCCAGTGAGGGCAAGGCGAGCTTCGGAGCAACAACTGCAACATTTTTTGAGTTTCCACCCTCCGATGCTTGTGGGAGCAGGAACCCCAACTCAGGTTGTGGACTGGCTCTCGAGAATTAGAAAAACCTTGATAGCCACATAAACGGAGGAAGGACAGAAAGTCACCTTAGCAACCTTCCTTCTGGATGGGGAGGCACAACTTTGGTGGGAGGAGTTGGAGTTGCACCAGTTGTCGGGAAGGCAACTGATGAATGTCTCATTTAAGGAATTTTCGAGACTGTTTTTGGCAAGGTATCTCCCTTCTGTTCAGCAAATGGAGATGGAAAACCAATTCAACTGATTGGCTCAAGGCGATAGTATGGTGGATGACTATCTGCATGAGTTTACGAGGTTGGGAAATTATGCAGGCGCCACATTTGCTGATGAAGAATGTAAGACCAATCGATTTTATGAGGGTCTACGGGATGACCTGCGGTTAATTCTGTATGGGCCAATGACGCAAGGTTTTATGACCTTGGTCAAAATTGCTCGTTCCTTGGAGAAGGATATGAAGCGAGTACAAAGTCAGAAGGACTTGGCGGTGCAAAATCCAAAGTTTAAAGTTCCAGACTCTGCAAAGTCTGGGCAGGGTAAGTGGAGAAAGAGAGCTAGACCTTCGGGGCCAGCTCAATCTTCCGTGTCAGGAACGACGACTGGACGAGTTCCAGGCACATGTTATAATTGTGGAAAAGTGGGCCACTATGCTCGGGAGTGTCGCAGCGGCAAGAGGGCAGTTAGGACGTATGGGGCAGAGAAAGGGAAGGTGGTGGAATCGACTGCATCCCATCATGCCCCAACTCAGCCCCGAGTTTACAATCTTGGCCAGCAGGAGGCCATTAAACAAAGTGATGTGGTGACAAGTATGTGTTAGCTTTTGTTGCTTTCTATATTTCATACCTTGCGCATTGCTTGAGAAATTTGTGTGTATTAGGCTTTGTCCTAATCTTTAATTGTCCGGCGAGAGCACTGTTTGATACTGGAGCCTCACATTCCTTTCTCTCGGAGGCCTTCATACAACGAATTGGAGTGCCTTCGTCTTTAGCAAAGGAAAGGTTGGATGTGGTGCTACCAAATGGGTGCTCCATGCGTGCAGATCGAGTTTGTGTTGTTAAGGTGCGGATCGGAAGTCATGACTTTGATTTGGAGGCATCGATATTGCCGATCTCAGAGTTTGATGTAATCTTAGGAATGGACTGGTTGTCGGAGTAGCAGACATACATTGATTGCACTTCGAAGAAGGTCACACTAGGGCATAATACTGAACGTGCAACAACTTTTGTTAGTTTGCGTGGATCGAGCATAATGTTAATATATGCAGTCCAAGTAGTCAAAGCAGTTCGCCCGGGCGCGGTCTTGTGCTTCAGGCTAGTGGGGGCTGCAAAGCCTCAACCCAGTTTAAGTGACATTCCTGTCATATCAGAATATCCAGATGTGTTTCCCAAAGACCTCTTTGGGGAGCCACCTCAGCGAGAGATCGACTTCACGATAGAGCTGGTGTCAGGTGTCAATCCTGTGTCATGCTCCCCGTACCGAATAGCGCCAAAGGAGATGGCAGAGTTATAAGTTCAATTGCAGGAGTTGTTAGAGCAAGGCTATATACGCCCAAGTTCATCCCCTTTGGGTGCACCGGTCCTCTTCGTGAAGAAGAAGGATGGAAGCCTGCGTTTGTGTATCGACTACCGTGAACTGAACAAGTTAATAGAAAAGAACAAGTATCTGATTCCACGAATTGATGACCTGTTCGATCAGTTGGTCTGATCAACTGTGTATTCAAAATTGGATTTGAAATCTGGGTATTACCAATTACAGAGTCAGGAATGTGATATTCCCAAGGCGGCATTTAGTACCCGCTATGGGCACTATGAGTTCACTATGTTGTCGTTTGGCTTGATGAATGCGCCATCGGTCTTCATGGATCTGATGAACAGAACTTTTAGAGAGTGCCTCGATCGATTTGGTGATGTTGATATTGCACTCCGGAGAAGACTCCGAGTATGTATGATTGTTTTCGAGTTCTGGGTACTGTGATGTGCTGTAGAGAGTTCTGGAGGTGATCTCTAGAAAATACCCAAAAGAGCTAACAGAATGGGAGTTCTGTAGCTAGCGCCAGCGCTAGTGCTAGCGTCGGTGCTATCTCCAGTGGTCCTTGAGATTTCATGGTATGATTGCCAGTGGCCCTGGGGGCTGGGGCGATGACCCTGTGAGGTCGTCTATATGATCGGGATGAGGTGAAAGTTTACTCGCATTGTGTTGCTTGTTCGCGATGATTGAGCCGGGACTAGCTGGATCTGAACCCGTCCATAGTAGTCGGTGAATAGGTTGCCCCTCGGTGCACCGTCTTATGGAAGAATGCCGGAAAATGTTGGTGAGTACGGCTTAGCTCAATGTGGGCATCCAAGTTGGAAAAGGACTAGTGGATGGAGCGTGCCTTGAGATCACAATACGTGCGGCCTTGAGTCGACGTATATGGTGATTGTTTCTATGCGGTGCTTAGACGCATCTGTGAAATATCTGATGCTATTGCTTGCTTGCAGGGAAGGAGAACCACCGACCCGAGCATGGGGAGGGGTTATTATAAATCTGGGTCAGCTAAAGCTGACCGGTTACCTATTTTCCCATTACTTGGTGGATTGTGTTTGATAGGTCCTGGCGAGACGAGCGGGAAATAGCGGGTTGGAACCCTAGCTGCTGCGCTCTGCTGGCCCTTGAAGGCCCAAGTGTTTTGTTTACTCTTTTTATGTGTGGCCGGCCTGCGTGCCGATGTTTGGAACCCACTGTCGATGTAATCATTTCATATGTAATTTTATGTACTTTATTCCTAGTGAACAAGTAGACAAGCAATGTAATCTGGTTTTAATTTCAATAAATGCTTCCGTTGTTTATGACTCTGTGTATGGTGAGATGGTTTTATTTGAAACTATTTAACTGCTAATTACGTAACGCTCTTTACTGTTCATTTAATATGGAGTGGGGTCCCGACCGAACATACTGTTACATTCTATGTGACGGGGCGGGTGTTACAAGAAGACAAGGTATCTTAAAATGAAGGCCATGTGCTCTTTTTATAGCCTTGGGCAGGGGTAGCCCGGTAATTTCTCCGTTGTAACCACCGTAACCACCTGACGGGCGAATCATGCTGGTCAATTTGGAACAAAAGGATCACCACTTTTGGTATATTCCCTTCTTGCACCCTCGAGTAATTCGGTTAATTCGGGCAGCTTCGTTGGCGACGTTGAGCGCAGAGAACTAGACATGCAATCTAGAAAATTAGGAAAGGTTAACTGTCGCGCGCGTCATGAACACGGAAGCGTTCTGGGCACGCAACGAACGCGCAAGCATTCTGCGCACGCACCGAACGTGGAAGCATTCTGAGTGCGCGACGAACGCGAATGTGTTCTAAGCGCACAATGAACACAGAAGCATTCTGAGCGCGCAACATACATAGAAGCATTCTGAGTGCGTAACGAACGTGGAGGCGGTCTGAGCGCGTGATGAACGCAGAGGTGTTCGATGCACGACATACAATTGGGGATATTACGCGCGTGCCGTGTATTGAAGCCAGAAAAATCCTAGGCTCCAAAATTTGGATCAATGCAGCCGGAGGCTACTTTCCCAGTGGTCTGACGAGAAGACTTGATTAGCGATGGCAAAAGGACTAGAAGGATAACAAACACAAC
Source organism: Dactylorhiza incarnata (assembly GCA_033032865.1). Lineage (NCBI taxonomy): Eukaryota > Viridiplantae > Streptophyta > Magnoliopsida > Asparagales > Orchidaceae > Dactylorhiza > Dactylorhiza incarnata. The sequence continues at coordinate 1,154,773 of JAWHQI010000189.1, read as the reverse complement.
CCCAAGTGATGCGGCAGGGAGGTCCCAATGTTGGAACATGGTCTTCCGCATCTCCTAGGTTTGAGAATAACAAATCTTATGTGTATTTGATCGTGTGTGTTTAAGTGTGCAGGATAACAAAGTCCACATGACTCAAGGATTACATAAGAAGGTTGCCCCCAAATTTGAGCCATCAAATCCAACACTCCCTCTAGCGCCGGCGGTATTAACTAACGCCTGGCTCTAGCGCTAAGGAACCGCTGAAATGCAGACTGGCGCTCGACGAACTGCTTACTCTACCGCGACGCGCTAGTACTAGCGCTGGCGCTAGCGTTCGCTCGACAAACTGTTAGTTGCACTCGACAAAATGCTCATCATAGCTTTCGCTCGACGAACTGTAAGCCGCGTTCGACGAATTTCCGTTCGAAGAATGATGAAGCTCGCTCGACGAACTCCGTTCGACGAAAATTCGATCGACGAAAAGAATGCTTAAGCGCAAATTCCGGGAGTACTTATAGAAGGAGATATCACCTGGCAGTATCCAATAGCGCAGGCGGTAGCGCGGAGCATAGAAGGCAAGAGAGAAGTGTTTCCTCAGATTGAAGATTCTGCCGCGCAGAATATGTCCTAAAATGGGATAGCGCCGGCGGTACCACTAGCGCAGGCGCTAGCGCTGTGGCTATATAATGGACCCTTCTCTTCTCGTGTTTGGTGCTGATTCCTGAGAGAGGTCTTGTGCCAGAATTCCAAAGCCTTATATGACCGAGAGTTGATCTCCCACCAAACGCTTAGAGAGTTTCTGAAGGAGTACTTCATCACGCTACATCCAAAGAGGGATCGCTTCAACCTCGCTTATTCTACAACGATCGTTCATCTCCGACTTCAGAAGTTTCTTAGAGGGAGTTTTAATATTGTTGTTGTTATTTTATTTCATATCTTTTGTAATCGTTAGAGAATTCGCCTCGTGTTGGCGACTAGGTCTAGGTAGGACTTAGGGCAGAAATTCGCCTCATGTTGGCGACTAGGTCTCGGGTGTAGGTCTAGGGGGTGCTCGAGGCCATATCCGGGGAAGGGTTGGCTAGAGCGGCTTGAGGCCGTATCCGGAGAAGGAACGACTAAAGCCAACCCGTTCGTGGGGATACGAGTCGGTATAGAAAACAAAAAGAGTCTTTCATATTTCGCTTTGATTTCTAGCGTCATTGAAATCAAAATTTTGTAATCAATTTTATTAATAATAATCATGTCTCTCTTTGTGTAATAAAATTGATTTGTTCTTCATTTCTCTAAATTGTTTTTTATCCTCTCCTTTATTATAAAACAATTTAGATCTTTAAACAAAATCACTATTTTGATTTCTTATCATAAGCAAGTATTTCAAAATATAATATAAGTTTGTAAAACCCTTACTCACCCCCCCCCCTCTAAGGGCGCCTACCGATCCAACAAGTGGTATCAGAGCCAGGTTATTCCAAATCGGCTTAACAACCTGGAATTATGGCGTCTCATGATCTCGCTTCTACTAGTGGGGTAAATTTTTATGAAGAAGAAAAATCTCTTAAACCGCCTTTATTCGAAGGGAGAAATTATAAAGGGTGGAAATTATTAATGGAAAAATTTATTAAAAATTTAGATATCAATGCATGGGATATATCAATAGTTAGACCAGCGGATGAATCAAATAAACAGGAAAGTCATCTAAATGCAAAAGCTTTAAATAGTATTTTCTGTGCTTTATCCTACGAAATTTCAAAATTAATATACTGTTTTTCTAGTGCATACAAAGTATGGAAATTTCTTGAAGAAATGTATGATTCTCCTTCTACAGGTATGGAACAATCGCAAGAACTGGAGAATATGCAAGCTTGCACAAGTCTTCAAGAATGCTCCTCTCATGACGGATCATTGGAGCACACATCAAATGGAAGAGAAGGAGAAGTACTGTCTTCGGAAGAGGAGTGCCAAAAAGATGTCAAAGAAACTATGTGTTCAAATCGTGCCTCTCCCGAAAGCAACGTAAGGAAATCAAATCCCATTTTTTGTACTTCTATCTCTTCATTACAATTGCTTCAAACCACAAAGCGCAAAGTTAAGAAATTAAAAGATGTTAATGAACATTTGCGCTTAGAAAACAAAAAGTTAAAGGAAAAAATTAATGAACAACCAAATTCAAATTTATCTAATTCTATCCATGATTCCTTAGTTGAAAACACTACACCTTGTGTAGAATATAATGAATTAAAAGAAAAATGCAAGGAACTTGAAAAGGAACTTCTCTTCATAAAAGAACAAAATGAAAAATTATCTTTAGAAATTCATCTTTAAAAGGTGATTGTGCTACATGCAAATGTTATAAAATTGAAATTGAAGAGATGGATGAAACATTTGAGGAATACAGAATTAAATATCAAAACCATATTGATTCAATTGTTTCTACTCTTAAAAATAGCACAATTGCTTATAATAAAGCTAGACATAATTTGAAACTTAAAAATAATGAATTAGAAACTAAAATTAACTTGCTTAGGGAAATCATAAAGAAAAATTCTAAATATCAAGCAAACTCCAAGAGCAAGTTGAATATGAATATAAATATCGTAACTAAGTCTAATAATGGGAGTAAGAAACAGAAAGGATTTGTAAATCAAAATCACCATTATTTACAAAATTATGTATCTCCTAAAGTAAATTCAAATATGCAAAAAATTCCTTTGAAAAATGATTTCAAATGTCATCACTATTTTAAGCCTAAATTTAATGAATATGGAAATTTAATGCAAAATTATAATATTAAACCTAAGTATGAGTGGAGACCCAAAATTAAAGATGAAACATTAACTCCACTTGAAAGGGTCCATTCGTACTTGTCTCCCCAAAAGCCATCTCGCTATAGTACAAAAAATTATATTGTGTTCACTCCTTAATGTCAAACATGATCTAAACTATCACTATTGTTCACCTATCAAAAATCACATATATATTCAAAATCTTAATTAATTCAAAAGAAAATCACTGAAATATACCCTCATAATGAATATTGAATTCACAAGCACCACCATGATCTATTGATGTCCTTTACTAAAATTCTCTAACATCATATATCATAAGTCATATCAAAAGTCTTCTAAAAACAATTATTTCTATCACAATTATGTGAATTATAATTGATATAATAATTGATGACAATTGATATTATAATTACATACCGTGGTTGGTATATTATGTGTGTATTGTGATTTATTTCAAGTTTAGACCTTTGAATCATCTTGATATCAAATCAAATTAAATCATCACTTCATTCCAGGTCTCTAAGTTGAAACACAATCAAACCTTGGTATAACATTAATCTCAAACATATCATTCTAATATTGTCGCCTAAAGAATATTTGTGTCTATGTTAGGATTTATATGTTTACCAATATATGCAGGCTGGGTATTCTCATCTAGGGCTTATCCATGGTATTATTGTGCATGAACATTATTGTTAATCACTAAAATCATGCATATTTGATTTGTTCATTCATGTCCTCTCATGCTTACATTTCCTATCATTTTCAAACTACATTGGTAAATATAAGCCTTAAAATATTAAAATGGAGATATAATAAAATATATCACTTGCAAAGTTTATTTGGAAAAGTCATATACAAAATCGCTAATGTTTCATGCAATTTGGACTATATAGACATCTCCTAAAAATCTGAAATTTCAGCATGAAACTACTATTGGGACACTTAATCAAGATCAACAATTAAAATTTTCAAAATCATAAAAAATTGTGTACTGTTTCCCGCGCTAGCGCTAACGCCGACGCTAGTGTACTTATTTGTTTTTCTGTATTTTTAAAAATTTGAAAAATTCTTAAAAATATATTAATCTATTTGTACTATTTATTTCTGCACTTCTGCTTTTATTTCATTTTTGAAAAATCAAATACAAAAGCCAAATTACAAAAAAATATATGTTTTGCCTTTTTTTGGTTTGTTTGTCATTTGTTTAAATTATATTTCTAAAAGCAAAAATCAAATACAAAAATATAAAACAAAAAAAAATATCAAAAAATTATTATTTTGAACTTAACTTTTTTATTTACATGTATCTTGCGAAAGGGTGATTTGGGCTATCATCCCATCACATCACCTAGTACCGGACGAACCTCTCACAGGGTAGTCCTCGGGAAGTCCAAGATCAATCTTATGAGTTCAAACTTTAAATCAAAATTATTCTTCAAAATATCAAAAATACTGTATGGACTTCATTGAAAATCAAGCATGATTTAACCCATCATTTAGAACTTCTATAATGTTGCAATTTATCTTTTCAAACTACTATGAACATTATTTTCATCATGCTTTGATATATCTATGAATATGTGCATCAATTGTATTGAAAATGTTGTGTAGAACTCAGCTTAGCATGCCTCTAAGTATCAGTAAATGTTTTATGTTGGATAATGATCGTTATTCACTTACTTATTTTGGCATTGTCTACTTATGTGTTTAATCTAAGAATGCTTGTGTATATTTTGTAATAGTACAATGAATTAAAATTGCACAAATATCTTACCTACACTCATTTATTTGCACTTTTAAGAGTTAAGAAAAGTGGTTATGCTTTCATAAATTATATTGGTTTGCAAAACAAGTGTATTCGGAGAACTTTGTACAAAACAAAAATCATAAAATAAAGTGACAAAGATAACTCCACCAAGCACTACTTGAACCTCCTGATAAGTCTTAATAAGCGTTGTGAGGTTGAGCACCTTGGAAAGAATAGTAAAGTATCTTGTGCAAACCATATCTTTCTTTCAAAATAAAAACCACTTACTCTTATGTACACCGGATCACTAGTTTCAATTTTAAAATAAAAATATGTGATCCCCAGGCACTACTTTTGTAACACCCCAAAAATCGTAGTTCAGCGAGGTAGGCGGAGTGGTAGTGCTGCGCTCGGGATAGGCTAAAAATTCCACAACAGTTCCCTGCGCACGACCATTGTCCTCTTCGCGCACGACCAGTGATCGTGCGCCAATGATCGTGCGTAACTCGCAAGGAATCGGAGTTCTGTCTCGGGTTATCGCACGACCATTCTCCTCTTCGCGCACGACCAGCGATCGTGCGCCTGTGATCGTGCGCCCTGTTTATTTCTGTTCCGCGAAAACGGGCGGGGATGACGATCCGACCGATCAAATATTTTGGGATTTGATCCAGCGGCTGAGATGTTTCGCTGGTGGGGCTTTAGGGCTTGGATGAGGGGTTATTCCCTCATATTTTCAAGTCCTTTCTCTCTCTTAGGTTGGAGAAAGGAGAGGGGGCAAGGAGGAAGAAGAGAGGATCCGCCATTGTTGGAGCTTCGGAGCTCCGATCGCCGATCCGAGACCGGCAACGCGTAGAGGGCGTCAAGGCGCTTCTTCTCCACCGGTTGTTTGCAAGCTTCTCATGGCTAGGAGGAGATCTCAAAAGGTAATGACGTTTCTCCTCCCGGTCTTTAGGATGCGTGCTTGGCATCCCTTTATTTTCTGCATTTTGGCACCGGATCCGTCGAGTGAGAGGGATCCGGGTCGCCTTGGTTCAAAAGGAACCATCGGGTTGATTGAGTCCGTCCCCGACATGATTTGCACTAGAGATCCGCTCCATAGAGGATTAGGCATTGTGGGTGAAGCCGGATTTGTGGTCGTTGGTCCGATTCGGTGATGTTGATTTACGCGCATTTTAGGGGTTTTTGTTAGAAATCCGATTACGGTGAACTCGTCGTTGTGATGCCCATGTAGCTTCGTGTGGTAACGAACGTTGGGTTTAGGGCGGAGAAATAATGTGCGGAATATGGGGCTTGTGATGCCTAGTGTTGTGCGAAGGCGCGATTGGTCTTTGTGGTCGGATGGCTATCCCGTGAAGACTGAGATTCACGTGTGGAGAGTGTCCCGGCAAGATTAGTCCCTTCGATTATTTACTGACGAGAATGTCTGTGCTACGGATGAGTCCGTTGACGGTCGCCAGGCGAGGCAATCGGTGGATGTTGTCCCGAGAGTAAGTCCAGGGCATTGGGACGTTTTGGTTAGCCAGAATTCTTAGTATCGGTCTTGGTGTGTTGTTGGCGGCCCGAGCATGTGAGCTGTTAGACAAGCCCGATGGCATGGTGAGCCAGGCGAGGTGGGTCTCAGCGAGAGCTCTTGGCCTTGGGTTATGATGCCCTTGCGGGGAAATGATGAGTACCCTTGTGTTTGTGATGTGATGATGATGTATGATGATGTGATAGATTCATACGCTTTAGGGTGCCCAACCCGGGTTTGCATTCATTTTGCATTAATAGGCCCCTTTTTATTATCTGCTCAACATAGAAACGTGGATGTTGTATGTGACACTCATACCTGTTTTTATGCTGTTTTCCATTTATGTACATTTGCATACGAAGTGCTGACTTGCAGGGCGAAGTAGTTCCCCGGGGTCCGCTAGGACGGCCGGGAGGAGGGATGTTGTTACACCATTTGTGGTCAGCCATAGCTGACCCTCGTTTACCGCTCTTTGTGATTTGGTTGCAGGGTAAGAATCGCAGGCTGGACCCAGCGCGCCGGCCAAAAAGGCCTAAAGCCTCATGAAGTGTTTACCTTGTCTTCATGCACTTCTATTATTACATTTTGTTGTAACCAGCTTGCATGTCGAGGTAGTTTAGGTAAAACTACTATCTGTCCCCTTTTGTTGGGACGTTCTTTTGTGTTGAATGTTTGGTGATTTGGACTGTGGTTTTGTATGGCCTTAAGGCCAGTTGGACTCCTATGTAGTATGGACAATCTCTGTGTTTTATGTTTGTTTCCGCTGTGTTGTCTGAGTTTTGAGAATGGGTAGTCAATATCATCTTTTAATACTGAAGCTGTGGCGGTTATATGTCGTGGGGTCCCGGCCGGACCCATGTTATATGATCATTGCAGGGGAGGTGTTACAATTTGGTATCAGAGATAGGTTGTAGTATTCTTGCGAGGTCTAGTGTTTTTGGATCGCGTAAGAGATTGTCCACATAGGAGTATTGTGCGGGATCATGAGTATCCCTGCGTTCGAGTCTCGCGTTTAGATCCTGATGAGCTTTTATTTTTTTTCCTTGCTTATGCTAGGATGTTGGCAACGATGCGGGGACGTCGAGGAGGCAAGAGGAGCCTTCGGGGAGCAGTGCTACTGCTCCAGGCCTCATGAATGTGGGCATGTCCCCGGCTGATTTCTGTCGCATGCTAGCGGAGGCAATGGTAGCGGCTCAAGCTGGAGAGATGCCACGGGTTCCTACGCCGGTGGTGCAAGTTGCGACCCCTGTCACTCTGGCGGCTACGCCGGATACACCGGATGTCGAAGTAAGGCAAGCAGAGCCTTTAGAGGAGAGAGCTATTCCGATGGGTGATCGATTCATGAAGTATTTCTTGAGTTTCCACCCTCCGACATTCAAGGGAGTGGGCACTCCAACGGATGCCGAGGATTGGCTTTCGAGGATCCAGGAGCTCTTGAAGGCAGCTGAGACCCCAGCTGAGAGGCAGTCTCACTTTGCGAGCTTCATGTTAGAGGGCGATGCGAAGTTGTGGTGGGTGAACCATAACGGTCGACATTTTGTTGGGCGTGTTCCGTCCATGGAGGAGTTCGGAAACGCTTTCCTAAAGCGTTACATTCCGGCTTCAACAAGGTTAGCACTGCAGCGGCAGTTTCTGCATTTGGTGCAGCGGGAGAAGACAGTGGATGAATATCTGCAAGAGTTCACTCGGTTGGGTCGTTATGCGGGTACGACTATGGTAGATGATGAAGAGAGAGATAACCTCTTTTATCAAGGGTTGAGGGAAAATTTAAGGCAACCACTCATAGCCTTGAAGAATGCGGGATTCAATGAGTTGGTCGAAGCCGCTCGCATGCTGGAGAGCGACTTGGAGCGAACTCAACGGCGAAAGGGTGTTGCGGCAAGGCAGGGAGAAGGAAAGCCTTCTCAGTCTCAGTCCCAGTGGAAGTCCGAGGGCAGCCGATGGAAGAAGAAGCCCCGTCCTAATAGGCCTGGGGAGAGAAGTGGCGCACCTTCGGGAGATTTCCGTTCTAAAGGTCCGGTTACTTGTTACCAATGTGTCAAGGTGGGTCACATTAGCCGTTTCTGTACCGAGGGCGGAGCTGGGCCAGAGCCGAGACAAGAACAATCGGTGCGTTCGGGTCCCAGTGTTGCAGAGAAGGGGAAAGCGGCGGAGTCGAGTGCTTCGCGGTTCCCTCCAGTGCAGCCTAGAGCCTATAATCTTGGGCAACAGGAAGCGATACGTCAGCCCGATGTGGTGACAGGTACGAAAGGTTTAAGTTTCGTTTGTTACTATAATGTAGGTTGCGGCCTTTCATGTTGTTTTGCACGTGGTTAGGTTTCGTGCTAGTTTCGGGCTACCCCTCTCGAGTGTTGTTCGACACGGGGGCATTACACTCTTTTCTTGCGGAAAGTTTTATCCAGAAGATTGGTGCTGAGTCCGTAGTGGCAGAAGTGGAGCTGAGTGTGCGTATGCCGAATGGGTCGTTCATGACTACCATGAGGAAGGGACGCATTGTGATGCAAATTGGCGATTGTGATTTCGTGTTGGTAGCAGCGATTCTGCCACTAGCCGAATTCGATGTTATCTTGGGAATGGACTGGCTTGCGGAGCAGCGAGCTAGTATCGACTGCCAGTTGAAGGTGGTAACCCTGAGAGGTGAAGGTAGAGTAGAGGCCAAGTTTGAAGGCCTAAGCGGAGTGGCTTGCTCCCTGATTTCCGCTATGCAAATGAGGCGTGCGGTAAACCAAGGAGGCGAGGCGTTCTTAGCTTTGTTGGAGACTCACTCCACAAAGTTGGCTATTAGAGAAGTTCCGGTGGTGAAAGAATTTGAGGATGTATTCCCCGAGGAGCTTCCGGGAGCACCTCCTCAGCGTGAAATTGATTTCTCGATAGAGTTGGTACCGGGTGCGAGGCCGGTGTCGCGTCCTCCGTTTAGGATGGCACCGAAGGAACTGGCCGAGTTAAAGGTTCAGTTGCAGGAGTTGTTAGAGCAAGGGTACATTAGGCCCAGCTCTTCGCCGTGGAGCGCGCCGGTATTGTTTGTGAAGAAGAAAGACGGAAGTATGCGGTTGTGTATCGATTATCGTGAATTGAATAAATTGACTGTTAATAATAAATATCCGATCCCCCGAATCGATGATTTGTTCGACCAGTTAGTGAGGTCAGTGGTGTACTCCAAGTTGGATTTGAAATCGGGGTACTACCAGTTGAAGATTCGAGAAGAGGACGTTGCCAAGACAGCGTTTGGGACTCGGTATGGACACTACGAGTTTTCGGTGATGCCGTTCGGACTGACGAACGCCCCATCTGTGTTCATGGATTTGATGAACAGGGTTTTTCGCCCATTCTTAGATTCGTTCGTGGTGGTGTTTATTGATGACATTTTGGTGTATTCAAAATCGGAGGCAGAGCATGAGTCTCACTTGAGGCAAGTATTGCAGACTCTAAGGGAGAATCAGCTTTATGCTAAGTTCTCAAAATGCGAGTTTTGGATCGAGAAGGTGGCTTTCTTGGGTCACGTAATTAGTGGAGATGGGGTGGCGGTAGATCCAGCGAAGATTGAAGCAATTAGAGATTGGCTTGTCTTGAGAACCGTGGCGGAAGTCCGGAGTTTCCTTGGACTAGCCGGCTATTACAGAAGGTTCGTGGAAAACTTTTCGCGGATGGCGTTGCCCCTCACCACTCTCACTCGCAAGGACCAGAGGTTCGTATGGACACCGGAGTGTGCCCGTGCATTTGAGAATCTGAAGGAAAGGTTGATGTCCGCTCCAATCCTTAGTCTTCCTAGTGGGACGGAAGGATTTCAGATTTTCAGCGACGCGTCAGGTTGCGGGTTGGGTTGCGTGCTGGTGCAGCACGGCAAGGTGATCGCTTATGGGTCAAGGCCGTTAAAGACTCATGAGAAGAACTATCCCGTCCACGATCTGGAGTTGGCGGCGGTAATCTTTGCGCTAAAGTTGTGGCGGCACTATGTTTATGGTGCGAAGGTGGAGATCTTCACAGATCACAAAAGCTTGAGGTATCTTCTAGACCAAAAGGACCTGAATATGCGGCAGCGTAGGTGGGTCGAGTTCCTTGGGGACTACGACGTGGAGATTCAATATACGCCGGGTAAAGCCAACGTGGTGGCGGATGCTTTGAGTAGGAAGTACTCCGGGAAAGATAATTGGATGGAGGCGCATAACGAGCATTTGATTCGAGACTTGGAGTCTCTTGACATTTCTTGTGTGGCTAGAGGTGAGTCTAGCGTAGCTCGTTTGAACTGGATTGAAATGCAGTGTGATATAACGGATCGAATCCGAGAGGCGACCAGTGCGGACGAGGAGTGCCAACAGTTGGTGTTGGAGGCTCAGCAAAGCGAAGGCACTGCTTTGGAGATGGTTGGTGGAATTCTGAGGAGAGACGGAAGGATCTGTGTTCCGCGCTTCGGCAAGCTTCACGAGGAGTTGATGTTTGAAGCTCACTTTACGAAGTACTCCGTTCATCCAGGAAGTACAAAGATGTACGCGGATATGAAGAAATCGTTTTGGTGGCCTGGGATGAAGCGGGATGTAGCCGAGTATGTGAGCCAATGTCAGACTTGTGCCTTGGTGAAGGCTGAGTGCCAAAGGCCCGGTGGGTACTTGAAGCCTCTCCCTATTCCTGAATGGAAGTTCGATGACATCTCCATGGATTTTGTACATGGTTTGCCTCGATCGCAGCAGGGTAACGATGCGATTTGGGTGATAGTGGATCGTCTGACAAAGGTGGCCCACTTCATTCCGAATCAGAAGGGCGATGGTGTGGAGAAGCTCGTGGAGCTTTATATTCGAAACATTGTGCGGTTGCACGGGATTCCGAAGAGCATCGTTAGTGATCGCGATGGGTGATTCACCTCGAAGGACTAGAGATTAGTGCAGAAAAGTCTAGGCACGAAGCTCAAGTTTAGTACCGCGTTCCATCCGCAGACCGATGGTCAGACGGAGCGAACGAACCGTACGTTGGAAGACATGTTGAGGATGTGTGCTCTCGACTTTGGCAAAGGTTGGGAAGACCACCTTTTCATGGTGGAGTTCGCCTATAATAATAGCTTCCAGGCGAGTATCAAGATGGCGCCATACGAAGCTTTGTATGGAAGGAAGTGTCGAACGCCGATGTCTTGGGCAGAGGTGGGAGACACAAAGATTTTGGGAAAGCAAGTGGTGGAAGATGCTTGCGAGATTGTGCGGACGATCCAGGAGTGCATGAAGGTTGCTCAGGATCGACAAGCGAAGTATTTTAATGCGCGTCACAGAAATGTGGAGTTCGCAGTGGGCGACATGGTCTACTTGAAGATCAAGCCGTTCAAGGGTGTTTCGCGGGTGCGGCGACTCAAGAAGTTGAGTCCGAATTATTTGGGTCCGTTCGAGGTTACGGAGCGTATAGGCGAAGCAGCCTATCGTTTGGCGTTGTCCGCAGAGCTGAGTGGATTACATGACTTTTTCCATGTCTCCGTGCTGAGGAAAGCTTTGGTAGAGCCGAGCGTCGTGGTCGAAGCAGCGGCGGTGCCGGTGATGGAGGACTTGGGGGCGAGGGTTCGCCCGGTGTGCGTGGAGGATTCAAAAGTCCGGCAGTTGCGTAACAAGCAAGTCAAACTTGTAAAGGTGCGATGGGACAACTGCGGGCGAGACGAATTCTCTTGGGAGCGTGAGCAAGCGATGCGGGAGGATTTCCCGGATCTTTTCGCTCCAGGTATGCGTTATGAATTTCCTATTTAAATTCTGAAATTTCGAGGACAAAATTCTTTTAAGGGGGGTGGAGTTGTAACACCCCAAAAATCGTAGTTCAGCGAGGTAGGCGGAGTGGTAGTGCTGCGCTCGGGATAGGCTAAAAATTCCACAACAGTTCCCTGCGCACGACCATTGTCCTTTTCGCGCACGACCAGTGATCGTGCGCCAATGATCGTGCGTAACTCGCAAGGAATCGGAGTTCTGTCTCGGGTTATCGCACGACCATTCTCCTCTTCGCGCACGACCAGCGATCGTGCGCCTGTGATCGTGCGCCCTGTTTATTTCTGTTCCGCGAAAACGTGCGGGGATGACGATCCGACCGATCAAATATTTCGGGATTTGATCCAGCGGCTGAGATGTTTCGCTGGGGGGGCTTTAGGGCTTGGATGAGGGGTTATTCCCTCATATTTTCAAGTCCTTTCTCTCTCTTAGGTTGGAGAAAGGAGAGGGGGGCAAGGAGGAAGAAGAGAGGATCCGCCATTGTTGGAGCTTCGGAGCTCCGATCGCCGATCCGAGACCGGCAACGCGTAGAGGGCGTCAAGGCGCTTCTTCTCCACCGGTTGTTTGCAAGCTTCTCATGGCTAGGAGGAGATCTCAAAAGGTAACAACGTTTCTCCTCCCGGTCATTAGGATGCGTGATTGGCATCCCTTTATTTTCTGCATTTTGGCACCGGATCCGTCGAGTGAGAGGGATCCGGGTCGCCTTGGTTCAAAAGGAACCATCGGGTTGATTGAGCCCGTCCCCGACATGATTTGCACTAGAGATCCGCTCCGTTAGCGGATTAGGCATTGTGGGTGAAGCCGGATTTGTGGCCGTTGGTCCGATTCGGTGATGTTGATTTACGCGCATTTTAGGGGTTTTTGTTAGAAGTCTGATTATGGCGAACTCGTCGTTGTGATGCCCTTGTAGCTTCGTGTGGTAACGAACGTTGGGTTTAGGGCGGAGAAATAATGTGCGGAATATGGGGCTTGTGATGCCTAGTGTTGTGCGAAGGCGCGATTGGTCTTTGTGGTCGGCTGGCTATCCCGTGAAGACTGAGATTCACGTGTGGAGAGTGTCCCGGCAAGATTAGTCCCTTCAATTGTTGACTGACGAGAATGTCTGTGCTACGGATGAGTCCGTTGACGGTCGCCAGGCGAGGCAATCGGTGGACGTTGTCCCGAGAGTAAGTCCAGGGCCTTGGGACGTTTTGGTTAGCCAGAATTCTTAGTATCGGTCTTGGTGTGTTGTTGGCGGCCCGAGCGTGTGAGCTGTTAGACAAGCCCGATGGCATGGTGAGCCAGGCGAGGTGGGTCTCAGCGAGAGCTCTTGGCCTTGGGTTATGATGCCCTTGCGGGGAAATGATGAGTACCCTTGTGTTTGTGATGTGATGATGATGTATGATGATGTGAAAGATTCATACGCTTTAGGGTGCCTTGGGTGAAACCCGGGTTTGCATTCATTTTGTATTGATAGGCCCCTTTTTATTATCTGCTCAACATAGAAACGTGGATGATGTATGTGACACTCATACCTGTTTTTATGTTGTTTTCCGTTTATGTACATTTGCATACGGAGTGCTGACTTGCAGGGTGAAGTAGTTCCCCGGGGTCCGCTAGGACGGCCGGGAGGAGGGATGTTGTTACACCGTTTGTGGTCAGCCATAGCTGACCCTCGTTTACCGCTCTTTGTGATTTGGTTGCAGGGCAAGAATCGCAGGCTGGACCCAGGCGCCGGCCAAAAAGGCCTAAAGCCTCATGAAGTGTTTACCTTGTCTTCATGCACTTCTATTATTACATTTTGTTGTAACCGGCTTGCATGTCGAGGTAGTTTAGGTAAAACTACTATCTGTCCCCTTTTGTTGGGACGTTCTTTTGTGTTGAATGTTTGGTGATTTGGACTGTGGTTTTGTATGGCCTTAAGGCCAGTTGGACTCCTATGTAGTATGGACAATCTATGTGTTTTATGTTTGTTTCCGCTGTGTTGTCTGAGTTTTGAGAATGGGTAGTCAATATCATCTTTTAATACTGAAGCTGTGGCGGTTATATGTCGTTGGGTCCCAGCCGGACCCATGTTATATGATCATTGCAGGGGAGGTGTTACAATTTTGCACCCTGATAAGTCTTAATGAGCATTGTGTGTGCAAAGCACCTTGGTAGTTGTACATTTTGTTTGTGCATTAAAGTATGTGGAAGTGAAATTATTTGTGTTTTATTGTGCTCTTACTTTACATATTTCATGTATTTTTGATTAAATCATTTGTTTACTCTATTCAAAATACACTTATGTGCACATCATTATCTTCCATAACACTTCTTCTCATGAGTATTGGATCCTAATGCAAATTCTATACTACTCTTTATTTATGAAATGCACTAGATAACCTAGCATGCTTTCTACAATGTTTAGTATTGTGAATTAACATAACATTATAGTGCTCTCTTTTTGTAAACATTATTTCATGATTGGTTACTCTATTATTGAATTTAAAGATTTTACTTGAACAATGATTTACAAAAACATCTTCTTTTTGAAATTTAACTCATATATCTTTTTATGGATCATCATTGATTACAATAAGATGTTTCTTGTATTTCTATAAGTCTTCCGCATCATAACCATATAATTGTTTTACCTTGCGCTTTCATGCTTACTTAAAGTCTTGTATTTTGTGTGCATCATCACTTGAATCTTAACATTCCTTTCTTTCAACAAGTGGTAGACTTGCGTGGTAAACTTTATATTGGTTACTCTAAACATGAATATTTTTCTTACTAAAAACTCGGATTTATTTCTATATTGTTATATTAAAAACTCTGATTCATTAATGGATTTCAAAATAGCTATGTGAGTGTTTTCATAAATTCAAATAAAAATATAAACCCATAGGCTTTGAACTTATCACTAAATTTAAATGCTTAATGGTTCCAATAATTATTATCCATGATTACATACTTTAATGCTTAATGGATCATCATTGATTACATCACTCTATTAAAACATTTGTTTACTCTATTTAAATTCTTAGTGGTTCCAATAATTATTATCCATGATTCTATACTAAATTTAAATGCTCCTCTTTACTCAACTTATCACTACCTTATCTCTAGTCATGTCTTGTCCTTAACCGGGGAGGGTTCCAGTGGGGCCTTGCGAGGCACTGGGGGGAAAGAGTGCTAGGTTGAGTTTTGTCTAGTGTGCATATGGGACTAACACCCCAACCTACGGCATGTATGCAACTCCTCATGCTCATCCGTCACTTAGTACGGGGCTAGGTTGTAGACATATTGTCTGGGTAGTGTAGTTACTTAGAAATCATTACATTTTTTTGCTTAAAACTCTTATATAAAAAGGAAAAACTAACATGATAATATTGAGTACTTGACAAATGTTAGATTGTTCATTTTTAAGCCAACAACTCTGATCTATTTTTATAAAAAGTATTATAAAACTCCGTATCATTTCCTTCTCTCTACAAGCTCGATCAAGCCTTTATCTTATTATCAACTTTTAAGTGGTGTCTCCTTACCCACTTTTGCTAATAACAAAAGGAGGAGAACTAACATGATAAATATAATCTGCTATCAAAATAAAAAAAAACTAATATACTTAATTAAGATAATAGCTTACATATTAGAGGAGCATTCACTTAGGGGGAACATGTATTTAGGGGGAGCATATATTTAGGGGGAGCAATTCTAAATGCTAAAATCAATAATTATCCTAAGTCATCACTCTCTCACACACACAAGTAAGTTTCATCATGCTTATATATTAATGCTCTGATTTATCATTAATGGATTTGTTATTATCAAAAGGGGAAGTTTGTTGGAACATGGTCTTCCGCATCTCCTAGGTTTGAGAATAACAAATCCTATGTGTATTTGATCTTGTGTGTTTAAGTGTGCAGGATAACAAAGTCCACATGACTCAAGGATTACATAAGAAGGTTGCCCCCAAATTTGATCCATCAAATTCAACACTCCCTCTAGCGTCGGCGGTATCAACTAACGCCTGGCGCTAGCGCTAAGGAACCACTGAAATGCATACTGGCGCTCGGCGAACTGCTTACTCTACCGCGGTGCGCTAGTACTAGCGCTGGCGCTAGCGTTCGCTCGATAAACTGTTAGCTGCGCTCGACAAAATGCTCATCATAGCTTCCGCTCGATGAACTGTAAGCGGCGTTTGACGAATTTCCGTTCGACGAATGATGAAGCTTGCTCGACGATCTCCGTTTGAGGAAAATTCGATTGACGAAAAGAATGCTTAAGCGCAAATTCCGGGAGTACTTATAGAAGGAGATAGCGCCTGGTGGTATCCGATAGCGTAGGCGATAGCGCGGAGCACAGAAAGAAAGAGAGAAGTGTTTCCTCAGATTGAAGATTCTGCCGTGCAGAATATGTCCTAAAATGGGATAGCGCCGGCGGTACCACTATCGTAGGCGCTAGCGCTGTGGCTATATAATGGACCCTTCTCTTCTCGTGTTGGGTGCTGATTCCTGAGAGAGGTCTTGTGCCAGAATTCCAAAGACTTATATGACCGAGAGTTGATCTCCCACCAAACACTTAGAGATTTTCTGAAGGAGGACTTCATCACGCTACATCCAAAGAGGGATCGCTTCAACCTCGCTTATTATACAGCGATCGTTCATCTCCGACTTCAGAAGTTTCTTAGAGGGAGTTTTAATATTGTTGTTGTTATTTTATTTCATATCTTTTGTAATCGTTAGAGAATTCGCCTCGTGTTGGCGACTAGGTCTGCGTAGGACTTAGGGCAGAAATTCGCCTCGTGTTGGTGACTAGGTCTCGGGTGTAGGTCTAGGGGGTGCTCGAGGCCATATCCGGGGAAGGGTTGGCTAGAGCGGCTTGAGGCCGTATCCGGGGAAGGAACGGCTAAAGCCAACCAGTTCGTGGGGATACGAGTCGGTATAGAAAACAAAAAGAGTCTTTCATATTTCGCTTTGATTTCTAGCGTCATTGAAATCAAAATTTTGTAATCAATTTTGTTAATAATAATCATGTCTCTCTTTGTGTAATAAAATTGATTTGTTCTTCATTTCTCTAAATTGTTTATTATCCTCTCCTTAATTATAAAACAATTTAGATCTTTAAACAAAATCACTATTTTGATTTCTTATCATAAGCAAGTATTTCAAAATATAATATAAGTTTTTACAACCCTTATTCACCCCCCCCCCCCCCCTCTAAGGGCGCCTACCGATCCAACACCCACCACGTATCGAGAAGCTCAAAGGAGTCTTCTCCTCCACAACCACGAATGGCCGAGCTTGTTACTAGGAAGGCACTGGAGAGGGAGGATTCTCGCCTATAAGGGGGGTGAGGCTCTGATTTTTGACAAGTGCCATTCCTGGTACCCCTGGGGTCTATTTATAAACAAATCTTGAGGGAGGGGAAGCATGCGACTATCCCTGGTCCCCTTTGAGATGATTGACCAAAGGCCTAAGAGAGCGAGTAGGCGGGCACCTCGGTATAGGCTGGCTAGTTGGTTGATGAAAGTCGCCTATAGGCGAGCACGTCTAAGTCTATGACCTTCTAGCTCAGCCGAATGGATAACTCCGGGCACGCCTTCCTTCTCGTTATTGGGGGCGAGCAAGTCCCTACTCGCACCCCGAGTCACATGATCCCGATGCGCTGTCTGATATCTTCGGTTTTGACCGTTGACTTGGACTTCTGCCTACGTGGCCTTTAGACGGGCCCACCCTCAGAGAATGAGGGTTGTACACAATCCCCGCTCTTTGCGAGAAACAAAGATGCTAAAAAAGAATCATCCAACCCGTATTCGACGAGCTGCTTCTGGCGAGTATCTAGCTTATTCGAAAGCCAGGGGGTCCCATGAAATCAATAAATAGGGGGGATGGTCCTTCCCTGACACGCCACTTGTTTTTATACCCGGCGAGATGTTGACCGCCGAGGAGATGTTCGTGATGGCCGAGTTGTTAAGGAAGTTGATGAAGAAATCAAAGATCTCTGAAGCGCGGAAGAGGAAGAGGGAGCCTACCGATCCTCGTTCCAAGCCGCTGAGCAAGGAGCCTACTCACAATGAAGACGCGGCCTCCTTACCTGAGTCGACCCCAAACCGGCCGAGCGATGAAGGTTTGGGGGATGACGTCCTCCGACCGGACTCCGAGGACGAGCTTCTAAGTGTCCATCCCGACCCTCTCTGAGAAGGTGATTATCCCCTATTTAGTGATATCATGAATACCTTTTCGATAATGTTGACGCTTCTTTGTAGGTGAGATGCCTGCGGAGGTGAATGGGCAGGCGCCTCTGGTGGAGGAGTGCGGGAGTGTCGAACACTTACCGCCTCCCCCGAACATTCCCGCAGGGGTCATCCCGCAACAGGAACCTACTCGCCGATTGCCCTCTTTACCAGAGCGCGCGGAAAGCGGGAGCATCCGTTTAGGGCGGATGACCTTGAAGAACTCTCGAGTTACGATGTCGCAGACTGCCTCCTCGTCCATAACCCAACCTTCGCCATCGGCGAGGTCCAGTGTTCGCGGGGCGGCCCTCCAAGATCTGCCTGCTGATCCTCCTCCTCGACGGTATGATGTGGTACCTCCGCCTCATCACTTGGGTGGCGGGAATGGTCGGGGAGGACGTTCAGGGGGCCGACGCAGCTCTCCTAGTCTATCGCCTTCGCCACGCCGTTCTCCTCCTCCTCGACGACGGCTGATACCTCAACGGTCGCCGTCTCCTCACAGAATAGCCTCACCTCCTCGTTGGGATGCTCCTCGGCGACCGCCTTCTCCTCATCATCAACAAAGAGCAGCACCAGCGCGAGCATGTATAAATGACATGCCGAACCATGTTCTTGATTTTCTTTTACTAATGCATTCTCTTTTCGCTCGGGCGATGTCTCCGGGGTCGGCCTTTATCGAGGAGCTGGGCCTTCCTACTCGCGAATATAGGACAAAGATGGCCTCTTCCTATCTCGACCTTGAGATCAAAGTCGAAAGGTTGATGGCATACAAGGTACATCGACGTATGTCTCAGCTGGAGGGGCGCGTCGCGAACATCGAAGGGTTCAAGCATCGGCTGGAGACTTCGGAGGGAAAGAATTACCTTATCAACGAGCTGGAGCGGCGAATGGTGGATGTGGAGCATCACCAAGACTTACTGAAGGCGGATATTCGCGGCATCCGAGCGAGCATGGGATCCCTCAGGACCCATCCTCGCATGGAGGAGCACATTCGTCTTAGCGAGGAACTCAGGGCGAGGGATAGGGAGCAGATGGCTTTCGCTAGCCAGCTGGGCATCTCTGGGCGACATGGTGCGACCTCAGACAGACGCGGCGATCCTCCAGTAACTTAGAAGTATTATCTTTTTTTCATATCCCATTTATGAACATTATTCGAACTATATTTGTAATAACCTTGAATCATCTGCGGTAATTTTGAACTTTATAATTAGTCGCGCCTATGTTATTTTCCGTATGTTGATTTGTTGGTTGTCGCTCGTCTCCGCGAAGAGATCTTTGTAATTGTCGCTCACGTCGGTAGTACGCGAGTTCATTCCGTGCGAGTGAGTAGATATCTCGTGCGTAAGCAAGTCGCGACCCCCCCCCCCCCCCCCTTGCGATTTCTATAAATCGGGGGTGGGGTCTGAAGTCGACACGCTTTCCCGAAACCCCTCGAGTATCCAACTATCTCGTCAACATCCTTTCCTTCTCGATGATGCCTTCTGTGGATGCTGAAGCTCGCCGCCTGAGTTATGCACAGAACTTCATCGCGAAGAAGTTCAAGAAGTCCGCAACTCGCCTGGATGATCTGGAGAGGTTCGTTCATCACTAGCTCGCCCAGGGATTCCACGCGTGTCTTGCGGCCTCTGGGGAGCGGATCAACACCTTCTCGGATGGGAAACTCGCCTTTCTCCTCTCCCACTTCGAGGTTGGATTGCGCCTCTCGCTCTGGCCCGAGTTCTGCCAGATCTTGCGGTACTACGGGTGGGTCCCTTCGCAAATCAATACGAATGGCGTAGCCATCATCATCGGCTATCTGTGCTTTCTGCGGAGCGAGAACATCGCCTTCGACCTTGACATTTTTCGGAAAGTCTTCTACATGGGCGCGACCAAGGAGGGGGTGATTTATTTCGAGAGTCATCACTGCAAGGTATCAGGAACCTCGAACAAGGTTCACCACTGGAACGAGAAGTTCATCTTCGTTTCTGGCGACTTCTCGCAGATACCAACTCGGCCTCAGCAGAGGCCGGCGGCAGCGTTCACCACTCCTCAGCTTTGCGGTGGGCGCAAGGACCTCTTCTTGGCGATGAAGGACAAGAAGTTCGACAATATCTTCTGGCGGAAGAACGTCGACCAACTCGCCTGTGTTGAGCCTGGCGAAGGTAATATTGTTTTGACCCGAGTTGGTTCGATCAGTTCTTTATCTTTCTTTAACATTTCTTTTCCAGGTTGTCGCCACCTGCCGTCGGTGCCTCTACCTGTAGGGGGCCAGACCCCTCCTCTTCCATCTCCTTCGGTGACGGCGTGGCAGGGGGAGGAAGAGGAAGGTGCAAGGATTCCCCTCTTTCGGGAATTCCTCCTGAGCTCGGCGATCCAGCCGAGGCTCTTCAATCAGCGGGCTGGCCGGATGAACATGAACCTCCGGTGGTGAAGAAGAGGAAGAAGAAGGAAGTATCCTGAAGGGTGGCAGTCGAGCGTGCGCGCGAAGAGGAGGACAACGTCCCCGAGAATCATCCCAACTTCGGGCAAGGCTCGTTGAATCTAGGACTAGATGGCGAGCCGCTCATTTCGTGGAGCAGGGACCGGAGCGAGGTTTCCCTGAGTTCTCGCCTTCCTTCCTGGAGCGAGGATGAGGTTCCCAATGATGACGCCTTCTGCGTCACATTTGGCCTCTACGGGCGAGATGACGCGAAGCTGCTTCAAAATGCCACTCCTCGCTTCCTTGCTGATCAGGGATCGCGCGCGATGCTGCGGGCCGCGGAGCTTGCTCATCAAATCGCCTGGAACCTCCTTAGCACGGAGCAGGAGCTCACGCTTTATCAGAAGCTCACCGTGGAGGCGGAGAGGCGCGAGGCTGAGGCCATGAAACGGGCCAGAGCGGCCGAAGATAAAGCCGAAATGAGCAGTGGCTTCGAGGTGATCTTGGTAGTTCGCTAGGGCTCTACTTTATATAATGTCTTTTTATCCTGCTTTTGTAACCCTACCTTTCTCGCCTATACAGGAAGAGCAGCTGGTCGCGGCAGAGACAATCTCCAAGTTGGAGAGCGACCTGCGTTCTAGGCAGACTTCGTTGGAGGCGGCGCACGTTCGCATTGCTGAATTGGAGTCGAGGATGTCCGCTCAGCCTTCCTCGGAGGCTAGACCTTCTCGCCGCGTGGAGATGTCTTTTCTATCTTCGTGGGAGCTATCATCGCTTCGGCGGGAGATAGCCCTTGCCGTCGTCGACTTGTTCTTCGCGAAGCTTCAAGTAGCGGGCCTTCTGGTACCGGGTGCCGAGAAGCTGACGACAGAGGGGCTTCTCGCAGATATTCTGGATGCTAGCGAAGATGAAGGTCAGGGCGACGAGGAGGACGACCAGTCGGACTCTTCTGATTACGCTCCTGATCTTAATCGAACATATGTATCATTTTTTGACATTTCTCGCGCAGTCGAGTTTATAATCTTTTGGTAGATAACATTTTTATTGACAGTTATGATTATTCTTGATGGCTGATATATCATATTTGCTTGTCTTGTGTTGTGACAATATTGCTAGGCTCATAGGCTCGCTCGTTTGTACTTGTTTACCTTTTTGATTGATCTGTATCTGCCGACTATTTTCCTTATTCGCGTATGTGATCCTCGTTGCTAAATGCTCGCCTTTACAGATACTCGCCATGCTCAAAGCTTGTTGTCAGTTATGCATGAGATTGTGGAGGGTTCGACAAGCTCTTAAAGCTCTCCTGTAGGATGCTGAGAGAACTTCTAGGTAGGGAAGGACAGTCGGGGGGTCCAAGGGGATACACAATCCTGATAGTCTCCATCCTATTGCGTTTGTTGAATGTTGTCTGGTCAAATTGGTCATCTCTTTGTTAAGTTGGGGGGTTGGCGTCTGGACTTTTCTCTAATAACCTCTCCAGCCAGATGGGAAGTGCAGTCGGGGGGTGGGGGGGGGGGGGGGGGGGGGGGGTAGGTCGGCAAACGTGTAAGGGGGGAGCTGATCTCGACCGTCAATGCAGAGGCTTTGTCTTAGGAGAACTCTCTCCCGAGGCGTTATCCCACCACCCGACTTGGGTTTTTATGAGAGTCGAGTCAGAGGCCTGTCGCACCATCGGTTGCCAGGTTGCGGAAGAGTCTTCATACTGTCACTCAACAATCAGAGGGGATTAACCACACCAACTCATAAGATTGGACGAAGCAACAAAAATATTAGGCTTTGCCGCAAGAGGTTAAATGACACCTTTATACAAGGGTCCCTCAGTAGTTAAATCGATCATCTCTTCGTTGAGTCGGGAGGTCGGCGTCCAGACTCTTTCCTGATAATCTTTCCAGTCAAATGAGAAATGCTGTCAGAGGGTATCTTCGGTCAACGTGCAAGGGGGAGCTGATCTCTATCGTTAGTGCAGAGGCATGGTCTTAGGAGAACTCACTACCGAGGCACTGTCCTATCATCCGTTCTGATTTTTATGAGGATTGAGTCGAAGGCCCGTTTCCCAACCTGGCATGGAGATCGATCTCACCTGTCTTCATTATTCTTTAAATGTCTTGCTAAACAAGACTCACACCGTCCCGTGTTTTATCGGGTGGGAGATTTATTATATAATCTACGTTTTATTCAAAAAAGAGGGATGTATATACACCTGCTAGGGGTAGAACCTTTTCAGGTCGTCACCACACCAAGTATTGTCAACCAGTTCTCCTTCATAATTGTGCAGACGATATCCTCCGGAAATTAGTGATTCGTGGACGATGAAGGGCCCCTTCCAATTTGGGTTGAGCTTCCCAACGGCCGCCGATCTTCCCGCTATGTCCACTTTCTTTAAGACTAGATCACCTGCTTGGATGTGTTTGAGGCAGGCGTGTTTGTCGAAGTGTCTCGCCATACGGCGCTTGATTTCTTCTTGCCGAGGTGAGGCCAAGTCTCGGAGTTCTTCGATGTAGTCGTGAGATAATTTTTGAGTTTCATCATTCTCTAGCCATCATTCTTCGTCTCCGTCTTCAGCGGCGATCACCCTTGGACTGCTGACCTCGAACTCTACTGGAATGAGAGCTTCGAATCAGTGAGAGAGTTTGAATGGGGTTTCTCCTGTGGCTGAGCTAGGAGTGGTCCTCAAAGCCCACAACACCAAGGGGAGATGCTCCGCCCAATTACCTCTTAGGTTCTCGACTTTTTTTTAGCAGGTTGATGATCTGCTTGTTGGCGGCCTCCACTTGTCCATTGCTCCTTGGATGATGTACTGACGCAAACCGAAGATCAGTTCTGAGCTGCCTGCAAAAATCTTCCAGCTCCAAGCTGGCGAACTGAGGACCGTTGTCGGTGATAATGGTAAGAGGGATCCCAAATCTGCAGACGATCTCTCCCCAGATGAAGCTCTTCACGACTTGAGAAGTGGTCTTGGCTAGAGCTTTGGCCTCGATCCACTTGAAAAATTAGTCGATCATGACGAGAACGAACTTCCTTTGGCCACTAGCTGAAGGAGAAGAGCCTATCAAATCCATTCCCCAGATAGCGAACGACCACGGGGCGGTGATCGAGCGAAGTTGCTGGGCAGGTTGTAATTGAAGGGGCGAATAACTGACACTTCTGGCACTTTTTTGAGAAGGCCTCCGCATCATTGCGTATAGTAGGCCAGAAGTAGCCCTGCCCGAGGATTCTCTGCTCCAAAGTGCGAGTCCCAGAATGACTTCCGCACTCTCCCGAGTGGATCTCCTCCAACACTCGAGGTACTTCATCTTCAGAGACATATCTAGCTGAAAGTGCACAGTTAACCTCACTAGAATTCTCTAGAGGGGGGTGAATAGAGATTTAAAATATTTTTGTGCGAAGTTAATAATTATATATATATATATGGGTGCAGTGATCACATATTAGAGCTTCCCACACACCAACAAGAATTAAACAAGTAAAGAAAATAAATGCAAGAGGAAAAATCACAGAACAACACAAAGAAATATAGTGGTTCCCCAAACTTTGGGTAGTCCACTCTTCTACCCCCTTGGTAGGAAATTCACTATCTTGCACTGAGTCTTTTGATAAGGAGAAGACTCTTAGAACCACCCTGAGTCTTTTGATAAGGAGACTCTTAGAACCAACTGAGTCTTTTGAAAAGGAGACTCTTAGAACCAGTATAACTGAATTTTTTGAAGAGAGATTCTAAAAACTCTTTTACAATATTTGAAAGTGAAAATAAGATAAAGAAGAAAGAGAGATAATAAAAAGACAAGAAAGAATCTTCTTCCTAGCAAGAAAATTGGAAGCACAAGAAGTAGTGAATAAAATCTCTCTTATATAGTGAGAAGGAGATTGTAGCCCTTTTCTCTCTTTTGTGAGAGCTATCAGAGTATGCAGCAGAGTGGCTTCAGAAGCAGGAGAAGATGGAAGCTTGATCTTTGCTGCAGCACTATCTCTCAATTTTCCCTTTTCACTTGGGAGCTCTTCCTCTTTTTCAAATGTAAAAATGGTGGATCACTTGTTACTTGCTTTCTGCCGACCACCTTGTTATTTATAGCTCTGTTCATTAAAATAACACTATATGAGAGTAATCAATTAGCAGGCAGAGTATTAGAAAGAAGGGGAAATTTCCATAACAATTATATCCATAGAAGGAAAGTATTCATTCTGATTTCAAATAGTGTCCATAATGGATTTAATCAAATTAGCCAAGAATTCATTAGAGGAAAAGAATAATTCAGAATGGCTATAAAGAATAATTTGATTCCATATAAATCAGATCTATGAAAGAAGAAAAGAGATCTGGCGATTTTTGAATTAAACATAGAAATCGACGTGCGTCGATTACTATTCGACGTAAGCGTCGAATTCGTCCTGGCAGAACGTCGAGAGGAGAATAAGGAAAGTGCGTCGACTAAGGTGCGTCGACTTCTCAAGATACGTCGACTAGAAGTCAGAGCTACGTTGACATGGGATACGTTGAATTCTGCTTGGAGCTACTTCGACTCATTCTGATAGAAACGTCGACTTTATTTCGACGTTGTGTCGAATACTATTCGACGCATATTTACTTATCCTAATTTTTTATCTTTAGAATTTATATTTTACTCATTTCTAGGGGTTAAGAGAAATCATTTTCCCAACAATCTCCCCTATTTGTCTTAACCCTATTTAGAGGAAAATTATACTAGTATCACAGCATTTGTAAAGAAAAGAAATATATTAAACAATCAGAAGAGAAATTGGAAAGAGAGATCATATAACCAAATTTTCTAGAATTATATAAACAGACTTCATGTTCATACCAATTAGTATTTAACTATAGGGTACAGTATATCAGTATTATTTTCAGACATTACTCAGGAGGGGTAGGAGGAGTCTTTCTCTTTCTCTTGAATACTACTGTTTTAGGAGAGGGGGGTTTCTCCTTCTCAGTTGCAGGAAGTTCACCTAGCTCCCCCTGAGCAGATTTCTCCCCCTGGGAAGGAACTTCCTTTGATCCTTCTACTTCTTCAATTTCTTTATCATCTTCAGCTCCAGCTGTTTCTGGCTCCTTAGCTCCTACTTCAGCCAACACAGCATCTGGCTGTCCTTTTTCATTTTCAGCTTCATTCATAACAGTATCCAGCTCCCCCTGAGTTTCAGTTTCTTTATTTTTCTTACTATCTGCCACATTTTCCTTTTCAGCTTCATTGTCTGCTCTGCTTGCCTCCCCTTGTAATAGTATCACTTGATTTGCATCCTCTCTTGCTATATTAAGTACCTCTATTGTTTGTTCTTCAGAGTGTAGCTCAGGTACAACTTCATTTCCAATTGTCTTGAGAAGTGCAAGACTATCATCTTTTGAGCAAGGAGGGGACTTGTGAGAGAGAGATTTAGGATTGGAGAGCTGCTCTTCATCTAGATTCTCCCACTTCTTGACCTTCCTGGCCAGGGAGGTTAAGAAAGATCTAGTCACTCTAGAGGAAGAGAGAGAGGTCTTCAGATTTTGCACAGAGGCACTGACCCCATCTATTTGAGTGTGCATGTGAAGGATGGAGGAATGAATCTGGGAGTAGTGCTCATCCAGCATTGCTTGGAATGTTTGAGCTGCTGATGCAATGCACTGAGTAAGGAGAGCTTCAGTGGATGCAGATGGTTCATGTTGTGGTTGGTGATGAGGAGAGAGTGGTGGAGGTGGTGATGAGGGTAGAGAAAGGTTAGTTGATCTATGAGGTATTGGTGATAATGGAGGTGAAATGTCGAGAAAGGAAACAGAAATCAAGGTATATCAGGTAATCCAATCGTCAAAAGAGGAAGTAAGGATTTGATTCTAATTGTAGCCAGATATCGACGTGTTCATAGCCCTGCGTCGATATCAATTCGACAGTGCGTCGATAAGTTATCGATGTATCTTTGCCGGGAAGAAATCAACGCCAACGTCGAGTTCTTCTCAAGGGTGCGTCGATATTTATTCGACGCATCTTCAAATACTTTCTTAGATTTTCCTGATTTCTTTTAGATTTCCCAACAATGGTGGTTACAGACTACCATCAAGCATTCCTAAGGTGTTGATGAAATAATTATGCTTAGTTTCATCTAAAGGTTTTGTGAAGATGTCTGCTCTTTGATTGTCTGTGGAAATATATTCTAAGGTTATCTTACCCTTTTCAACATTGTCTCTAAGGAAGTGATGTCTGATCTCTATATGTTTGGTCCTACTGTGAAGGACTGGGTTGGATGCTAAGGATATAGCACTAGAGCTATCACAATAGATCTTAGAGTTATGTATTTCCAATTTGTAGTCAAGAAGCTGATTTTGCATCCACAGGATTTGGGAACAACAGCTCCCAGCAGCTATGTATTCAGCTTCAGCTGTTGAGGTTGAGACTGAGGTTTGTTTCTTACTAAACCATGATATCAATCTGTCACCTAGGAATTGGCAAGTGCCAGATGTGCTTTTTCTATCAACCCTACATCCAGCATAATCTGCATCTGAGAAACCTATTAATTCAAAGTTGGTTTATGCTGAGTACCATAGACCTAGTTCAGGGGTTCCCTTTAGGTATCTAAGAATCCTTTTTACAGAGGTGAGATGGGATTCCTTTGGATCAACCTGAAATCTAGCACATATGCAAGTGGCAAACATGATGTCAGGTCTGCTAGCTGTTAGATATAGAAGGGATCCTATGATGGCCCTATAAGTCTTTTGATCTACTGATTTTCCTTTATCATCTTTTTCTATAATAGCATTGGTTGCCATGGGTGTTTTCATGGTAGATGCTGATTCCATACCAAACTTTTTAATTAGCTCTTTAGTATATTTGGATTGTGAGATGAAGATTCCCTCACTACTTTGTTTTACTTGTAATCCTAAGAAATATGAGAGTTCTCCCATACTACTCATTTCAAATTTAGATTGCATTAGATTAGCAAATCTTTTACACAGTTTAGGATGAGTTGAGCTAAAGATGATGTCATCTACATATATTTGAACAAGGAGGAGTCGGTTTTTATGGATTCTAGTAAAGAGTGTCTTGTCTACTTTTCCTCTTTCAAAGGAATTTTCTAAAAGGAAATTAGAGAGAGTTTCATACCAAGCTCTATGTGCTTGCTTAAGACCATATAGTGCTTTGTTAAGTCTATAAACAAAGTTAGGAGAAGAGGGATTAACAAAACCTGGTGGTTGCTCCACATATACCTCTTCTTGAAGGTCACCATTCAGAAAAGCACTCTTGACATCCATTTGGTAGACTTTCATCTTCATGAAGGCTGCATAGGCAAGAAATAGCCTGATTGCCTCCAATCTGGCTACTGGAGCAAAGGTCTGGTTGTAGTCTATGTGAAAATTTCTCGGACCTTGTGAGAGCAAGCAGGAATAACAACTAGAGATACAAGCCAAAGCAACCAGAAACAATCTTAGGCAAACAACCGATCTTTATTGATAGCAAACTTCAATTACAGGGCAAAACATGCTTGACGAGACATGATTTCGTCAGCACAAAACTCCAAAGAGAAGTACAGAAAAAACTGATAACTGGAGACCGCCCAACCCGCGCGACCTCCCCTGCGATCTCTGATAGTTGCTAGACCGCAACTCTCTGCCGACCATAGAACACCACCAGACCGCTGCACAGACCGCTCCCTTCTTCCGACCTCCTGATTCTCCTGAACTCCAGCACCACAACTCCAAGCCGCAGACCGCCCGAACACTTTCATAGGAAGAGGTGATCGCTGCTGCCCACACTATCCGCATAAGCTGCACAAGAAGAGTTCAATCAGAGACCGCCCGGTCAGAAATAAACAGACCGCAAGAACAAGAGCGAACTCAGCTTACACTTGGTGTGTCTGATTGCTGCTACAGTGGCCTCCTATTTATAGGCGTGAGACCTGATCCATTCACCACCCTATGAGATAGGATCGCCACCCCCCAGACCGCGCGACCAGACCGGTCAACCCGCACGATCAGCAACAGTACTCCTGCTTCATTTTGGTGAACTCGCCAGCTTCAACATCGACCATGAGAGACCGCTACTCTCACAGCAGATCGCGACTTCAAAGAAGATCGCCAGACCGCCCGAAGCTATTCACCACCTGTGTTCACACGAGACCGCGAACACAGCCAGTTCGCCATCAGATCGCGAACTCCTATCTGCATGCCGATCTCCTCCTGAGACCGCGAACAGCAACCAGCTCGCATACCAGTCTCCTCCTGAGACCGCGAACTGAGACCGCGCGACTAAGACCCTTAGTCCGCGAATACCCCCAGAAATCCCGGTCAGCTACCAGACCGCATTCCGGAGAGAACCTGGATCAAACTGTGCGGTCACACCAAACCGCCACAGCCTTGAAGAGGACAGCATGCCACGCGGTCACGCACAGACCGCGCGGCTCCACCTTCAGCAGACTTTGGACAAGACCAGCGGTCAACCCGGGAGACCGCAGCTAGGCTTAGATCAGCCAGACCGCAGATGTAGACCGCCAAGTCGCGCAAACTCGCCAGACCGCCCGACCTCCTCCCAGACCGCCCAGGTCCAAAATCCTCCAAACTTCCACTTCAACAATTTCAACACTCCCCCTTGAAGTGGGAAGTTGAAACCAGCCCCAGTAAGCTCCTTAGCCGTGTGAACGGCCCCTTTGCCAGCGCCTTTGTGAAGATGCCTGCGACATTGTCCGCACTCCGCACATGCTCGACCAAAAGAGACCCCTCCAGCACCTTCTCCCGTATGAAGTGATGCTCGATCTCGATATGCTTGGTCCTCGCGTGACAAACTGGATTGGTTACCAGTTTGAGAGCACTCTCATTGTCAACGCGTAGCAGAGTCGGCTCCCGAACCTCCTTGTGGACGTCTCCTACCAACCTCCTAAGCCAGATGGCTTCCTGTGCTGCCAAGGCCGAAGCCTTGTATTCCGCTTCCGTGGTAGAGACCGATACGGAATCCTGCTTCTTGCTGCACCATGATATAGCCGTAGGGCCCGCCATGAAGACGAATCCAGATGTCGACTTCCGATCATCCGAATCTCCCCCGTAGTCAGCATCCATGTATCCATGCACCTCGAAGCCCGCATCCCTCCTGTATAGGAGACCCATATCCGAGGTCGTCTTGACATACTTCAGAATGTTCTTGGTCGCTAGCAGATGAGGTACCCGTGGCTCCGCCATAAATCGACTCACTCTGCCAACTGCATATGCAATATTCGGCCTTGTGATCGTCAGATAGATCAAGATCCCAACCAGAGCTCGGAACACCAATGGATTTTGCATAATCCTCCCCTCATCTTTCCGAAGCTTCATAGCCTTCTCCAGAGGTGTGGAAGTGCACTTCCCTTCCTTCATGCCGAATCGTTCCACGATCCGCTCCGCATATCCAGCCTGAGACACCAGCACTCCACTTTCCTTCCTCTGCACCTCGAGTCCAAGGAATTGGTGAAGCTCACCTAAGTCCTTCATCTCGAACCTGATAGCTAGCTCGGCCCTTAGCTGTGCTACTTCCTCCGTCGAGTTCCCCGTCACGATCATGTCGTCGACGTATAGCAGCACGATGACTTGAAGCTCCCCGCTCTTCTTGATGAACAAGCTTGAGTCTGAGTCTGAAGCACAAAACCCACAGAATAGGAGATATTCTGCGATCTTCCCGTACCACGCCCTCGGCGCTTGCTTCAACCCATACAGGGCCTTCTTCAGCTTACAGACATGCTCCGTAAAGTCTTCAGACACAAAGCCTGGTGGCTGGACCATGAAGATGTCCTTGTCAATCTCGCCGTACAAGAAGGTGTTCTTGACGTCGAGCTGCCAAATCTCCCATCCACTGAACGCCGCCAAGGCAATGATGAACCGAACTGAAGTCATATTTGCCACCGGACGGAAAGTCTCCTCGTAGGCTTCACCGTATTGCTGCGAGAACCCCCGAGCTACAAGACGATCCTTGTACCGCTCGATACTGCCGTCAGCTTTCTTCTTCAATTTGTAGACCCATTTGCATGTTACAGGAGTAGTTCCATTGGGTTTGGGCACAAGAGACCAGGTCTCATTCTTCTCAAGAGCTGCCATCTCTTCTTGCATTGCAACATCCCACTCTTTCACGCCTTGGGCCTTCTCAAAGCTCGACGGCTCCCTCTCATCCAAGGGACCAGCGAAGAAACATGAGACAAAGCTCACTGCGTTTCCTCCTGTGTAGCGATCAGGGGCGATGATCGCTCGCTTCGACCTCCTTAGCTCATTCCCCTGAACCGCATTGTCTCCAGCTGCTTCTTCTCTAGCTCCCCTTACAGACGTTCTAGGAGCACCGCTCCCCCTGCTCCTTGAACCAGAAGCCTCCGTCTCAGAACTAGAAACTGATGGACCACCTGGTGACACAGGTAGCTCCACCTGAAGATTCTCCACAGCTTTCTCCGGCACCTCCACCCTGCTCTCTGGTAGCTCCACATCAGAAGACCCCTTGTAAGATGTCACCTCATCGAACACGACATCGCGAGAAATAACAAATCTCCGCGTCTCCGGGTCCATGCACTTCCAGCCTTTCTTCCTCTCATCGTATCCCACGAAGACTAGCTTCCGTGCTTTCGCATCTAGCTTCGTCCGAAGAGCATCTGGAACATGCACGTAGCAGGTGGAACCAAATACCCGAAGGTGAGCCACGCTTGGCTTCTCCTTGAGCATCATCTCATGAGGAGTCAACATATTGATGGGACTCAAAGGCATCCGGTTGATGACGTAGGCAGCACAAGACATTCCCTCCGCCTAGAAGGACTTTGGGATACTCTTGGCATGCAGCCAACACTTGCAGGTCTCCGTCAGATAACGGATCTTCCTCTCTGCAATTCCGTTCTGTTGTGGAGTATGAGCACAAGTGAGCTCCCTCCGGATGCCTGCCTTCCTGCAAAAACTGGAGAACTCAGCAGAGGTGAACTCCCCTCCGTTGTTCGTCCTCAGCTTCTTGATCCGCAGATTCAGCCGACCCTCCACGAGCTCCTTGAACTCCACAAACTTGGCAAACGCCTCCGTCTTCTCCTTCAGAAAATAAACCCAGATATATCTGGTGTAATCATCGATCAACACCAGCATATACCTGCTGCCTCCGAGGCTTGGGGTAGCAGTTGGTCCCATCAAGTCCCCGTGGATGCATTCCAACGGCACACTACTCCTCGTCTGCGACTTATCAAACGGTAGTCGATGAGACTTGCCGAACTGACATCCCTCGCAAACATGACCTTCACAGTAGGAAGATAGATTTGGCAGGCCCTTGACCAGACCTCTCACCGCCATAGCTTTCAGCTTATCCATCCCTACATGCCCCAACCTCTCATGCCATATCACGGCACCATCATTCATCTTCATCTTGTCGACATAAGAACTTGTCGATAAAACGAACAAGTCTTTCGCTCTCCTCCCGACATGGACGACCTCGGCCTTCACGGCCTCTACATTACGTAGAAATTTCACTTCTGTTGGGCCGAACAGAACGTGATACCCAGCGTCAACAGCGTTGGTCACGGAGAAGAGGTTTTTCCTCATACCGGGCACATGATAGACACTCTTCAAGGTTAATGGCCCTCTATCACTGCCCAAGGAAACAATCCCGACCTTCTTGACTGCATGCACAATATTATCTGCAGTAATAATAGCATTGTTACCTGTGTAGGGCTTGCTGAAGAAAGCTTCGACCCATCCCCGGTGAGGTGATGACCACACCCCGAGTCCACGATCCAGTCCTCCTGATAGTTGATAGGAACCGAGACTCCAATAGAGGCCGAGAAGGCTCCTCCCCATCCTCCATCAATATGACTGGCCGGTGCTTCCTCCTTCTCAGCAGCATGCCCTGGCTGAGTATTCAGCCTGCAGTCCTTCTTGAAGTGCCCAACCTTCCCGCATTTGTAGCATTTGAGACCTTCCTTCTTCTTCTTCTCCTCAGCCTTAGGAGGATAGCCCCTCTCCTGCTGTCCAGAAGTTGAAGGCCCATAGCCTCCAGCGGTCTTCTTCTTCTTATCCCACTTCTTCTTCTTTCCTGAGAAGAGAACCTCGCCATCTACCCCAGACACGGACACCCCCGCCATCTGCCTTGCCAGACTTTCCTGCGACGCTAGCAGATTCTCCAGCTCTATCAAAGACGGCTGATTAGCCCAACCCTGCACCGACGTCACAAAGGCCACATATTCCTTCCGCAGGCCGCGGATGATGTGCCTCTTCAGCTTCGCCTCAGAAATTGGCTCATCAGGATCCAGTGCTGATATCTCAGCGCAGAGGTTCTTCATCTTCAAAAGAAATTTGAGATAGAAAGATCACCCTGAGCCGACCTTGCCAGCTCATTCTCTAAGAACTGTAGCCTAGCTACATTCTTCTTGTTAAACAACCCATCCAGGGCTCTCCAGATCTCGGCAGCTGATCCACACCCTAAGATGTGATCAAATAGATCAGGTGAAATGGCACGCTTCAAAGTGAACTCGGCCTTAGCATTGGTCTTTCTCCACGCCCTCACGGCAGGACCATTGTCACCAGCTTCTGTTGCCTTCACCTCTTCAGTCGCATCTCCTCCAACAACCTCCCAGAGGTCCTCCCCTAGAAGATAGCTCTGCATACACGACTTCCACTTCTTAAAGTTAGTCGATGTAAGCATCTCAATCCCAAGACCTCTTGCAAATCCACCTTCCATTGTTTTTCCTCTGGTTCCTTCTTCACAAAGGCGATGGCTACTCTAAGTTATTCGCTGCTCTATCCACTCCAACCTGGCTCTGATACCATGTGAAAATTTCTCGGACCTTGTGAGAGCAAGCAGGAATAACAACTAGAGATACAAGCCAAAGCAACCAGAAATAATCTTAGGCAAACAACCGATCTTTATTGATAGCAAACTTCAATTACAGGGCAAAACATGATTGACGAGACATGATTTCGTCAGCACAAAACTCCAAAGAGAATTATAGAAAAAACAGATAACTAGAGACCGCCCAACCCGCGCGACCTCCCCTGCGATCTCTGATAGTTGCTAGACCGCAACTCTCTGCCGACCACAGAACACCACCAGACCGCTGCACAGACCGCTCCCTTCTTCCGACCTCCTGATTCTCCCAAACTCCAGCACCACAACTCCAAGCCGCAGACCGCCCGAACACTTTCAGAGGAAGAGGTGATCGCTGCTGCCCACACTATCTGCAGAAGCTGCACAAGAAGAGTTCAATCAGAGACCGCCCGGTCAGAAATAAACAGACCGCAAGAACAAGAGCGAACTCAGCTTACACTTGGTGTGTCTGATTGCTGCTACAGTGGCCTCCTATTTATAGGCGTGAGACCTGATCCAGTCACCACCCTATGAGATAGGATCACTGTTGAAATTGTTGAAGTGGAAGTGAAGGAGGCTTTTGGACCTGGGCGGTCTGGGAGGAGGTCGGGCGGTCTGACGTGATCGCACGACCTGGCGGTCTGCATCTGCGTTCTGGCTGATCTTAGCCTAGCTGCGGTCTCCCGGGTTGACCGCTGGTCTTGTCCAAAATCTGCTGAAGGTGCCGTGCGGTCTGTGCGTGACCGCGTGGCGTGCTGTCCTCTTCAAGGCTGTGGCGGTCTGGTGTGACCGCACAGTTTGATCCAGGTTCTCTCCGGAATGCGGTCTGGTAGCTGACCGGGCTTTCTGTGGGTATTCGCGGACTAAGGGTCTTAGTCGCGCGGTCTCAGTTCGCGGTCTCAGGAGGAGACTGGTATGCGAGCTGGTTGCTGTTCGCGGTCTCAGGAGGAGATCGGCATGCGGACAGGAGTTCACGATCTGATGGCGAACTGACTGTGTTCACGGTCTCGTGCGAACACAGGTGGTGAATAGCTTCGGGCGGTCTGGCGAGCTCTTTGTGGAGTCGCGGTCTGCTGTGAGAGTGGCGGTCTCTCATGGCGACATTGAAGCTGGCGGGTTCACCAAAAATGAAGCAGAAGTAATGTTGCTGATCGCGCAGTGTGACCGGTCAGGTCGCTCGGTCTGGGGGGTGGTGATCCTATCTCTAGAGTGGTGACCAGATCAGGTCTCACGCCTATAAATAGGAGCCACTGTTGCAGCAAACAAAGACACACCAAGTGTAAGCTGAGTTCGCTCTTGTTATTGCGGTCTGTTTATTTCTGACCGGGCGGTCTCTGATTGAACTCTTCTTGTGCAGCTTCTGCAGATAGTGTGGGCAGCAGCGATAACCTCTTCCTCTGAAAGTGTTCGGGCGGTCTGCGGCTTGGAGTTGTGGTGTTGGAGTTCGGGAGAATCAGGAGGTCGGAAGAAGGGAGCGGTCTGTGCAGCGGTCTGGTGGTGTTCTGTGGTCGGCAGAGAGTTGCGGTCTTGCAACTGGTAGAGATCGCAGGGGAGGTCGCGCGGTCTGGGCGGTCTCCAGTTATCCTCGGTTTTTGTATTTCTCTTTGGAGTTTTTTTTTGTGCTGACGAAATCATGTCTCGTCAAGCATGTCTTGCCCTGTAATTGAAGTTTGCTATCAATAAAGATCGTTTGTTTGCCCAAGATTGTTTCTGGTTGTTTTGGCTTGTATCTCTAGTTGTTATTCCTGCTTGCTCTCACAAGGTCCGAGAAATTTTCACATGGTATCAGAGGGAGGTTGGAGTGGATAGAGCAGCGAATAACTTAGAGTAGCCATCGCCTTTGTGAAGAAGGAACCAGAGGAAGAACAATGGAAGGTGGATTTGCGAGAGGTCTTGGGATTGAGATGCTTACATCGACTAACTTTAAGAAGTGGAAGTCGTGTATGCAGATCTATCTTCTAGGGGAGGACCTCTGGGAGGTTGTTGGAGGAGATGCAACAGAAGAGGTGAAGGCAACAGAAGCGGGTGACAATGGTCCGGCCGTGAGGGCGTGGAGAAAGACCAATGCTAAGGCCGAGTTCACTTTGAAGCGTGCCATTTCACCTGATCTATTTGATCACATCTTAGGGTGTGGATCAGCTGCCGAGATCAGGAGAGCCCTTGATGGGCTGTTTAACAAGAAGAATGTAGCGAGGCTACAGTTCTTAGAGAATGAGCTGGCAAGGTCGGCTCAGGGTGATCTTTCTATCTCAAATTTCTTTCTGAAGATGAAAAACCTCTGCGCTGAGATATCAGCACTGGATCCTGATGAGCCAATTTCTGAGGCGAAGCTGAAGAGGCACATCATTCGCGGCCTGCGGAAGGAATATGTGGCCTTTGTGACGTCGGTGCAGGGTTGGGCTAATCAGCCGTCTTTGATAGAGCTGGAGAATCTGCTAGCGTCGCAGGAAAGTCTGGCAAGGCAGATGGCAGGGGTGTCCGTGTCTGGGGGAGATGGCGAGGTTCTCTTCTCTGGAAAGAAGAAGAAGTGGGATAAGAAGAAGAAGACCGCTGGAGGCTATGGGCCTTCAACTTCTGGACAGCAGGAGAGGGGCTATCCTCCTAAGGCTGAGGAGAAGAAGAAGAAGGAAGGTCTCAAATGCTACAAATGCGGGAAAGTTGGGCACTTCAAGAAGGACTGCAGGCTGAATACTCAGCCAGGGCATGCTGCTGAGAAGGAGGAAGCACCGGCCAGTCATATTGATGGAGGATGGGGAGGAGCCTTCTCGGCTTCTATTGGAGTCTCGGCTCCTATCAACTATCAGGAGGACTGGATCGTGGACTCGGGGTGTGGTCATCACCTCACCGGGGATGGATCGAAGCTTTCTTCAGCGGAGCCCTACACAGGTAACAATGTTATTATTACTGCAGATAATACTGTGCATGCAGTCGAGAA
This sequence comes from Dactylorhiza incarnata, assembly GCA_033032865.1. Classification (NCBI taxonomy): domain Eukaryota; kingdom Viridiplantae; phylum Streptophyta; class Magnoliopsida; order Asparagales; family Orchidaceae; genus Dactylorhiza; species Dactylorhiza incarnata. Next base: position 1,118,720 of record JAWHQI010000189.1, on the reverse strand, counting down.
GGTCGGGGTTGTTTCCTTGGGCTGTGATAGAGGGACATTAACCTTGAAGAGTGTCTATCATGTGCCCGGTATGAGGAAAAACCTCTTCTCCGTGACCAACGCTGTTGACGCTGGGTATCACGTTCTGTTCGGCCCAACAGAAGTGAAATTTCTACGTAATGTAGAGGCCGTGAAGGCCGAGGTCATCCATGTTGGGAGGAGAGCGAAAGACTTGTTCGTTTTATCGACAAGTTCTTATGTCGACAAGATGAAGACGAACGATGGTGTCGTGATATGGCATGAGAGGTTGGGGCACGTAGGGATGGATAAGCTGAAAGCTATGGCGGTGAGAGGTCTGGTCAAGGGCCTGCCAAATCTATCTTCCTACGGTGAAGGTCATGTTTGCGAAGGATGTCAGTTCGGCAAGTCTCATCGACTGCCGTTTGATAAGTCGCAGACGAGGAGTAGTGTGCCGTTGGAGTGCATCCACGGTGACTTGATGGGACCAACTGCTACCCCAAGCCTCGGAGGCAGCAGGTATATGCTGGTGTTGATCGATGATTACACCAGATATGTCTGGGTTTATTTTCTGAAGGAGAAGGCGGAGGCGTTTGCCAAGTTTGTGGAGTTCAAGGAGCTCGTGGAGGGTCGGCTGAATCTGCGGATCAAGAAGCTGAGGACGGACAACGGAGGGGAGTTCACCTCTGCTGAGTTCTCCAGTTTTTGCAGGAAGGCAGGCATCCGGAGGGAGCTCACTTGTGCTCATACTCCACAATAGAACGGAGTTGCAGAGCGGAAGATCCGTCATCTGACGGAGACCTGCAAGTGTTGGCTGCATGCCAAGAGCATCCCAAAGTCCTTCTGGGCGGAGGGAATGTCTTGTGCTGCCTACATCATCAACCAGATGCCTTTGAGTCCCATCAATATGTTGACTCCTCATGAGATGATGTTCAAAGAGAAGCCAAGCGTGGCTCACCTTCGGGTATTTGGCTCCACCTGCTACGTGCATGTTCCAGATGCTCTTCGGACGAAGCTAGATGCGAAAGCAAGGAAGCTAGTCTTCGTGGGATACGATGAGAGGAAGAAAGGCTGGAAGTGCATGGACCCAGAGACGCGGAGATTTGTTGTTTCTCGCGACGTCGTGTTCGATGAGGTGACATCTTACAAGGGGTCTTCTGATGTGGAGCTACCAGAGAGCAGGGTGGAGGTGCCGGAGAAAGCTGTGGAGAATCTTCAGGTGGAGCTACCTGTGTCACCAGGTGGTCCATCAGTTTCTAGTTCTGAGACGGAGGCTTCTGGTTCAAGGAGCAGGGGGAGCGGTGCTCCTAGAACGTCTGTAAGGGGAGCTAGAGAAGAAGCAGCTGGAGACAATGCGGTTCAGGGGAATGAGCTAAGGAGGTCGAAGCGAGCGATCATCGCCCCTGATCGCTACACAGGAGGAAACGCAGTGAGCTTTGTCTCATGTTTCTTCGCTGGTCCCTTGGATGAGAGGGAGCCGTCGAGCTTTGAGAAGGCCCAAGGCGTGAAAGAGTGGGATGTTGCAATGCAAGAAGAGATGGCAGCTCTTGAGAAGAATGAGACCTGGTCTCTTGTGCCCAAGCCCAAGGGCACTACTCCTGTAACATGCAAATGGGTCTACAAATTGAAGAAGAAAGCTGACGGCAGTATCGAGCGGTACAAGGCTCATCTTGTGGCTCGGGGGTTCTCGCAGCAATACGGTGAAGACTACGAAGAGACTTTCAGTCCGGTGGCAAAAATGACTTCAGTTCGGTTCATCATTGCCTTGGCGGCGTTCAGTGGATGGGAGATTTGGCAGCTCGACGTCAAGAACGCCTTCTTGTACGGCGAGATTGAAAAGGACATCTTCATGGTCCAGCCACCAGGCTTTGTGTCTGAAGATTTTCCGGAGCATGTCTGCAAGCTGAAGAAGGCCCTGTATGGGTTGAAGCAAGCGCTGAGGGCGTGGTACGGGAAGATCGCAGAATATCTCCTATTCTGTGGGTTTTGTGCTTCAGACTCAGACTCAAGCTTGTTCGTCAAGAAGAGCGGGGAGCTTCAAGTCATCGTGCTGCTTTACGTCGACGATATGATCGTGACGGGGAACTCGAAGGAGGAAGTAGCTCAGCTTCGGGCCGAGCTGGCTATCAGGTTCGAGATGAAGGACTTAGGTGAGCTTCACCACTTCCTTGGACTCGAGGTACAGAGGAAGGAAAGTGGAGTGCTGGTGTCCCAGGCTGGATATGCGGAGCGGATCGTGGAGCGATTCGGCATGAAGGAAGGGAAGTGCACTTCCACACCTCTGGAGAAGGCTATGAAGCTTCGGAAAGATGAGGGGAGGATTATGCAAGATCCGTTGGTGTTCCGAGCTCTGGTTGGGAGCTTGATTTATCTGACAATCACAAGGCCGGATATTGCATATGCAGTTGGCAGAGTGAGTCGGTATATGGCGGAGCCACGGGTACCTCATCTGCTAGCGGCCAAGAACATTCTGAAGTATGTCAAGGCGACCTCGGACATGGGTCTCCTATACAGGAGGGATGGGGGCTTCGAAGTGCATGGATACATGGATGCTGATTACGGGGGAGATTCGGATGATCGGAAGTCGACATCTGGATTCGTCTTCATGGCGGGCCCTACGGCTATATCATGGTGCAGCAAGAAGCAGGATTCCGTATCAGTCTCTACCACGGAAGCGGAATACAAGGCTTCGGCCTTGGCAGCTCAGGAAGCCATCTGGCTTAGGAGGTTGGTAGGAGACGTCCACAAGGAGGTTCGGGAGCCGACTCTGCTATGCGGTGACAACGAGAGTGCTCTCAAACTGGTAACCAATCCAGTTTGTCACGCGAGGACCAAGCATATCGAGATCGAGCATCACTTCATACGGGAGAAGGTGCTGGAGGGATCTCTTTCGGTCGGGCATGTGCGGAGTGCGGACAATGTTGCAGACATCTTCACAAAAGCGCTGGCAAAGGGGCCGTTCACACGGCTAAGGGAGCTACTTGGGCTGGTTTCCACTTCCCACTTCAAGGGGGAGTGTTGAAATTGTTGAAGTGGAAGTGAAGGAGGCTTTTGGACCTGGGCGGTCTAGGAGGAGGTCGGGCGGTCTGACGTGACCGCACGACCTGGCGGTCTGCATCTGCGGTCTGGCTGATCTTATCCTAGCTGCGGTCTCCCGGGTTGACCGCTGGTCTTGTCCAAAGTCTGCTGAAGGTGTCGCGCGGTCTGTGCGTGACCGCGTGGCGTGCTGTCCTCTTCAAGGCTGTGGCGGTCTGGTGTGACCGCACAGTTTGATCCAGGTTCTCTCCGGAATGCGGTCTGGTAGCTGACCGGGCTTTCTGTGGGTATTCGCGGACTAAGGGTCTTAGTCGCGCGGTCTCAGTTCGCGGTCTCAGGAGGAGACTGGTATGTGAGCTGGTTGCTGTTCGCGGTCTCAGGAGGAGATCGGCATGCGGACAGGAGTTCGCGATCTGATGTCGAATTGACTGTGTTCGCGGTCTCGTGCGAACACAGGTGGTGAATAGCTTCGGGCGGTCTGGCGAGCTCTTTGTGGAGTCGCGGTCTGCTGTGAGAGTGGCGGTCTCTCATGGCGACATTAAAGCTGGCGGGTTCACCAAAAATGAAGCAGAAGTAATGTTGCTGATCGCGCAGTGTGACCGGTCAGGTCGCTCGGTCTGGGGGGTGGTGATCCTATCTCTAGGGTGGTGACCAGATCAGGTCTCACGCCTATAAATAGGAGCCACTGTTGCAGCAAACAAAGACACACCAAGTGTAAGCTGAGTTCGCTCTTGTTCTTGCGGTCTGTTTATTTCTGACCGGGCGGTCTCTGATTGAACTCTTCTTGTGCAGCTTCTGCAGATAGTGTGGGCAGCAGCGATCACCTCTTCCTCTGAAAGTGTTCGGGCGGTCTGTGGCTTGGAGTTGTGGTGTTGGAGTTCGGGAGAATCAGGAGGTCGGAAGAAGGGAGCGGTCTGTGCAGCGGTCTGGTGGTGTTCTGTGGTCGGCAGAGAGTTGCGGTCTTGCAACTGGCAGAGATCGCAGGGGAGGTCGCGCGGTCTGGGCGGTCTCCAGTTATCCTCAGTTTTTGTATTTCTCTTTGGAGTTTTTTTTGTGCTGACGAAATCATGTCTCGTCAATCATGTCTTGCCCTGTAATTGAAGTTTGCTATCAATAAAGATCGTTTGTTTGCCCAAGATTGTTTCTGGTTGTTTTGGCTTGTATCTCTAGTTGTTATTCCTGCTTGCTCTCACAAGGTCCGAGAAATTTTCACAATCACCACCCCCAGACCGCGCGACCAGACCGGTCAACCCGCACGATCAGCAACAGTACTCCTGCTTCATTTTGGTGAACTCGCCAGCTTCAACATCGACCATGAGAGACCGCTACTCTCACAGCAGATCGCGACTTCAAAGAAGATCGCCAGACCGCCCGAAGCTATTCACCACCTGTGTTCGCACGAGACCGCGAACACAGCCAGTTCGCCATCAGATCACGAACTCCTGTCTGCATGCCGATCTCCTCCTGAGACCGCGAACAGCAACCTGCTCGCATACCAGTCTCCTCCTGAGACCGCGAACTGAGACCGCGCGACTAAGACCCTTAGTCCGCGAATACCCCCAGAAAGCCCGGTCAGCTACCAGACCGCATTCCGGAGAGAACCTGGATCAAACTGTGCGGTCACACCAAACCGCCACAGCCTTGAAGAGGACAGCACGCCACGCAGTCACGCACAGACCGCGCGGCTCCACCTTCAGCAGACTTTGGACAAGACCAGCGGTTAACCCGGGAGACCGCAGCTAGGCTTAGATCAGCCAGACCGCAGATGCAGACCGCCAAGTCGCGCGAACTCGCCAGACCGCCCGACCTCCTCCCAGACCGCCCAGGTCCAAAATCCTCCAAACTTCCACTTCAACAATTTCAACAGTCTATCCCTTCTTCTTGTCTATATCCTTGTGCTACAAGTCTTGCCTTGTTCCTGACAATTACTCCAGCGGAATCTAGTTTGTTCCTGTATACCCATTTTGTACCAATCACAGGATAGTTTCTTGTTCTTTCAACTAGGTTCCACGCTTTGTTTCTCTCAAATTGGCCTAGTTCTTCTTGCATGGCCATAATCCAATGAGGATCACAATTTGCTTCCTCAAACTTCTTTGGTTCAACTTGTGATAGGAAGCATTTGAGCATCATCCCATTGGAGACCTGGTGTCTTGTTCTTACTCCTGTATTGGGGTCTCCAATTACTTGAGTTTGTGGATGATCTTTCAAATTGACCCTTGTCCTGCATGGACTTGTCAGATGTTCTTCTTCTTCATTGGTGATGGGATCATTGTCCACCTGGCCTCCCTGAACCATGTTCTCTTGTGGGAGTTGGTTTTGAGTGCTCTTTTTTGAATCCGCTTCATGTTCTTGTTCAGATTCCTCTATCTGATTTTCTTTTCCATTATCTGTGTTCTCTAGAACCAGTTGCTCAAGCTGAGTTTCTATGCTGCTGCTTTCCTGTGGAAAAGAGCTGGTGGGAGTTCCCTCCCCCTTAAACAGTATGTTAGTTTCATCAAATATAATGTGCATAGACTCTTCAATTTTAAGAGTTCTCTTGTTATAGCACCTATAGGCTTTACTAGATGCTGAATATCCCAGAAATATTCCATCATCAGATTTCTTGTCAAACTTGGCAAGATGATCTTTTCCATTATTTAGGATAAAACAAGCACATCCAAAGATCTTAAAATATTTAACTATGGGTGTTTTTCCTTTCAGGAGCTCATATGGAGTTTTTGATTTAGTTTTGTGTATTAGGCTTCTATTTAGAACATAGTTGGCAGTGTTGACTGCTTCAGCCCAGAAAGTTTTTGGTAAACCTGATTCTGCAAGTAGGATCCTTCCTGATTCAATTAAAGTTCTATTCTTTCTTTCAACAACTCCATTTTGCTGAGGGGTTCTAGGGGCTGAAAAACTTTGTTTGATACCTATATCTTCACAGAACCTACTCATAAACTGATTTTTAAATTCAGTCCCATGATCACTTTTGATTATGGAAACCTGACTATTGAGTTCAGATTGAATTTGTTTGATGAATTTTGAGAGAGTCTTGTGGGTTTCAGACTTAGCCCTTAGAAAGAATACCCAGCTGAATCTAGAATAGTCATCCACAATGACTAGGGTATAGGATTTTCCACCTAAGCTCTGAGTGGATATGGGACCAAAGAGATCCATGTGTAGTAAGTAAAGGACCCTGGGAGAGTCATCCTTACCAATTGGTTTGAAGGATGATTTGGTTTGTTTTCCTAGTTGGCAAGGTCTGCATGGAGAATCCTTAGAGTACCTACCCTTTGGTAAGCCTCTAACTAGGTTATTCTTTGCTAGTTTACTAATGGTTTTGTAGTTTAGATGACCTAGTCTCCTATGCCATAATTCACTTTTATCAATAATATTGTTGAATAAACAGACTTCTGTGGGTGAGGAGCTAAAGTCCACTACATATACTTTTCCTTTTCTAATTCCATTGAGTACTGTGGCACCAGTCTTGATATCAATAATATGGCAGAGTAGTGTGGTGAATTTTACCTCATACTTACCATTTTCACATATCTGACTTATACTTATCAGATTGTGCTTCAGTCCTTTAACTACTGCCACATTCTTGAAGGTGACTTTCCCTTCTTTGAAGTCTCTAAAGCCCCTGGTTTGGCCACAGCTAGAGTCTCCAAAGGTCACTGATGGTCCAAGTCTATCCTCAAAGTTGATCAATAAATTTTTGCATCCTGTCATGTGCATGGAGCATCCACTGTCCAAGTACCACACCAGCCTGGAGATGTGATACATCTGCACATAAAGTTTTACACATTAGTTTGGACCCTGCTGAGCTGGGGTCCCTTCCTCCCATCAGTGAAAGAATTAATGAAAGAATAAGTAGGTTTTTCTGAATATCCTTCCTCCTTTAGAGGTATTGGTTTATGATACCAATTTTCTTTGGTGATGTTACAGAAATAGTGGTCATAGTAAAAGGAAATGGATTGAGAGAGCTGTTTGGAAGAGGAGAAATTTCTGTCTGATTGGTTGCGTCGATATGGATTCGACGTAGGTTTATGGTTGCGTCGATATGAAATCGACGCTTTCTCCATTCTGCGTTTATTTTCAGTCGAAGCATGAGAGAGGTTGCGTCGAGTAGGAGTCGACGCACTTTGGTGCAAGCGTCGATTAGAAATCGACGTGCGTTGATAAGAATTCGACGCATATTTGACTCTTTTCTGAGGATATTTTCCTAGGATTCCTTCATATGTAATGGGATTAGTTTTATTAAAGACAGTGGTTGTTTCTGGATTTTCCTGTGATCTTTCTCCTGTCAAATGACCTTCCCTAGTGAAGTGAATGGGATGTCTCCAAACAGATTTTCTAGGTGATTGAGTTTTTGGTTCTAAGTTAGTATTATCTCCTAGTTGTCTAAGTCTTTCAGTAAGATTTCTAGAGATGTTTTTGAGCTTCTGACTTCTCCCATTTAGAGAGTCTTCAAAGACCTTTGCCTTTGCTAGCTCATTTTTCAGTGTTAGATTTTCTGTATAGATTTTGTCTAATTCCTTTAGGCTAAGCTCATAGTTATGATACTGTGTATTTACTTGTTTGAGATTGTTTAATTCATTTCTTAGTTCTTTAATTTCTTTTTCAGATTTGATTAGATTTAAACAGAGTTCTTTGAAATTGTTTTTGAAATCAGTGGAAGAGAAATCTATATCATCAAGTATATTTACCATAGATGTATCATTAGGCTTCTCAGTGGCCATCAAACAGGTTTCCTCCAGCTTGGTGATAAAGTAGTTTTTATATAAGTTTTTAATAGAAAATTTTGTAATTATTTAATTTGAATTTTCCTTTTTATGTCAATTTTAGGTTATAAGTAGTTCTTTTTGTAATTTTGATTCTAACTTAGCCTAATTTTAATATTTGCAGATTTCTGGGATAAATCGGGAAAAATCACATGTCACGCCCTCGGTCACGCCCGTGACCAAGGGCGTGTAACCTGAAGATCAGTCCAGAGTCGCAGCCGTGCTGTTGAGCTAGTCCACACCCAGTCACGCCCCAGGTCACGCCCGTGACCCAAAGTCACGCCCGTGACCGGGGGCGTGTAATTTCAGCATCTGCCACGTGGAGCCGCCGTCGAGACGAGAAGCTGCCGTTGAGAAGTCAACTTGAGTCACGCCCCAGGTCACGCCCGTGACCCAAAGTCACGCCCGTGACCTTCCCGCGTGATCCAAGCACGCCGCCGCGGCGTCTGGCTAGCCCATGCCGCATTAAATGAAGCCTTCCTGAGTCACGCCCGTGACCCAATTGTCACGCCCGTGACATGTGCGATTTTCTCCCGCCGTCACGCCAAGCCCACGCCGCGACCGGATCCGATGCTGCAGAGATTACACGCCCTAGGTCACGCCCGTGACCGAGGGCGTGTAACATGAAATTTTTGCCTATAAATTCAGAGGCTCTCCTTGAGTTCAAAGTTCAGAATTTTGGAGTGGGGAAGGTGCTGCTGGAGCCAATCTTGAGTAGTTCTCCTTTTTCATGTTCATGTTCATGTCTCTTTATTTTCATGCTCTCTTCCTTTTCTAATGCAATGTATTAGCTTTCATTTAGTGCAATAGTCTAGTTTAAGCTTGTAATCTTGTTTTTCCTAGCTTGCAATTTCCTTTCTTAAGTCTTGTAATAGTTTTTCATTTAAATAAAAAAAAATAGTTTGTTCTCTTTATTTTGTCTCCTCCTTAGCTAAAATTTCCTAATATGCATTTTTATTTTTCTTCCTCTTCCCCCTCCACCATGATTAACTAATCCTCATTAGTACTCGATCAAAATGATCCGAGGATGAGTTAGACAAGTTATGATTTTCTAAAGTTTTCTTTTTCCGTTTTTATAAACACTTGAATTATCCTTGATTTTTAATTAGTGAGGCCATACTTTCGATATATGGTTTTCGCTTAAGTTTTCATATTTAGTTAGCCGAGAGGCTCAAAGTATGAATCGATCACTCAAGGGTAAAGAGAGTTGCACGCACCCCTCGAGAGAGGATGACGTAAATCTCCCGGATTGGAGTCAAATCCAATAGTGGGGTTCACCTCGTAAAGCAAGTTTTAGGTAATCGATTATAGGACGAGAGTCCGGTTGATTTTTCCTAATCTTAGTTGGGCATTAACCTCGAGAGAGGCATGTTCGAGCTTCGGGAACCTCCACGGTCAAGTAGTTCAATTTAAACGGAATTAGATTTAATTTCTTTTTACTTGTCTTTTCTCACTCCAAGGTGGCTTTTGATTGAGTACTAGCCTCTTTTATCATCATCTAAACCCTTAATTTAGCTTGCAATTTCTCTTTTTTTTAGCTAAGAACCAAAACCCCAAAATATCATTAGATAAGATAATAGTGACTTTCCTCAAAGTAGAAGTAATCGACGCGCCCCGTGGAATACGACCTTGGTATTTCTTAATATCCTATACTATAGACGATAAGGTACACTTGCCTTTATCGGATATAGTTTTGGAGAAAATCTCAACCCTTCACTAAAATTTCAAAACCGTAAAAAATATATATCAAGTTTTTGGCGCCGTTGCCGGGGACTTTTGCGTAGATATTTTGAAACAAGGATAGCTATTAATCTTATCATGTTGTTTTTATTTTAGTTTTTCTATTTTTGAAAATCTTAAGGGTGAAATTAAAATTCTTGGAAAGGACGCTTTGGGCTTGAATTCCCATCACAGCCTCTAGTACCTTGCAAACCCTTCACCGGGTAGATCTTGGGAAGTCCAAGACTAACTTAATCCGCCTAAAAAGAACAAAAAATATTCTCTCTTTTTCTTCTTCTTTCCTTCTCTTTTTAGTGTATGACCCGTGGTAGCACTTCGATTCTTCCTTTTGATCCGGAAATCGAGCGAACCCTTTTGAGGCACCGCCGTTCTCGTGATCAAGGAAATCAAGTAGAATCTGAAGAGTCAATCGGGGACACTAACGCAGCAAATATGGATCATAATCTTAATCCTCCTAATCTTAACGAGCCAAACCCTAATGAGGACGCGCAACGGACCATGTCCTATTATGCGCGGCCGAATTTGGAAGGCACACAATCGAGTATTGTTCGCCCCGCGGTGGCGAACAATAATTTTGAGATCAAGTCCAGCATCATACAAATGGTGCAACAATCGGTGACCTTTGATGGTCAACCGGACGAGGATCCAAATTCACATATCTCTTACTTTCTTGAAATTTGCGACACTTTTAAGATCAATGGCGTCACCGATGATGCCATTCGATTACGTCTTTTTCCTTTCTCCCTGCGGTCTAAGGCCAAGCAGTGGCTGGGCTCCCTACCAAGGGGATCCATCACTACATGGGCCGAAATGGCGGAAAAATTTCTTAATAAATATTTCCCGCCTTCAAAGACCGCTAAATTACGCACGGATATTGCATCGTTCATGCAAATCGACTCGGAGACTCTCTATGATACATGGGAGCGCTTCAAGGAGCTTTTGCGTCGATGCCCTCACCACGCACTTGCCACTTGGCAACAAGTGCAAATATTTTATAATGGCTTAAATCTCCAAACGAGGCAAATGATTGATGCGGCCGCCGGGGGGACATTAAATAACAAAACCCCGATCGCCGCTCAAGAGCTTTTCGAAGAGATGGCCACAAATGCGTATCAATGGAACATGCCCCGAGCGCGGCCTAATAAGCCGGCCGGAATTTTTGAAATAGACGCTAACGCAAATTTGGCTTTACAAGTTGAGCGCTTAACAAAGCAAGTGGCGGAGATGTCTGCTTCCTCCGCCACTCCTCCTTGGGCTAATAATATTTTACTTGAAGAGCAAGTTGATTACATGGGAAATCCACCTCGGCCTTCCTATAACCCGAACACCGCTCCGTATAATAACACCTACAATGCGGGTTATAGGAATCATCCGAACTTCTCATGGAGCAATCAAGGAAATGCTCAGCGTCCCTTAAATTTAAATCAACCTCCAAATCAACTTCTCAATTTAACTCCCCCTCAAAATTTTAATCCACCCGGTTTTCCACCGCAACAGCAAAAACCCTCTCCGCTTGAAGAGGTTTTTGCAAAATATGTTGCTACAACTGAAGCGAACATCCGGAACCTCACCGGATCGATCAAAAATTTAGAGAACCAAGTGGGCCAGCTAGCAAAGATAATCTCCGAGCGACCGCAAGGAGCCCTTCCGGGAAACACGGAGCCCAACCCAAGGGAGAGCGCAAACGCGATTACACTCCGAAGCGGGAAGGAGGTGGCTTCTAAGCAGGACGAACCCATGGTAACTTCCTCTCCTCCTCTTCCTCCTATTTTATCTTCAATTTTACCTACTACGTTAGCTCCGCGCGCTTCTACTTCTAATGTTCCGTATCCATCTAAGTTTAAAAGCGAGAGCGCCGAAAAGAATTATAAAAAGTTTTTAGATATTTTAAAGCAAATCCACATTAATGTACCCTTCTGCGAGGCTATCTCTCAAATGCCTAAATATGCGAAATATCTTAAGGAGTTGCTCTCCAATAAGAAAAAATTAGAAGATATTTCGAATATTTCTTTGAACGCAGAATGCTCCGCGGTTGTACTCAACAAATTGCCTACAAAAGTGAATGACCCGGGACGGTTTTCCATCCCGTGTTTATTTGGCAATTCGTTAGTAAAACACGCTTTAGCGGATCTGGGAGCAAGTATCAATCTCATGCCTTTTTCATTATTTAAGAAACTAGGTCTAGGAAATCCAAGCCCCACTCGAATGAGTATTCAATTAGCGGATCGCTCTTTAAAATATCCGGTAGGAATAGTGGAGGACGTGCTCGTCAAGGTCGACAAGTTCATCTTCCCGGTGGACTTTGTCATTCTTGACATCGAAGAGGATGCCGAAGTACCCCTCATACTCGGCCGCCCCTTCCTTGCCACCTCCCGCGCCATTATTGACGTAAGTAACGGAAAGCTCCTCCTTCGGGTTGGAGATGATGAAGTTTCTTTCGGCATAAATTCCTCGATGCGGAACACATTAGAAAACGACGATTCATGTTTTTACCTGGAAGAGTGTTGGGAATTCGATTCCCCTCCCGAGTTAGTCTCCACCTCGAGTCACGAGTCCGAGTTCGCCGAGCTCTTTTGTCTGGAAGAAGAAGAAGTCACTCGTTTCACACCACCCGAACCACTATTTTTAGAAAAATTAAAAATCAAAACATCTTATGAAGAGCCACCCGTTTTGGAACTAAAGCAACTTCCCCCTCACCTTAAGTATTTATTTTTAGAAAAAGAGTCGAAGCTACCCGTCATCGTTTCATCCGAACTTAGCAACTCAGAAATTTCCGAGTTGGCTATTGTCTTAAGAAAGCACCGCCACGCAATTGCGTGGCAAATTTCGGATATAAAGGGTATAAACCCTTCCTTCTGCACTCATAAAATCTTCCTCGAAGATAATTCCCGAAATTCGGTCCAGCCTCAACGACGGCTAAACCCTAACATGAAAGAAGTCGTTAAGGCCGAAGTGATCAAACTATTGGACGCGGGAATTATCTACCCGATATCGGATAGTACTTGGGTTAGCCCAGTACAAGTCGTACCAAAGAAAGGTGGCATTACGGTAGTAGCTAATGAGAATAACGAGTTGATCCCAACCCGTACTGTTACGGGTTGGCGGATGTGCATCGATTACCGAAAACTAAATGATGCCACCCGTAAGGATCACTTCCCCCTACCATTCATCGATCAAATTTTAGAGCGCCTTTCAGGTCACTCCTACTACTGTTTTCTCGATGGTTTGTCGGGATATTTTCAAATACCGATTTCGCCCGAGGACCAAGAGAAAACCACTTTCACTTGTCCCTTTGGCACCTTCGCTTATCGAAGGATGCCATTTGGTCTTTGTAATGCGCCAGCTACATTCCAAAGATGTATGCTGGCAATATTTGACGAGTTAGTAGAGGAGGTGATGGAAGTGTTTATGGACGACTTTTCCGTGTTCGGAAATTCATTTAAAAATTGTTTAAAAAATCTTGAGCGCGTGTTGCAGCGATGCGAGGAAACGAATTTAGCACTTAATTGGGAGAAATGCCATTTTATGGTCAAGGAAGGGCTAGTCCTTGGTCATAAAATTTCGGGCATGGGGATCGAGGTCGATAAGGCCAAGATCGAAGTGATTGAAAAACTTCCCCCTCCAACAAACGTAAAAGCTATTCGTAGTTTCCTAGGCCACGCGGGGTTTTATCGGCGCTTTATACAGAATTTTTCAAAAATCACAAAGCCGTTAACCCACCTTCTTGAAAAAGAATCCTCGTTTATTTTTAGCGATGAATGCCATTTGGCTTTTAAACTCATCAAAGAGAAACTTATAAACTCCCCGATTCTAGTCGCGCCGGATTGGTCGCTTCCTTTTGAAATCATGTGCGACGCGAGTGACATTGCGGTTGGTGCCGTTTTAGGCCAACGGGTGAGTAAGTATTTCCACCCTATTTATTATGCGAGCAAAACACTCACGTCGGCACAAGCGAATTACACCACAACCGAAAAGGAGCTTCTAGCGATCATTTTTGCCTTCGATAAGTTTAGGTCATATATCACCCTCTCAAAAGTTATTGTCTTCACGGATCACTCCGCACTTAGGTATCTTTTAAGCAAATCGGACGCCAAGCCTCGTCTTTTGCGATGGATCCTCCTCTTGCAGGAGTTTGACTTAGAGATCCGGGACAAAAGGGGAGCCGAAAACTTGGCGGCCGATCATCTCTCCCGTTTAGAAAACCCCGCCTCGGAAGTTTTGATAGAATCTGACATCGATGATAAATTTCCCGAAGAGCGCCTCCTCGCTCTCGAAGATATTAATACGTCGTCTACCCCCTGGTTTGCAGATCTGGCTAACTATTTAGTAGCCCGGGTCTTGCCAAAAGAATTCTCGAGTCAGAAAAAGAAGAAATTCTTTTCTGATTTAAAGAATTACTTTTGGGAGGATCCCTTTTTATTCCGTGTATGCGCAGACCAAGTGGTGAGACGATGCGTCTCGAGTAAGGAGGGTCTTAAAATTTTACGACATTGTCACGAGGGACCATCCGGTGGTCATTATCATTCGAACCGAACCGCGAGGAAGGCGCTGGAGGCAGGCTTTTATTGGCCCACGCTCTTCAAAGATGCTCACACCCTTGTGAGTACTTGCGACAGCTGCCAGCGGTCGGGCAACATCTCTCGCCGGGATGAGATGCCCCAAAATATTTTCTTAGAATGCGAGATTTTCGATCTTTGGGGCATTGATTTCGTTGGTCCTCTCCCTCCTTCATTTTCAAATAAGTATATTCTAGTGGCGGTCGACTACGTGTCAAGGTGGGCGGAAGCGCAAGCTCTCCCCACCAACGATGCGCGAGTCATCGTTAACTTTTTAAAAAAATTATTTTCTCGATTTGGCACTCCGCGCGCTATTGTGAGTGATCGGGGCACCCATTTTTGCAATACTCAATTCACAAAAACTTTAGCAAAATATGGTGTCACGCACAAACTATCCACTGCATATCACCCACAAACGAGCGGCCAAGTCGAAGTGGTTAATCGAGAATTAAAGCGAATTTTAGAGAAAACGGTTTCTATTAATCGGAAGGATTGGGCAATAAAGCTCGATGACGCGCTTTGGGCCTATCGTACGGCGTACAAGACCGCTATCGGTTGTACACCATATCGAATGGTCTATGGCAGGGCTTGCCACCTTCCGGTCGAATTAGAACACCGCGCATTTTGGGCGCTTAAATTTTTAAATCTCGATTCCACTTTAGCGGGTGAACAAAGGAAGTTTCAAATAAACGAGTTAGATGAATGGCGAGCGAATGCGTATGAGAGCAATAAATTATATAAGGAGCGAACAAAGTTTTATCACGATAAACATATAAAATTTCCGAAAACTTTTTCGCCGGGCGATCTCGTCCTCCTTTATAATTCTCGCCTTCGCCTTTTTCCGGGAAAATTAAAATCCCGATGGTCCGGACCCTTTATTGTTAAAGAGGTTTGGTCCTATGGGACAATCCTAATTTCCCACCCGGAAAAAGGCTCCTTCAAAGTTAACGGGCACCGCCTTAAATTGTATCTTCCGGGAGACGTACCTAATGACAAGAGTGATGCGATTTTTCTTCATCATATAACATAATCGGCAAGTGGGTCAAGCTACGCGACCTTAAACAAAGCGCTTTTGGGAGGCACCCCAAAGTTATCTTTTGTTATTTTCTCTTGTCTCTTCTTTTCTGCTTTAACAACTTTTGCAGGTAATCGCGGCTTCCCCACAAAAGCTTCAAAAAATCAGGGAAGCCCTTTTTCCTTCTCTTCTTTCGTTTTTGCATTTTTTTTTTATCTTTTCCTACTTCATACTTATTTTTAAACATTGGGGACAATGTTTAACTTTAAGTATGGGGGTGTGAATAGCCCTTTGTAAATTCTTGTAAATAGTTGTTAAATTAGAAAATTTTCAAAAAAAAAGAAAAAAAATATATATATTTTTTCTTATGTTTTTCTTCTATTTTAGCACTTGTAAAACCCAAAACTCAAAAAAAAAAAATAGAAAACAGAAAAATTTAAATCTTGGAAAGGGACGTTTGGGATTTTATCCCATCACACCTCCTAGTACCTTGCGAACCCTTCACCGGGTAGCCCTTGGGAAGTCCAAGACTTGCAAAAAAATTTGTTAAGTTTTAAATCTAGTTTCCTTTCTTTGTAAATAGTTTTTAATGAGAAAAATTCAAAAAAAAAAAGATAATATCAAAAATTCAAAAAATTCTTATTTCCCTCCTTGTTGTTTTTGTGATTTCTTAGAAATCTAGTTGAGAATGTTTATAAGCATGTTTAAGTTTTTAATTGGCTAAAATTTTTCTTATCATAGTTTGTTAATTTTAAATTTGAGGTAATCTTGATTTAAGAATCATCTTATGATTTTAAATTGATTAGAGAATTTTGTTAGCATGACTTCTCTTTTTATTTTTAAATGGCTTCATTTTGTAGTAAATTTCCTAAACCTCTTTAGATTTCAATTATACTTTCTTCTAACTTCTTAGATCTTAGGAATTTTAATTTTACTAGAATTTGCTCTCAATATGATTTAAAACTAGCTAGATTTATTTTTCCCCTACCCTACCCCCTTTGATGGCATAAAAAAAATGTGTATTAAAAGATCATATGTCATGGGAATAAGAGGATAAAATTCATTATTCCCTAAAACATATGCACCCAAAATATTTGAAAAGATTATATGGCATGGAGTAAGAGGATAAAATTCATTACTCCTAAACCATATACATTTTGGGTTTTTATTAGAAGAGAAAAAAAAAGAGAAGAAAAAAAAAAAGGGGAAATTTCATGATAAATTCCATTTCCTCCATTCAAAAATTTCTCTTCTTATGCCAAATTCTATGAAATCACCCTTAGCCAATTATCATTGTTCTAGTTTTAGTTGAAAATTATGGAGAGAGCAATATTTAGTAATTTACTTTTCCTTAAGATTCTTTTAAGATAGAGTTCTTATAATTTTAATTTAATTTAGTTTTATAATTTCTACAATTTTGTCAAACTACTTAATTTTCTTGAGAAGTTATTGCCTAAACATTTTTTCCCTCTTTTCAAATCATCATCATAATTTAGGACTTAACTCCCCCTTGAATTTACTCTTAACTTAACTTTTGGTTAAATGAAATTTTAGTTTTAAATTAAAATTTTTTTTTAAGGATGTCTTATAAATTATGTCTCACACTTTTGCTCTGGAATAGCAAAACCTCAAGTATGGGGGTATTTGATAAAGTAGTTTTTATATAAGTTTTTAATAGAAAATTTTGTAATTATTTAATTTGAATTTTCCTTTTTATGTCAATTTTAGGTTATAAGTAGTTCTTTTTGTAATTTTGATTCTAACTTAGCCTAATTTTAATATTTGCAGATTTCTGGGATAAATCGGGAAAAATCACATGTCACGCCCTCGGTCACGCCCGTGACCAAGGGCGTGTAACCTGAAGATCAGTCCAGAGTCGCAGCCGTGCTGTTGAGCTAGTCCACACCCAGTCACGCCCCAGGTCACGCCCGTGACCCAAAGTCACGCCCGTGACCGGGGGCGTGTAATTTCAGCATCTGCCACGTGGAGCCGCCGTCGAGACGAGAAGCTGCCGTTGAGAAGTCAACTTGAGTCACGCCCCAGGTCACGCCCGTGACCCAAAGTCACGCCCGTGACCTTCCCGCGTGATCCAAGCACGCCGCCGCGGCGTCTGGCTAGCCCATGCCGCATTAAATGAAGCCTTCCTGAGTCACGCCCGTGACCCAATTGTCACGCCCGTGACATGTGCGATTTTCTCCCGCCGTCACGCCAAGCCCACGCCGCGACCGGATCCGATGCTGCAGAGATTACACGCCCTAGGTCACGCCCGTGACCGAGGGCGTGTAACATGAAATTTTTGCCTATAAATTCAGAGGCTCTCCTTGAGTTCAAAGTTCAGAATTTTGGAGTGGGGAAGGTGCTGCTGGAGCCAATCTTGAGTAGTTCTCCTTTTTCATGTTCATGTTCATGTCTCTTTATTTTCATGCTCTCTTCCTTTTCTAATGCAATGTATTAGCTTTCATTTAGTGCAATAGTCTAGTTTAAGCTTGTAATCTTGTTTTTCCTAGCTTGCAATTTCCTTTCTTAAGTCTTGTAATAGTTTTTCATTTAAATAAAAAAAAATAGTTTGTTCTCTTTATTTTGTCTCCTCCTTAGCTAAAATTTCCTAATATGCATTTTTATTTTTCTTCCTCTTCCCCCTCCACCATGATTAACTAATCCTCATTAGTACTCGATCAAAATGATCCGAGGATGAGTTAGACAAGTTATGATTTTCTAAAGTTTTCTTTTTCCGTTTTTATAAACACTTGAATTATCCTTGATTTTTAATTAGTGAGGCCATACTTTCGATATATGGTTTTCGCTTAAGTTTTCATATTTAGTTAGCCGAGAGGCTCAAAGTATGAATCGATCACTCAAGGGTAAAGAGAGTTGCACGCACCCCTCGAGAGAGGATGACGTAAATCTCCCGGATTGGAGTCAAATCCAATAGTGGGGTTCACCTCGTAAAGCAAGTTTTAGGTAATCGATTATAGGACGAGAGTCCGGTTGATTTTTCCTAATCTTAGTTGGGCATTAACCTCGAGAGAGGCATGTTCGAGCTTCGGGAACCTCCACGGTCAAGTAGTTCAATTTAAACGGAATTAGATTTAATTTCTTTTTACTTGTCTTTTCTCACTCCAAGGTGGCTTTTGATTGAGTACTAGCCTCTTTTATCATCATCTAAACCCTTAATTTAGCTTGCAATTTCTCTTTTTTTTAGCTAAGAACCAAAACCCCAAAATATCATTAGATAAGATAATAGTGACTTTCCTCAAAGTAGAAGTAATCGACGCGCCCCGTGGAATACGACCTTGGTATTTCTTAATATCCTATACTATAGACGATAAGGTACACTTGCCTTTATCGGATATAGTTTTGGAGAAAATCTCAACCCTTCACTAAAATTTCAAAACCATAAAAAATATATATCACTTGGCCTCTTCTTGATCATTGTCAGATGATGTGCTTTCTTCAGATTCTAAATCACTCCATGATTGAGCAATGAGACCTTTCTCTTTCTTCTTTTTCTTCTGTAGATTTGTTCTTTTCAGATCTTTCTTTTTGTTGATCTCCTTAGGACATTCAGGTGCAATATGTCCAGGTTTCCTGCAAGAGTAACATATAATCTCTTTAGTAGGTGTTTTATTATACCTGGTTTTTGAGTTTCTTCCTCTGGATCCTTCTGTTTTGATCCACTTCTTGAACCTTCTGGCCAGTAGGCTGATCAGCTCCTCATCACTTGTAGAGGGTTCACCTTCAACAGCCTTCAATGCAATACTCTTTTCTTTTGAGAGTGAAGGAGCCTTTTCTTTCTCTTCTTTCTTAGCTCTTGTCTTCAACAGATGTTCATAAGATTTTAATTTGCCCAACAAGACATCTGTTGAAATTTTTCTTTGACTTCTGGAGTCTCTAATTGGCCAGATTCTTGAATCCCAAGAGCTAGAGAAGCAAGTTAGCAGTTTGTCATTTATCTCAGTGAGAGATATGTCCTTTTCAAGTGTTCTCAACTCATTCACTATGAGGCTGAATCTGGCATACATGTCAGCAACACTTTCACCTTCTTTCTTTTGAAAGTTTTCATATTGAGAGATGAGTAGTGCCTTTCTATCCTTTTTCTCATCAGCACTTCCCTCTACCATTTTGGTGAGAGCTTCTCATACTTCCTTAGCTGACTCACAATCATCAATCTTTTGGAAGATTTCATCTGAGAGGGTTGAGACTAGGATATTCATAGCCTTGGCATCATATCCTTGGGCTTTCTTTTCTTCCTCTGTCCACTCAGCTTTTGGAGCAAGTGTTTCAGTCACTTTTCCACTTGAGTCCTTTCTAAATGGCTTGGGGGGACCTGTCAAGATAACATTAAACAATTCATCATCAATAGAGTTTAAATAGATTCTAATTCTTGTTTTCCAAAGTGCAAACTTTTCAAGGTTGCAAATTGGTGGTCTGGTGGAAGCATAATCTTTGATTTGTGCCATGTGAAAATTAATATTTTTCAGAGATATATATATAAGAATAAGAGGTAGGGTCTTTTTGATCAAGGAGTTATCCTTTTTAGATCAACCTATCTCTGATACCAATTGAAAGTGCACAGTTAACCTCACTAGAATTCTCTAGAGGGGGGGGGGTGAATAGAGATTTAAAATATTTTTGTGCGAAGTTAATAATTATATATATATGGGTGCAGTGATCACAGATTAGAGCTTCCCACACACCAACAAGAATTAAACAAGTAAAGAAAATAAATGCAAGAGGAAAAATCACAGCACAACACAAAGAAATATAGTGGTTCCCCAAACTTTGGGTAGTCCACTCTTCTACCCCCTTGGTAGGAAATTCACTATCTTGCACTGAGTCTTTTGATAAGGAGACTCTTAGAACCACCCTGAGTCTTTTGATAAGGAGACTCTTAGAACCAACTGAGTCTTTTGAAAAGGAGACTCTTATAACCAGTACAACTGAATTTTTTGAAGAGAGATTCTAAAAACTCTTTTACAATATTTGAAAGTGAAAATAAGATAAAGAAGAAAGAGAGATAATAAAAAGACAAGAAAGAATCTTCTTCCTAGCAAGAAGATTGGAAGCACAAGAAGTAGTGAATAAAATCTCTCTTCTATAGTGAGAAGGAGATTGTAGCCCTTTTCTCTCTTTTGTGAGAGCTATCAGAGTATGCAGCAGAGTGGCTTCAGAAGCAGAAAAAGATGGAAGCTTGATCTTTGCTGCAGCACTATCTCTCAATTTTTCCTTTTCACTTGGGAGCTCTTCCTCTTTTTCAAATGTAAAAATGGTGGATCACTTGTTACTTGCTTTCTGCCGAACACCTTGTTATTTATAGCTCTGTTCATTAAAATAACACTATAGGAGAGTAATCAATTAGCAGACATAGTATTAGAAAGAAGGGGAAATTTCCATAACAATTATATCCATAGAAGGAAAGTATTCATTCTGATTTCAAATAGTGTCCATAATGGATTTAATCAAATTAGCCAAGAATTCATTAGAGGAAAAGAATAATTCAGAACGGCTATAAAGAATAATTTGATTCCATATAAATCATATCTATGAAAGAAGGAAAGAGATATGGCGATTTTTGAATTAAACATAGAAATCGACATGCGTCGATTACTATTCGACGTAAGCGTCGAATTTGTCCTGGCAGAACGTCGAGAGGAGAATAAGGAAGGTGCGTCGACTAAGGTGCGTCGACTTCTCATGATACGTCGACTAGAAGTCAGAGCTACGTCGACATGGGATACGTCAAATTCTGCTTGGAGCTACTTCGACTCATTCTGATAGAAACATCGACTTTATTTCGACGTTGCGTCGAATACTATTCGACGCATATTTACTTATCCTAATTTTTTATCTTTAGAATTTATATTTTACTCATTTCTAGGGGTTAAGAGAAATCATTTTCCCAACACTGGCCAGGGGGGCCGAGATGGTCTTGCGGTATAGCTCCCCGTCCTGCAACAAATAGTACGTTGCTTTGTACCAGAACTTCCTTTGATCCCCATCATCCGCAGGAAGCTGCCCGGTATTCAGAAACGCCACGAACATATCCACCCAGGAGGGGCGTTGCTCAATCTCCATCATCTCCCCTTCTTTGATGGATGGTCAGAATAGTTCGGTGATAGTCCCTCCGGCTCTTGGCCCGTATTTGGCCAGATGATCTGTCGCCGAGTTCTCCTCTCTCGGTACGTGCACAACAAAGAAGGGTTGAAAGCCTCCAATCAATCATTTTACCTTGACAAGGTACCTTTGCAGGACGGTGTCGCGCACTTCGAACTCTCCACGGATTTGTGATGCAACCACCATCGAATCAGTGAAAGCTCGTATATCTTGAATGCGCAGCTCTTTTGCGAGATGCAAGCCTACTACTATGGCCTCGTATTCTGCTTGGTTGTTCATGACAGGGAATAGAATCTCAACTGCTTGCTCGATTCTAGTTCCCTGTGGGATGACAAGAACGATGCCTACTCCCACAGAGCTCTTGCCCGAAGCTCCATCCACGAACATCTTCCAAAGAATAGGAGTAGAAGCCTCCTCTCCCGGCTCCACCTCTACTGAGAAGTCGGCTAAGAAGTCTGCTACCGCCTGCGCTTTGATCGCCACCCGGGGCGAGAAGGAAATGTCGAACTCGCTGAGTTCTACCAACCATTTCGCCAGCCTTCCTGAATGCTCCACCCCTTCTAAAATATTTCGGAGGGGATGGTCAGTCACGATCCGGATGGAGTGAGCTTGAAAATAAGGCTGGTGCTTTCGCGCCGACACCACCAAGGCGAAGGAAAGTTTCTCCAAGATTGGATATTTTAGCTTCGCCTTCTTGAGCACCTGGATGACATAATAAATGAGGAGCTGCTTCTTTCCTTCTTCTTGGACCAACACCGAACTGACTGCTTCCACTCCTACTCCCAAGTAGATGAGTAGGTCTTCGCCTTCTTCCGGGCTCTGAAGGAGAGGTGTCTGAGTCAACTGCTCCTTCAGCCTACCAAACGCCTTCTCGCATTCGTCGGAACATGTGAAGACCTCGCTCTTCCGGAGCATTTTGAAGAATAGAGAGAACTTCTCCCCTGTCTTTGACAGGAAGCGGCTAAGACCCGCCAACCTTCCCGTCAGCCTTTGAACTTTTTTCATCGTCTTCGGCGAGGTCATCTCCAGGATCTGTTGGAACATGGTCTTCCGCATCTCCTAGGTTTGAGAATAACAAATCCTATATGTATTTGATCTTGTGTGTTTAAGTGTGCAGGAAAACAAGTCCACATGACTAAGGATAACATAAGAAAGTTGCGCCAAAATTTGAAGCCAAAATTCCAACATGCCCGCTAGCACCGGCTTTAGCGCTAGCTCTGATTTGAGAAAATTTCGGAAACAGTTATGGAAAGTGCTAGAGCCAGGCGATAGCTGCTAACGTAGGTGGTAGCAGCTAGCATAGGCGGTATTGGCTAGCGCTGGCGGTAGCACAAGAGGAAGGCGTCCGACTTGCTTAAAATGAAGGATTCTCACGCGGAGAATATTGCCTAATCTGGGATAGCGTCGGCGGTAGCGATAGCACAAACGCTAGCTCCAAGGCTATAAAAAGGACCCCTTGGATCCGTCTTCTTCATCCTCTTACACTCCCAAATTCCAGAGCTTCGTGCCACTTCATGTAGAGGTAGGTTTAGAGAGATACTCCCACAAATCCATGAAGGCTTAAGGAGATCCGTGGAGAAGATTACAACATGCGTCATCATCGTGACGAAAGACTGCATCGACTACGATCATACTCTGCGGGTCTTCGTCTACTTTTCCAAGAGATCCACATAGAGGGAGTTTTTAATATTATTGTTCTTTTCATTCTTGTAATCGCTTAGTAAATTCGTCTCGTGTTGGCGACTAGGTCTGGGTAGGACATAGGGCAGAAATTCGCCTCGTGTTGGCGACTAGGTCTAGGGTGTAGATCTAGGGGGTGCTCGAGGCCATATCCGGGAAAGGATTGGCTAGAGCGGCTTGAGGCCGTATCTGGGGAAGGATCGGCTAAAGCCGACCAGTTCGTGGGGATACGAGTCGGTATAGAAAACAAAAAGAGACTTTCATATTTCGCTTTGATTTCTAGCGTCATTGAAATCGAATTTTGTAATCAATTTTATTAATAATAATCATGTCTCTCTTTGTGTAATAAAATTGATTTGATCTTCATTTCTCTAAATTGTTTATTATCCTCTCCTTCATTATAAAACAATTTAGATCTTTATTCAAAATCACTGTTTTGATTTCTTATTATTTCAAGTATTTCAAAATATAATAAAAAGTTTTAAAACCCTTATTCACCCCCCTCTAAGGGCGCCTACCGATCCAACAAGATCGCCTTAACCATGTCAGGATTCGGCTCTACTCCTCCCGGGGTGATGAGATGCCCCAGAAACTTCCCCCTTCCAGCTCCGAACACGCACTTTGCCGGATTGAGCCTCATCTTGACCTTTCTTAGCGCCGCGAAGGTCTCCACCAGATCAGCTACATGCTCCCATATGCTCTTGCTTTTAACCAAGAGGTCGTCCACATATACCTCCAGGTTCCTCCCCTTCTGCCCTCCGAAGACGCGATCCATCATCCGCTGGTAGGTTGCCCCTGCATTCTTTAGCACAAAGGGCATCATCTTGTAGCTATAGCAGCCATCGCCAGTGAGCTGGAAGGAAACATCGCGACAATCGGGGGGATACATCCAGATCTAATGGTATCCTGAAAACACATCAAGGAAGTCATTACAGAAAAACGGACGGCCGAATCAACCAGCGCGTCGATTCGAGGCATGGGATAACAATCCTTTGGGCAGCTTTTATTCAATAATGAAAAGTCGACACACATCCTCCAGCTGCCCCCAGCTTTCTTTACCAATACAACATTTGAGATCCAGCCTGGGTACTGGATCTCTGACACAAAGCCTGCATCTAGCAGTTTCTTTACCTCATCGCGGATAGGTCCAGTGAACATGGTGGCACTGGACCTCTTCTTTTGGCGGACGGGCTTGACCGCGGGGTCGAGATTGAGGTGATGGCAGGCCACCTCAGAATCAATCTCGGGCATCTCGGCGGCACTCCAAGCAAAGATGTCGAAGTTCTCCTGCAGACACATCACCATCTCCATCTTCTCGCTGACCTTCAGCGATCCTCCGATCTTCAGCGACCCAGGTACTCCTGCCGCGGAGAGTACCTCGATTTCTTCAACCTCTCCGGACGCTTCTAGCCGGGTCGTGCCTCCTGTTACCCTTTCGAACTCCTCCGCGTCAGCCATCTAGTTGATGGTGCTAACCGCGTTGAGATAGCACCCGCGGGCGGCTCTTGGATCGCTCCTGATCCTCACCTGAATATCCCCCTGACAGTACTTGAGGCACTGATGGTGGGAAGACGGAACGACTTTGAAGGTGTTGTGAAGCGGCCTTCCGAAGATGGCCTTGTAGCAACTCGGGCCATTGACGATGACAAAACGACACTGGAGAGGGGTGCCACCGAGTGTTACAAGGAGATATAATCCTCATTCCACCTCGTTCTTCTCTCCAGAGAAGCCAAAGAGGGGACCATCCGACACTCGGACTCTCTCTGCTCCGACGCCCAGCTCCTCGAACGTCTCCTTGAAGACGACGTTCACGGATCTACCGTTATCGATCAGAATCCGATCAACGGTGAAGTCTTACACGACTGCTTGGATCACGAGGGCATTATGGAAGGGATTCTCATTCCCTAACATGTCCTCCTCTGAGAAGGTGATTTCCTCCAACGGGGGCGGCGCTTGCGAGGTTGAGGCGACACTCCTTTGATAGATTTGATGGAGACTTCCCTTGCGCGAAGCTCCCAGCCCTGCTCCCCAGTGGATCACCCCCACTCCTCTGCCTCCCTGGGCGAGGTCTCCTCGACCTCCTTGGTCGACTCTGTCATCGTTCCTCCTTCGAGCGACGGCTTGCACTGCCGGCAACTCGACAGGTGCTTCTATCCTCCGCTGCTCCCCTCCTGCTTCTCCCGCGGCTAACCTTCTCCTGGCTTCCCAAAAGTCTGGGCAGGCCATGGTCCCATGCCCCTCTACTTGATGGAGATCACAGTAAAGGGGAATCTCTTCTGGCTGCGGCCTCCTCTGCCGGTTCTTCCGACCTTGCCGATTGCCGCGCCGGGCAACCGCCATCGCTTCCTCTCTCCTTCTTTCCTAACACCTCTCTGGCCAGTCGAAGTGTCTTCTTTCCAGGGATCTCCTTCCCTGATCCTGACGCTGAGGTCCTCTTGCCGGCCTCCAAGGTGGCCGGTTAACAGGGACTTGGTAGCTCCTTTCTTCCTCCCGACGCTCTGGAGCCTCGATGAGCCTCCTCTCATCGTTTCTTCTAGGCTCCTCTTTCTTGGGCCCCTCCCTCCTTCTCCTTTCTTCCCTTCGCCTCTCCTTAGGCTTCCGCTTTTCTGCCCTGCTGGGCTCTTCCTTCTTCTTCCTCTCTAGGGTCTTCTCTTCTTCCTCTTCATCCTCTCTGGTCACTCGGGTGAGCCTGGCTAGGAAGCCGCGGTTGGAAGACTCACCCTGGACGAACTTGTTGGCCCTCTTGATGAGGTTGTCGTAGGAATAAGGAGGACTCCTACCGAGCTCCAACTTGAAGAGACCTTCGCGAAGGCCGAACGTTAGGGCCAGCTTCAAGGTGGGACCATCCATCTCCTGGATGTCCAACACCTCCTCCTGGAAACGATCTATATAATGCACCAACGTCTCCTTTGCTCCCTGCACCAGATGAAAGAGGGATGTAGCCTCCTTCTTCAACTTCTTCGTTGTGGCGAACCGCATGGTCAGCCCCCGACACAAGTCCTCAAAGCAGTAGATCGAACCTGCTGGCAACTGGTGGAACCAGTCCCTGGCCTTCCCCCGAAAGGTGATAGCGAAGAGCCTGCACTTGAAGGCATCCGACATGGTTCGGATGGAGTCTACATCCTCGAACCACTAGATGTGTCGGATAGGGTCATCCCTCCCTGAGTAGTAATTCATCACGGGATCTCTGAACCCCTCCGGTACCGACGCAACAATGATCTCTTCACAGAATGGGCTCCTCCCACCAAACTGGCGACGATCCTCTGCTTGGCGAGTATCACCTCCATACTTGCTAACCTGGCGAGTACCGTAGTACCTCGCATGCTCCTCGTCCTCGCGGAATCGAGTTCCTCCACCTCCCTGCGAGGCCTGTGGGTAGAACTGCGACCTCCTCGGTCGCCCAGGCTCCTCCTCATGTTCCTTCCTTCTCCCCGGGAGGGAACACTTTCTTCGGCAAGAATCGGACGATGAGGCGAGGTCGCCGTTCCTTCCGTGCGAGGTTGCAGAGCTTCTCGCACGGTCCCCTCTATTCGCCGCGCGAATTCCTCAAAAACTGCCAAAGTTACGAACTCGCTACCTCTGGCCGGTTACCTAAAATTTCCTCGTGGTCGCTAACTATAACCATCTCGCCCTTTCACCAAACTTTCTTCCTCTGGCTACGATCCACGCTCACCGCACCAAAGTGTTGAAGCCAGGAAAATCCTAGGCTCTAAAATCCGGATCAATGCAGCCGGAGGCTACTTGCCCAGCGATCTAACGAGAAGACTTGATTAGCGACGACAAAAGGACTATAAGGATAACAAACACAACCCCAGGTGCTGCGGCAGGGAGGTCCCACCACGTACCCAAAAGCTCAAAGGAGTCTTCTCTTCCACAACCACGAATGGCCGAGCTTGGTACTAGGAAGGCACTGGAGAGGGAGGATTCTCGCCTATAAGGGGGGTGAAGCTTTGATTTTTTACAAGTGTCATTCCTGGTTTCCCTGGGGGTCTATTTATAGACAAATCTTGAGGGAGGGGAAGCAGACGACTATCCCTGGTCCCCTTTGAGATGATTGAGCAAATGCCAAAGCGAGCGAGTAGGCGGGGACCTCGATATAGGCTGGCGAGTTGGTTGATGAAAGTCGCCAATAAGCAAGCACGTCCAGGTTTATGACCTTCTCGCTCGGTCGGCTGGCTAACTCCGGGCACGCCTTCCTTCTCGTTATTGGGGGTGAGTAAGTCCCTACTCTCACCCCCCGAGTCACATGATCCCGATGCGCTGTCTGATATCTTCGGTTTTGACCGTTGACTTGGACTTCTGTCTACGTGGCCTTTAGACGAGCCCACCCTCGGAGAATGAGGGTTGTACACCGTAAATGTGGAATTAGGAGGTGGACGCGGCGTGAGCGTGTCGTTCATCAAGTCTTGCACGGTTGAGGAGGCGGCCTGCACTGCGCGGAGAGTGTCGGACGGCGGGTGTCGAGCGGGGAGCGCCGCGCTGTGGCGGCATGGTTTGCATGGTAATGGGAGGCGTGCGCGCACGGCGTTGGCCGCACCTCCATGGCCGCATTTTCCAGGTGCGGCCATGGTCGGGACGGCGCAGCGGGCCCGACCGACGCCATGTCGGGTAGGGACGGTGGGTGGCCGGCGAGGTGCGGGCGAGACCGGCGGCGGTGAGCAGAGAGAGAGAGTGGGTTGGATGGAGGAGAGAGAGAAAGAGAAGCTACGTGCATGAAGAAGGGAGAGAAAAGGTGGGGGTGGTGGTTACTCCCATGATGTGTAGGTGGGCGCTTCGGAGTCCGTTTGGAGGTCAAAAGGGACTCGGAATTACGCGAGAATGGACCCGTTGGAATCGTATCGGCGAGCCGGTCGAGATCGCGGCGAAAAATCACTGGATCGACCGGGTTCGACCAGATCCGTTTTGGGGAACCCCATCAAAGATGAATCTAAGCTTATCAATTCCTCCACCGGATCAATATTTTGATAAATACAACAAGAAGACAATGCTGCATATGCCCTTCTCGCTGGTTCTGTGTCATGGCGGTCAACTAATTACATGCACAGCTCCTCCTTGGCCCATCCTTCGTTTTCGTTTATAAAATATTTCATCAACTATACGCTCTTCCAGCTGTACATATAAGATGAACAGTACATCGTGACCTGTTGAGCATCTACGGATGCATGGAGGACATGGAAAATCAGAGGACAATATTCACCTCTAGTCCACATTCATGGATTTCATCATAAGAATTAGCCAAGGTAGGGACCTCAAAACTCACCGAGTTCTATAAAGATCCCACCTTTTTTTCTGAACTCAAGAACAAAAGCCAACACTAGAGCCAGAGAGTAAAGAGAGTAAAGGTGATAGAAGAAGGGGATGGGGAGAGATTCTCATATATCAGCAAAATTGAAGCTCATATCTGCAGTTCTTTTGCTCCACTTATGCTATGCAAGCTCTCACATAGTCTCGAGGGCAGCACTAAACTTGGGGGTCAGCAAAATGGTGCTTCTTGTCTACAGGAACATCATTGCTACAGTTTTGGTGGCTCCCTTTGCTTATTTCCTAGAGAAGTGAGTATTTTCTCTCAAGTTTTGTAGTTTTTTCTTCATGGAAGAGTGAAATTTTCATGGTTCATCTCTTTTTCAGAAATGACAGGCCAAAGCTTACCTTCTCTATTCTGGTTCAGCTGTTTTTGCTTGCACTTTGTGGGTAAGTGATTCATATATGAAAAGCTTCTTTTCTGCTGATTGTGATTGGAAGGAAATGTTTACAAGGAAACTTCTCATTAATTGCTGTTTTACGGCACGGGTGACTATGCTGTTCATATGAAAGCAACAAGAGGTGGATGATAATGGAACAGTGTCTTTTGTGGTAGGTCAGAAATTGACATGAAAATAGATATGCTGCTGTAAATACTCAGGTCAAGGGATAGCTTTTGTTCTTACCAGGGGCTAAAAGGAGGTGGTTTTATGTGCTTTAGATTTATGATTGTTGAGATGTCTTGAATCCTAATATGTTTGAAGTCTTTTAGTCAGTTTATGTCCTCTTTTTCAGGAGAGATTATTAGCACCAGGCTCCGTTCCGAGATATAGAACCGGGTGAGAGGATGTTTTGCCGCATGGAGGAAACAACGGCCACGATCCAAGTGGAGGAAAAACTATAAACCTAAAGGACATGGGTAACCCGTTTGGTGACCGCGCGCGATCGTTTTCGGTCGTCCGTTGCCCACTTTTCAGCCCAAACATTGAGCAACTGTATTTATTATGATTTCTCTAGATTTTTCTGATCCGGGGTATTTTGGGGGAACTCATCTCTATTTAGGACCGATATATAAACTTCGTAATATTTCTATTATTGCTTCTTTCTGTAATCCTATTCTACAAACAGTGATGATATACCTAATCCGTGTGACGTTATTTGGGCGAATCACATAATTTATAATGTTGTGTGTAATTTTCTGTCTCAATTCTCATTTTTATTTGCTCGATTATTAGTATTACTGTACATTTTGGTTAATGTAAAATGCCAAATTTTGCAGTAAATTTCTCATTAACTGCAAAATTTTGTAAACATAGAACTGTACTGAACATTCTGCATTATAAATTTAAAATGATCTGCACTTATAAAGCTTTTTATCAACTTATTTGACTGTCTTTCAGAATTACACTTAACCAAGCATCTTACCTGCTGGGTATGTACTACTTGTCTCCAACCTATGTATCAGCAATACAGAATTCAATGCCGGGGATCACATTCGCAATGGCTGCAGTCCTAAGGTGATTCTTTTCACGATAAATTTAGGCTCAATTTGGGGTGGGTTATCCAATACAATGGCACCGTTTTCTGCCACGCAGCGAGAGCGTTTTCAGCAGAAAACATAGCGAAATAGTGGTGTTCCCCTCCCCTAATTGGGTTCTTAACTCATTTGTAAGCAGTTTTGGTAACGTTACAAAGTGTTCCACACAGGCTTGAGCAAGTGAAGATAAATGAAAAGTATGGAATTGCAAAGATTATTGGAACTTTTATTTGCATTGGAGGGGCAACCATTTTAACATTATACAAAGGCCCTCCTCTATTTCAAGCACAGCCACACCATAATACACTGGGAGCTTTTCTTTCCTCTGGGCATATACTGAACTGGACCTTAGGCTGTGTGTATATTCTAGGGAACTGCATAGCTTGGGCTGGCTGGCTGGTTTTCCAGGTGATGATCATTCATTCGAAAACTCGGTCTATTCCTTTGGACGAAATTGGGGAACTGGAATCAAAATTAGAGACCCATTTTCTTCAGAATAGGACCCCAAATTCAAATTTAGAAGCACCAATTTTGTCCAACCGAACAGACTCTCATGATATTGTTAAGGAGCGAAAATTGAGAGGACCCATAGTTGTACCAAGAAAATCTAAATAGAACCTATATTCCGTTTATCTGAAATAGTACTGAATTTTTACGTGCCTCACAATCCCTTTCTCTCACATGAAAATTGGGTTAGTCCAGTATATGTTGGTGCAGACATATCATATGATTGACCGTCGCAATTGAACTTCAGCTTTTGAGATGAATATTTCGATCCCCATGATTCTCTCTTTTAACATGTAAGACTGTGTGTGTTTGTGTGCAAATCTTTTCATATGGATAAAAAATTTCAAAATTTTTTTGCAGGTACCAATGCTGAAGCTGTACCCAGCCAGGCTTTCATTAACTACATTCAGCTGCTTTTTTGGGCTGATTCAACTCCTTTGCATAGCAGCATATGTTGAAACTGACATTGAGAGGTGGAAGATCCATTCAGAAGGGGAGCTATTCACAATTCTCTATATTGTAACTCTCCTCCATTTGCCTACTTATATTACAACTATGACTCTTTCTCACTTAGGAAAACTTACATGTCAAGTTCATTGATCAAGAAGATGGGGGTTGGGTAATGCCACTAAAGTCTCTTACACTTGCATATTTAACACCTACCTTTGTTGGGATGTCTAGAAACATTAAATATTTTGAAGTCTCTTCAGTTGACCCTCTTTCCGGTTTCCGCATTAGTTGGAGTGTTTGGGGTCTTTGTTAGTTTTAATGTGAGGCATATACTATTAATTGCACAAATTTTGCACTGGAACTACAAAAACCTCCCTTGTGAGTTTACAATTCATAATATGCATGGACCAAAATACCCTCTGGGCTCCCCTCTACTGGGGTATTTTTCGCATGCATTTTATGACATCTAAATTTATAGGGGAGGTTTTCATAACTTCAATAGATAAAGGGGTGCAACCTGCAATTTAGCATACTTACAGGGGCGGTCTCAGTAAACAACCCGTGAGACATAACTATTCATCACTCCTCTCCGTGCCCTTCTTCTCCATAATGATGATAGATTCTCGCCCATGGACGTATCCTTATTCGGTTGAACCGCATATTTTCTTGTGTTTTGTCATTTCATGTTTCTACTCTTCTTCTTTATTTGCTCGATTGTGTCCATCATTTACCGCATATTTTCTTGCGTAGGTGGAGAGGTATGCTAAGTAAAATAATTCCGCAAAATGTCTCTCTCCCATAAAACATTTCTAATTATGTGTTGATGTGGATGTTTGATAGACTGTTGAATAAGAAATTAAGAGATTTGCATCATGTCTCTTTCAAAATCTCTTCTCATTGAGTGTTGTGGGGCCTGGCGGCTTTTCCAGCATCATGTTCTTAGGCATATGTCTCTATCTAATCACATTATTTTACATATTTCTCAACCTGAACTAACCAATTATTTAGACTTAGGGTGCATAATAGTCATACTTGACAAAAATGATGTGATGATATTTGTCCTATTCAGGGTCTAGTGGCAACAGGAATCGCATTCTGCCTGCAGACTTGGTGCATCGACCGAGCTGGCCCGCTCTTCGTTGCTGTATTCCAACCTCTGCAGACTGTCTTGGTTGCCGTCATGGCCTTCATTGCCTTTGGAGATCTATTGTATTCTGGAGGGTAAGTATATAACCATAGATTACTCACTCGCATCCATCATGGAATCATTTAAAACAAGTTTCATATATGTTAACACAAGTTTCATAAATGTTAACAAGAGTTTCATAAATGTTATGACGACGGTGGAGAATATTATCTCATATATTCTCTCCGCGTTTTTGCAACGGTGAGTTTGGACAAAAACACGACTGTCATAAAATGTATGTTTGGCATGACAACGGTTATGACCACCACCAAGAAAAGAAAACTAGTTTTGAACATAAAAGTTGAAGTTCTTTAGGTGTGGTCGGGCGTTTACTAAGGACGGTTCATAACCACCGCGTTCACGACCGTTACCGCCATGCCAAACGGAGCCATAGTTCTTCACTTATTATCAAGCAGGTTTCTGCACAGCGACACATTCTTAGTTGCCAAATTTCATAAAAAAAACACAGGTTAATTAGAGGCGTTCAAATGCTTTGGAGGTACCAGGATCCTCTCAATTTGAGTCCAAATGGATCCCATCATTTTATATTTTAGCTTTAATCAAAATATGCACCTTTAGATAAAATGGGAATCAATCCTGACCATAAAATGGACCTCCATTTAGAGTCCAAAATGGAGAGAATCCCATCCCTTTAGAGGGAGTGTTTATGAATATGTATAGTCCACCTAGAGAAACTCATGCTACAAAATATAAATCTTGGGTCTATTCACCTACAAATTGAGATCTAGACCCCCGCTTCACGAAGAATTCATCCAACCATCATTGCGAAATTCCTGGTTGGGAAGGGATAAATCTCCCCTCCAATTACCATGGAAATGCTAAGATATTGCAAGAAAATTGAATGAAAATTTTCATTACTAAATGTTTGATTTTGGTCACTAAATTGATTAAGTGACCAAATTAATATACTTCTCAAAAATTCATTACGAATACCCCACCACTAAATGTCTTTGGTGACCAAAATAAAATCTCAGAATTGCACTAGACTGAACCCGTTAAAATTTTATCGGCAAGCCGATCGAGGTTGAGGCAAAAAATCTCCGGTCCGACCGAATTGTTACTGAGGAACCCCATCGGTAACTAATTATAATATTTTAATAACCAAAAATTTGCATTGTCACTAATTACTTAAAAATATTTTTAGTCAGCATACAAAAGTTTTCATAAAAAAACATACATCTTTACTGACAAAATATATTTGGTCACTAAAAAATAGTTTTCTTGTATAAAGCAGATTAAAGAGCGACTATACTAGATAGATGTAAGATTTATCATAAAGAATTGTCACTAAAAAGGTTCGAGATCTGAACTATCTCCCATTTCCATGATGAAATTCATGGTTGGGATGTGATATGATTATATTAGAAAAATAATAGAATTAGCATTTATCAAATTAATTAATTTAATACAATTTATGATATGTGCCTATAAATTGCAATCATTTTTGTTATGATTGGGAATGCAGGCTGATAGGATTCATCCTTATAATTGTGGGTCTGTATATTGTGCTGTGGGGGAAGAGTGGGGAGAAGAAAGCAGCAAGTGTGGAGAGAGGGGATCTCACCAACCAACTGCTGGAACATGAAAGCATTGAGAAGGACATGATCATTTGAGATAATCATATGTTATCATTTCATTCCATCACAGTTGATGACTACCAATGTGAAACAATCATTTAAATGAAATAATATTTTTCTATTCAAATATGAGCATTATTGTGTCTTTAGTCAAGCATGAAATATATGTTGGTATAGAGTCTGTTGTGTTTGGCTATCACCCAAATCTTAAGCTTTTGGGTTGAATATGTGTTTGATTGTAAGTATATCTGGTCCACTATGATAGCTCATTGCTTATCGCCCTGTAACAGTTGTGTGATTTTAAGGCCCTATTCGTTTCTCCCTCCAACTCCGGTCTGGCGACGAATGGAAGATTGGAAGCGGATCGGAACCACCGCCATATGGCGCCCTCTGGCATGGCGGCGTACTACGTGGCCAAATTTGTATGTTTCCGGCTGAACACCAGAGCTCGAACACGGCGTTCTGGCGCGCCTCCAAGTATGGACTAAATGTCCACACCATTGTTGGATTTTGAAATCCATTCCCTTTGAAAGTTGAAAATATTTTAACTTTGATCTTAAATTCAAAGAAAATGATCTAATGGCATTGGTAAAGAATGAATAACGCAGATTGAAGGATATTTGAAAAAAAAAGTGAGAATAGAGCGTATGTTCAGGATATCTCAGTGTCATTCTTGATTGAGTAAAACCCGTGATAACTGAACGACACACAATCTACAAATAAGCAATAATACCCAAAAAAGTAAATTCAAATGCAAACACAAAATTTTAACGTGGAAAACGCAAAATTTTAATGTGGAAAACACAATTTTAATAATGTTTTATATGATTTCATGCAAAATTTTCAAAAAACATTAACACCAATTATGAGTGTATTTTTGGATTCGCGCATGGAAAGCTATTTTAGGATGACTAATACCATATTGCCCACGATTATAAACCGGCATCATGAGGTCACCAATAGGGGCCAAGCTTTCACCTCCACTGTTTTGCGAGTTCGCCTCCAGCTTCTCTGCTTCTGTAATCCGGCCAAAGTCGAGTGTGATTCGTGTAAATCGGTTGCACTGTGAGGTATGATTCTTCATTCTTGATTTCGTGTAATTGTGTTTTGTGATTAGTGAATATCTTATTCTCTTAATTTTTAGATTCTAAAGCTCTGAATCGCAGAATGTGTTAGAAAGCTTTATGCCTTTATGAGAACAGAAGATTAGAGAAGGAATATGTTGGTTTTTAATTTTGTTGGCTTGGTCAACTTTTAAATGTATTTTTATATGTATTTTTTTAATGTTTTTTGAGGAGAGAGAGTGCAGTTATTGCAGTGTCAGGTGACAACGTTTGGTTGGGTGACAACTCCTATAAATCGGAGTAGTGTGTGTTCGGCGAAGTGGTGCTCGGCAAGTTGCGAGAGGCGAGGTAGCGTGGTCGCGTGCCCATATAAGACGCTTCCAACAAGTGGTATCAAAGTTAGGTTGCAAACCTTTGCGGTGACTCGGAAGGTTTGAGGAGTAGAAGCGGTGGAGATGGGTGGAGCAATGCCGGGGAAAGTCCCCAAGTTGACGAAGACCAACTATGGGAACTGGAGCATCCAGATGAGAGTACTACTAGCATCTAAAGAACTATGGGATATAGTTGAGAATGGGTATGAGGAGCGTACTGCTGCAGCAGAGGCGTCGTTAACTAACGCGCAGAAGACGACGTTAAGAGAGGCAAGGAAGGGAGATAAGAAGGCTCTCTTCTTGTTATATCAAGGGGTTGACGAAGCAACCTTTGAGAAGATCTCAGACACAAAGACTTCTAAGGAGGCATGAGAGGTGTTGCAACGCTCCATGCAAGGGGTAGACAAGGCTAAGAAGGTGAAGCTGCAGTCCCTCCGTGCGGAATATGAAGTAACAAAGATGCAGAGCACTGAGAAGGTCAGTGACTATGTGACCCGTTTGCGGACGCTCACAAATGAGATGAAGCGCAATGGGGAGACGATTGATGATGTGAGCTTCATGGAGAAGTTGTTGAGATCTATGTCGAAGAAGTTCCGCCATATAGTGATGGCGATTGAAGAATCGAAGGACCTCACCGAGATGGCCATTGACGAGCTTGTAGGCTCTTTGCAAGCTCATGAGTATAGGATGTTGCAAGACGATGAAGAAGTGAGTGGCTTGGGAAAAGCACTCCAAACCCAGTTGAACTTTGGGGAAAGCTCAGGAAGAGGAGGCGGCCAGCGTGGCCGAGGTCACCAAGGTAGAGAAAGAGGTAGAAGAGGAGGTAGAGACCAAGGGAGAAACCAAAATTTCCAGAGAAGAGGCAAACCACTATGCCGAGGCTAGGAACCACGGGAACAACACTGGCGCTGGAGATCCGATGATGTTCCTAACCTACCGAGGATCAGAAGAAGGAAGAAATGAAGTATGATACCTGGACACAGGAGCGAGCAACCACATGTGCGGATATAGGGAGATGTTCTCTAACCTGGAACCCAGTGGGGGTGAGGTTAGCTTCGGGGATGCGTCGAAGACCTCACTGGAAGGAAAAGGCCTGGTGGTTGCGAAGCTGAATGGAGAGAAGGTGCATCTGAACGATGTGTTCTATGTGCCAGGCTTGAAGACTAACATCTTAAGCCTTGGGCAGTTGGTGGAGAAAGGCTACTGCGTCTAGTTGAAGGATGGGTCTTTGGCGATGAAGAACCATCAAGGGAAAGAAGTGGTGAAGGTGAAGATGACGGCGAACCGTCTCTTTACACTGAAGATGGATACTCAGGAGACGGCATGTCTCGCGAGGACGGAGGAAGAAGAGGAAGCATGGCTGTGGCACCATCAGATGGGTCACTTGGGCTTCACGGGCTTGAAGCTACTATCCCACTCCAGGATGGTGGAGGATCTACGAATGATCTCACCTCCGGAGAAATTCTGCGAGGCATGCATGAAGGGGAAGCAGAAGAGGCTGACGTTTGGAGGGAAGTCTCGAAGAGCAAGGAGACAACTTGAACGGGTTCACTCGGACATTGCAGGTCCGTTTGAGACCACCTCAGTTGGCGGAAGCAAGTACTACATCACCTTCACGGATGACTTCAGTCAGAAGTGTTGGGTATATTTTTGAAGGAAAAATCTGAGGCCCTTGACAAGTTCAAAGAGTTCAAGGCGATGGAGGAAAAGGATAGTGGTCAGCCACTGAAGGTGCTCAGGACAGATCGAGGTGGGGAGTACACCTCGAGGCTGTTTGATGTCTTCTGCAAGGAGAACATGATTTCTGATCAGTTGACTGCTGCATACTCACCTCAGCAGAATGGAGTGGAGGAAACAAAGAACTTGACCATCATGAACATGGCAAGGAGCATGGTGAAGGGCAAGGGGTTTCCAAAGATGTTCTGGGCCAAGGCAGTGCATTGTGCGGTGTATCTACTGAACAGATGCCCCACGAAGAGTGTGAAGTTCATGACTCCGTTCGAGGCTTGGAGTGGCTGGAAGCCAAGTGTGAAGCACTTGAGGGTCTTTGGGTGTGTAGCTCATGCTCACGTCCCGGACCAGAGAAGGAAGAAGCTCGATGATAGGAGCGAGAAGTACATCTTTGTGTGCTACGCTCCAGAGAGCAAGGCTTACAAGTTATACAACCCGGTGACGGAGAAGGCCATAATCTCAAGAGATGTGGTGTTTGAAGAAGACAGCTGCTGGAGCTGGGATGAGGAGACAAGGAGCAAGAAGGGGATGTTCTTTGAAGATGAGGAGGAAGGTGGTCATGAAGCAGGAGCTGAGGATGGTGGGGATGAACCACCATCACCACCTAGCAGACATTCAGGGGGAGCTTGCACTCCCAACTCAAGTGGAGGAAGTACTAGTGGAGCAAGCACTAGTGGAAGCAAGGATGATCGTCCTCAACCTAGGATGAGAAGGATGGAGGAGATCTACGAGGAGACGGCACCAACACTTAATAATTTTTCTTTGTATTGTTTGTTGGCAGATTGCGAGCCGCACTCCCATTACGAGCAGCCCAGGAGAAATCTTGGAGGATGGCGATGGATGCTGAGATAGCTTCCATAAAGAGGAATGATACTTGGAGGCTAGTCGATCCACCTACAGGCCACAAACCCCTCGGGGTGAAGTGGGTCTACAAGGTGAAGAAGAACAAGGAAGGAGCTGTGGAGAAGCACAAGGCGAGACTCGTCGTGAAGGGCTATAAGCAAGTCCAATGAGTGGACTATGACGAGGTCTACGCCCCAGTGGCGAGGATCGACACCATCAGGTTGATCATCGCGCTTACAACTCACCATGGGTGGAAGGTCCTGCAGATGGATGTGGTGTCGGCCTACCTCAATGGCTACTTGGAGGAAGATGTGTACATCGAGCAGCCTCCAGGATATGAAGTGAGGGGACAAGAGAGGAAGGTGTGCAAGTTGAACAAGGCGCTATATGGCTTAAAGCAAGGAGCTCGCGCATGGAATGGAAGGATAGATGCATACCTTCATAAGCACGGATACAGGAAGTGTCCCTACGAGTATGCTCTATACACCAAGGTGGAAGAAAACGGTGATATCATGATCGTATGCTTGTATGTAGACGATATGATATTCACCGTGAACAACCCGACTATGTTCGAGGAGTTCAAGAAGATGGTGAAGAGAGAGTTCGAGATGACGGACTTGGGAGAGTTGACCTATTTCTTGGGTGTCGAGGTGAAGCAGGATGAAGATGGCATCTTCATCTAGCAGAAGAAGTACGCGGAGG
Source organism: Dactylorhiza incarnata (assembly GCA_033032865.1). Lineage (NCBI taxonomy): Eukaryota > Viridiplantae > Streptophyta > Magnoliopsida > Asparagales > Orchidaceae > Dactylorhiza > Dactylorhiza incarnata. Next base: position 1,080,589 of record JAWHQI010000189.1, on the reverse strand, counting down.
AAATTTTGAAGAAGTTCCGGATGGAGGATAGCAAGGCTATCTCCACTCCCGCTGATGCAGGGCTTGAAGCTGAGGAAGGACTCCAAGGAAGGAGCGGTCAATTCCACGCTATTCAAAAGTTTGGTGGGAAGCCTACGCTACCTGACCTTTACCAGACCGGACATTATGTACGCTGTTGGAGTAGTGAGCAGGTACATGGAGGAGCCAAAACAAGATCACTTCACGGCTGCGAAGAGGATCCTAAGATATGTGAATGAGACGAGAGGTCATGGCCTGATGTACTCCACTAGAGAGGAGTTGAAGTTGGTCGGCTACTCGGATAGCGACTATGGTGGTGATGTGAATGACCGGAAGAGCACTTCCGGATATGTGTTTCATATGGGAACGGCGGCGTTCTCATGGAGTTCGAAGAAGCAGGCTACAATAGCCTTATCATCTTGTGAGGCAGAGTACATAGCAGCTGCAGCAGGTACTTGCCAGGCTATTTGGTTAAGGAATCTCTTGGGAGAACTGCACTATCCACTGGATGGCCCCGTGACCATGTATGTTAATAACATGTCCGCCATCCAACTTGCGAAGAACCCTGTGTTTCATGGGCGCAGCAAACACATAGAGACGAGGTATCATTTCCTTCGTGAGCAGGTGGAGCAGAAGACCGTGGAAGTTGTGTATTGCCCTACCAGAGAGCAGGTCGCGGATATTTTCAGTAAGACTTTGATGGTGGAGACGTTCGTGAAGCTCAAAGGCAAACTCGACATGTGCTGCCATGTTTGAGGGGGAGTTTGTTGGTTTTTAATTTTGTTGACTTGGTCAACTTTTAAATGTATTTTTATATGTATTTTTTTAATGTTTTTTGAGGAGAGAGAGTGCAGTTATTGCAGTGTCAGGTGGCAGCGTTTGGTTGGGCGACAACTCTTATAAATCAGAGTAGTGTGTGTTCGGCGAAGTGGTGCTCGGCAAGTTGCGAGAGGCGAGGTAGCGTGGTCGCGTGCCCATATAAGACGCTTCCAACAGAATATACGTAGGTGAGAGCAAATTATATCAATTCAACAAATTTGTACTCTTGTAGCCACTCTGAAATCAGCACAATGGATGGTATACACCATTTTGAAATAATTAATGCAATAGCATATCCATATTTGTAATTTTTCGCCAATAAGTGAGTGGGGGCGTATCTATTGCTTTAAGTGCAAGCATTTCAAATAGAATTATGTGACTGTTGCGGGTCGCCTAACGCTCTCCTGGTCCGGAGAATCAAACTGTTTTAGCTCGAGAGTGAGTGAAGCGCGCAAGCAGTTAAAAGAGAATCAACAGCGGAGACAACAAGACTTTTTACGTGGAAAAACTCGGAAAAAGAAAAAACCACGGGACCGATTCGGTGCCGACTAAATCCACTAACTTGCTTGAGATTACAAATATTTGAATATTCGGGAGGGTGACAGACCACCGTTCCGATTACAAGTACTTGAAAGTAAAGATGCATAGTCCTTCTTGGCGCTCACAGGAGAAGCTTCGAGAGCAAGCTCTGGAGCAGGCACTTGAGAGGCCACTTGAGAAGGCATTTGAGAAGGCACTTGAGAAGACACTTGAGAAGGCACTTGAGAAGGCACTTGTGAAGGCACTTGAGAAAGCACTTGAAATGCCCGTACTCTGAAGGAGATCTCTAAGTCCCTCTTGAAGAAGAACTTACAAAGAGGTTGCACGATACTGGCCACCTAGATCACCAATTTCTGGAAAATAATGGGCATGCCCCCCCCCCCCGGGAGACTCGGGAAGGTTTGCCATCAGAGATGGTGGCCGACGACGGTGGCGGGCGGCGCCGACAAACGGTGGCGACAGAAGGTCGGCATGCACGCGGGGGATGGGCGAACGCATGGCGCACGCGCAACCTGCACAATCAGATGGATGTTGATCATGGGCGCGTGCACGTTGTGCACACGTGAGTGCTTGCCAGAGGTTGTTGCGCGCATGTATGCTGTACATGCTCTAGAGGTCATTGATCGACATTGATGTTAGAGGTAGGTGCTCGGATGTGACGAAAAGGGACTTTTTCTCGCTCTTACCGATTAGCAAACATGTCGTTGAGATCTGGAGGTCGTCACTCGGCGTTGATGCCAGAGATAGTCGCTCAGATGTGGCATAGAGGGACTTTTGTCTGCTCTTACCAAGAATTGAGATGTGTCACTGAGGATGGCGTCGAAGGATCGGGGTCCATCCTTACTAGTGGGCGTAGAGGGATCGAAGTCTGCTCTTACCGGGGGAGTAGTGGTATCGTAGTTCGCAAACATCAGAGGGCGTAGATGGACCATAGTCCTCTCTTACTCGTTGTGAGCTTTCCACTTGGTATCAGCACCAGAGGGCCGCAACTCGGTTTAACTTCCTGCTCGTATAGAGGGGGCGCCAGAGATCGTCACTCAGTTAGGGAGTAGAGGAACCTTTGTTTGCACTTACTAATTGTCAGATTTCCACTTGGTGTAGGCACCAGAGGGTCGTGGTTTGGTTGAGCATCCCGCTAGTTGTGAGGGGGCGTCGGAGATTGTCACTCAGTTATGGCGTATATGAACCTTTGTTCTCTCTTACTAGTTGTGAGCTTTCCACTTGGTGTCAACACTAGAGGGTTCTCGCTCGATTGAGCTTCCTGCGCGGCGTGAGGGGGTGCCGGATATCGTCACTCAGTTAGGGCATAAAGGAACCTTTGTTCGCTCTTACTAGTTATGTGCATTTCAAGTTCGGGGGAGTGTCTTCCCGCCTAGGGCCCTCAGCCTGTATGTTCCAGGTTTTATAACCGTGGTGACGATGAATGCCCCTAACCATGCATGCGAGAGCTTGTCTTTTTGGGGTCCATTGCACGCTGCTCTGATATTGCGGAGAACCAGGTCCCCGATGTTGATCCACCTTGGCTTTACCCTTATGTCGTAGAACCAGGTCATGCGATTCTGGTATGCGACGATTCATTGTGTGGCCTTGTCTCGGACTTCCATGACTAAGTCCAGTTGGAACATGGTTTTCCGCATTACTTTGATTTGAGAATAACAAATCCTACTTGTATTTGATCTTATTTTCCATTGTGTTTTTAGCATGCAGGTTTGGAAAGATATGACACCAGGTTGCTGCAACAATGGTCTGGCACTAACCACAAGCAGAATGATTGAAAGTTGTCTAACGCCAGGCATTAGGTCTTAATGCTGGGCGCTAGCGTTCGACAAAATAAAGTTCGACGAAATGAGATGTCATTCAACGAAATGGAGTTCAACGATATGAGATGCGTTCGACGATATGAGATGCGTTCAACGAAATGAGATGTCGTTCGACGAACTTGCGTTCGACGAAATGAAATGGCGTTTGACAAAATGAGAGGCCGTTCGACGAAACTACATTCGACGAAATAAGAGGCCGTTCGTCGAAATGGTGTTCGACGAAATAAGATGTCGTTCGACGAAATGAGATGCAGTTCGACGAAATGGCGTGCCTGCTGATTAGAAGGAGAAAGAAACTCAACACCAGGCATTAGGTCTTAACGGTGGGCGCTATCCATTCGACAAATTTGGCGAGGAGAAAGCAGCCGTGATTGCAGGAGGAACTTTAGGAATGATTTGCCCAATGCCCGCGTTATCCTTAATGTCGGCGTTAGTATTGCCTAAAATAAAACATTTCCTAAAGTGCAGAATCTCCTTCCTCTTCTGAAGATCCTAGTCATCAATATGTTGCTATACATAGTCAACGCCCGACGTTAGCACTTAACGCCGGCTGTCACAACCCGCATTTTCCCAACATTTAAAGGCTATCAGAGTAGGGAAAGCTACGCGTTGTGATGCCACGTCACGTAGGGGACGCCTACTGACGTTAAGGCAATTCATCCTTCATCACAGTCCAAGCAATGTTATTATTAACTCAAAGAGATTCAAATAAAATTTATGCAGAAAAATTTAACAAGCCGCGTCCCTCGGCTTGGTGGATCAACTAGTCCACGCTTTTAAAATATAGTTTTACGCAGCGGAAAGATATTGATTTAATTACTTAGTGGCCTACTTGAACATGAAAACCTAGTGAGGTGCACCATGCAAGATCGAATGTGTGGATTTACTAGATATAAAAGTAGATTTATCACGCGCAGAAATTAGTGAGATTAACCTTTCAAAATATGATATGTAATGCTACTATTACCTTAGCATATCTAACCAGGGGCCGTTAAGCCAACAAATATCTAACCATTCCAGAACAAGTGTTCAAAAGTAAACAACATGTAACAGCAGCAGTGAAACAAAAATTTACTAAACGGCACCACGGGCGTCAACACCTGACACGAACCCATGGGCCGACAAGTTCACAACATACTCTACCTCAAGTGAGTCAGAAGACAGCAACTAAAGCAGCTCTGCACTAACACCTGCTACTGTCCAGAACCTGAGGCATTCAAAGAAAGAACACCTCAGAAGCAAGTACAAGTGGTGCAGAAAACAAGAAACTAAGCAAACCTCAGTGAGACCGGAGGGAAACAGTAGCTGCAAGGGTCAGTGATGACAAGGCTAGCAGCAAATAATCAACAGGAAGAGAAAAAGCACAAGTATCTAATCATCAGCAAAAAGGAAACAGCAGAACAACTAAAAATCAGCAGAATATGCTCACCAAACAAAGGTGAGAACACATGCAAGGTCAGAACTCGCCATCAGCAAATATTCATCAACATTCATATTATTAATCATGTTACTCTTGTTCAGAATTATAGAGACTGATCAGCTCATCCAAAAGAAGAGCACCGCACCGGGGGCAAAAACCACACCGCGCACGGCCTCCCAATCAAACGCTTAAGGGAACACCGCACCGGGGGCAAAAACCACACAGCGTACGACCTCCTAATCAAAAGCTTAAAAGAGCACCGCATCGGGGGCAAAACCACACCGCGTACGGCCTCCAACAGAATTTATTTTTTTCATGCAATTTCAAAGGGAAAGGGGCGAGGCCCAACAGAACATATCAGACCACAAGGCAAGTAGCAAATGAGAAAATCAAGGAGATATGAAGCTAACAAAAAATCTTTTTTTTTTCTTTTATTAACCGGCATAATATCAAATTATTAGCAGCAATAATAGAGAAAAAATGGAGATATGGCACAGTTAGATCAAGAGCACCGGCTTGGAGCGGTTATATGGCAAAGAGAGAGAGAGAGAGCAAGGGCAAGAACACCACTTGCCTTAGGTTTTGCTGGAAAAACTCTCCGAATCGCTCCCCGTTGTAGATCGGGTTACGAGGAGGCGAGAGGAGTCAAGATCTACAAGAGATCGGGCTAGAAAAGGTTAGGGTACAAAAGACCTAACGAAAAAGTTTCACGAAACGGAAGGAAATTACCACGAGGACGAAGCTCTCGTCGAGAGCTTTCCGAATCTATGCTCGGCTCGTGATTTCGACCACCGGAGCTCCGTCGGCGGCGTCTGGAAGATTCAAGAAAACGCCACTCCCGTCGCTCGCTTTTCTCTCTGGTTCAGACAGAATGAGGAAGAAGGCAACATCACATAGTTTTAATAATAATAATAATATTATTATTATTATTAATAAATGAAGGAAGGGGTCGACGCATGCATGCAGAAAGGAGGGACTTGGAAGTCGACGCAAGGGGGAAGAGGGAAGTCGACGCAGGGGGAAGAGAAGTCGACCAAGGGGGCTTGGAAGTTGACGCAAGGCTGGAGGAAGTCGACGCAGGGGGGAGAAGAAAGGTCGACGCATGCTTTTAATGAATGTATATATATATACATTCTGAATCATTATAATAATAATAATATTACTATTATTATTATTTATCACTAAAAATAAACGAATGCCGAACCCAACGAAAATTTCGCCTAAAGTGAACGGCGGCGCTACGAACCCAACGGCGAAGTTGGAATCAAATTCCGACGTGCCGTTTTCGAGATATGAATGACGGAAATTACGGCGAGCTTTAAATATATACAAAACTTCTAAAATGCGCCGATGCTCCAAAATGGCTCGGATCGCGACGAAACTGGATAGACAAGTCTAAAATTAAATAATCTAATTTCATAACGTAAAATTTTCCAATTCCGGGTCGTCGCAAAATTTGGTCGACTTGACCCAAACGGACGCGAAAACGCGCAAACGGCAACGCGACGCTAACTCGACGTTAGAAGTAACGCCCCGACGTCATTAACACGCCATCACTTAATTAAACAAATACCGGAAAAATCATGGGCGTTACAGCCACTCCCACTAAAAGAAAGTTTCGTCCCGAAACTTGACATAAGGGCAAAAAACAACATTAAGATAGGTACTTGGTGTAGGAAAGGAGATTTATGATGGACAATTAATTGCGCAGGAACAACACTTGGGCAAGATATACAACACAGGAAAATAAATCCATCTGAGCTATTTAAATGAGAAGACGAATGGTGCAGAAAGAAGATTTACCTGAGCTAATTAATTGAAAAGGTGAGGATGAGACCCTCGCATTGCTGACTCCAGCTCCAATGTTGCGCTCTCGACGTCATGATTACGCCAAAGAACTTTCACCATGGGAATGGATTTCCTACGCAACACCCGCTCTTGGGTTTCCAAAATGCGAACAGGCTCCTCAACATAAGATAAATTGGGCTGAATCTGAGGCACCGAATCGAGGACTTGACGATTGCTGCGGACACACTTCCTTAACTGACTCACATGGAACACATCATGGACGCCAGGGAAGGTAGCAGGTAACTCCAATCTATAAGCGGACACTCCGATGCGTTCAACGACCTGAAATGGCCCAACATATCTGGGATCCAACTTGTGGTTCTTCCCAAATCTTTTAATGCCTGGCATCGGAGAGACTTTCAGAAAAACACTGTCCCCAACAGCAAACTCCAGATCTGCCCTTCTTTGATTGACATACTTTTCGTACCGCTCCTGAGCAACGCGGAGCTTCTCCCGAATATTAGTCACCGCCTCCTCCATTTCCATTAAAGCTTCCGGACCTAGCAACGGTCTCTCACCGACTTCGGCCCAAAGCAAGGGAGTCCTGCAGCGCCTCCCATACAACGCTTCAAAAGGGGCCATCTGCAGACTTTCTTGGAAGCTATTATTATATGCAAACTCCATGAGTCTGAGGCGCTCGTCCCAAGCTCCACCATGCTCCAAAATGTAACACCTGATCATGTCTTCTACAATCTGATTAACTCGCTCCGTTTGACCATTGGTCTGCGGATGGTATGCGGTCGAAAACCTGAGGTCGGTGCCCAAAGCTCCCTGTAAGCTCTGCCAGAATCGCGACGTAAACCTGGAGCCTCGATCTGACACGATACTCACTGGCACTCCATGCAAACAAATGACCTCATCCAAATATAACTCTGCTATATTCTTCATAGAATAGCCGACTTTGAAGGGGACGAAATGTGCACACTTCGTCAATCGATCAACTATAACCCAGACTGAATCATGTCCACGAGGGGACCTCGACAAACCCGTAATAAGGTCCATCGATATGCTTTCCCATTTCCACATGGGGATTTCCAAAGGGGTCAGTTTTCCTCCAGGCCTGCCATGATCGGCCTTCACCCGCTGGCATGTGAAGCACTCTGATACAAATTTGGCAATGTCGTTCTTCATGCCCGACCACCACACGATTTGCTTCAGATCTCTATACATCTTGGTGGAACCCGGGTGGTAGGCCACACTAGATCCGTGAGCCTCCCTGCAAATCATAACTCGAATATCTTCCACCGCCGGGATACAGAATCTACCTCTATACAAGAGGGTACCAAGCTCATCAATGGAGAAATCAGATAATTCTCCTTTCTCGGTCCTTCCTCGAAGATGCTGAAGATCTGGATCTTCTTTCTGACGTAACCTTGTGAGGGTGATCCACGAAGGCTCTTCTGCCTCCAAACGAGTGCGCTCGCCATGGCTCACCGCCGAAATATCCATCAAAAGAAACTCCTCAACTAAGGCTTGAACATATAAATTGAAGATCTGAGCCGTCTTCCTACTCAACGCATCGACCACCACATTGGCCTTACCGGGATGATAAAGGATATCCACTTCATAATCAGCAACATATTCCAACTGTTGAAACCAGAAACTGGTTCCTTGTGGAGCTCGGGGCCCCCAACAGGTTGGGGGGCGACTAGCACTTACTTATCCCGTGGAAAAAGTACGTCCGGGTCTCAGAACTTAACACAGACCCTTAACTCAGCAGGGAGGTCCCACCACACACCCGGAAGATCTTTAGATTGCTTCCCCTCCAGAGCCAAAGCTGAGGCCCGGGCACCTTGGAGAGCTCAGGGGAGTCTCGGCAAGGATAGCCTAAGGAGAGAGAAGCCAAAAACTGGAATCCCCCCAAAGGTGCCCTTTGGGTCTTATTTATAGTTTTTCTGAACTGGTCTACGAATAGCGGAATTCCGCCTTTTGGTTTTGCTATTTGCACCCCAATTTGGTCTGCTAACAGCCAAACTCCGCTGTTCGGGGTGGCTATTAGCAGGCCTCCAGGGGCAAGAGGGTAATTCTAACTTCCTTTCCCCTGGAAGAGGGGTCTGCGAGACCAGGAATGCTTCTCGGTCTCGCCCTACTGTATGCGAGGGTTCCTGTCGCCTCTGCGACCTCTTGGGTCTCGCAGAACCCATGACATGACACATCTCGCCGAGTACTTCGGCGAGATTGGTTCTTATCCTTCTAGCTCTCGCCATACGCCAACTGCCGAGACCACGCCCCAGCGCTCTCGCCTATGCTTTCTGGGAATGCCGCTCTGCGAGGTCTAGGGGGTGGAGCCAGGCGAACCCCGGTTTGTACACAATCCCCGCTCTTTGCGAGTTTATCCTGAGCTCGCAAAGAATCATCCAACACTAGGGTGTTCGCTTGGCGACAGCTGTCTTGTCAGGAATCTTTCTGTGGGTCCCACCGCCTGGCTATAAATACCATCCGGGCTGAAGGGTGCCCTCATTTTCTTTTATTCCTCACTCTTCTCTTTACTGTAGCTATCCTCTGATGCCTCTCTCCAAAGAGATGGAAGCTCGCCTGAAAGCCTCGAAGGCTCGCGAGACAGCGATGATGTTGAAGCCCCCGGCCTGGATGGACCGTGCGTCCGCCTCCCCTGCGCCACAACTGAAGAAGGCGAAGGCCGTTCGCCGACTGGGGGATGACACTGTTGACCTCGACTCCTCCCTCGGCGAGAAACCCGTTGAGGAGGTATGGATTATTTCCTTCGGGCGAGAATACCTAACTGCCATTTTCTAAACTTCGCTCTCGCAGGTCACTAAAGCTGACAAGGATATCGGCGGGCCCTCTAACGAACCTCCCACCACCCCTCGGGAAAATGCGAATACTGCCGGCGAGAATCCTCCTGGTACGCTGCCTGATCTCGCTGTCTTGTTTTAAATCTCTCCTTGATGATGCTTATTGCTCCTTCACTTTCTTTTTGTAGTTTCGCGCCATGCGACTCCGGGGGAGCGGGGTCAGCGAACTCCCTCGCCCAAACACCAGGACGCGGACCTCTCGGCGCCAAACTTCAGGCTCCTTGCCAACGAGGATTCGGGTGGCTCGCGTCCGCCGGACGCCCCCTTCACCGGTACTGTGAAGTACCCCCCTGGAAAGGGGAAAACTCAGCCCCCTCATTATGGCACCACCTTCGATCCTCCGCCTAACATTTTTCGCCCTCGCACGGGTAAGCCTTCTCGCCTCTGATATTCACTCCGAATTATCTTCCCTAACCTCGCGTGTGACCCTTTTTTGTCAGATGGCGAGACCCAGCTCACCGACTCCGAATTCGGAGATGACGAAACGTCCCCATTTCCAGAGCGGGTGGAAGATTTCCTGGGTGATACGCGAGACCCTGAAGTGATGAAGAAGAGAACCGCGGAGTTGTTCCAAAAGCAAAACCAGATGTTGCAAGATCTTAACATCCAGGCGAGAGTGGATATACAGGCCGCCGAGAAGAGATATGCATCCCTGATGGATGAGTGCGACAAACTTCGTGCGGCGATACCCCTGGATCCTAGCGAATGCGAGACCTCCCAAGAGACACTCATAGCGAGGATGAGAGACCACGCCCAACTGATCGAACGCGACGGTCGTGCTGCTGCTGAATTCCACAACCCCCGGAGGCCGCCGAGGAGGGGGCCGCGAGGTGGCGGTAGATGGCAGTGGCTGCCTTACTGATCTCGCGACCTTGCGTTCTCTATTTTATGAACAATTCGCTTGTTTTTTTATTGCAACAATCTCGCCAGACCATGGCCCTTAGTGATTCTCGCTCGCCACGAGTATCGGACAATTTATTAGCTACGGTTATCGCTCGCGGATTTATAACGCCGCTTTTCCTTTACCTTGTTCTCGCATGCCTGTGACATTTTCGCTTGCAAATTATTTTATTCTAACCCCTCCTGCAGATTGATCTCGCTCGCCAATGATTGGCGAAATAACTTCGTTTGGTGCGTCCCAATGATGTGACGTTTTGTCTGACTGCACCCTGGCGCTTGGGCTTCTTCCCGCCAGTTTCATTTTTCTATAAATAGCATCCCCATTAATATCATCTACCTACCGCCTTCCTTTGCCCCTTCGTTTTACCGAGTTGCAGAGCTCTCGCCAGATTCGCTCTCGCCTTCCTCTACTATTATTCTCGCAGGTTTCGAGATGGTGAAGACTTCGAAGGAGCTTCCCGAGGCGGAAGGCCGGTTGAAGTGTGCCTGGGCCTATTGCGAGCACGACTTCTTCCACTGTAATATGAGCGAGGAAGAGTATCTCTCCTCCATCGTCGATTACGTCCCCTCTGATTTCACCGCCCGCCGGCCTGAGAAGGGCGAGGTGATTAACACCTTACGGGCCGACGAGATTGCCATCCCCATTGCGCACTTCGCGGTGGGCCTGCGACTTCCCCTCTGGCCCGAGGTTCGCCAGGTATACTTCCTTCCCACCTTCATCATTCTCGCGAGATTGATCTCGTTCGCTTCAATTTTCTTTACCTGCGGTTTTTCGGGTTCTCCGGCACTATGGAGTTGTTCTCGGACAGCTCACCCCCAATGCGATGGCGATAATCGTGGGGTTCGCTTGCTTCCTCCGCGAGGAGCGAATAGAGTTCAGCCTTCCGGTTTTCCGGAAGCTGTTCTCCTTCCGCGCCTATTCTGAGGGCACGGTCTACTTCGTAGGGTCGGGCTTCAAGGTCGTCGAGACCGTAAACAAAGCTCATTTCTGGGCCCAAAAGTTCCTCCTGGTAAAGGGGAACTTCGGCAACATCCCGACCTCGCCAATCCAGTACAACGACACCGTCTACCGTCCTCCCCCTCTCGGCGGTCACGATGCCGACCTCTGCCAGTTTTTCCAGAAGAAGAACTTCGAGGTAGGCCATCTCCGCCGGAACGTCGACATTCTTCTACCGGTTCTCCCTGGGGAAGGTAAAGATCTCGCCTCCATTACCCGCTTTGTATTTGTTCTCGCTATTCTCCCTAACACAATTCTTAAACAGGTGAGCGAGACATTCCCCTCCACCCACCTTACGCGAGCAACATCAAACCCTCCGCTGACCTCGCTCTCGCCACGATGGGGGCGGCGGCCTGCCGAGAAGGTTCTCCCCCTCCTGTGGCTGCCTCCAAGAAAAGGATGGAGGCCTCGGGAAGCAAGCCTTCCCGCCAACCCACTTCAAAGAAGCCGAAGATAGGCGCGAGCCCGCGCGCCTCTGTGAAGGGAAAGCGCCCTGCCGAGTCCTCGACTCCCGGGGTCGGTGCTTCCTCGCTCCCCGAGGATCGGGAAGTCGAACCAACCGAGGTTGCTACCAGGACCTCGGCATTGCCTATTCCGACGAAGCACCTACACTTCGGCCTTGGGGTGCGAGCCAAGGACGAGACCGGCGAGCGCTTAGTGCGCTGGAGGGAGGAGGCCAACCGGGTCGACATCTCCTCTGTTCTTCCCACTTGGGTGGAGATGGACGCGGTGACCTCCCATGCCTTCAATCTATCCTATGTTTTATATGGCCGCGAGGACGCCGCGGCCTATACAGAAGCGACCGCACGGGTTCTCGCTTATGAGAGCGCGAGGTCCCAGTTGCGGTCAGTGGAACTCGCCCACATGACGGGCCGCAGGTGCCTGGAGCTGGAGAACGAGTGCGCCGAGCTCGCCGAGGCCCTCAAGGTCTCGCAGGCGAAAGTGGGTGATCTCACGGACAAGTTAGCCTCCGCCGAGACCGGAGTGGTGAGTCATTCATCAACCCTGCTTCTCCCTTTTTTCCTACTTTTTCCTTACGCGTTTTTTGTTTCCAGGATGCCGAGATGGCTAGGTTGTCGGATGCTCGGGTCCTGAGCTTGGAGGGTGAGGTTGCCGCGTTGAAAGTTCTCAATCATGATCTCACTCGGGCTGCCCTTCCCCCTTCTCCTCGCCGCTTAAAGGAAGAGAGGCGCGATCGCGACGAAGCACTTCGCGTGGAGTCGACGAATGCGGCACGCTTCGTCTTTCAAGCCATGAAAGGTGCTGGGTTGCTGGTTGCCGAGGCCGAGAGCGTGACGGTCGAGGATATCGTGCCGGAGCTCTTCCGGCCGCTTCCGCCAGTGAAGAATGACGATGACGACGAGGAGCTTTTTGGCGAGGACTAGAGAGCGAAACTCCTTCTGTTTTTATTTGTCGTAAATTTCGGGGCTGGCGAGATCGCCGCCCATTGTAACTAAACTCTTCTCTTGAATGGAAATTTTGCGCATCGCTTTCTTTTTCACTTAGCCTCCCTTAGATTTTATTTTCATGCTAGTTTATTTTATATCTGCCGAGAACCTTTTCTCTCACCCCGCAAAAGGTCGTCCCCTTATTTTCTAAACATTTCGGAGACCAAAACATTTTCTCTTTTGTAAACTACTGCCGAGGACCTTCCTTCTCGCCCAGCGAGAGGTCGTCCCCTTATTTTCAAAACATTTCGGAGACCAAAACATTTTCTCTTTGTTAACTCATGCCGAGGACCTTCCTTCTCGCCCAGCGAGAGGTCGTCCCCTTATTTTCAAAACATTTGGGAGACCAAAACATTTTCTCTTTGTTAACTCATGCCGAGGACCTTCCTTCTCGCCCAGCGAAGGTCATCCCCTTATTTTCAAAACATTTCGGAGACCAAAACGTTTTCTCTTTGTTAACTCATGCCGAGGACCTTCCTTCTCGCCCGGCGAGAGGTCGTCCCCTTACTTTCAAAACATTTCGGAGACCAAAACATTTTCTCTTTGTTAACTTGTGCCGAGGACCTTCCTTCTCGCCCGGCGAGAGGTCGTCCCCTTATTTTCAAAACATTTCGGAGACCAAAACGTTTTCTATTTGTCAACTCATGCCGAGGACCTTCCTTCTCGCCCGGCGAGAGGTCGTCCCCTTACTTTCAAAACATTTCGGAGACCAAAACATTTTCTCTTTGTTAACTTGTGCCGAGGACCTTCCTTCTCGCCCGGCGAGAGGTCGTCCCCTTGTTTTCAAAACATTTCGGAGACCAAAACGTTTTCTCTTTGTTAACTCATGCAGAGGACCTTCCTTCTCGCCCGGCGAGAGGTCGTCCCCTTACTTTCAAAACATTTCGGAGACCAAAACATTTTCTCTTTGTTAACTTGTGCCGAGGACCTTCCTTCTCGCCAGCCTCTCCGTGAGTTCAACCGGCCCCACCAGCTAGCGAGAGCCTGGCAGCGGGATCATCCAGGGCAATCCAGCATACAAAGAGTTTATCACCTTGCCAGCCTCTCCGCGAGTTCAACCGGCCCTACCAGCTAGCGAGAGCCTGGTAGCGGGATCGTCCGGGGCAATCCAGCACAAAGAGTTTATCACCTTGCCAGCCTCTCCGCGAGTTCAACCGGCCCTACCAGCTAGCGAGAGCCTGGTAGCGGGATCGTCCGGGGCAATCCAGCACAAAGAGTTTATCACCTTGCCAGCCTCTCCGCGAGTTCAACCGGCCCTACCAGCTAGCGAGAGCCTGGTAGCGGGATCGTCCGGGGCAATCCAGCACAAAGAGTTTATCACCTTGCCAGCCTCTCCGCGAGTTCAACCGGCCCTACCAGCTAGCGAGAGCTTGGTAGCGGGATCGTCCGGGGCAATCCAGCACAAAGAGTTTATCACCTTGCCAGCCTCTCCGCGAGTTCAACCGGCCCTACCAGCTAGCGAGAGCCTGGTAGCGGGATCGTCCGGGGCAATCCAGCACAAAGAGTTTATCACCTTGCCAGCCTCTCCGCGAGTTCAACCGGCCCTACCAGCTAGCGAGAGCCTGGTAGCGGGATCGTCCGGGGCAATCCAGCACAAAGAGTTTATCACCTTGCCAGCCTCTCCGCGAGTTCAACCGGCCCTACCAGCTAGCGAGAGCCTGGTAGCGGGATCGTCCGGGGCAATCCAGCACAAAGAGTTTATCACCTTGCCAGCCTCTCCGCGAGTTCAACCGGCCCTACCAGCTAGCGAGAGCCTGGTAGCGGGATCGTCCGGGGCAATCCAGCACAAAGAGTTTATCACCTTGCCAGCCTCTCCGCGAGTTCAACCGGCCCTACCAGCTAGCGAGAGCCTGGTAGCGGGATCGTCCGGGGCAATCCAGCACAAAGAGTTTATCACCTTGCCAGCCTCTCCGCGAGTTCAACCGGCCCTACCAGCTAGCGAGAGCTTGGTAGCGGGAGTTCGGTGGTCCTTCTGCCACCCCTGGGTTTGCCGAGAACACCGTTGCCGAGACTCCTCCTGCTGAGACCACTCTGGTAGGGATCTCGCTCGCACCTACTGGACTGGGGAAGAGCTCGCGACCCGCGAGATCTCGGCCTGCCTCCTGGACCGCTGCTTCCTTGCCCGCTCGCTGGCCTGGGGCGTTCTCGCAGCCCCCGGATGGAGGAGCCATCTGAGGGGCCGGGGTAGCGAAACCACCCAGCGCCGAGGCTATGGCGCTCTGAAAGGCTCCAATCATATCCCTCTTGAGCTCGGCCAGCATATCCATCATCACTGGCGACCCTGCGGGTGGCGAACCTCCGAACCCTGCATCTCGCTCATCCTCGCCCGCCATGCTTTCTCCTAGAGACTTTCCTGTACTAGCCACACTCCACGCTCACCGCACCAAGAATGTTGAAACCAGAAACTGGTTCCTTGTGGAGCTCGGGGCCCCCAACAGGTTGGGGGGCGACTAGCACTTACTTATCCCGTGGAAAAAGTACGTCGGGGTCTCAGAACTTAACACAGACCCTTAACTCAGCAGGGAGGTCCCACCACACACCCGGAAGATCTTTAGATTGCTTCCCCTCCAGAGCCAAAGCTGAGGCCCGGGCACCTTGGAGAGCTCAGGGGAGTCTCGGCAAGGATAGCCTAACGAGAGAGAAGCCAAAAACTGGAATCCCCCCAAAGGTGCCCTTTGGGTCTTATTTATAGTTTTTCTGAACTGGTCTACGAATAGCGGAATTCCGCCTTTTGGTTTTGCTATTTGCACCCCAATTTGGTCTGCTAACAGCCAAACTCCGCTGTTCGGGGTGACTATTAGCAGGCCTCCAGGGGCAAGAGGGTAATTCTAACTTCCTTTCCCCTGGAAGAGGGGTCTGCGAGACCAGGAATGCTTCTCGGTCTCGCCCTACTGTATGCGAGGGTTCCTGTCGCCTCTGCGACCTCTTGGGTCTCGCAGAACCCATGGCATGACACATCTCGCCGAGTACTTCGGCGAGATTGGTTCTTATCCTTCTAGCTCTCGCCATACGCCAACTGCCGAGACCACGCCCCAGCGCTCTCGCCTATGCTTTCTGGGAATGCCGCTCTGCGAGGTCTAGGGGGTGGAGCCAGGCAAACCCCGGTTTGTACACCAACCACCGGCGTTGGCGCAAATTCAGCTCCTTTTGTGTGAATACATACTTCAAGCTTTTATGGTCGGTATAAATCTTGCACACAACGCCATATAGTAAGTGTCTCCACAGCTTCAGGGCATAGATCACCGCCGCAAACTCCAAATCATGGGTAGGGTAATTCTTCTCATGAACCTTCAATTGCCTAGATCCATAGGCGATCACCTTCCCCTCTTGCATCAGAACGCATCCAAGTCCGATGTGGGAAGCATCAACATACACCGCAAACTCCACTCCCTCGATAGGCAGAATGAGAATTGGGGCAGAACACAACCTTCTCTTCAGCTCTTGGAAAGCCTCCTCACACTTATCACTCCAAATGAAGGCGGCATTCTTCTGCGTAAGCCGGGTCATCGGAGCGGACAATGTGGAGAAACCCTCCACAAATCTCCTATAATATCCGGCCAAACCCAAGAAACTCCTGATCTCCTTTGGAGTAGAAGGTCTCTTCCAATCCATCACCGCTGAAATCTTGGCGGGATCAACGGAGATTCCATCCTTGCTCACCACATGTCCTAAAAAGGACACCTGAGGCAGCCAAAACTCGCACTTGCTCAGCTTAGCATAAAACTTATGCTCTCTCAAGACAGACAGAACCAGACGCAAGTGATAGGCATGCTCCTCATCACTGCGAGAATAGAAGAGAACGTCATCGACGAAAACGACCACAAAACGGTCAAGAAAGTCCTTGAATACCCGGTTCATCAGATCCATGAACGCAGAAGGCGCGTTGGTCAAACCAAAGGACAACACGAGGAACTCAAAATGCCCGTACCAGGATCTAAAAGCCGTCAGAGGAATGTCTGACTCACGAACCCTCAACTGGTGGTAGTCTGAACGAAGATCAATCTTGGAGAATTTGGTGCACCCACGCAGCTGATCGAATAAATCATCAATCCGCGGCAACAGATATCTATTCTTGATCGTCACCTTGTTCAACTCCCGATAATCGATACACAACCTCATGGAACCGTCCTTCTTCTTCACAAAGAGAACAGGAGCAACCCATGGAGAAGTGCTCGGTCTGATGAAACCACACTCCAGAAGTTCATCCAACTGAATACGCAATTCTTCTAATTCACGAGGCGCCATGCGGTACGGGGCCTTGGCAATGGGCCGGGTGCCTGGTTCGAGGTCTATGGAAAACTCCACCTCTCTTTCGGGAGGAAGAGCGGAAATCTTGTCCGGAAAAACATCGGGAAACTCTCGCACCACCGGGATACCCTCCACGGTTGGCTCCACACGAGAAGCATCCACAGCGCAGATAGAAACCAGAAAACCCAAATAACCAGAGGTTAAAGCTCGGCGGGCACGTACCGCAGAAATAATCGGAGAACTCTCCCGAGGTAAACCATAAACGCTCAAAGGACGTCCGTCACCCAACTTGAAATCTAGCCGCTTCTCCTTGCACTTGATCACGACATCATACTTGGACAACCAGTCCATCCCGAGAATCACGTCGAAATCTGCCAAATCTAGCATCTTCAAATCTGCCAGAACCTGGACACCACCCAAAGAAATGGGGCACTCCCGGATACCCCGATCTGACGTAACCTGATCTCCAGACGGAAACTTAACGGACAAGGCATCATCCAACTGGTCGATAGACCATCGGTTCCTATCAACTAAACTCCTAGCAACGAAAGAGTGAGACGCTCCCGAATCAAACAGGACACGCGCCCACCTAGTCTTCACCTTGAATTCACCTAAATAAGCGTGCGTCACTAGACAACTAGTAAGCTAAATTTTAGAAAAAGGAGAACAAGTTTGGAGGAAAGGAACTAACCAGATATTACGTGCGCTGAGGTTTGAGCTTCCTCTCTAGTCAGCACATTAAGCTTGCCTTTTGCCTTGCTCACGAGCTGTGGGGGCGGCGGCAAGGTCTGCAGAGGAACCACTGAAGTCACAGTCTGAGAGTTCGGGCAGTCGGCCCTACGATGTCCTTTTTGTCCACACTGTAAACAATAACCAGCCTTCTTGAAACACCGAGCCGCCTCATGCCCGGGCTTAGAACAGAATGAGCACACTGGGACCGCCTTGGGCGCGTCCTGAATTGCACTAACCTTTAACGGCTCCAACGCCTCGAGCCTCTTGAAACACCTTTCGAACGGGTGGCCCCGCTTGCCACAGAAGCTACAGTGCCCCACACCCCTCTTCTTCGAGTCCGAGTGAGATGCCTTGGAACTCTCCCGATCATCCAACTTTCTCTTATCACTCTTTGTCTGCTGCCCACAAATCTTCGTCTTCTCAATAGATTCGGTCTTCAATGCGGCCTCCACCGCTTCAGCATAAGTCTTTGACCCATAGGCGCTAGCCCACTGCTGGACGTCGCCAGTGAGACCACCCAAAAACCGCTTCACTCTACCTTCCTCCGAGGCCACCAACTCGGGGGCGAATCTACTCAACTTGCTGAACTCGATCTCGTACTCACTGACGGTGAGCTGCCTCTACTTCAGATGCAGAAAGTTGTTCATCAATCGGTCGCGCTCAACTGAAGGGAGGAACTTCTTAAGCAACAACTTCTTAAACGTCTCCCAAGAGCATCCCTCGGCGAGACCTTCCTTCTCCCTGATCCACCAACCTTTCTCCAAACCCTTAAGCTGATATGCAGCCACCATCACCTTCGAAGCCTCTGAGGCACCTGAATAGGAGAACATCTCCTCCATGCTGATCACCCAATCATCCAGGGCCATGAAGTCTACCCTACCATCATAGGTAGGAGGTCCCAAACGCTGAAAGTGTGAAATGAAGTTCATCTCCGGTGGCAATGCCACTGGAGGCACCAGGGGAGCAGGAACGGCTGTGCTCACCACCGGTTCTTGCACAACAGGCTGCTGCGCCGAGGCAACAGACACCAAGGACTGAATCTGAGTCTGCATCGCAACCAACTATCTCGACAAAGCCTCATTGCTCTGTCTCAGGCTTTCGATCACGGACTCACTCTGACCACCAGAAGACTCTCCCTCAGGCAGGGGAGTCAATCCTGTCACTCTCCTATGAGACATGTCTACAAGAATGATGGACATTTAATCAGAAACAGGCTTACAAAGCTTAAGCCAAACAGATTCGAAAAAATTCACGGATCGATTCAGAACAGGAAAGAAAACAACCTGCTATTGTTGTTACCTTGTTCTGGAATTTCATGAAATGATGCCATGATTAACTTAGGATGATGCACCATCATCCTATTGACTCTTGTGCTATGACATGAGTGCATGAACATTTAAATTTCTTTTCAAATCATGTGTGTACATATGTCATCTGGTATGTCTTTAACTTGGCACGCGTGCTTATGCGATGATATATATGAATGTATGCAGTGCTATGCATTCTAGAAAGAGGCCTTAATGCATGTTATGAACGGCGTACACATGTAATGTTATGCATCCCATACTACATAACATTACATGTAACGAAAAAAGAAAACGTGCTAATGGGCATCCATGTAATGGTGGTTATGCATCCCATACTACATAACCGTCACATGTTGCCACCTATGGTGGATCCATATACAAACACATATTATGCATCCCATACTACATAATATGCCCCGTATACTTCTTATCATGCTATGAGTGTTGTGCCCATGCTTCAGTCAAGACATATTGATGACATATCGGTGTGTGTATACAATGAAATGGTCTTATGAGGTTCTGCTTAGGATAGCGGTTGTTTGGCTCACACGCTAAACCACCCAACTACCTTTTTCACAGAACCTCCCTCTGATACCAACTGTCACAACCCGCATTTTCCCAATATTTAAAAGGTTATCAGAGTAGGGAAAGCTACGCGTTGAGATGCCACGTCACGTAGGGGACGCCTACTGACGTTAAGGCAATTCATCCTTCATCACAGTCCAAGCAATGTTATTATTAACTCAAAGAGATTCAAATAAAATTTATGCAGAAAAATTTAACAAGCCGCGTCCCTCGGCTTGGTGGATCAACTAGTCCACGCTTTTAAAATATAGTTTTACGCAGTGGAAAGATATTTGATTTAATTACTTAGTGGCCTACTTGAACATGAAAACCTAGTGAGGTGCACCATGCAAGATCGAATGTGTGGATTTACTAGATACAAAAGTAGATTTATCACGCGCAGAAATTAGTGAGATTAACCTTTCAAAATATGATATGTAATGCTACTATTACCTAGCATATCTAACCAGGGGCCGTAAAGCCAACCAATATCTAACCATTCCAGAACAAGTGTTCAAAAGTAAACAACACGTAACAGCAGCAGTGAAACAAAAATCTAACTAAACGGCACCACAGGCGTCACACCTGACATGAACCCATGGGCCGACAAGTTCACAACATACTCTACCTCAAGTGAGTCAGAAGACATCAACTAAAGCAGCTCTGCACTAACACCTGCTACTGTCAAGAACCTGAGGCATTCAAAGAAAGAACACCTTAGAAGCAAGTACAAGTGGTGCAGAAAACAAGAAAGTAAGCAAACCTCCGTGAGACCGGAGGGAAACAGTAGCTGCAAGGGTCAGTGATGACAAGGCTAGCAGCAAATAATCAACAGGAAGAGAAACAGCTGAAGTATCTAATCATCAGCAAAAAGGAAACAACAGAACAACTAATAATCAGTAAAATATGCTCACCAAACAAAGGTGAGAACACAGGCAAGGTCAGAACTCACCATCAACAAATATTCATCAACATTCATATTATTAATCATGTTACTCTTGTTCAGAATTATAGAGACTGATCAGCTCTTCCAAAAGAAGAGCACCGCACCGGGGGCAAAAACCACACCGTGTACGACCTCCCAATCAAACGCTTAAGGGAACACCGCACCGGGGGTAAAAACCACACCGCGTACGACCTCCTAATCAAAAGCTTAAAATAGCACCGCATCGAGGGCAAAACCACACCGCGTAAGGCCTCCAACAGAAATTTTTTTTTTTTATGCAATTTCAAAGGGAAAGGGGCGAGGCCCAACAGAACATATCAGACCACAAGGCAAGTAGCAAATGAGAAAATCAAGGAGATATGAAGCTAACAATTTTTTTTCTTTTATTAACCGGCATAATATCAAATTATTAGCAGCAATAATAGAGAAAAAATGGAGATATGGCGCAGTTAGATCAAGAGCACCGGCTTGGAGCGGTTATATGGCAAAGAGAGAGAGAGAGAGAGCAAGGGCAAGAACACCACTTGCCTTAGGTTTTGCTGGAAAAACTCTCCGAATCGCTCCCCGTTGTAGATCGGGTTACGAGGAGGCGAGAGGAGTCAAGATCTACAAGAGATCGGGCTAGAAAAGGTTAGGGTACAAAAGACCTAACGAAAAAGTTTCACGAAACGGAAGGAAATTACCACGAGGACGAAGCTCTCGTCGAGAGCTTTCCGAATCTATGCTCGGCTCGTGATTTCGACCACCGGAGCTCCGTCGGCGGCGTCTGGAAGATTCAAGAAAATGCCACTCCCGTCGCTCGCTTTTCTCTCTGGTTCAGACAGAATGAGGAAGAAGGCAACATCACATATTTTTAATAATAATAATATCATTATTATTATTATTATTATTAATAAATGAAGGAAGGGGTCGACGCATGCATGCAGAAAGGAGGGACTTGGAAGTCGACGCAAGGGGGGAAGAGGGAAGTCGACGCAGGGGGAAGAGAAGTCGACGCAAGGGGGCTTGGAAGTTGACGCAAGGCTGGAGGAAGTCGACGCAGCGGGGAGAAGAAAGGTCGACGCATGTGTATATATATATATATACATTCTGAATCATTATAATAATAATATTATTATTATTATTATTTATCACTAAAAATAAACGAACGCCGAACCCAACGAAAATTTCGCCTAAAGTGAACGGCGGCGCTACGAACCCAACGGCGAAGTTGGAATCAAATTCTGACGTGCAGTTTTCGAGATATGAATGGCGGAAGTTACGACGAGCTTTAAATATATATAAAACTTCTAAAATGCGCCGAGGCTCCAAAATGGCTCGGATCGCGACGAAACTGGATAGACAAGTCTAAAATTAAATAATCTAATTTCCTAACGTAAAATTTTCCAATTCCGGGTCGTCGCAAAATTTGGTCGACTTGACCCAAACGGACGCGAAAACGCGCAAACGGCAATGCGCCGCTAACTCGACGTTAGAAGTACGCCCCGACGTCATTAACACGCCATCACTGAATTAAATAAATACTGGAAAAATCAGGGGCGTTACACCGGCGTTAGCTCAAAGTCTATAAATTGGATGATTTCAATGTCTCCAACTACTGATTGCCAAGAGCCCTATTCCAGCACTTCAGAAACTTTATGAGGCCGTATTTCCAAACCAACACATCTCCCGCTCATATTTCAAAAGGAGGAATCAAAGGAGGCTTGGATTAACACACTAACTCAACGCGAAGAACGCACGCTTGGACTTCAACAATCTTCAGCAATTCTTCGGCGTCCCCTTCAGATTACCTCATAGGGAGTTTTATATTTATCTTTTGTATTTGTCTTTTATTTTATCATTGTAATCGGTTTGTGAATTCGCCTCGTGTTGGCGACTAGGTCTAGGTAGGACTTAGGGAGGAATTCACCTCGTGTTGGCGACTGGGTCTAGGGAGTAGATCTAGGGGGTGCTCAAGGCCTTTCTGGTGATAGATTGGCTAGAGCGGCTTGAGGCCGTATTTGGGGAGAGATCAACTAAAGTCAACCAGTTCGTGGAGATACGAGTCGGTAAAGAAAACAAAAAGAGTTTTCATATTATTCTTTTCGATTTCTAGCGTCATAGAAATCAGATTTTGTAATAAATTTTTTAAATGATAATCATGTCTTTTCTTGTTTAATAAAATTGATTTTATTTCAAATTTCATTATCTCTTTACTTTTGATCTAACTTACTTTTACCAAATTATCAAAAGTTTTCTATTAAAGTTTTAAGTTTTTAAAACCCATATTCACCCCCCTCTAAGGGAGCCTCAAGATCCAACAAATGGTATCAGAGCTGAGCGGGATTGGACACTAGTAAATCTCGTATTGCATGGGAAGGAGACAGAAGATCAAATTACGAATGTTTCTTCACTTAGGGAGGAAGCATTTATAATTCAGGATATTTTGCGACATACAATTATGTTGAAGTCAGGAGACACAAAGAAGATCAATGCACAATTGAGCATAGTGACATATCATATTATGCATAAAGTACATTTTGATGTGGCAGATCTTATCCTTTCTCAGATTCGTTATACCTTTAAGTTGAAGGATCCAAGATGGTCTCGACACAACACTCTTCCCTTAGGAGGACTTATACAATGGGTGGCGATGAAGAAGTATGAGTATATAACCAAGAGTAACTACATTAATGATCTTGTTCCTGAACTTTATTCTACTTCAACCCTTCGAGTCCCTCGACCACGAGATATACCATCATCTTCACAGCCACCCCTACGACGAGGTGTTTCACTCTGAGAGACGAATCGGGAGCATAAGGAGTCGTTTGAAGAATTCAAAGAGAATACGACATGAAGAATGTCACAGATCGAGAAAATGATGCGATACATGATCAGGGCTCTGAAGTTGAAACCGACACCGGTAGAAGAAAGGGATTGGGAGGTTCCCGTGGAGGATCTGCCACGTCGCTCGACTCGCGGTACTCGAAGGTCAAGGGAACAAGGCAGTTTTACTACTGGAAAATCAGACTCACTTAGTGAAAGTAGACAATTTTAAAGTGCTTTTTTCTGTAATAACAGTGTTTAGTATTTGGACAATATTGTTTAACGCCTGGCGTTACTGCTCGCGCCCAGCATTAGCTGTTATCATGCTTTTCCTTTTATTTTTGTTTTTATCTATTCTGTGAACTATTTTTGTGGTGTGTTCTAATATTTATCCAGGATTTCGTAGTTTTAATTTTGGTTTTTGTTTAAGAACATATGATTTTTGCAATTATTCAATTCCGATTTTTCGTGATTATGATTTAATATATTTGAGACTATCTAATGACATAAGGATATTAAATAAGTAATCAATCACTTATGCATTTTCTACATTTTGCCAAAGACCCAATAATCTTCCTTTAAATCCCTTTTTGATAATTATTTTATTATTCTTGATAATATCATATAAGCATTTAACATTTAATAATGATGATATAAGACATTTAAAGGTAATGGATTTAGAATGTTAAAAATAAAAAGGATAGATAGGTCACTTGAGAGATGATATGACTTTAATTCAATTTCATTCAATTTGATTCATTAATGAATGTGTGGCTCAATGTGTGAAAAGCATATCACATGTTATACAAAATGACCATAGCATGATGGTACAAAAAGAAAACAAACAAAAAGTTTAAGCATATCATGAAGTAGAGTAGAGTTGATGATATTTCATCTTTAATTATTTCTACTTCATGCGTTTGTATGATACCTAATGAATAAGAGATTTAGGTATCCAAAGGGGACCAAGTGGGATGGTTCCTTTGGGTACCCAAATAAATCGTGTTTGCTTTTGGGGAGATGAAAATGAATGAGCCCTTTTGAGTGGAGTTTGTGTTTCATCTTTAACTTTGGGTCTCCATTCAAACCTTGGTTTAATATTATTTTTATGTATCAAATTTCCATTGTGATTATCTTTATCTTTAAGATTATAATTGTAATGATTATTGAAAGTATTTTTCATAGGAAATTTGTGAACATTTAATTTTATGTTGGGAGAAGATTGATGTTGTAAATGATAATGATGATTGTATTTTGGAATTTCATTTTCAATCTTTTGAAGTTTTTTATTTCCATTATTTGACTTATTCAATTTTTGAGAAATCATATTCAACTTGCTTTTGGATTTTGCTTTATATTGAGAATATAGGTTTTGAGAATTTTTCTTTATGATTTTCTTAAGAAAGTTGATTTTAGTTTCTAATTCATTATTCTTAATTTTTAAATTATGTCTAGCTTTATTATAAGCTATTGTGCTATTTTTAAGAGTGAAAACAATTGAATCAATATGATTTTGATAGTTATTTCTATATTCATCAAATGTTTCATCCATCTCTTTAATTTCAATTTTATAGTCTTTACATTCAGCACAATCATTTTTCAAAGATGAATTTTCTAAACATAATCTTTCATTTTGTTCTTTTACAAAAATGAACTCCTTTTCAAGTTTCTCGTGTTTTTCTTTTAATTCATTATATTCTACACAAGGTGTAATGTTTTCAACTAAGGAGCCATGGATAGAACTAGAAAAATTAGGATTTGATTCTTCATTAATTTTTGCCTTTAAATTTTTATTTTCTAAGCGCAAATGTTTATTAGCATTTTTTAATTTCTTAATTTTGTGCTTTGTAGTTTGAAGCAATTGTAATGTAGAAATAAAATTACATACAATAAGAGATTTTGATTTCCTTACAGCGCTTGTGGATGAGGCAAGATTTGAATATATTGTTCCTTTGTCTTCTTCATCTTCCTCTTCCAAACAAGAATTTCCATCATCCTTTCCGCTTGATGAGCATTCTATGGATCCATCATTTGAGTAGCTTTCTTGAATATTTGTGCAAGCTTGTATGCTATCCAATTCTTGTGTTTGTTCCATACCTACAGAAGGAGAATCATAAGTTCCTTCAAGAAAATTCCAAATCTCATAAGCGGTAGGTAAAGTATAAATAAGTTTGAAAATATTTTGGTCTATCGCACAAAATAGACTATTCATAGATTTTGCATTTAATAACATTTCATTTCTATTTAATATGCTAGGTGGTTTTTCAATAGTAATGTTTCAAACATCTATGCCTAAGGACTTGAGAAAATTTTCCATTAAATTTTTCCACCTTTTATAATTTTTCCCTTCGAATAAAGGTGGTGCTAGTGATTTTTCATTTACATAAAAATTTTCCCCACTAGTAGAAGCGAGATCATGATCAAGAGATGCCATTATTCCAGATGGTGAAACCGTTTTGGAATAACCTAGCTTTGATACAACTTGTTGGATCTTAAGGCGCCCTTAGAGGGAGTAATTTTTAGGTACAAGTAGCGTGCACAGAGCTGTGCACGCTACTTAACAGTTACAGCCGTAGTTACAGCCGTAATTTCAGGTTACAGCCGTAATTTACATAATTACGGCTGTAACTGTTAAGTAGCGTGCACAGCTCTGTGCACGCTACTTGTACCTAAAAATTACCCCCTTAGAGGGGGGGGGGGGGTGAATAAGAGTTTTAAAATAATTTTATCTTTTATATTTGAATTTTTGATTTTTTTAATAATGTGGGGGTAAATAGGGTGTAACTCTATATATAATGGTTCATAGATAGATATGCAGCAAGGAAATTTTGCAAATGTGTTGAAAACGAGACAACACCTGGCGTTATAGACAACGCTGGCGTTAAGTTTACTTTATAAAAGGCCCTAAATCGAGTTCTTTCCATTTTCCTATTATTTTAACCTATTTCTCTTCAGGTTTCGCCGACTGACCTTCTCAGATCTAGGTAAAATTCTTACTTTTCTTCTTTTATTTTGTGATTAAAGCATTTCTCTTTCCCTAAAATGAAATCCTTTAAAGTGTTGAAGTGTTTTGATATGGTATATGATAGATCTATGGTAGTGAGATCTAGGGTTTTCAGGTTTTGAGTTGAAGAAAGGGTTATTGAGATTTCTAAAGAAAAAGAGTCTATCCATTATCTCTTTTGGTTGTTTTTGATTTGTGTTGGTAATTTTCCAATTATCCCTATCATTTTACGAAATTTTTTATTTATAAGTGTTTCTTAGGGCTGTCATTGTGTACTGGTAGTAATAGGAAATTACAGAGCATGCACCAGGCGTTGACAATAACGCCTGGCATTGATAAGAGAAATTTTGTTGATGTTTTGTTGTGTGCAGGTTTATGGTAAAGGAATGTAATCACTTGCTTTTTAAATTTACTTTAAGAGTGATACTACTTGCTAAGATAGTTGCAATTTCGTTTGACAAAGCCAAGTGAAAACAAAATGTACAAATAAGCATGAGAACACATGATATAAGGATACATGATAAAATAGAGGAATGCGGAAAACCATGTTCCAACAATCTCCCCCTTTTGATAATAACAAATCCAATAGAGATAAATCAGATTCATAGATAAAGAATTTGTTTTTTTTATAAAGATATATGACACTAAGCAATTATAAGATAATGATAAGAATTATAGATCATTTAAAAGTGCCCTCTACAAAAGTGCTCCCCCTTTGTGTATGCACCCATAGACTAGATTCATGCTCCCCCTTAATCTAGTTAATCCTACTCCATTAATCATTACGATTTATCATTTTATTCTCCCCATTTGTTATTAGCAAAAGAGGGTGGAGTGAAACAAAACTAGAATAAAGAAGACAAAAGATGGGACATAATTAAGAGAGGATTAAGAGTTTCGTGTAAACATAAAGTAAGTCATGATCGAGCTAAGGGAGAGAGTAGTACAATGAAAAATATATGATAAGCGTGAAAGAACATCATTCAAAGATTATGCCAAAGAAAAGTTTTTTTTTAAATCTCAAAAATTGCGTTCTGTCTCAGCGTTAACTAGTTAACGCCAGGCGTTAGTCTTTAGTTTCTAGATCAAAATTCTGCTTTCTCTACACTATTTCTAATATTTTTCTAATGATTTTTCTCAGTTTATTTTGTCTGATTTCAAATTATTTTCTTACTAATTGTGTTATTTTTATTCCAAAATACAAAAAAAATTCAAATAATTAAAATGATCAAAAATAAGTTCTTGTTATTTATTTTGCTTTAAATATTTACAAGACTATGGTATGACTATTAGATTTCACAAGAGCAAAACTTCTTAGTTATTTTGTTTCAAATGGTCAAAATTGTTTAGGCATACACTTAAAGATTGTCTTCAATGTCTAATTTTTATTTCAAATTTCCTAAACATTGTTTTATCTTGTCATGCCTTGACCTTAATCTGATTATGTGCAATGAAATAGTCTATAGAAAATTGTGTATGATTGCCTAGCATGCCTCTAAGCATGAGTAATGTTTTATGCTAATCAATGATTCATTCACTCACTATTTTGGTAATCTACATGTGCTCATAATTTTAGTCTTGCATGATTGTGTAGTGTAATAGTCTTAACATATTAAGTTGTATGTCTAAATTACCTACACCTTCATTCAAACAATAAATTTCTTGCACACATAGAAGTGTTATTTCAATATTGTTAGTGTTTGCAGCAACAAGTGAATTCAGAGACCTTTGGCCCGCTATTACAATAATATGAAATAAAATGCCAAAGATAACTCAACCAAGCACTACTCACCCTCCTGATAAGTCTTAATGAGCATTGTTAGGTTAAGCACCTTGTAAAGAATTGTAAATTGTCTTGTGCAAACACATTCATCTTTTATCACTTCTATTTGTACACCGAATCACTAAAAATAAAAATCAATAAAACAACTTATATGATCCCCCAAGCAATACTTCGCTCCCTGATAAGTCTTAATGAGCATTATGTGGGTGAATCACCTTGGTTGTTGTACTCATTAGTTGTGCCTCGAAACTTTATTCTTGATTTGATGTATGAAAGTAATTATAAGATTGCATCCTTAATATTGTTGTCACTATTTCATTATATATGTCATGTGTTTTGATTATTTCACTTGTATAATTTTATCAAAACACCTTATGCACACATCATTGTTTTTCTTAAAGCTTCCACTCATGAGAATTGGATCCTAATGCAAACATTACATAATTTCTAAAAAACCTAAGTAAAATCACTAGATTGCAATGCATGATTTCTACAATGTTTTCTTTACTTGAAATATGAATTGGTTACATTGTAGCTATTATCTTTTTGAATATGCTAAATCATGCTTGCCTATTAGTTATGAAAATTTTCAAAGTTAAAATGCTCAAATGTGAAGAGTCTAGACATATTGTTGGAATGGTCAAACTATAACAAAAATGCTACTCTTATTTGTTTTGTTTTTATTTTCCTCATTTCTCTATTTTATCATGTATCCTTATATCATGTGTTCTCATGCTTATTTGTACATTTTGTTTTCACTTGGCTTTGTCGAACAAAATTGCAAATATCTTAACAAGTAGTATCACTCTTAAAATAAATTTAAAAAGCAAGTGATTACATTCCTTTAGAATGATCTTTGAATGATGTTCTTTCACGCTTATCATATATTTTTCCGTTGTACTACTCTCTCCCTTAGCTCGATCATGACTTACTTTATGTTTACACAAAACTCTTAATCCTCTCTTAATTATGTCCCATCTTTTGTCTTCTTTATTCTAGTTTTGTTTCACTCCACCCTCTTTTGCTAATAACAAGAGGGAGAATAAAATGATAAATCGTAATGATTAATGGAGTAGGATTCACTAGATTAAGGGGGAGCATGAATCTACTCTATGGGTGCATACACAAAGGGGAGCACTTTTGTAGGGGGAGCACTTTTAAATGATCTATAATTCTTATCATTATCTTATAATTGCTTAGTGTCATATATCTTTATAAAAACACAAATTCTTTATCAATGAATCTGATTTATCTCTATTGGATTTGTTATTATCAAAAGCGGGAGATCGTTGGAACATGGTTTTTCGCATTCCTTTGATTTGAGAATAACAAATCCTACTTGTATTTGATCTTGTTTGCCATTGTGTTTTTAGCATGCAGGTTTGGACAGATATGACACCAGGTTGCTGCAATAATGGTCTGGCACTAACCACAAGCAGAAGGATTGAAAGTTGTCTAACGCCAGGCGTTAGGTCTTAAATCTGGGCGCTAGTGCTCGACGAAATAGAGTTAGACAAAATGAGATGTCGTTCGACAAAATGGAGTTCGACGATATGAGATGCGTTCGACGATATGAGATGCGTTCGACGAAATGAGATGCCGTTCGACGAACTTGCATTCGACAAAATGAAATGGCGTTCGACGAAATGAGAGGCAGTTCGACGAAACTACATTCGGCGAAATAAGAGGCCTTACGAAATGAAATGGTGTTCGACGAAATAAGAAGCCGTTCGACAAAATGAGATGCAGTTCGACGAAATGGTGTGCCAGCTGATTAGAAGCAGAAAGAAACTCAACGCCAGGCGTTAGGTCTTAACTCTGGGCACTATCCGTTCAACAAATTGGGCAAGGAGAAAGCAACCGTGATTGCAGGAGGAACTTTAGGAATGATTTGCCCAACGCCCGCGTTATCCTTAACGGCGACATTAATATTGCCTAAAATAAAACATTTCCTAAAGTGCATAATCTCCTTCCTCTTCTGAAGATCCGAGCCATCAATATGTTGCTATACATGGTCTACGCCCGGCGTTAGCACTTAACGTCGGCGTTAGCTCAAAGTCTATAAATTGGATGATTTCGATGTCTCCAACTACTGATTGCCAAGAGCCCTATTCCAGCACTTCAGAAATTTTATGATGGCCATATTTCCAGACCAACACATCTCCCGCTCATATTTCAAAAGGAGGAATCAAGGGAGTCTTGGATCAACATGCTAACTCAACGCGAAGAATGCATGCTTGGACTTCAATAATCTTCAGTAATTCTTCGGCGTCTCCTTCAGATTACCTCATAGGGAGTTTTATATTTATCTTTTGTATTTGTCTTTTATTTTATCATTGTAATCGGTTTGTGAATTCGCCTCGTGTTAGCGACTAGGTCTAGGTAGGACTTAGGGAGGAATTCGCCTCGTGTTGGCGACTAGGTCTAGGTAGGACTTAGGGAGGAATTCTCCTCGTGTTGGTGACTAGGTCTAGGTAGGACTTAGGGAGGAATTCGCCTCGTGTTGGCGACTAGGTCTCAGGAGTAGATCTAGGGGGTGCTCGAGGCCTTTCTGGTGATAGATTGTCTAGAGCGGCTTGAGGCCGTATCTGGGGAGAGATCGGCTAAAGCCAACCGGTTCGTGGGGATACGAGTCGGTATAGAAAACAAAAAGAGTTTTCATATTATTCGCTTCGATTTTTAGCGTCATAGAAATCAGATTTTGTAATCAATTTTATAAATGATAATCATGTCTTTTCTTGTTTAATAAAATTGATTTCATTTCGAATTTCATTATCTCTTTACTTTTGATCTAACTTACTTCTACCAAATTATCAAAAGTTTTCTATTAAAGTGTAAAGTTCTTAAAACCCTTATTCACCCGCCCTCTAAGGGCGCCTCAAGATCCAACAAGTCCAAGTTTCCCCGCAACATGGACTCATTGTCTGCTGGGTCGAAAGCTTGGACACGGGGCTCGGAACGCCAACGTCAACTGGTATGATGACTTCCGATCCGTAACAAAGATTGAATGGAGTCTCCCTCATTGGGGTTCTCTCTGTAGTGTGGAATGCCCATAGTCATTGGGGAGGGAATTTACCCACTGCCCCGACCTTCTGAAGACAGGCCTTCAATCCCTTGAGGATGGTGTGGGTGGTAACCTCTGTTTGACCATTGGCCTGTGGATGGGCTTCAACCGTGTGGCAAAGACATATCATTAGATCTTCGTACATCTTAGTGAACGTCTTCCCTGTGAATTGTGTCCCATTGTCAATGACGATCACTGTCGGCATGCCGAAGCGGCAGATAATGTTCTTCCAGACGAGCTGTTTCACATTTTCCTCTGTGATTTTTGCGAGTGGTTCCGCTTCGACCCACTTGGTGAAGTATTCTACAACCAGGATGACAAACTTCCTCAACTCAGAGGTCGGGGGAAAGGGACCAAGTAGGTCAATCTCCTATTATGCGAAAGGCCATGCACTTTTGAGTTGTGTCAGGCTGACGGGCGGCTGATGAGGGACATTGGCATGGATTTGATAGTGTTGGGTATTGTGCCCTCAATGTTCCTAGATTTGAAGAAGGAACACAATTATAAATAAGCAAAGTTGTTTTTGA
Organism: Dactylorhiza incarnata; assembly: GCA_033032865.1. Taxonomy (NCBI): domain Eukaryota; kingdom Viridiplantae; phylum Streptophyta; class Magnoliopsida; order Asparagales; family Orchidaceae; genus Dactylorhiza; species Dactylorhiza incarnata. The sequence continues at coordinate 1,048,986 of JAWHQI010000189.1, read as the reverse complement.
TATTATGTTTTGGTTCATGATGTGACAGATGTATCAAAGCTACATTCTTAGTATCAAGAATATAACAGAAGTATAAATCATCTAAGTCAAAAATTGTCTTGAGATTTGGCTGACATATCATTGAGACAGAAGTATATCATCGAGACATTCTCGACGATATCATCTTGAAGAAGCTATATCGTTGAGAAGGATAAGTAAAAATCATACAGACAGAGGTCTCGACGATATCATCTTGAAGCAATCATATCGTCTTGAATATTGACGTTTAGTCGTGCAGAAAGAAGTATCTCGATGATATCATCTTGAAGAAGTTATGTCACTTAGATAACTTTGTTAAGTCATGAAGAAATTAAGAAGTGTGTCGATGATATCGTCTTGAAGACTACATATCGTCTTGAAGACTACATATCATCTTGAAGACTACATATCATCTAGATGATCAAGACGATATCGGCTTGAAGGAAGTTTATCGTCTTGACAGATGCATAGCAACATTTAATGCGCAGATCTTTCTTGGAAATTAATATACAGGGAATATACATGTCGCTTATCTTGTGTACTAATCAAGGAATATTTAATGATATATTCTCTACAGATGTAGCCGTTGCACAACCATTAATGAAGAATTCTAAATACTTCCAAATTATGCAAATTCCAAAAGGGCAAAGCATTTATGATTTTTAATTCTGCCGTTTTAGATTATATTTCATTACTGGCCATTTTCTTATGAAGAAAATTAATAAGGGTCTTTATTCAAAAGTGCAGAGGAATATAAATAGAGAGATTTTCGAATTTAGAATACAATCTTGTACTTCTCTCTCTTACTCTTACACTTACACTGATAAAGAACAAAAAAGAAAAAAAGTGCTCAAGCAGAAAATCTTCATCACTCTGCTGTGAAGACAAGAAAGAATCTTCTTCATATAAAAGAAGCTCATCTGATATTTCAGAAGAAGATTCTAAAGAAAGCTACAGTGATTCAAAAGATTGCTCGGCTTACATCTGCAAGAAGGAGAAGACTATACAGTATCAAAAATTATTCTTGAAGCCTTCTCTTCTGCAATCAGAAAACAAATTCATTCTTTTGTTGGGGTTCTGTGTGAGCCTGAGCCTGGTAGGATCTTGGAGAACATCTGAGTTGTTTATAGGACTTGTGAAGTCTGAGTTTTTGTAAGGTTTCATTTTGAAACCTGAGTGTAAGCTTTTTTGTGTGAGGACTGAGGTAGGATCCTTTGTGGGTCTGTGATTGTAAGATCTGCTATATTGGATAGTGATCTGAGTTTTTGGAGAAGTTGTCTAGTCTAGCACACTGCTAGATAGGTGGGAGATAAAGTGGACTACCTCTTGACATATTGTCTTGAATGGAACCACTATAAATTATGTGTGTTTTCTGTGTTGCTTTTGTGCTGTGATAGTTAGATTTAAAGTGCCAAATAATTAGGGCTGTAACGGTTCGGTTTGGTTCGGTTTTTGATCAAAACCGCTAACCGAACCATCTACATGTGGTTCCAAAAATCTGGAACAGCGCTGAACCGCAGATACCTTTGGAACTGAATAGAACCATATGGTTTGGTTTGGTTTGGTTCGGTTTTAGTGGTTTAATAATTAAAATAAAATAAATTTTTTCATTAATAATTAGTCATCTAGCTAAGTGCTGACACGTGACAATTAAAAAGAATCTTATATGATTCATGCAAGAAGGATGATTAGGATCAAATTCAAGCTCCCAAAGGCTCGTGAGTTCGTGAGGTCGTAACCTAGAAAGGAGAAGTGAAAAGTGAACGGTGAAGTGGTGAACCCGTGAGGCGTGAAGTCATAAAACTTAATAGTGACTAAAGAGATAAAAAATTAAAACTTAATATGGTCGTATATTACTATGTTTCTTGGACTTATTAGCTTTAATAACATGATAAGATTAAAAAATTAAAACTTAATAAATTAAGACTCGTAACAATTTATATTTCTAATATATTAAATTATTATTAAAGCTAATATGGTTCGGTTTGGTTCAACTCGGTTCGGTTTGACATTCCGAACCATGAACCGAACTGAACCACATGGTTTTTCAAAAAATGGAACTGTGACCGAATTGTGTGCCACTAAAATCGAACCGAATCGTGCGGTTTGGTTTGGTTCGGTTTGGTTATGTGGTTCGGTTGGTTCTGACTTACACCCCTATAAATAATATTGCAAACACCTAATCACCCCCCTCTAGATGTATCATTGACAACCCAAATCTTTTAATTTGTATCAAAGCAGGTTAAGTTCAAAGACTCAACAACTTAGAACAAGATCTCTCACTTATATTGGACAGTCAATATACACAATGGCTGGTGAGCATGGCAAGGAAATGAGCTTAATGAAATTGCCTATCTGCACAAAAGAGAACTTTGTTATTTGGAAGCAAAGGGTCAGATTGTACATGGAAACCTCTGACCCTAGAGTCTACATGGCTATAGAAGAGGGACCCTATGTTCCCATAACTATTCCTTTGGACCCAACAACAGCTCCTGTCCCCAAAAATTTATCTCAGTTCACCAAGGATGAAGTAGCCTTGGTTACTATGGATAAAAGAGCCAAAAATATAATTGTCAATGCAATAAATGATTCCATATTTCAAAACTTAATCCATTGCAAAACTGCAAAAGAAATGTGGGACTCCTTAGTTGTATACATGGAAGGAACAAAAGAAGTTAGGGATGACAGGAAATCCCTTTTTAATCAAGAGTATGAAGCCTTCAGGCAAGACAAGAAAGATAATATAGCTACCTGCTATGAAAAGTTCTTCAAAATAGTGAATTGGATGAGAACTTATGAAAGATAGTTCACTAACTATGAGCTCAATGATAAGTTCTTAAGATCTCTGAACAAGGAGTGGGATATGAAACTATGTACAATCAGAGAAGTTGGCAATCTAGGGAACATGGATCTTCAAGTGTTGTATGGCAAACTTCTCTCATATGAGCTGCAACTGAATACAAGGAAATCCGAGGAAGAGAATTCCAAGGCCCACAGCTGAAAAAGGGCAGCGACCTTCAAAGCTGAGACTTCAAGAAGGCACAAAGCAGTGGAGCCTATGTGTGCCTTTGAAGATGAGATCATCAACAACTCTAGCTCTGAGCTCTCAGATGGAGAACTATCCCTATTCACAAGGCAGTTCAAGAAGCTGTTAAGACATAGAAGAAGAGGGAACAAATGACATGAATCTTCACCCTCTAGCTCAAGGAGGGAAGACAAATCTGGAACCAAACATAAGTCTGACAGGTATGATTCTAAACCTAACAAACAATTTTCCTCTAACATTACTTGTTACAGCTGCAAAAAGCCTGGACAAATCATTGTCGAGTGTCTGATAAGTAGTATTTATATAACTTTTTAATAGAAAATTTTGTAAATATTTAATAGGTATTTTTCTTTTTCATGTCAATTTTAGGTCATAAGTAGTTATTTTGTAATTTTGTTTCTTAGCTTAATTTCAATTTTTGCAGAATTTTGGGAAAAATTGGAGAAAATTACAAGTCACGCCCTCAGTCACGCCCGTGACCAAGGGCGTGTGACCTAAAGAGCTGAGTTCGATGAACGCTCTCTGCCCCTGCGTTCGACGAAACCTGAGCTGAGTTTGACGAACGCGCTCTGCCCCTGAGTTTGACGAACGTTCTCTGTTGCTGAGTTCGACGAACGCGCTCTGCCCCTGAGTTCGACGAACGCGCTCTGTCCCTGAGTTCGACGAACGCTCTCTGCCACTGAGTTCGACGAACGCGCTCTGCCACTGAGTTCAACGAACGCGCTCTGCCGCTGAGTTCGACGAACGCATTCTGCCCCTGAGTTCGACGCACGCTCTCTGGCGCTGAGTTTGACGAACGCGCTCTGCCGCTGAGTTCGACGAACGCGCTCTGCCCCTGAGTTCGACGAACGCGCTCTGCCGTCGAGAAGTTGCACTCAGTTATGCCCATGACTTTTCCGCGTGATCCCTACACACCGCCGCGCCACAAAGAAGACCCACGCTGCATTAAATGAAGCCGTCCAAGTACAAGGGCGTGTAGCTTGAAAATTTTGCCTATAAATTATGAGGCTCTCCCTTGTGTCCGGAGTTCAAATTTTTTGGGAGTAGGGGAGGTGCTGCTAGAGCTTTTAGTGAAGTTTTTCAATGCTTGTCCATGTCTTTTTTAAGCTTTCATGTTCTCTTTTTCTTATCATGCAATGTACTAGTTTCTTTCTTTCAATGCAATAGTTTAGTGTTCTTATAATCTCTTCTTGCTAGTGTTGTAATTCTCCTTCAACTTGTAATCGTTTTTGGTATAAATAAAATTTAGTTATTCTCTTTATTTGTCTCTTTCCACTTGTAATTTTTCTTATTATGCAAATTTATTTTTCTTTCTCACCCCCCTCCACCATGAGCACTAATTTCTTTTACCTTTGTTTAATCTTTTCATTTCGCTGGCAAATTGTCTTTTTTTAGTTAAGTAAAACAACCTTAAAAAAATCGTTAGATAAGATAATGATGATTTTTCTCGATGTAGAAGTAATCAATGCGCCCTGTGGAATACGACCTTGGTATTTCTAAATATCCTATACTATAGACGATAAGGTACACTTGCCTTTATCAGATATAGTTTGGAGAAAATCTTTAACCTTCGCTCAATCTCAAAACACAAAATTTTTATATCAAGTTTTTGGCGCCGTTGCCGGGGACTTTGCGTAGATATTTTGAAAAGAGGATAGCTATTAATTTTATCATGCTTCTTTTTATTTTATTTTATATTGTTTTTTTCTAAATTTCAAAAAAAAAATTATCTAGTTTTTCCTCTTCCTTTTTTTTCTCTTTAGTTTAATCTCTTTTCTATTTTAGTTTATGTTTCTCTCTCTCCCCTTCTTTTCTTTCTAGTGTATGACCCGAGATAGCGCTTCGAATATTCCTTTTGATCCAGATATCAAGCGAACCCTTTTGAGGCGTCGCCGTTCTCGTGATCAGGAAAATCAAGTAGAATTCAAAGAGTCGATCGGGGATACTAAAGCAGCGAATATGGATCCTAATCTTGATCCTCCTAATCCTAACGCACCAAATCCTAATGAGGCCGCGCAACGGACAATGTCCTATTATGCGCGGTCGAATTTGGAAGGCACACAATCGAGTATTGTTCGCCCCACGGTGGCGAACAATAATTTTGAGATCAAGTCCAACATCATACAAATGGTGCAACAATCGGTGACCTTTGATGGTCAACCGGACGAAGATCCAAATTCGCATATTTCTTACTTTCTTGAAATTTGCGATACTTTTAAAATCAATGGCATCACCGATGACACCATTCGATTGCGTCTTTTTCCTTTTTCTTTATGGTCTAAGGCCAAGCAGTGTCTGGGCTCCCTACCTAGGGGGTCCATCACTACATGGGCCAAAATGGCGGAAAAATTTCACAATAAATATTTCCCGCCTTCAAATACCGCTAAATTGCACACGGATATTACGTCGTTCATGCAAATCGACTCGGAGACTCTATATGACACATGGGAGCGCTTCAAGGAGCTTTTGCGTCGATGCCCTCACCACGCACTTACCACTTGGCAACAAGTGCAAATATTTTATAATGGCTTAAATCTCCAAATGAGGCAAATGATTGATGCGGCCGCCGGGGGATGTTAAATAACAAAACCCCGGATGACGCTCAAGAGCTTTTCGAAGAGATGGCCACGAATGCGTACCATTGGAACATGCCCCGAGCGCGGCCTAGTAAGCGAGCCGGAATTTTTGAAATAGACGCAAATGCAAATTTGGCTTTACAAGTTGAGCGCTTAACAAAGCAAGTGGCGGAGATGTCTGCTTCCTCCGCCACTCCTCCTTGGGCTAATAACGTTTTAATTGAAGAACATGTTGACTACATGGGAAATCCGCCTCGGCCTTCCTATAACCCGAACTCCGCTCCGTATAACAACACATACAATGCGGGTTATAGGAATCATCCGAATTTCTCGTGGAGCAACCAAGGAAATGCTCAGCGTCCTATGAATCTAAATCAAGCCCCCCTAATCAACTTCTTAACTTAACTCCGCCTCTAAATTTGATTTCTCAAAATTTTAATCCTCCCGATTTTCCACCGCAACAGCACAAGCCCTCTTCGCTTGAAGAGGTCTTTGCAAAATATGTTGCTACAAATGAATCGAACATCCGGAACCTCACCGGTCGATCAAAAAATTAGAGAACCAAGTGAGCCAGCTAGCGAAGATGATCTCTGAGCGTCAGCAAGGAGCACTACCGGGGAATACAGAACAAAATCCAAAGGAGAGCGCGAACGCGATTACACTCCGAAGCGGGAAGGAGGTGGTTTCAAAACAGGACGAACCCATGATAACTTCTTCCCCTCCTCCTCCTACTCTTAATTTATCTCCAAATTTGCCCACTACGTTAGCTCCGCGCTCTTCTACTTCTAATATTCCGTATCCGTCTAAATTTAAAAGTGAGTGCGCCGAAAAAAATTATAAAAAGTTTTTAGATGTTTTAAAACAAATTCATATTAATGTACCCTTCTGCGAGGCTATCTCTCAAATGCCTAAATATGTGAAATATCTTAAGGAGTTGCTCTCAAATAAGAAAAAATTAGAAGATATTTCGCATATTTCTTTAAACGCAGAATGCTCAGCGGTTGCACTCAACAAATTGCCTCAAAAAGCAAATGACCCGGGACGGTTCTCCATCCCGTGTTTATTTGGCAATTCGTTAGTAAAACACGCCTTAGCGGATCTTGGAGCAAGCATCAATCTCATGCCGTTTTCATTATTCAAAAAGCTAGGTTTAGGAAATCCAAGCCCCACTCGAATGAGTATTCAATTAGCGGATCATTCTTTAAAATATCCGGTAGGAATAGTGGAGGACGTGCTCGTCAAGGTTGACAAGTTCATCTTCCCGGTGGACTTTGTCATTCTTGACATCGAAGAGGATGCCGAAGTACCCCTCATACTCGGCCGCCCCTTCCTTGCCACCTCCCGCGCTATTATAGACGTAAGTAACGGAAAGCTCCTCCTACGGGTTGGAGACGATGAAGTTACTTTCGGCATAAATTCCTCGATGCGGAACACATTAGAAAATGACAATTTGTGTTTTTACCTGGAAGAGTGTTATGAGTTCTATTCACCCCCCGAGTTAGTCTCATCGGCAAGTAGTAATCCCGAGCTCGTCGAGCACTTTTATCTTGAAGAACAAGTCTCTCACCCCACGCCACCCGAACCACTATGTTTAGAAAAACTAAAAATCAAAACATCTTATGAAGAGCCACCCGTATTAGAGTTAAGACAACTCCCCCTCACCTCCAATATTTATTTTTAGAAAAAGAGTGTAAGCTACCCGTGATCGTTTCATCCGATCTTAGCAACTCAGAAATTTCTGAGTTGTCTATAGTCTTAAGAAAGCACCGCCACGCAATTGCATGGCAAATACCAGATATTAAGGGTATACACCCTTCCTTCTGCACTCATAAAATCTTTCTCGAAGATAATTCCCGCAACTCAGTCCAGCCTCAACGACGACTAAACCCGAACATGAAAGAAGTCGTTAAGGCCGAAGTTATTAAACTTTTAGATGCGGGAATCATCTACCCGATATCGGATAGTACTTGGGTTAGCCCAGTACAAGTCGTACTGAAGAAAGGTGGCGTCACGGTAGTTGCGAACGAAAATAATGAATTGATCCCAACCCGTACTGTTACGGGTTGGCATATGTGCATTGATTATCGGAAAATAAATGATGCCACCCGTAAGGATCACTTTCCGCTACCTTTTATCGATCAAATTTTAGAGCGGCTTTCAAGTCACTCCTACTACTGTTTTCTCGATGGTTTGTCGGGATATTTCCAAATCCCAATTTCGCCCGACGACCAAGAGAAAACCACTTTCACTTGTCCCTTTGGCACCTTCGCTTATCGAAGGATGCCATTTGGTCTTTGTAATGCACCAGCTACATTCCAAAGGTGTATGCTAACAATATTTGACGAGTTAGTAGAGGAGGTGATGGAAGTGTTTATGGACGACTTCTCTGTGTTCGGAAACTCATTAAAATTGTTTAAAAAATCTCGAGCGCGTATTGCAGCGATGTGAGGAAACGAATTTAGCGCTTAATTGGGAGAAATGCCATTTTATGGTCAAAGAAGGATTAGTCCTTGGCCATAAAATTTCGGGCAAGGGGATCGAGGTCAATAGGGCCAAGATCGAAGTAATTGAAAAGCTCCCCCCTCCAACAAACGTAAAAGCTATTAGAAGTTTCCTAGGCCACGCGGGGTTTTATCGGCGCTCTATACAAAATTTTTCCAAAATCACAAAGCCGTTAACCCATCTTCTCGAAAAAGAATCCTCCTTTATTTTTAACGATGAATGTCATTTGGACTTTAAACTTATCAAAGAGAAATTTATAAACTCCCCGATTCTAGTCACCCTAGATTGGTCGCTCCCTTTTGAAATCATGTGCGACGCGAGTGATATTGCGGTTGGTGCCGTTTTTGGCCAATGGGTGAGTAAGTATTTCCACCTGATTTATTATGCGAGCAAAACACTCACGTCGGCACAAGCAAATTACACCACTACCGAGAAGGAGCTTCTAGCGATCATTTTTGCCTTTGATAAGTTTAGGTCGTATATCACTCTCTCAAAAGTTATCGTCTTCACAGATCACTCCGCTCTTAGATTTCTTTTAAGTAAATCAGACGCCAAGCCTCGTCTTTTGCGATGGATCCTCCTATTGCAGGAGTTTGATTTAGAGATCCGGGATAAAAGGGGAGCATAAAACATGGCGGTCGATCATCTTTCTCGAAAATCCCGCCTCGGAAGAATTAATAGAGGCCGACATTAATGATAAATTTCCCGAAGAGCGCCTCCTCGCTCTCGAAAATATAAATTCTTCTTCCACCCCCTGGTTTGCGGATTTGGCAAACTATTTAGTAGCTCGGTTCCTGCCAAAAGAATTCTCGAGTCAACAAAAGAAGAAATTCTTTTCTGATTTAAAGAATTATTTTTGGGAGAACCCCTTTTTATTCCATGTTTGCGCAGACCAGGTGCTGAGAAGATCCGTCTCAAGTGAGGAAGGCCTTAAAATTTTACGTCATTGTCACGAGGGACCAACAGGTGGTCATTATCAAGCAAACCGAACCGCGAGGAAGGCACTGGAGGCGGGCTTTTATTGGCGCATGCCCTTCAAAGAAACTCACACCCTTGTGAGTACTTGCGACAGCTGCCAGCGGTCGGGGAACATCTCCCGCCGGGATGAGATGCCCCAAAACATTTTCTTAGAATGCGAAATTTTCGTTCTTTGGGGTATTGATTTTGTTGGTCCTCTCCCTCCCTCTTATTCAAACAAGTATATTCTCGTTGCGGTCGACTACGTGTCGAGGTGGGCGGAAGCAAAAGCTCTCCCCACCAACGATGCGCGAGTCGTTGTTAATTTCTAAAAAAAATTATTTTCTCGATTTGGCACGCCGCGCGCTATAGTGAGTGATCGGGGCACCCATTTTTGCAATTGTCAATTTACAAAAATTTTAGCAAAATATGGTGTCACGCACAAATTATCCACTGCATATTACCCACAAACGAGCGGACAAGTCGAAGTTGTTAATTGAGAATTAAAGTGGATTTTAGAAAAAATGGTTTCTATTAATTGGAAGGATTGTGTAATAAAGCTCGATGACGCGCTATGGGCCTATCGAACGGCGTACAAGACCGCTATCCGTTGTACACTGTATTGAATGGTTTATGGCTAGGCTTTCCACCTTCCGGTCAAACTAGAACACCGCGCATTTTGGGCGCTTAAATTTTTAAATCTCGATTCCACTTTAGCGGGCGATCAAAGAAAATTTCAAATGAACGAATTAGGTGAATGGCGAGCGAATGCGTATGAGAGCAATAAATTATATAAGGAGCGAACAAAGTTTTATCACGATAAACACATAAAATTTCCGAAAACTTTTTCGCCGGGCGATCTAGTCCTCCTTTATAATTCTCGCCTTCGCCTTTTTTCGGGAAAACTAAAATCCCGATGAACCGGACCCTTTATTGTTAAAGAGGTTTGGTCCTATGGAACAATCCTAATTTACCACCCGGAAAAAAAGTACGTTCAAAGTAACTGGGCACCGCCTTAAGTTATATCTTCCTGGAGAGCTAGCTAACGAGAAGAGTCAATCATTATCTTTTCATCCTATAATATGATCGGTAAGTGGGTCAAGCTACGCGACCTTAAACAAAGCGCTTTTGGGAGGCACCCCAAAGTTATCTTTTTATTGTTTTTCTTTTTATTTTAACATGTTTTGTAGGTAACCGCCGCTTCCCCCGCATCTTCATAACAAGGGAAGCCCTCTTAACCTCTCCTTCGTTTCTCTATTATTATTTTTGTGTTGTCTTGCACTTTATTTTCTTTTACTTCATACTTAGTTTTAAATATTGGGGACAATGTTTAACTTTAAGTATGGGGTGTAAATAGTTCTTTGTAATTAGAAAATTTCCAAAAAAAAAAATATTTTCTTATGTTCTCTTCTATTTAAGCTTGTAAAACCCAAAAACTCAAAAAAATTAGAAAATCGAAAAATTTAATCTCTTGGAAAGGGACGTTTGGGACCTCACCCAATCACACCTCCTAGTACCGTTGAGAACCCTTCACGGGGTATACCTCGGGAAGTCCAAGAATTAACAAATTTTTTTTAGGTTTTTTAGTATTTGTTTTTATTGTTTATATATTATCAAAAAAAAAAAAAAAGATAACATTCAAAAATTCAAAAAAAAAAAGATAATATTCCAAAATTCAAAAAAAAAAAATCAAAAATTCAAAAAAGATAATATTCAAAAATTCAAAAAAAAAAAGATAATATCAAAATTTCCGAAAAATTCTTATACCCCTATAACTTTTGTTTTGTGATTTCATTGAAATCTAGTTGAGAATGTTTATAAGCATTTTTAGGTTTTTAATGTTGGGTTTTCTACAACCATACATCATATGTAGGCGCAGCGAAAATAACGGGAACAACCCAAAAGAGTTTCGGATCGGGCCATGAAAATGAATCAAGAACTAATCAAAAATACTAGTCATAAATTACCTTAGTGGGGTTGGATCGAATCCAACCTACGTGCTCAAAGAAGAAGAGTCCTGTCAGCGGCAAAGAGAGTTTCACGGAATAATGTCTGCGACTCTACAGAGATCCACACGAGCCGGGAGAAGGAGACTGCACCTCACGCTTCCACGAACTGCTAGGTTCGTTCCAGGAAATGCAATCGCGGCGACGATCGTCGGAATGGAGGTCGGCGGAGGCGAACGGGACGACGGAACTTCTTCCGTCGATTAGGGTTCGGGAGGCGGAACACTTCCGTCGGGCAAACTTCCTGTTTGCGTAAGAATGAAGAACCCTTAAAACAAGTTCTATTTATACCCGAAGCATAAACAGACCTAGAAGAATCGCTATCCGCAGTCCATACAGAAAATTGGGGTTTCTGTAACAATTCGTCGGGATTTCACGAATCAGCATTCGTCGAGTTTCCACAGAACAATTCGACGAATTCCGACGAATTCCGACGAATTCTGACGAATTCCGACGAATCATATCCGACGAATTCCGACGAGTCATATCCGACGAATTCCGACGAATCATATCCGACGAATTCCGACGAATCATATCCGACGAATTCCGACAGCAACATTTGCTTTACCTCCCCGATTCTATGTGGTGATTGGTAACCTTTACCAACACAGTCAATCTTCTAACTTCTCCACATGCTCTTATGTGCGACCCTGCAGGCTCATATCGCGTTGGCAGTGAGATTACATGTCTGACCACTTCTAGATCACAATGGTAACTCCAACAGTCTCCCACTTGATCTTGAAAGTATCAAACAAAAACCTCACAAACAATGAGCGACATCTAGCAATGCATCATTGCACCCAAAGCAATAAGAGTTCATAACTCATAAGCCTTTATGACCAATGTTTCAGCGTTGTCTTTGTCCCTTTGTCCCTTACATCCGGAAATAACTAGACGCATGGACCGTGTCACCCTCATAATAGCTCGATCCAAGTTTCTTGATCTAGAACGGACTTCCAGAGAATGGTGAGCTCAATATCACATATTGACTCAACCAAGCATGGCCATGCATTTCTCAGTCCAATTCCATCAAGGGGCCCATTGATGCAACTCCTATTATATAGGAGGACAAATCCCATATCTGCTCACACCCAAACACCCAAATGATTCGTAACGTACCCAACGATCACCCTTATCATCAACCTTCTTCAAGGAAGACTTTAGATGACATCAAAGCACGCTCTTCCTCACTCGATGAATGTTGTGACTTCAGGTCAAAGGACCACAACACCATTGTCAAATGAGACCTACTTGTGACACATTTAAGTAGCAATCCACAAAGTAGTCTCAGGTTGGGTCTGTCCAGTACAACTTGTTCACTAACAAGTACCCACGTGATGACTTGATATCACAATATCATGACCTGTGAGAACCGGTCATCAGTCAACACACATGCTAGTCTTAATGTATCATCATCACCCTAAGCTTCTACGATGATACCTCGACCAGGGACCTTTTAAGAATGAAGCTTCGAAATCATAGGCTCTCACATTCAAGTCACGTACTTGATGTCCTATGGAAGCGAACATTCTAAGGGTATTTATCACGAATTTTATTCTATCATATAGAAACAGTATATCGTAATAAAAGAACTTGCCATTAATTGTAAAAAGAAATAATTGGTACACAATTCATAATATGAATAAATTATAAACAGCCAACAGAATATATATATATATATATATATTTTACATGCAACCCACAAGACTCCCACTAGATTTGATCACTCAGGTATCGTATACCCATTGATCTAGTATGACCATCATGCTTTCTCTGCGCGAGAGACTTTGTCAGTGGATCTGCAATATTCTCCTCAGTCGGCACTCTGCAAATGTTCACATCTCCTCGTTCGACAATCTCACGAATAAGATGGAACCGCCGAAGTATGTGCTTGGAGCACTGATGGGATCTAGGTTTCTTAGATTGTGCAATTGCACCATTGTTATCACAGTAGAGAACTACGGGACCAACAATGCTAGGAACTACATCTAGCTCGCCGATGAATTTCCTAATCCATACAGCCTCCTTCGCTGCATTTGCCGCAACGATATACTCGGCCTCAGTAGTAGAATCAGCAACTGTCTCTTGCTTGGAACTCTTCCAGCTCACAGCTCCTCCATTCAGGCAAAACACAAACCCTGACTGAGACTTCGAATAATCCCTATCAGTTTGGAAGTTGGCATCAGTGTAACCACTTACAACGAGCTCTTCCTCTCCACCATACACCAAGAATACATCCTTAGTCCTTCTCAAGTACTTCAGGATATTCTTTACGGCTATCCAGTGACATTCACCGGGATCAGACTGATACCTGCTAGTCATGCTCAAAGCAAAAGAGACATCAGGTCGAGTACATAACATTGCATACATGATTGACCCAATTGCCGAAGAATATGGAATCAACTTCATGCGGTCCTTATCTTCACAAGATTTTGGACACTGGTCCTTAGAGAGATTCACACCATGAGACATGGGCAAAAATCCTTTCTTGGACTCAAGCATGTTGAACCGCTTCAACACCTTCTCAATGTACGTACTCTGGGTCAAACCCAGCAACTTCTTCGGTCTATCTCTATAGATCTTAATACCGAGTATGTAAATCGCTTCACCCAAGTCCTTCATAGAAAAGTAGTTCCCTAGGTTGTTCTTAACAACTTTCAGGGTAGGTATGTCATTCCCGATCAGCAGTATGTCATCTACATACAATATCAGGAAGACAACAATGCTCCCACTGATTCGCTTGTATACACACGGTTCATCTTCATTCTTGACAAAACCAAACTCTTTGATCTTCTCATCAAAACGAAGATTCCAACTTCTAGAGGCCTGTTTCAATCCATAGATGGACCTATTCAGCTTGCATATTTTAGTGGCTTCATTTGGGGATACAAAACCCTCGGGTTGTGTCATGTACACTTCCTCAAGGAGGTTTCCATTTAGGAAAGCCGTTTTGACATCCATCTGCCAGATCTCGTAGTCATAATATGCAGCAATAGAAAGCAATATCCTAATGGACTTTACCATGGCAACAGGGGAAAAGGTCTCATCATAGTCAACACCATGAATTTGCTTGAAACCCTTAGCCACCAGTCGCCCTTTGAATGTCTGTACATTCCCATCCATGTCGGTCTTCTTCTTGAAGACCCACTTGTACCCTATGGGTCGTACCCCTTCAGGTGGTTCCACCAACTTCCAAACTTGGTTTGTATACATGGAGTCCATTTCGGATTTCATAGCCTCAAGCCATTTGTCGGAGTCCGGTCCATTCATAGCCTCTTGGTAGGTCGCTGGTTCATCATCATGATCCATAAGCAACACATTACCTATTTGAGACACGAGAAATCCATATCTCTCAGGCTCAAATCTTGGTCTACCAGATCTACGTAGGACTTGTGTCTCTTGAGCAGGTTCTCTAGCTACAACATCTTGTAGTCCTGGCTCAGAATCCAATTCTGGTTCATTCACTACTTGTGGTTCTTGAACTTCTTCAAGTTCTACCTTTTGCGTCTTTCTTGACAAGAACTCTTTCTCCAAGAAGACACCCGTCCTTGCGACAAACACTTTGCCCTCAGACGGTAGGTAAAAGTAATATCCTTTCGTTTCCTTAGGATATCCCACCAGATAACACTTATCTGATTTAGTTTCCAGCTTGTCAGGCATTTGACGTCGTACGTATGCCTCACAACCCCAAATTTTAATGAATGACATACTAGGACGCTTCCCAGTCCATATCTCATATGGTGTCTTTAGAACCGTTTTCGTCGGAGCGCGATTCAGTGTCATTTCAGCAGTCTCTAAAGCAAAACCGCAAAAGGAAACAGGCAAGTCTGCATGACTCATCATCGACCGTACCATGTCTAACAGAGTACGATTTCTCCTCTCAGACACACCATTATGCTACGGTGTCCTAGGTGGAGTGAGCTGTGATACAATACCACACTCTTTCAGATGATGACGGAACTCATGACTCAGGTATTCGCCACCTCGATCAGATCGGAGTGCTTTAACCTTTTTACCCAATTGGTTCTCCACTTCATTCTTAAACTCTTTGAACTTTTCAAAAGTTTCGGATTTGCACTTCACAAGATACACTTATCCGTATCTACTGAAATCATCAGTAAATGTAACGAAGTAGAAATACCCACCTCTAGCCATAGAACTCATGGGCCCGCATACATCACTATGTACAACACCCAAGAGATCCTCAGGCCTCTCAGTATAACCAGTGAAAGGGGCTTTAGTCATCTTGCCTAACAAACAAGACTCGCATCGCTCAAATGATTTATAATCAAATGAGTCCAATAGTCCATCTCTATGGAGCTTAGATATGTGCTTCTCGTTTATATGGCCCAAACGACAATGCCAGAGATATGTAGGATTTGAGTCATTTGTTCTTAGTCTTTTATTACTATCTACATTATAGATCAGATGGTCTAGGTTCAAAACATAAAGACCATTAAACAATTGAGCTACAGCATAACAAACATCATTCTTAAATATAGAACAACAATTGTTCTTAATTATAAAAGAAAATCCAATCATGTCTAAGCATGAAATGGATATAATGTTTCTAGTTATGGCCGGAATAAAATAACAATTATTAAGTTCTATTACAAGCCCACTGGGCAAAGAAAGACAGTAAACCCCTACGACTACAGCAGCAACTCTTGCTCCATTGCCGACGCGCAGGTCCCCCTCTCCTTTACTCAGCAATCTTCTCCTTCTCAGTTCCTGCACATTTGTACAAATGTGAGAACCACATCCGGTATCTAATACCCAAGATGAAAGAGCAGAAAGGTTTATCTCTATAACGTAAATATTCGAAGCGGAAGTCATACCTCCCTTCATTTTTTGCAGACCCTCAATGTACGAAGGACAATTCCTCCTCCAATGACCAGCCTTGCCATAGTGGTGGCATTTCCCTTCCTTCACGGTGCTCTTCTTTTTCAGCGCAGAAGATTTGGGCTCAAGATGTGACTTAGGTCCCACCTTCGTCTTCTTGAAGCCCTTGGCCTTACCCTTGCTTTATGTACCATCAATATGGGACTAGCAGGCTCGGCCTTCTTCATGTTTATCTCGGCAGTTCGCAACATGCCTAGGAGCTCGGGCAGTGTCTTGTCTATTTCATTCATGTTGTAGTTCAAGACGAACTACTCATAACTATCCGGCAACGATTGCAGGATAAGATCTGTGGCCAACTCTTGACCCAGAGGAAAACCCAGTCTCTCCAGGTTCTCTATATACCCAATCATCTTGAGTACGTGAGCACCAACCGAGTCTCGAGCACCCATTTTGCACTGAAATAATGCCTTCGTGACATCGAACCTCTCTTGACGAGCTTGCCCTTGAAACATTTTCTTTAGGTGCTCGTCAATCTCCTTGCACCCCATGTTCTCGTGTTGCTTCTGAATCTCAGAGTTCATGGTGGCAAGCATAAGGCACTCGACGTCTAAGGCGTCATCGGTATACTTCTTATAAGCATCCTTATCAACACGGGACGAGTTCCCGGTCGGCACCTCGGGGGCTTCTTCTTCCAAGACGTAGAGCTTTCGCTCTTGCCTGAGAACAATTCTCAGGTTCCTATACCAGTCCATGTAGTTCGTCCCACTTTGCTTGTCCTTCTCAAGGATAGCTCTCAGGGACAAGGTGGAATGTGAACCACTTGCCATGGAATTCTACAAGAATTCATGCAGAATTTAATCAGTACCAAAATTTCAAAATACAATTTATTTTAATTTGGACTTCAATTAAATACTCCCACTATTTTATTCAAACTGATAGCCCTCACCATCAATTCGGAGAGTCCATGCGAGCTACTCTCTTGGTGGACAAGACCCGTATTTCACCAACACAATGAGTCAGCTTTGGCTTTTCTCTCACTATGCAGTTATTTAGGTAGGCAACGCTTGCCAATTGCATCCTCATGCAACTCTTCTATGGTTGGTGAATAACTCCTTATTCGCATCCATCATATGGTGCATGCCAACCCTATGCCTCTAGGCACTCAACCTTTGAGGTCACCTAGTTAAGTTAGACCTGATGTCGACAGTGGGATATCACAATTATCCGCTCGCACCCTTACCAAGAGAGATTAATGCACCTTGCTTTGGCAAGCCCACACTTCATCGATCGAGGCAGGAAGAGTGTCATCCATCGGAAGGTATCCGAACACTTAATATTTGATGAAGGGATTTTTAATAATATGTTAACACTTAACCATGATCAATATTTGATCAAAGTGCACATCCACAGAAAAACAAGCTTTCTAAAATCCACATGCATCCCTTATGTGCACAACATAAGACTATCAACCTTTGATAGATGAAAGGGCTAAATCTGGACATTTAGAACTCTTCCAAATCTTTAGATCTACATGCATTGGACAAAGGCAAAGACAACTCGAATTAAAGCAGTAGACAACCTCGTCTCTCATTGTTGGATTCAAAATCCAAAACAATACAAGGGTTCATTAACCATTTGAGGGACTTTTACTGCTAAGGAGACAACAATTTCTAACAATTAGAAATTACCACAAAATCCCAGACGTTCCTGGCGAGGTTCCAAGGGGCCGCACCCCTGTCGGGGTCTTAGGGGCAGAGCCCCTAACGGGGTCCAAGGGGCAGCGCCGCTTCCCCCGCATCTTCATAACCAGGGAAGCCCTCTTAACCTCTCCTTCGTTTCTATTATTATTTTTGTGTTGTCTTGCACTTTATTTTCTTTTACTTCATACTTAGTTTTAAACATTGGGGACAATGTTTAACTTTAAGTATGGGGGTGTAAATAGTTCTTTGTAATTAGAAAATTTTCAAAAAAAAAAACTATTTTCTTATGTTCTCTTCTATTTAAGCTTGTAAAACCCAAAAACTCAAAAAAAATAGAAAATCGAAAAATTTAATCTCTTGGAAAGGGACGTTTGGGACCTCACCCCATCACACCTCCTAGTACCGTTGAGAACCCTTCACGGGGTATACCTCGGGAAGTCCAAGAATTAACAAAATTTTTTAAGGTTTTTTAGTATTTGTTTTTATTGTTTATATATTATCAAAAATTCAAAAAAAAAAGATAACATTCAAAAATTAAAAAAAAAAGATAATATTCCAAAATTAAAAAAAAAAATATTCAAAAATTCAAAAAGATAATATTCAAAAATTCAAAAAAAAAAGATAATATCAAAAATTCTGAAAAATTCTTATACCCCTATAACTTTTGTTTTGTGATTTCATAGAAATCTAATTGAGAATGTTTATAAGCATTTTTAGGTTTTTAATGTTGGGTTTTCTACAACCATACATCATATGTAGGCACGGCGGAAATAACGAGAACAACCCAAAAGAGTTTCGGATCGGGCCATGAAAATGAATCAAGAAGTAATCAAAAATACTAGGCTTAAATTACCTTAGTGGGGTTGGATCGAATCCAACCTAGGTGCTCCAAGAAGAAGAGTCCTGTCAGCGGCAAAGAGAGTTTCACGGAATAATGTTCGCGACTCTACAGAGATCCACACGAGCCGGGAGAAGGAGACTGCACCTTGCGCTTCCACGAACTGCTAGGTTCGTTCCAGGAAATGCAATCGCGACGACGATCGCCGGAATGGAGGTCGGCGGAGGCGAACGGGACGGCGGAACTTCTTCCGTCAATTAGGGTTCGGGAGGCGGAACACTTCCGTCGGGCAAACTTCCTGTTTGCGTAAGAATGAAGAACCCTTAAAACAAGTTCTATTTATACCCGAAGCATAAACAGACCTAGAAGAATCGCTATCCGCAGTCCATACAGAAAATTGGGGTTTCTGTAACAATTCATTGGGATTTCACGAATCAGCATTCGTCGAGTTTCCACGGAACAATTCGTCTTCCGACGAATCATATCCGACGAATTCCGACGAATCATATCCGACGAATTCCGACGAGTCATATCCGACGAATTCCGACGAATCATATCTGACGAATTCCGACGAATCATATCCGACGAATTCCGACAGCAACATTTGCTTTACCTCCCCGATTCTATGTGGTGATTGGTAACCTTTACCAACACAGTCAATCTTCCAACTTCTCCACATGCTCTTATGTGCGACCCTGCAGGCTCATATCGCGTTGGCAGTAAGATTACATGTCTGACCACTTCTAGATCACAATGGTAACTCCAACATTTAATTGGCTAAAATTTTGTTTATCATAGTTAGTTAATTTTAAATTTTAGGTAATCTTGGTTTAAGAACAATCTTATGATTTGAGTTTGATTAGAGAATTTTTGTTAGCATGACTTCTCTTTTTATTTTTAAATGGATTCATTTTGTAGTGAATTTGCTAAACCTCATTAGATTTCAATTATATTTTCTTCTAGATTTTTAGATCTTAGGAAATTTAAATTTACTAGAATTTGCTCTCAATATAATTTAATTTATAAACTAGAAATCTTTCCTACCCTACCCCTTTTGATGGCATAAAAAAGTATTTTAAAAGATCATATGCATGGGAATAAGAGGATAAAATTCATTATTCCCTAAACATATGCACCCAAAATCATTTAAAAGATTATATGGCATGGAGTAAGAGGATAAAATTCATTACTTCTAAACATATACATTTTGGGTTCTTATTAGAAGAGAATTAAAAAAAATATTTATAGAGGTGAGAGGTTAAAATTCATCACCTCAAATCAAAAATCTCTTCTTATGCCAAGCTTTGTAAACCCCCCTTAGCAAATATCTTTGATCTAGGTTTAACTTAAGTTATGGAGAGAGCAATATTTAGTAGGTTACTTTTCCTTAAGTTTCTTTTAAGATAGAGTTCTTATAATTTTAATTTAATCTAGTTTTATAATTTCTACAATTTTGGTAAACTAATTAATTATCTTGAGAAGTCCTTGCCTAAACAATATTCTCTCTCTTCAAATCGTCATTATAATTTAGAACTTAACTCCTCCTAGAATTTATTCTTAACTTAACTTTTGGTTTAAATGAAATTTTAGTTTGAAATTAAAAATTTTGAGGATGTCTTATAAATTATGTCTCACACTTTTGCTCTGGAATAGCAAAAGCTCAAGTATGGGGGTATTTGATAAGTAGTATTTATATAACTTTGTAATAAACAATTTTGTAAATATTTAATAGGTATTTTTCTTTTTCATGTCAATTTTAGGTCATAAGTAGTTATTTTGTAATTTTGTTTCTAACTTAGCTTAATTTCAATTTTTGCAGAATTTTCGGAAAAATTGGAGAAAATTACAAGTCACGCCCTCAGTCATGCCCGTGACCAAGGGCGTGTGACCTAAAGAGCTGAGTTCGACGAACGCTCTCTGCCCCTGCATTCGACGAAACCCGAGCTGAGTTCGACGAACACGCTCTGCCCCTGAGTTCGACGAACGCTCTCTGCCGCTGAGTTCGATGAACGCGCTCTGCCTCTGAGTTCAACGAACGCGCTCTGCCCCTGAGTTCGATGAACGCTCTCTACCACTGAGTTCAACGAACGCGCTCTGTCGCTGAGTTCGACAAACGCGCTCTGTCGCTGAGTTCGACGAACGCGTTCTGCCCCTGAGTTCGACGCACGCTCTCTGCCGCTGAGTTTGACGAACACGCTCTGCCCATGAGTTTGACGAACGCGCTCTGCCATTGAGAAGTTGCACTCAGTCACGCCCGTGACTTTTCCACATGATCCCTGCACACCGCCGCGCCGCAAAGAAGACCCACGCCGCATTAAATGAAGCCGTCCAAGTACAAGGGCGTGTAGCTTGAAAATTTTGCCTATAAATTATGAGGCTCTCCCTTGGGTTCGGAGTTCAGATTTTTTGGGAGTGGGGGAGGTGCTTCTAGAGCTTTTAGTGAAGTTTTTTAATGCTTGTCCATGTCTTTTTTAAGCTTTCATCTTCTCTTTTTCTTATCATGCAATGTACTAGTTTCTTTTCTTTCAATGCAATAGTTTAGTGTTCTTATAATCTCTTCTTGCTAGTGTTGTAATTCTCCTTCAACTTGTAATCGTTTTTGGTATAAATAAAATTTAGTTGTTCTCTTTATTTGTCTCTTTCCACTTGTAATTTTTCTTATTATGCAATTTTATTTTTCTTTCTCTTCCCCCTCCACCATGAGCACTAATTTCTTTTACCATTGTTTAATCTTTTCATTTCGCTTACAAATTGTCTTTTTTTAGTTAAGTAAAACAACCTTCAAAAAAATCGTTAGATAAGATAATGGTGATTTTCCTCGAAGTAGAAGTAATCAACGCGCCCCGTGGAATATGACCTTGGTATTTCTAAATATCATATACTATAAATGATAAGGTACATTTGCCTTTATCGGATATAGTTTGGAGAAAATCTTTAACCTTCGCTCAATCTCAAAACACTAAATTTTTATATCAGTGTCCATACAAGAGAAAAGAGAAGAGTGAAGAAAGGAAGCACTCAAAGAGAAGGAAGGTGGAGAAAAGCTTTGTGGCCAAGAAAGTAAAAACACTCAGTGACAGTGACACTGAATCATCATCCTCAAAGTCAGACAGCCATTTGGACGCCATGGCTTTATCAAATGGAGGAAGTTGTGATGAAACCCATCATGACCAGGTAATTCCTAAAGCTTCTCCAACCATTTCTGACACAGATTCAAATGTCTGCTCCTCTTCAGCAATAAGAGAAGTTGACTCTAAATACATTGAGAAATTTGGTTCCCTGCTTGAAGCACTTAAGAAAGTAAAAACTCTCTGTAAGGCTCAATCAGCTGAGATTACCTCCTTGAATAATAAGAGAGATGAGCTATTTGAGAAAGTTAATGAACTAACTCAAGAAAAGATCAAATTATCAATGTCTACACTAAGCACTACCAAACTAACTGAAGTTATCAAACATAAGAATAACAAAATCAAAGAGTTGGAGGATAAGCTCTTAGTGGAAAGGAAGATTATGTCTAGCTACTCCAAGCCACAAGCTGTTCTTCCCTTGATAGATAGCTTTTCCCAAACCAGCAAAAAGGGGTTAGGCTATACTCAAGGTGAAGCTAGTGAGAAATCTCCCCAAGGAATGATAATCTTCAGAAAAATGATCATACCCACAAATTCCTATGATCACAACAACATCTATGGATACAAAGAGAGCAAGAAGATAGAGGGTGGTCTTAAGCTCCCTTCTACTTGGCTGAGTAAAAGGTAGACTTTGCTTGAGAAGAGTGCACTATCTGCACCCCAAAAGAATCTTCCTGTGAGAGCCTCCAGAAATTCTCATATTGGGTGAAATTTTTCTGCTCCTAAGAAGGGAGGGTTAGCTGCCAAGCAACAACCTAACCCAGTCAGTCCCAGGACAACAAGAATATCTAGATATAATAAATTTGACTGTTGGTGTTGTGGAAAGTTAGGGCATTTTACCTTAGATTGTTGGTTCAATCCAACTGTCCAGAGTGAACCCCACATGAGAATCAGAAAGCAAGCTATTAATTTTCCATATAGATCTCTTTCTAACAGGCCCCTTGGACCCAAGAAATTATGGGTTCCTATGGAAGTGTAGTTATATTGCAGGTATGTCCAAAGACCACCAAGACTCCGTTGTGGTATTTGGACAGTGGTTGTTCCAGACACATGACTGGAACTAGAAGCCTCTTGAAGGAGTTTACACCTATAGAAGATGGACCCAAAGTCAAATTTGGAGGATCTAACAGAGGTGTAGTCAAAGGCTATGGTAAGATCACTAATTGTAGTATCACTATCACAAGAGAAGCTTATGTTGAAGGGTAATATCATAACCTTATTAGCATAAGTCAACTATATGACTTGGGATATACTGTTGCTTTCCACAAGGATGAGTGCCTAATAAAGAATTCTAAGAATGTTGAATCTATTCTAACAGACACTAGGAGTGACAATATCTATTGTTTGAATTTCATTTGCATTAGAAAGAATGAACATGTATGTCTTGTAGCAAATGATGGAGTGTCTGCTTGTGTAAAGTGGCACAAGAGACTAGCTCACATCAACTACAAGTCTCTTAAGAAATTGATGTCAGAAAATTTGGTAAGAGATATTCCTAACTTGGATTGTCTTGAGATGAGTCCTTTCCATGCATGCCAAATAGGCAAACAAATAAGAACCTCATTTAAAAGCATACATGACAAACAATCCACTAGGTGCTTGTACCTACTCACATGGACCTATTTGGCAATATGACAGTTCACAGCTTGGGAAGTATGGCTTATACTCTAGTTATTATTGATGATCACTCTAGGTTTGCCTTAATGTTCTTTTTAAAACACAAGTCTGATACCTTAGACACATTCAAGAATTTTGTCAGACAAATTCAGAATGAAATAAACAGTTCTGTGGTCAAAATCAGAAGTGATCATGGGACTAAATTTCAATTTAATTCAATGACCAAATTTTGTGAAGAAGAAGGTATCTTACAAGAGTTTTCTTCTCCCAGAACTCCCCAATAGAATGAGGTGGCTGAAAGGAAAATTAGAACACTCATTGAAGCTAGTAGGACCATGCTAAGTGACTCCTCACTTCCAGAATACCTTTGGGCTGAGGCAGTCAATACTGCATGTCATGTGCAAAATAAAGCACTCATCAATAAGAACCATAACATGACTCCTTATGAGCTGATTTAAGGTAAAACACCAACACTAGCTTACTTCAGAATTATTGGAAGTAAATGCTATGTGCTGAAAAATAAAAGGCATTACATTACCAAATTCTCTGAAAAGAGCTATGAAGGTATCTTTGTAGGATATAACAAACACAGTAAAGCCTATAGACTCTTTAATAAGAATGCTCTTACAGTTGAAGAATATATTCA
Organism: Dactylorhiza incarnata; assembly: GCA_033032865.1. Classification (NCBI taxonomy): domain Eukaryota; kingdom Viridiplantae; phylum Streptophyta; class Magnoliopsida; order Asparagales; family Orchidaceae; genus Dactylorhiza; species Dactylorhiza incarnata. The sequence continues at coordinate 1,025,110 of JAWHQI010000189.1, read as the reverse complement.
TATAGTTTTTGATGAGAGCAGCATGCTGCATAACCCTATATCTAGTTCATGCAGTGTAGGAATTGAAGCTGGGCTGGATTCAATGAAAATCAGAGACATTAAGGAAAATGAACCATCTCCACAGAACTCTATTCCAGAAAAAGAAGAAGAGACTAATGGAGATCCAACCTCTCAGAATCCTAACATTGAAGCAACAATTGAAGAGATTATTGCTGAAGAAGAACCTCCAAGAGTGCTGCCCACAACAATAAGGCACTTAAGTGATCATCCATCAGACCAGATTATTGGTGAGCTAAATCATTAAATTAGAACCAGAAGAAATGCTCTAAATGAAAGCTTGCACCTCATATTTCTGTCACAACTAGGGCAAAAAAGTTTGAGGGGAGGCCAACCTAGACCAATTCTGGGTTATGTCCATGCAAGAAGAGCTCAATCAATTTAAAAGATGCAAAGTCTAAAAGCTTGTCCCAAGGCCACATGAGCACAATGTTATTGGGACAAAGTGGGTCTATAGAAATAAGATGGATGAAGCTGGAGTGATCATAAAGAACAAGACTAGATTGGTATCTCAAGGATACATTCATGAAGAAGGAATATATTTTGACCAGACATTTGCTCTTATAGCTAGATTGGAGGCCATCAGACTCTTCCTAGCCTATGCTGCATTCAAGGACTTCAATGGATGTAAAATCAGCATTTATGAATGGAGACTTGAAGGAAGAAGTATATGTAGCACAACCTCCATGTTTTATCTCTCATACCTATCCTGATTATGTTTATTTTCTAATTAAAGCCTTATATGGGTTGAAGCAAGCTCCAAGGGCCTGGTATGAGACACTCTCATCTTTTCTCCTTGAAAACAAGTTTTCAAGAGGAAAGATAGATACAACTTTATTTTGAGAGAGTTGAAGGGCCAGATCCTTTTGGTCTAGATATATGTTGATGACATTATATTTGGATCAACTGATGAGAATCTTTGCAAGAAAATTGCCAAGCTCATGCAAAACAAATTTGAGATGAGCAGTATGGGAGAGTTAAAATATGTCTTAGGTCTCCAAGTAAAACAATATGAGGAAGGAATTTTTATTTCTCAGACCAAGTTCACCTTGGATATCATACAGAAATTTGGAATGGAGAATTCTACCTCTATGAGAACTTCTATGGGCTCAAATGTGTCTTTAGATAAGGATGTGAAGGGGAAACTCTATAATGTCCATGTATAAAAGCATAATTGGCTCTTTGCTTTATCTTACTGCTAGTAGGTCAGACATCATGTTTGCTACATGTGTCTGTGCAAGGTATCAAGTGAACCCCAAGGAATCTCACTACTCAACAGTCAAGAGAATATTGAGATATATAAAGGGTACTCCCAATCTATGACTCTAGTATCCTAAGTCAAATGACTTTGAGTATTGTGGTTACTCTGATGCTGTTGATGTCGAAATTGCACCTCCACGATCGACGCTAAGAAAGCGAGGAAAAAGAGGAGGCCGCGGGTTGTCGGTTACTATTGACTAAGAGAAATTAGGCTACTTAGACCGCTGGCAGCGGTCGAGACCGGACTTCGCCCGTCACGGCAAATGCCACTCTTGTGACGGGCTTTCCCTTGATTTAAGAAGTGTTTACAGCAGGTTACAAGGCAAAGCAGGATAGAAGCCGACCGGGCAGCAAGCGGCAAGATAGTGAACTCGAGACCACGAATCTAACAAGCGAGCTCCTGGATTCGAGTCTGCATGTCTTGGGAACGTCGCCCACCCCTATTTATAGGCTCGAGGTCTGCCCAAACGGGCAAGGCTAAAATAACCGCCTGCCCGGATATAAGAGAATCGGGTAAGGGGTGATGGATATAGAAGGGAAAATAAAAGATAAGCCGCGTGGCCTGGCACCTTGACTATCTGTTTGCGCTGGGCTTGGATTGAGAAACCTTGACTTGAGAAGAATGGCGGCCCGCGTGGTCTATAATCTGAGGCCGCGGCTTGCCCTCTGGACTTGAGCCCTGGTAGCCTTCAATCCTTGGTGGTGGTCTGGCATTGGTAGACCGCCCCCGGCTTGTTCTGGCTGGGCTAAGGGACCCATGTGTTAAGCATCAATTGCAGAGCCAGATGACTAGACATGTCAAACCGCCCGGTCTAGGAGAGATGCTGCTTAGGTAGCGGTCTTCTGGGTAAACATGATCCCCGCACATTTTCAAATTTTGTAGAAATTTCGGAATTGTTAGTTCTAGCCGGAGACTGCGCCGACCTTGCTCTGGAAGTTATAAAAGCATGGGAAGCCTTCGATTATGTATAATTCTAACGCAGCCACAGGAAACTATTTGCCACTAGTGGTCAGACTTTTCTGAACTGTCAGCCCTTCTATAAAAATGGTGTATCTGATGTCAAAGATTCTAGACCGCGAGGGGAAGGAAAGAGACCACCCGAAGAAGAAGTAGGCCCGTCTGTCTGAAAAGACCGATCTAATTGTTACAATCACTTCGACACAGAAGATGGTCAACCAAGGCACCCCGGTGGTTGGCGAAAATTCTGCCAAGGATGTGATGAGTTATTCCAACCCTCCCCCAATTGATCCACCTGCTCCTTCTAGCAAGGCGAGTTCTGACGCTGTCCCTCTGAAGACCGCGAGTGGCGGTCCTTTTGATATAGAATTTTCTCCCTCTGGAGTTGTTCATTTGAAAATGGATGACGGAGAAGGGGTAGTTGACTCTCCCAAGCTGGCCGAACAAAAAGGTTCCGCGCCGGTGGTGGATGTTGAAGACAATACCAACCGGTCTCATCAAGCCGACTCAGATTCCGTCAAGAAGAGGAAAAGGGTCGAAGCGATGGCGGAAAGAATCATGAGGAAGATGAAGAAGATGAAGGCCATGAACAAGGCGGTCTTTGTGAGATCGAGCGTGGCCAGCCTCCAGCATAAACTGCGTGAGAAGGAGGTTCCTGAAGGCCTCCTCACCGCTTCCGACAAGCCGGACGAGTTGCCACTCAACTCTGCATCCAGCATTACTGTTAGCGATATCCTCAAGGATATGGATGCCCTGCAGGGGCAAGACAAGCTGATCGACAACCCCACGACTGTAAGAACCCCCCCCCCCCTCCCCAGACTGAACCGGGTTCCGGGAGGGGGGAATCTTACTGCCCAAAGAGGACCACCAGCGCTTTCCGGGTGGCGACGTCCCACCCACTCAAGCATTGAGCGGTCTCTTTGTCAGGCACAAGAATCATTACATCACATCAGATCGCACAGCGGAAGCAGATAATATAAAGAAAACAAGCACACTGCTTATATTATACATTTAAATATGGCCGGAGTCTATCGTTTACGAAATATTGCCCGAAGGCTACATAGTCCAAAACAACAAGGAGCCCTAGGCTAGTCTTTATTCTCTCGCACTCACGTCTCTGAAGATAGGAGGAGAGGATGGGGTGTCCGATCGGGCCATCTCTAAGGCACGTATCTCATCCTGCGGGGTGGGGGCTTCGCGCTGTCCCGTTTCCTGTGATTGGTTATAAGAAGTAACCGTTAGTCACAGAGCTAAGTAGAACAATACATCCCCTCCCCGGATCCTTATCCGGGGGGGACGGCTAAAGGACAGAAATGAAATAGCCGAAGCAAGGAAGAGGGTTAGCAGCAGGTGAATATGTATATATATATGTATATATATATATAGATAGGGCCGCTTGCCCTAAAGCCCGTATTTGCGCCGTATAGCAACCACACAACACTATATCGCGCAGACACACACCCATGTATTCAAACCCGTACGCACACAAAAGACCCTGTGTCGACACAGTTTAGACTGCTTTCGTTCAAGCAGGGGAGCTAATCCCGCGGGCCTCACCGATGTGGCCGTCGGTGACAGTGGCCAGTCTTGCCACTTCTGAATGTAGTCGTACCGTATCATTCAGGCCCTCCTGTACAACTTGGTGTACCAACTGGATGTGAGCGACATCCGGCGAGCCGATTTGTAGGCCGACCAGCGGAGGCAAAACTGCATGTTCGGAGGGTGATAACCCGCTGCGCACATCTCCCTGTCGCCATGAGTCGTCAACCCACCCGCACCGGTACGAACGGTTTGCGAGCGTGACCAACCCGCCACTTCCAATCAATCTTCACCCGCTATATATAAAACAAACCCTTGGGCCACGTGGCAATTCTACTCGACCGGTCGCACGACCTTGGACCGGGAGGCTTAGCGGTATGAGGGCTCCTTGCTTGGGGCTAACCTGGGAGGAGAGACTCACTCCGGGTTTTCCCCAACTAAGGCCTCGCCGAAGGGAGGATAAGCACCGCATTTGTTACCACGGCAGCTCTGCACTAGCAAGTAAAATAGGCCGAAGCAGGGGCCGTAATATTAAACAGAAATGTAGGCCGAAAGCAGAGGCCATAACGATAAGCAGAAAGTAGGCCGAAAGCAAAGGCCATGTAATAAACAGAATAGTAGGCCGAAAGCAGAGGCCATAATGATAGGACCAGTGCAAGACTGGATTTAATTGAAAGTACAGAAAGTAAGTGCGGGGGACCAGTGCGAGACTGGATTTAATTGAAAGTACAGAAAATAAGTGCGGGGGACCAGTGCGAGACTGGATTTAATTGAAAGTACAGAAAATAAGTGCGGGGGACCAGTGCGAGACTGGATTTAATTGAAAGTACAGAAAATAAGTGCGGGGGACCAGTGCGAGACTGGATTTAATTGAAAGTACGGAAAATAAGTGCGGGGGACCAGTGCGAGACTGGATTTAATTGAAAGTACGGAAAGCAGTAAAAGCATAAGAAGAAATGGTTAGTAGTCCAATCACTCCATAAGAGGAGGCTTCGATCGACGACTCCGTTCTTTTATTATCGTCGCGGCGGGGTTAAATTTCGGTGCCGCGCCGCGACGTCATTCCAATTTTTGCGTTGCTTTTCCGAGCTTAGCCGATTCTTTAGATTAATACGCATGATTTTGATAAGCATCTTAAAATATGCGTCGAGGGGCGCCGATTTATTTCGATGAATATCGCTCTTTTCCGGGCGTCTATTTTTGCTTGTAAAAGCCTTTAAGGGATCAAATCAAAAGGTCGCACCTCACAACTTTGGTAGTATTTGCAAAATACCTATACTTAGAGCCCCTAATTTTTTGGGAATTTTAGAAACTCATTTGGGCATTTTATTTCCTAAAATAAACTTTATAATGGGTTTTAAAAATAGTAAAACTTCTCCCAAAAATCCCAAAAAAATACAGGAGGTGCCCCTAAGGGTGGGGCACAATTTTCATTTAGGAAATTTCTTTTGAAAAGGCCCCATTTTTCCTCAGAAAAATGGGGAAGGGAAACAGGGGGGTGGGGTGCGGTTAGAGGCAGGGAAGAGGGCAGGGGCGCCACACCGGGCGCACTCCTTGGGTCCCCATAGCGGATCCGCCACGGATCCGCTGTGGGGGCGCACAGTTTGAGGCGGGGGCGGGGGTTAAGGAAATGGGGGCCGCTCGATCTCCTGGGGGAGATCGTGCGGCCCCCGCTCGCGCACGGGTGGCAGCCGCTGCCGCCGCCGGGCAGCGGCCTGCTGGGGCCGGCGCCGCCCCCAGTCGGTGCGCCGGGGGCCGGCGACTCCTCTGGGGGTGGTCTGGTGGCCTGGCGCCGCCGGCCACCGCCGGGGGAGGTGATACAGAGGGCGGGAGGCGGTGGCGTGGCCTGCATGGGCCATGCAAGCCCGCTGCGCCGCCGCCCCCACCGAGGGGCCACCGGTGCCGCCCCGGTCGGTGCGCCGAGGGTCGGCGCCTACTCCGGTGGTGGCCCGGTGGCCTGGCGGCGCCGGACCCCACCGGAAAGTGGGGCAGAGGGGACGGGGAGGCGCGGCGCAGCCGGCACGAGCCATGTCGGCTTGCTGTGCCGCCGCCTCCTCGTGCGCAGCCCTCCCTGCCGCCCCTGGTCGGGGCGCCGGGGAGGGGGCAACCCTCCGGCGGTGGCCCGGCGGCCTGGAGCCGCCGGCCGCCGCCGGGGGAGGGGGTTATCCCCCTACAGGAAGTGCGGGGAGGAGGGGGAGGCCACGGGCGCCGCCGGCTGTGCCCGTCGGCGGCCCGGCCGCCTCCCCTGTGCCGGCGCCGAGGTCCTTGAGGGGGACCCCCTCCCCCCCAGCGCCACCGCCGGCCCTGGGGGAAAGGGCTTCCTCTGCCGCCTCCTCCCCGAACCTTGCAAGGCTCGGGGCGGCGGCCGGCGGCGCTCCGGCGACAGGGGGAGGGGGGGGGGGGGGGGGGGGGGGGGGGTCTTCCCCCGGGAGGTGGGAAGGAGGAGGGGAGGTGGTTCTACCTGGTGAGGGGCTCGGGTGGAGGGGCGGCCGGCCATGAGGGAGGAGGTGGTGGAGGCGGCTTGCTCCGGCAAGGGGGGAGGAGGGGGTGGCTGGCTGGGGGGGGGGGGGGGCTGCCGGCAGAGGGGAGCTGAGAGAGAGAGAGAGGTGGTGTGGGGGGGATTGGAGAGGGGCTGCCCCTCCTTTTATAGGAAGGAGGGGAGCTCTCCCCCCCCCCCCCCCCCCCCTCTCCCTCCCTTCCACGTGTATGAAGGGAGGGTGAGTGGGGGGAGATATTTTCTCCCCCCCCCCCCCCCCTTCCTTTCTCTCTCTTGCCCCTTGCCCCAATAGGGGCAGCCTCCCCCCCCCCCCCCCCCCCCCCCTTGGGGGGGTTTTCTCTCCCCCCCCCCCCCTTTTCTTTAGCAATTTCGAGTTCGGGGGGGGGGGGGGGGGGGGGGGGGGGGGTTGACTAAGTCAACTTAGGACGGTGTCCTCCTTGGCTCCCGGGGCACGATAAGAGTTGTCGGGGCCGATGCCGGGTTCGTGTGCTTTATATCTCGTGCGTTGCACTGAGGCGATCTGCATAGGACTAAAATGGCATACTCTCCATACGACCTCGTATCGAGACGCAACGAGTTCCGTTGTGCTTGTATTGGTCATACGATCCTAACGGAACTGACAGAAGTCAATTCAGGGTTCGTACGGCCATTATTCACAATAATGGGGTGGTGGCGCGCTACGATACCTAAAATGGTCATTTTCCCCAAATGACCTCGGATCGAAGTGCAACGAATTCCGTTATGCTCGTATTGTCCATACGAGTTCAACGGAACTGACGGAAGTCAATTCGGGGTTCGTACGGTCACTATTCATAATAATGAGGTAGTGGCGCGCTACGATACCTGAAATGGTCGTTTTCTCCAAACGACCTCGGATCGAAGTGCAACGAATTCCGTTGCGCTCGTATTGTCCATACGAGTTCAACGGAACTGACAGAAGTGAATTCGGGGTTCGTACGGTCACTATTCATAATAATGAGGTAGTGGCGCGCTACGATACCCGAAATGGTCGTTTTCTACTGCTCGGGCCTACTTTTATTGGGCTCACTAGGGTCTAGTGGCCCAATAAAAGTCGGGATGTTACAACGACCATGAGCGAAGCCGACCATCCTGGCGAGGATGCGGCTAAACCTGAGTTGACCGCGCCGAGAAGGGACGCTTTTGAAGAAAGCGGGATGAAACTGATGAAGGTGAAGGCGGAGGAGCTGAGGCGGTCTCTTGATAAGTCGCGGACGTCAGACCCCCTGGAAAAAGGTAAACATGGTGCGGGTTATCACCTTGTCCGCTTCTTTAGAATGCGGTCTCTGAAAAAGCAAAATGATTTGATAATGAATCCGCCATCGAGCTATTTCCCATCCGCGATTCAAACTTCTGTCGCTAAACGAAGATAGAATGAAAGATTTTGGAGAGAGCAGCGCCGAAGAATGGACCCCAAGCAATTAAGGCGGCCTGTACATTTAGGTAACCTTATAGTATTCTGTGTTGGGTTATTCGCTTCTGACTGTGTTAACCGCACTCTCTTTATTGTAGATAACCTGGATCAAGCCATGATGCCGGGCAACCTGACGACTTGCCTTCCTCCACTGCTTTCGCCAGTGCCAAGTTTTTCACTGAACTTAACTTCTTGAGAAGAGGAGCTAGCCAACTTCAAAGGTCTCCTTGTTATTTTGAAGAAGAAAGTAAATGAACTCGAAGACCAGGATGAGATTGCGCGGGTAAAAGAAGAAGATATGCGGGCTGCGCTAGAGGCTGAGAGGAGGGAGAGGCTAGAGAAAGAAAGGGCGTTGCAGGAGTAAAACACAGCTCTGGTCGCGCAGCTTGAAAGAGAGAAAAAGGCGAACCGGAAGCTTGACGATGACTGCAAGTATTATAGAGAAAAGTATCTGCATTTGACTAGGGAAGTTGGCGGGAGCCGGCGACCTTTTAATGTGAATGATGATGGACGACATGGGTGGAGCCGCCAGGTTGCTGTGGAAACCTCAAATCCCCCAGCGGTCAGGGTGGTCGACCCTGTTGCTACAACTGGTGAGACCGTCGGGGCCTTGCCTGCTCGCATGATTCCAGCTGTGCGGGTAGAGCGAGATGCCGCACGACTTCATAGTTCTATCAACCATCTTCATCATAACATTAGTCAAATGTATGCTACTCTTCTTCAAGTCAGCTATCAGGCCGCACGTCTTCACCGAGAAGATCCTTCCCCTTATCGCCACCAGCAATGAGCGATTTATTTTCGGAAACAATGTGTGTAATAATATTTTTTATTCGGTCCTTCGGACAACCCAAACGTTGAATGCTTGCTTTAACGACATTTTTATTGCTTAATGCCTTTGAATATTCATGATGTCTGAATTGCTCTATAGACCTTGCGGCTTGTGTTGAAAACTCGCTATTCCTGCTTTGGAGTGTTTAGAACACTTGTGACATCTACAAGCCATGCGACTTGTGGTTGAACACTTGTGGTTTCTGCTTTTGAATATTTAGAATATTTTTGATACTTTTGAATTGTTCTGCAAGCCGTGCGGCTTGTGTTAATGTTTGTGGTTTTCAGCTTGTGAAATAACATGATTATGCAGGTTTCTGGCCGCGTGGTTAAGCTAGTTGGCCGCAGTTTGATTTTTATATATGCAGGTCACCAGACTCTATAAGTATCAGTTATTCCGAAGACTTATTCAATGGAATTCAAGATGCGGGCTAAGAGAAAATCGATGCGGTCTGATAAAATTGCAGTCGTGCGGACTGATGCGGCTTTGACCTTTCATTATGTTGATCATAAAGAATGCCGTCTGACTTAAGCGGAGTTGGATGACTTCGTTGATAGGCATATGGTTGGGAGTTCCTTACTCGCTTGGCTTCCACTCCGTGACGAGCGAATCAATTCTTCTTCTCCTAATCAGATAGCAATCCCCATAAACCATTTCGATAATGGTTTCAAGTTCCCTGTGTTGCTAGAAGTGGTGGCGGTCTTCGACCACTTTGGAGTTGTTCCCGGGCAACTTCCGCCGAACTCCATAGCCGCCATCTATAGCTTCATCTCTTATCTGCAGTCTGAGCGAGTCCATTTTTCTATCAATCTGTTCAAAAAGTTCTCTCCGTGCGGTCTATATCGGATGCCGGGAAGAAGATATTCAGAGTCCATCTATACTTTGGCTGTAGGGGATTGAAGGTCGTCAGCCCGGAGAACAAGATCTCGAGCTGGTCGGAGAGTTATCTGATCTTCGAAGGCCAGCTCGGGTTGTTGTAGGTTAACCCGCAGGTGCGGGAGGAGGAGGCTTTTCAACAAGCCGATGTTGAAGGGGTCGAGCTGGAGACCTATGCATTTCTCAAGACCGAGCGGCTTAATGTAAACCACTACATTCCAATGCTTTCAGAGTTGGAGCATATCTGACCTGAAGACAGTAAGTTTCTCACAACCAGCCACATTTGACCGCGCGACTTATATACAGACATTTTATTCCTGTTTTGCAGCTGCTGCCATCGTTCCGAAGAACAAGCCACTTAGCCCGGGCGTTTTGATTCTGACTCATAGGGAGAAGAGGCAGAGGCAGAGGAAGAGCAGGCTGCAAGCGTCTGAAGAGGAGGAGGAGGATTCGGCATCCTCTAGCGGCTTTGATCCCATTCGTTCTTGTGGTAATCCCAGGGAATTGCAAGGCCGCCCGACCTTGAGCTGGCACCCCGAAGGTGACTGCGTACAAGTCTCCACCGTGCTCCCGCACTGGGGAAGCGAGAAGTCTGGACATCATGCAGAAGCTGCCGGTATCGCTTTGTATGTTCGGTGCAACTTGGAGAAGCTGAAGAAGGTTCCCGAAGAGGAACTAGCACAGCTAGTTGCGCAGGTTAGCGCGAGGAGCTATGTCACGAACCACTTCATGGGCATGACCTTCAAAAGATTGATTTCAGTGAACAATCATTTGGAGAAGAAAATGCCGAATTCGTGTGGGAGGTCACGCGGTCAAAGGAGGCCGAGCTGGTAAGTCATCACCTGATTTAAAATTTGAGATGTCCATATTACTCAAACCGTGCGATCTAACCTTTACTCTTTTGGCAAAAAAAATATGATATCGAAAATCTGGTCTTCCAGGATGAGGTTTTTCCTCACGTCGCCCAGGGGATTGACGATGCTTTAACTCGCCTGAGGGAACTTGACGGTTTGGCTCCAGGCTTTGAAGATTTCAACTTTGTGAATGTCTATCCGACTCTGAAGAAAAGCTGGACGCTATTACCCGCAAGGCCAAGGGAAAGAGTAAAGTCGATGAAAGCTTGTCAGAGGAGGAAGAAGAAGATGATGAAGAAGAAGGTGAGGAAGGCGTTAAGGAAGCCGCTGCGGTTGACGGCGATAAAAAAAGACAACTCGGGTTCTGAGACCAATGATACCGGAGAGGAAACCGAGCGGTCTAAGCGCTAGAGATCGGGCGGATCGAGCGGCCCCAGCAGTAGTTCATCAAGTTCTTCATCAGATAGCGGAGCCTATTTTCCTGATGTTGATATTGAAGGTGGAGAAGATTCAAATTCTCCTGTGACTAAGAAGCTTAAACCGGATGATTAGTTATTTTTTATTTTTTGTCCTTTACTTTACACTGACGGCTTAGATTTGTTAGCCGGTTGGTTTGAATGATCATACATGTAATTTTTGAGAACTTAATGGAAAACACAGTTACCTGTTCAACTGTTTGTCTTTGCGATTTTACTTACTTGTGGATGTTGATATGCGACCTTTTGTTAGATCATTATTCCCTTTAAATTGCAAGCTCTTTCTTTAATCTGCCAGAATATTAAGTTGTGCGGTCAAAATTTAGTCCGAGCGGCTAGAAGACCGAGCTCATTTATGCGAGATTTTCAAATAAATCGCTGTCTGAATGTCATGGAATGCTACTCGAACGGTTTATCACATTAGTTATAAGATTGATCCCAATTCAGTGAAGATGAACCACAACCTAAAACTGCCAGAAATAATATTTTTTCAAGTCGTGCGGTTAAGATATATCCCGGGCGACTAATAAAATATTAAAGTTTTTTGAATCTAATATAAGAAGTATCAAGCCGCGCAGTTACTTCATAACTCGTGCAACTGTCGATGTAAATCCCAAATACTTAGGAATCTTAATAATAACTTCCCGATGGAATGAGACATGTCTGGATAATGATCATCAAGATATGTGATCACTTCTCAGCCCGAGCGGCTAATAATTTGAGTTCCCTTTTCTGAAGTTTGAGGAAACATTCTCATAAGTATAGATAATAATCGATAAGTCGCGGGGCCAATGTATAATCCGTGCGACTAATAGCCTGTGTTGTGGAACAAATTTTATCACTACAAGGAACACATATGGCCAATTTTTTATGGGCGAATTACTTCAAACCGAGCGAATACGATTATATCAGCTCGCGGTAGTATAATGAGATTAATCGTAAACTGATTGTGTAAGCCGCGTAGTCAATATTGTTGTTCACAACCTGTTAGAAACATTGCCTTACGGCTTCCTAAAATAACCTACTTTCTAGCTTTAAAGCTAGTTTTGTTCTAACCGCTCGGTTAGTATATCATGCTACTGTTTCTTACCTGTTATTCTTATTCAAGACGATCGACTTAAAAAATCAAACCGTCCGGTCTTAAAGTTATGTTCCTTTAAGTAAACAAATGCTTGTACCTATTAAATACTGCTCCTCGCAAATGGTCATAAAAACCATAAGAGAAAAACAACTTCCTGTAAAGAAGTAAAAGAATTACAGACTCAGATGACCAAGTGGGCAGGTGCGCTTAGATATCAAGCATTGCTTTCATCAAGTGGTCATAAGAGCTGTAAGAATTTCAATGACTCAACTGCTGATCGTACATAATTTATAGTTATTTTTATATAATATTTTAGTAGTAATTAATTTGTTTTATATAATTTTAGTTTAAAATATATCTAATTTACTATATTTTGTAATTTCAGGTAATCTGGGGCTGCTAATAACAAATTCAAGCCCATAGCCGTGTTTAGGGGAATTTCCAGAACAAATCTGCAAAAATCCTCAGTACACGCCCCAGGTCATGGGCGTGACCTGGGGGCGTGACCCAGTTCACGGCCGTGCCCCAGTCTACAGCTCCCAGAATACCTGACATGTCGGTTTAATATTACACGCCCCAGGTCATCGGCGTGACCTGGGGGCGTGACCTTCAGATCACGGGCGTGACTCGCCCAACAAGCATTCAATACAAGCAGTTTCTGCAGCCTAGCCATTTCAGCTTACACGCCCTTGGTCACGGGCGTGACCAAGGGCATGACCTCTCTCGCAACTGCCAGATTAACTCTCCGTCGCGTTGTCTCCCGCCGTTTCCAGTCTCGGTCAAGACACGCCCTTGGTCATGGGCGTGACCCGCCTATTGATGAAATTTGGCGGTTTTGCTCCCAACATTCCCGGACTTTCAAGATGCCGGTTCCGTACCTTACACGCCCTAGGTCATGGGCGTGACCTAGGGGCGTGACTTCCAAAACTTTTGCCTATAAATTCCTGTTGCTGCCTTGAAGCTGTGAATCCAATCCATGCTTCAATTGGATCATTTTAGCTTAGTTTTTCTACATTTTAGTGTAATTTCATTTATGCAATTTACTTTATGTCTTGCAATATTAAATTCGTAGTCTAGATTTTCTTTTCTCGCAATTGTAATTTTCTTTTCATAGTTATAAAATGTTCTTTTTCTTCAATCGTGAGTAGCTAATTTTATAACATTTGATCGTATGATTTCTTAAGTAGTGTTATATCGTAGTCTCTTCTTCATAGTTTGGTTTTGGAAAATTATGATTTACGGTTGATTTGCAATGATTTGATTTCATATTTCTATGGTATGATAATCAATTTGGAGCCGTATTCTAGTTGATCGAGAGATCCGTTAATACGTGTAGATCGCTCATCGGTAGAAAGAATTGCTTGCACTCCTCGAGAGAGGGTGACACAAATCTTCCAGATTGGAGTCAAATCCAATAGTGAGGCTCACCGCAAAAAAACAAGCTTAGGGGTTACGATTGGCCGAGGGGTCATAATTGATCAACCTAAGGTTAGGTGGTAGTTCTCTCGAGAGAGGCTCTACCATATTTTGGGAACCTCCACAGTCAAGTTTGTCCAAATCAATTATGATGTTTACGAAATATTTTACTTAAGAAGGATTCTCGATCAAATGTTTCCTTTTGTTGGGAAAAACCCTTGATTTAACTTAACAAATTAATTATAAGTGAATTTTTTCACTAGGATTTAATTTATCCGAATTTTTTCACTAGGATTTAATTTATCCAGTGTATAGTGAGGGTAATTTGGTCTCTAGATGTCTTAGGTTGTCACACTCAACCTAGAGTGTCAAGACCAGTTCAAGGGCTGCACAATTGGGCAAAGTTAACAATTGCGTCGAATAGAAATCGACGCAACATCAAATGGATGTTTACGCTACTCTGATAAGAAGTCCAAGCTACATACTCTTTCTGTCAGAGTATATTAAGTCGACATTTCGTTGAGTAGATATCAACGCAGAGATCATGGACTTGTCAGAGCACTTGATGAAATCGACGCAGCTTCTACTTCAGCTCGACGCAGAAGATGTAGTTCAGAGCCAGGCAAATCAACTCGACGTACACGTCGATAAGATGTCGACGCAACGTCGACTAACTGAGTTCAGTCAGAGCAAAGAAGAAATCGAAGCAGCTCTTAGATGAACTCGAAGCAGAGTCGATATGAGAGGAAGTTAATTCGACGCTACGTCGAATACAGTCTGTGAAAGTTCAATCTTTACAGCTGTCTTTCTGATGCTTCTATCATGGCCCACATCTTTCAGACCGTTCTACAACGGCCTAATAATTTCCTGAAGAAGAAGGAAAAATTAAAGAAGGAGAAAAAGGCTTTCTTGAAAGGATACACCTTCTGGTTAGATGGGTCGAGAAGTAATAATGGAAGGAAAGAGAATGTCTATCAAATATACCTTTTCAGGTCTTACCTAACAAGGAAACAAATTCAAAATAGAGACATGGTATATAAGGATAGAGAAGGAAGAGAAGGGAGCAGCATTAATCACTATCAGCCATATCTTCTCAAATTAGGGTTTCCTGTCTTCTTCTCCCTCACTCTCAAGAACCCTAATACAGAGCTGTGAAAGAGAATAGAAGGAACTGGTGTTCTTCATCTGATAGACCAGAAGATCCAACTACCGCTTCTCATCACCATCATATAGCAGCAGGATCGTAGTTAGAACAAGTCAAAAATGATCTGACAAACACAGTCTCTGCATATCATCACCATCAAAAGCAGAGGCTAATCAAGAGCAGATTCTGTGGGACTTCACATTGGCTGTTCTTCAATCAGCCATCATAAGAATTCTGAGAACAGAATTCCTTCAACCTTCTCCCTTCTTCTTTCTCATTCTGTAAAAGAGTTTTATTAATCCATCTTCAAAGGATTCAGTGGTTCAAGATCTCCTTATCAAAAGATCTGGTGGTTCAAGATCTCCTTATCAAAAGATCTGGTGGTTCAAGATCTCCTTATCAAAAGATCATTGGTTCTAAGAGTTTCTTGATCAAAAGACTCAGGCACAGTGGTGCATTCCTACCAGGTTGTAGAAGAGAGGACTACCCACATTTTGGGGAACCTCTATAAAATTCATTGTGTTTGTGCTGTGATTTTCTGTGATGTCCAATCTTTTATTCTGCACTTATTTTCTGCATTCTGTATTCTGATTGGATTGTTAAGCATAACTCCTTAGAATAAATTATTGTTAAACACAGTTAGGGTAGAAATATTTTAAAACTCTATTCACCCCCCCCCCCCTCTAGAGAAATCTCAGAGGCACACTGTGCAATTTCAATTGGTATCAGAGGGAGGTTGATCAATAATTGGCTAACACCTTGATCAGAAAGATCTCCTACTCTTATTTCTTTTCTATATACATACTTTATAAAGAAAATGAGTACTAAAGATTATGCTTCAACAAGACCTCCAGTGTGTAACTTAAATAAGTTCACACTCTGGAAGGCTAGAATAAAACTTTATATGAATTCCATTGATGAAGATATCTATGATGTTCTTCCCACAGGTCCTCCTGCTCCATTCAGACAAAAGGAAGGAGAAACCTCAACAACTGAGGTTGTTCCAAGAAAGGAATGGATAGAGGCTGAGAAGAAGGTCAAGGCATGTGATGTCAAGGCCATGAATACTCTAGTATCAACAATGTCTAATGACATTTTCCATAAAGTTGCTGAATGCCAATCAGCAAAAGAGATCTGGGATTCCCTCACCAGAATGGTTGAGGGAAGTGTTGATGAAAGAAAGGACAAAAAGTCCCTTCTCATATCCTAGTATGAGAATTTTCAAAAGAAGGCTGAAAAATCTGTTGCCAATATGTATGACAGATTCAGTCTTATCATTAATGAGCTCAGAGGCTTAGACAAGGAAATATCCTTGACTGAAATTAATGATAAGATTCTCATGTGCTTCCCTAGCTCATGGGATTCAAGGATCTGGGCAATCAGAGAATCCAGATGCCACAGAGAAATCTCAACTAAATCTTTGCTAGGAAAGCTTAAGACCTTTGAGATATTTCTGAAAAATAGGGCTGAGGCTGAAGAAAGGGAGACCTCTCCAGCTCCTATTCAAAGGTCTCTCACTCTCAAAGCTACTGAAAGAGAGTCCTCCACTACTGAGGATGGAATGTTCAGTCTGTTGGCAAAGAGATTCAAGAAGTGGGTAAAGACTGAGGACTCAAGGAGAAGAGAAAGGGACTCAAGGCCCAGGTATGATAAGACTCCAAAGAAGGAGGTTATTTGCTATACCTGCAACAAATCAGGGCACATTGCTCCTGACTGCCCACAAGAGCAAAGGGAGAAAAGCAACAACAGGGATGAGAAGAAGAAGAAGAAGTTCATCAGATGAAAGGACAAGAAGAAAGCCAATGGCTTTATTGCTGAGACTTTGAGTGATTCTGAAGCAGAAGTAGACTCCTCATCATCTGAAAGTGAGGATGAAGAAGAATCAGTAGCAGCCTGCATGATGGCTCTTGGGATGGTATCGGATGAAGAAATTGATCAGGTATCATCTGTCTTTGATGAATTTGATTTTACATCAGAAGATTTTAAATCATGCTTTAAAGATTTCTGCATTGAGCATCGTAGGGTAGAAAAAGAACTAGGCATAGCTAGAACTGAACTAGAGAACAAAATGAAATGCATCTAACTAATCAAAACCTAACAAATGAAATTAATGATAAAGAGTTAGAGTTGATTAAGCTTAGAGAGAAAAATACAAATCTAAAAGAGGAGCTAGCAAAGGCAAAGTCCTTTGAGGACTCACTCAATGGGAGGAGTCAGAAGCTCAAGGATATCACTAAAAATCTCTCTATGAGATTTAATCACCTAGGATTAGGAGCAGAGCCCTCCACTAGCACAAAAACATCTAGGAAACCAGCCTAGAAAAATCCAGTGCCATTTGTTAGATCTAGTGAATATCAATCTAGTGAGAAGAGTGCATTACCCAAGGGTGGAGAGAACAATCATCCAGACAGGTTAGCCAAATCTAAAAGGAAAAATCTGAATAACACGGACAAACCCCTAGGCAAGGGTCATCTAGAGAGGTTAAATAACTACAACCAAAAGAATAAATCAAAACATAGGATAATCAAACATTATGCTGATTTATTATATTTTGATAATTTTATTCTCATTTCAAGCATCACCATAATAGGTTTGGGAGATCCATTTCTTATCATCCTAAAGGGTATCACGAAAGACCCTTCTATTCTTTCATTGAACCCTATAATGGTAAAAGCAAAGGGCACAAGGTAACCTGGGTCCCTTCTAATGTTTGAGTTAACTATACAGGTGTAGGTAGGGTCCCACTCAGAAAAATTGAGTGGGAAGAATGATGTAGGTCATGAATAAGGAACAAGAGTCATTCAAGGGAGTAATTTCTATCTTGAATCCTCTTTAACATTTATAACATCATATTATGATCTATTTTCAATAAATAAAATTGCTGGGAAAAACAGCAAGAATCTTCTACAAGAAATACATATGTTTATTAAGAGATGCGTCGAATAGAAGTCGACATACCATTGACTTCTACTCGACGCCAGCATCAAGAAGCACACAGAGCAGACAATTCAAATAGAATTAGACGCAGTGTCAAGTTCTTATTGATGCATACGTCGACTTAATAATTGCTGATTAAATCCGAAGTCACGTCGATTGGATTTCGACGTAACGTCGACAGGACTACGTCGCCTTAGGGTCTCAGAATAATCTTGAAGCTACGTCGAGTACTTGTCGACACAACGTCGACATATCAATCCGCGCAGGGTTGCTTCTAGAATCAGTCTCAAGACAACTTTGCACGTCAAATGATAAGTATTATCGAGGGTACGTCGATATAAACCCTAAGTAGCGGCGATTCACCTGCTTTTAAGCAATTACTGCGTCGAAACATTTACGCTTTCGAATTCTCTTGCTCTCTTGTTCTCCTCCTCTCCAGCTCTCTTGCGCTCGTGTCCCTCGTGCTCTCTGTCTCTTGTTTTCTTCTTACTTGCAGGTACATTAATTCAAATGGCTCCACCAAAGGTGAACTCAGGATTCGATGTCGACATTGACTCCTTCAATGCGGCCGCAGAAAGTTTCAAGGCCATCCTTTGCCTATTTAATTCTACTGGATTAACAAAGCTCATCTCCACACGATGTAAGATTCTAGACATAGAACTTACAGAATTCAAGGATACCATTTCAGTGACAGATGATGGTGCTCTCCATGGGACAATATCTGGCCAGGACATCAGTGTGTCTGAAGAAATTCTCTCCCAAACATTTGATCTACCCACAGGGAATGACTCAAATGAACTAACAATAGAAGAAGTAATGAATGTACTAGAAATAATGCAGTTCAGGAAGGAGAAGCCAATTAACCTCAAAAAGGTTGACATGGCAGAGGAATACAGATTCCTAGCTGACATTGTAGGAAAAGTGCTGCTCTGCAAGGTCTCTGCTCATGATGCAATACCAAAGCAGTAGCTGCAAGTAATGAGAATTCTGGTGCTTAAGAAGAAGGTGAACTGGGGAAGACTGCTCCTAAAGATGATTGGGCACAAGTATGCCCATAAAGAAAATGCCTATATGAGAGTAATGAGCCAAGTGCTCCTCAAACATTATCCAAACATCTGCAAGTCCAAAGGAGTGCCCATTCCTCCTGGTAAAAGAATAAATATAGGGATATTCTAACAATGGACCAGGCAGATCTTGAAGCTTGGTCAAGCTACAACATCTCCTCCTCCATCTCCTCCTCCTCTAGAGTCAAACAGGGAGATTCTAGATCCCCCAAGGGATGATCCCTCCCCAATGGACACTGTTCCAGAGCCTCATCAAGATGACACACCAGCCTCACTTCAATAACAATAGCAGATCCCTTCCATTTCTCCACCTGAACCATCTCCTTTACAAACCCATCTACTTCCATCCATACCACCTCCACCTCCAATTCATTTCTTACCTGAAGTTTACCATCCACTCTCTCCCATTCAAGAAGACTTCCCTTCATCACCTCCACCTCCAGCTTATCCCCCCATTGACATTGAGCAAATAATCTCCAAAACAGTAGCCATTGCCTCCTCAACTTTTGCAGATCAAGTGGTCTGAAAGTGCACAGTTAACCTCACTAGAATTCTCTAGAGGGGGAGGGGGGTGAATAGAGATTTAAAAATACTTTGTGCAATTATATATATATATATATATATATGTGTGTGTAATAATCACAGATTTAAGCTTCCCACACACCAACAAGAATTAAGCAAGTAAAGAAGGAAAATAGCAAGAAGAAAATCACAGCACTACACAAAGAAATATAGTGGTTCCCCAAACTTTGGGTAGTCCACTCTTCTACCCCCTTGGTAGGAATTCACTACCTTGCACTGAGTCTTTTGATAAGGAGACTCTTAGAACCAGCCTGAGTCTTTTGACAAGGAGACTCTTAGAACCAGTACAACTGAATTTTTTGAAGAGAGATTCTAAAAACTCTTTTACACTGTTTGAAAATGAAATGAAGATAAGAAGAAGAAGTAATTGAAACAAGAAAGAATCTTCTTCCTAGCAAGAAGATTAGAAGCACAAGAAATAGTGAATGAAATCTCTCTTCTATAGTGAGAAGGAGATTGTAGGCCTTTTTCTCTTTCAATGAGAGCTATCCGAAATTGCAGTAGTATGGCTTGTTGTTTGCTTCAACACACTATCACTTCTCTCAGCTTTCCTCACTTTTCTCTTGGGAGCTTTTCCTCTATTGCAAATGTATGGAGTGGATCACTTCTCCTTATTCTCTGCCGACCTCCTCTTTATTTATAGCTCTGTTTCAAAGGATGTTGCTAAAGGGGAATAATCAATCAGCAAAAAGTTTCCATAATAATTAAATCTGTAGAAGGAAAGAATTCATTCTGATTTCAAATAATATCCATAATAATCTTAATCAAATTAGCCAGGAATCAAATAAAAGGAAAGACTGATTCAGAACGGCTATAAAAGAATAATATCATTCCATAAAAATCAGATCTACAGAAAGAAGGAAAGAGATCTGGCGTGTTTTTGAATTTCTTATAGAAATCGACGTGCGTCGATTACTATTCGACATGAACGTCGATTTCATCCTGGCTGAACGTCGAGAGGAGAATAAGGAAGGTGCGTCGACTAAGGTGTGTCGACTTTATTAAATGCGTCTACTAGAAGTCAAAGGTACGTCGACAAAGATTACGTCGAATTATTCTTAGAGTTACTTCGACTCATTCTGAGAGAAACGTCGACTACATTTCGACATTGCGTCGAATACTATTCGACGCATATTTAGTTAGCCTAATTTTTCATTCTTAGAATTTATATTCTACTCAATTCTAGGGGTTAAGATAAATCATTTCCCCAATAATCTCCCCCTATTTGTCTTAACCATATTTAGAGAGAAATTGTATCAGCTTTTAATCAACACAGCAAAGCATTTATATAGAGAAGAAATATGCTAAGTAATCAGAAGAAGGGAGAAATCATATAAATAGACTTCATAATAAGTATTTAAGCATGAAAAAAATAATATAGATTGTATCAATATTGTTCAACACATCATTCAGGAGGGGTAGGAGGAGTTTTTCTTTTCCTAGTGAATACTACTATTTTTGGAGAGGTGGGTTGCTCCTTCTCAGTAACAGGTGGTTCACTCAGCTCCCCCCGAGTCACAGCAGTTTGCTCCCCCTGAAATGGAACTTCCTTTTCTTCTACATTTACCTTTTCAGTTTCTTTCTCAGCTCCAGCTTCAGTATTTGGCTCCCCCTGAGCTTCAGCTTCTTTTTCTTTCTCTCCTATAGCTTCTTCAGTATCAGTTTTCTTTTCAACTTCTTTCTCTGCTCTGTTAGCCTCCCCTTGAAGGAGAACTACTTGTTGGGCAGCTTCTCTTGCTATATAGAGTATACCTGTTATCTGTTCTTCAGTTTGTAGCTCAGGTACAACTTCATTCCCAATGGTCTTGAGTAGATCAGTTTTTGAAGTAGGAAGGGACTGCTCTTCATCTAATTTCTCCCCCTTCTTAACCTTCTTAGCCAAGGAGGTTAAGAAAGACTTGGTCACTTTAGAAGAAGAGACAGAGGTCTTCAAGCTTTGCACAGAGGCATTGACCCCATCTATTTGGGTTTGCATGTGCATGATGGAGGAGTGAATTTGAGAGCAGTGTCCATCCAGCATGTCCTGAAATTTTTGGGTTGCTGACTGGATACACTGGGTGATGAGGTTTTCAGTGGATGGAGATGGTTCATGTTGTGTTGGAGGAGGAGGAGACAATGGAGGAGGAGGTGTATGTGATGAAGGTGGAGAGGGGACTGTATCATTTTGATGAGGTGTATTTGATGGAGGAGGTGGAGGAATAGAGGAGGGTTGAGCAGGTGATTGAGTTGGTATTTGGGAAGGTGTGGATGATGGTGGTACATAAGAGATGTCTGTATGAGGAGGAGGAGGAGGAGGTGAAGATGGATGAGCAGGAGAGTTAGGAGGAGATGGAGTCCTTTCAAAAATGGCACCAGGCTTGGGGATTTGCCTGATCCATTTTGAGAAGTGAGCAATGGACATTCTTTTGCCAAGAGGGATGGGAATTCCTTTTGACCTGCATAGCTCAGGGAAGGAGTGGAAGAGGACTTGACTCATAATCCTCATGTAGGCATTCTCTTTGTGAGAATATTTGTAGCCAATCATTTTGAGTAAGCAGCTTGCCCAGTCTACTTTCTTCTTCAGCACAAGGGCCCCCATGAGATTCAGTTGCTGCCTGGGCACTGCATCATGGGCAGAGATCTTACATAGTAGTACTTTTCCTACTATGTCTGCCAGTAGCCTATACTCATCAGAAAAATCTATTTTCTTCAGATGGATTGGTCTATCTTTTGAGAACTTCATTGTGATTAGTAAATTCTTGATTTCATCAGGGGTGAGTTCCACAGGTTCATCACCTGATAAGGGAATGCGACCTGTGAACCTCAGGAGCTTGCATCTTGTGGAGATGAGCTTATCTAGGCCAGCTTCAGTGAAGGGAGCTAAGATGCTCTTATAATTTTCGGCGGCGGCCTGGAAGGATTTGAGGTCAATGTCGAAACCAGAGTTTATCTTGGGAGCCATTTTAGGTCAGTGAGAGAGAGGAAGAGTTAGCTGGACTGAGAGGTAAGAAGGATGAAAGATGCAGAGTGCGAGAGGATTTCTAACTGAAGAGTTTATCTAAGTCAGGTGAAACGTCGAAACGAGACACAATTCGAGGCTTATTCGGTAGTACAGTAGATGTGATCGAAAAATATTTTAATATTGCCGTTCTTTTTCATAAGTCGACGTTACGTCGAGTGGAATTCGACGTAAGCGTTGATACAGTCTGAGTTAAGATGTTAGGGTTTCCTATCGAGTATGCATCGATCGAAGTCGACGCATGTGTCGATTTTATTTATAATTATTGGTTATCGACGGTGCATCGATTAATAAGTCTATGTGACTTTCGTTTTACCTGAAACTTCTTGGTTTCGCTTGAGAGATTATTTCTTCCTGCTCCTAATATTTTCTAAGTCAATCTTGGACTAATTTTTATAAATAGTTAGATTGATTGTGCCAACATTGTTTGGTAATGTGGCCAATTTTATTGCAGATATAACATCTGACTATCTTTAGATTATGGGAATTTGAGTTTAGAGAGGGATAGTGGTGTTGATTAGGATAGAAATTTTGATTAGGATAGAAGTTTTGATTAGGATAGAAATTATGATTAGGATGAATGGGTCCTGAATGAGGGTTAAGATGGAAAGTTTTTGGAGAATAGACATGTCCTGTAATTATGTTGCTCTGAGTTTTTATGCGTCGATATCTATTTGACGTATGTTGATAGTTGCGTCGATTTATATTCGGCGCTTTCTCCAGATTGTGTTGATCTAAAATCGTCGCATGTAAGAAGTTGCGTCGATTGGAAGTCGACGTACTTGTATTCAAGCGTCGAGTTGAGATCGAAGCATCTGAGAGATTGCGTCGAGTAGAATTCGACGCACTATCATTCATGCGTCGATATGAAGTCGACGCAATTGTGTTTTCACAAATTATATTTTTCCCTTTTTTCTGATTTTATTTCTTTATGAGTTGTTTCTTTTGGCTTTGTTGCCTTCTTAGAAGTAGTTTGAGAGTCTTCATCTGTATAGTATGATGTTTCATCAAAATGGTTTATCTCATTGAGGGAGTCTTCTTACTTATTTTGTGAGTCTTCTTCTTGGTTTATTGATTTAGTGGGTTTAGTGAATTTAACAGGGCTCATCCAAGCAGGTTTGTTGGATGGAATTAGACTAGCTGAGGGATCAGCTCCTAGCCCAAGATTTTTATGTCTTCTTGTTTGTTTTTCTGTGATTTCTTTAAGTGTTTGGCTTCTCATTTTTATTGATTCTTCAAAAGCTTTTTCTTGGGATACCTTATTCTTAAGGAGCTGGTTTTCTATTTTAGCCCTCTCTATTTCTTTTTCTCTGATGTTAGCCCTTAACTCATAATTTTTAGAACAAGTGTCCTCTATATTTCTCTGGTTTTGTATGACATTAATTTGTTCTTTTAGATTCTTAATTTCTTGTTTAGCTTTTAGTTGATCTAAGCATAATCCTTTAAAATCATTTTTGAAATTATCACACAGAAAATCTATGTCATCAAAAATGCTTACCTCATCCTTATCCTCAGATTCCTCTATGAGAATAAGGCTATTTTCTTTATCATCTTCAGAAGAGATGCTTCCTTCTGATTCTGTCTCACTTCATGATTTAGCACCATGTTCTTCCTTTGAGCTTTCAAGAGCCATTAAGCATAGGTCTTCTTGCTTAGACTCTTCATTGTCACTTTTGGATGAGGTGCTGTCCTCAGAATCTGTTTCACTCCAAGCTTCTGCAATGAAGCCTCTTTCTTTCTTCTTCCTCTTTTTCTTGAGATTTTTCTTTTTTAGATCTTTCTTTTTCTCAGTATTTTCTGGACATTCTGGTGCATTGTGTCCAGTTTTCCTGCAAGAATAACAAATGATTTCTTTAGTAGGAGTTTTATCATACCTTGGATTTGATTCTCTCCTTCTAGACCCATCTGTCCTGACCCATTTCTTGAATCTTCTGGCCAGGAGGCTGAATAATTCTTCTTCAGTGACAGAGGTCTCTTCTTCTGTTGCTTTCAAAGCAATGTTTCTATCTTTTGAGGAGGTTGGAGTGTTTCCTCTTCTTTCCTTCTCTTCTCTAGTTTTCAGCAGTTGCTCATAGGATTTGAGTTTTCCTAAGAGGGCATCTGTTGAGATTTCCTTTTGTCCTCTTGTATCTCTTATTTCCCATATTCTTGAGTCCCATGAACTTGGGAGACTCATTAACAGTTTGTCATTGATCTCTGTGAGAG
Source organism: Dactylorhiza incarnata (assembly GCA_033032865.1). NCBI lineage: Eukaryota > Viridiplantae > Streptophyta > Magnoliopsida > Asparagales > Orchidaceae > Dactylorhiza > Dactylorhiza incarnata. The sequence continues at coordinate 1,000,905 of JAWHQI010000189.1, read as the reverse complement.
AGATCTCTCTATCCGGGCTCCTTAATTCATTGATGATCAGACTGAATCTGTCATACATCTCAGATATGTTTTCTTCATGCTTCTTTTGAAAGTTCTCATATTGGGAGATCAATAGAGCCTTTCTATCTTTCCTTTCATCAGCACTTCCTTCTACCATCTTGGTAAGAGCCTCCTAGATTTCTTTGGCTGATTCACAGTCAACAACCTTTTGAAAGATTTCATCTGAGAGGGTTGAGACAAGAATGTTCACAGCTTTTGCATCACATGTTCCTGCCTTCTTCTCTTCAACTATCCACTCAGCCCTTGGAACAAGTGTTTGAGTCACTTCACCACTTGAGTCTCTTCTATAAGGCTTGGGAGGACCTGTCAAAATAACATTAAATAATTCTTCATCAATAGAATTCATATAGATCCTAATTCTTGTTTTCCAAATTGCAAACTTTTCAAGATTGCACATTGGTGGTCTGGTGGAAGCATAATCTTTGATTTGTGCCATGTGAAAAATAATTTTTACAAATATATATATATATAAGAGGTAGGATCTTTTTGATCAAGGAGTTAACCTTTTTAGATCAACCTACCTCTGATACCAATTGAAAGTGCACAGTTAACCTCACTAGAATTCTCTAGAGGGGGGGGGGTGAATAGAGATTTAAAAATACTTTGTGCAATTATATATATATGTGTGTAATAATCACAGATTTAAGCTTCCCACACACCAACAAGAATTAAGCAAGTAAAGAAGGAAAATAGCAAGAAGAAAATCACAGCACTACACAAAGAAATATAGTGGTTCCCCAAACTTTGGGTAGTCCACTCTTCTACCCCCTTGGTAGGAATTCACTATCTTGCACTGAGTCTTTTGATAAAGAGACTCTTAGAACCAGCCTGAGTCTTTTGACAAGGAGGCTCTTAGAACCAGTACAACTGAATTTTTTGAAGAGAGATTCTAAAAACTCTTTTACACTGTTTGAAAATGAAATGAAGATAAGAAGAAGAAGTAGAAGAAGTAATTGAAACAAGAAAGAATCTTCTTCCTAGCAAGAAGATTAGAAGCACAAGAAATGGTGAATGAAATCTCTCTTCTATAGTGAGAAGGAGATTGTAGGCCTTTTTCTCTTTCAAGGAGAGCTATCAGAAATTGCAGTAGTATGGCTTGTTGTTTGCTTCAGCACACTATCACTTCTCTTAGCTTTTCTCACTTTTCTCTTGGGAGCTTTTCCTCTATTGCAAATGTATGGAGTGGATCACTTCTCCTTATTCTCTGTCGACCTCCTCTTTATTTATAGCTCTGTTTCAAAGGATGTTGCTAAAGGGGAATAATCAATCAGCAAAAAGTTTCCATAATAATTAAATCTGTAGAAGGAAAGAATTCATTCTGATTTCAAATAATATCCATAATAATCTTAATCAAATTAGCCAGGAATCAAATAGAAGGAAAGACTGATTCAAAACGGCTATTAAAGAAAAATATCATTCCATAAAAATTAGATCTACAGAAAGAAGGAAAGAGATCTGGCGTGTTTGTGAATTTCTTATAGAAATCGACGTGCGTCGATTACTATTCGACGTGAACGTCGATTTCATCCTGGCTGAACGTCGAGAGGAGAATAAGGAAGGTGCGTCGACTAAGGTGCGTCGACTTTATTAAATGCGTCGAGTAGAAGTCAGAGGTACGTCGACAAAGATTACGTCGAATTCTTCTTAGAGTTACTTCGACTCATTCTGAGAGAAACATCGACTACATTTCGACGTTGCGTCGAATACTATTGGACGCATATTTACTTAGCCTAATTTTTCATTCTTAGAATTTATATTCTACTCAATTCTAGGGGTTAAGATAAATCATTTCACCAACATGGCCACTCAGGCCCGGAAATTTGATAAGAAATACTCCCAGATAGAGGGTGAGTTATTAAGGTTTCACAAAAAATTTCAGAGCCTTAAAGAGTTTATATCTTCCTCCATGGTCACAAAGGAATTCTTAACCTCCCTGGCCGGCAAGGTTAAGAAGGGTGAGAACATTTTGGAGGAAGAAAGACCTGTTATAGAGTTGGGTGGACAAAATAAAGGCGATGCCAATGAAGCTCCTGACAGAACTACTATATTCCAACAAGCACAGATCCAGGGGGAGCCTGGAGATCAGGGGGAGCTTGCTACATAAATGGTGAATGAGAAAGTAGATGCAGCAGTTCAGGGGGAGATCCTAGACATTCAGGGGGAGTCTGCTCTAAGCATTCAAAGGAATCTGGAAGTTGAAATGACAGCTATAGGAACAGCAACTGATCAGGAGAAACTTCAGATTGAAATAGAGCTAGATCAAGTAGTCAAGATTGCTCAGGAAGTTGCCCAGGAAATTGAACAAAATGCACACACTCAGGGGGAGTTTTTCAAGGAAGATAATGCTGAAGAAGCAGATGATGATGATCATCTTCATGTGGCACAAAGAAAAATTCCAAAGGTCTTCTCCAGGAAAAGAAAAACCCCTGAGAAGGAGTTCTGAACTTCAGTCACCAGATAAATTATCATATTTTGTGGAATTACATTTGGTGGAAAAACAATGCTATACAATTTCTTGATATGGAAATCTGCTTTTTGTTCTTTTCCCCTTGGTGTCTATGTTATCTTGCATGTATGTTTGATAATACTATGAAAAACTATATAAAATCACTCAGAACAAAATGTAAAATTTGTTAAGATAAATAGGGGGAGATTGTTGGGAAAAACCCTTGATTTAACTTAACAAATTAATTAAAAGTGATTTTATTCACTAGGATTTAATTTATCCATTGTATAGTGAGGGTAATTTGGCCTGTAGATGTCTTAGGTTGTCACACTCAACCTAGAGTGTTAAGACCAGTTCAAGGGCTGCACAATTGGGCAAAGTTAACAATTGCGTCGAATAGAAATCGACGCAACATCGAATAGATTCGACGCTACTCTGATAAGAAGTCCAAGCTACCTACTCTTTCTGTCGGAGTAGATCAAGTCGACGTTTCGTCGAATAGATATCGGCGTAGAGGTCATGGACTTGTCAGAGCACTTGAAGAAGTCGACGCAGCTTCTACTTCATCTCAACGCAGAAGATGTAGTTCAGAGCCAGGCAAATCAACTCGACGTACACGTCGATAAGATGTCGATGCAACGTCGACTAGCTGAGTTCAGTCAGAGAAAAGAAGAAATCAAAGCAGCTCTTAGATGAACTCGAAGTAGCGTCGATTTGAGAGGAAGTTAATTACACGCTACGTCGAATACAGTCTGTGAAAGTTCAATCTTTACAGCTGTCTTTCTGATGCTTCTATCATGGACCACATATTTTAGTTGTTCTCCAATGGCCTAATAATTGCCTAAAGAAGAAAGAAACATTAAAGAATGAGAAAAAGGCTTTCTTGGAAGGATACACCTTCTGGTTAGACGGGTCGAGAAGTAATTAAGGAAGGAAAGAGAATGTCTATCAAATATACCTTCTCAGGTCTTACCTAACAAGGAAACAAAATCAAAATAGAGACAGGGTATATAAGGATAGAGAAGGAAGAGAAGGGAGCAACATTAATCACTATCAATCGTCTCTTCTCAAGTTAGGGTTTCCTGTCTTCTTCTCCCTCACTCTCAGGAACCCTAATACAGAGTTGTGAAAGAGAATAGAAGGAACTGGGGTTCTTCATCTGATAGACCGGAAGATCCAACTACTGCTTCTCATCACCATCATATAGCAGCAGGATCTGAGGTAGAACAAGTCAAAAAGGATCTGACAAACAAAGTCTCTGCATATCATCACCATCAAAAGCAGAGGCTAATCAAGAGCAGATTCTGTGGGACTTCATATTGGTTGTTCTTCAATCAGCCATCATAAGAATTCTGAGAACATAATTCTTTCAACCTTCTCCCTTCTTCTTTCTCATTCTGTAAAAGAGTTTTATTAATCCCTCTTCAAAGGATTCAGTGGTTCAAGATCTCCTTATCAAAAGATCTGGTGGTTCAAGATCTCCTTATCAAAAGATCTGGTGGTTCATGATCTCCTTATCAAAAGATCATTGGTTCTAAGAGTCTCCTGATCAAAAGACTCAGGCACAGTGGTGCATTCCTACCAGGTGGTAGAAGAGAGGACTATCCACATTTTGGAGAACCCCTATATAATTCATTGTGTCTGTGCTGTCCAATCTTTTATTCTGCACTTATTTTCTGCATTCTGTATTCTGCCTGGATTGTTAAGCATAACTCCTTAGAATAAATTATTGTTAAACACAGTTAGGGTAGAAATATTTTAAAACTCTATTCACCCCCTCTAGAGAAATCTCAGAGGCACACTGTGCACTTTCACCTTTCTTTTATTATTTCTTTTATAAAACCTTTTAACTATTTTCTGATAAAATAATAATAATTTGCGTGAGTAGAAGTACTCAACAACCCCGTGGAATATGACACTTGATATTTATTTCTAAATATCCTATACTATGAATGATAGGTGCTCTTGCCTGTAGTTCGTAGAATTTGGAAAATAATTATATCGTAAATTTTACCTATCAAGTTTTTGGCGCCGTTGTCGGGGAAATATTTTTGTTGATATTTTGAAATCATGAATTTTATTACTTTTTTCAATCTCTTTCTCCTCCCCCATTTTTTTGCTTTATTTTCAAATTTCATTCGATTAAGTGATGGTTGTAAAATTTTCTTTCTTAAAAAAATGTTATCTCAATTGCCTGCCAAAGTTGTCGAGCTTCAAAACAAAGTCAATCTTTTGGAAGCCGCACGGAAGCGCCAAGTTATTTGTAACTTTTGTGGTGCGCCGCATCGAAGTGAGGAATGTTATACTAATTTTTACCCTCAAAATTTTTCTTATGGAAATAATTTTGAGTTTATTTATGAAAATAATTATTCAAACTTTGATGACAATAATTCCTCTAGTTTTCATGTGAATGATTTTTCCGATTCTAATAATTTTTCTTCCAACTCCGATGTAGATTATTCATGGTGGGATGATCACCCAGATAGTTTCCGTAGAAAGGATAATAATTATTTAGGTTCGAATTTTTGTTCTTCTTCTTGCGCACCGCAAGTTTCGTTTTCTAATATTGGGGAATTTTCTCAACATCAATTTGATCATACTCCCCAAAATTTAGATGTGAATATTATTTCTTCTATTCTCCATCTTTGGAAAATTAAATTATGGAGGGACATGATTTTTCATGTACCCCCATAGTTTTTTTTACCAAAAATGAAGAAAACCTTTTGTACCAAGAATTTCGTAATGTTATGGACACACCGGTTGAAATAGTCGAAGACAAGTTTTTTCCCCTACTCCACCCGGATCTTCTTTTGTTTGTCATGATTTTTCACAAAATTCTTCTACTTGTGTTGAAATTCATGAAAAATTTGTGTCCGAAAAGTTTACTCCGCTTGGTAATGCACTAGATGTTTCAAAAGAAAATTTTATTTTAGAAAATGGACAACCGCTGCTTAATCATGAATTTTCACAAGAAACTCCTCCTTGTGAAAACTTTTCTGACTCGCTTAATCTTGATTATTTTAATTCTAACAATTTTCATATAGAGGATGGGCTGTTACAATCACACGTCCTTACCGATCCATTTGCCGCTCATCTCCAACAATCCAAATTACCTAAGGTATGTATGAGTAATTTGGATTCACAATTTCAAACTAACGGACAACAAAAGAATCAAGACTATAGCGGAGGAGTCGTCGAGCACCAGTTTTCGGCATATTCACCAAAGCGTGAATTAAGGGAGTTGCCTATGCATTTTTCCTATGTTTATCCTTTCAGCTAACCCTTAACGTCTAGCTAATAGACGATAAACAAAATGCTCTTGTGAGGCACCCCTTGCTTATCTTTATTTTTCTTGCACTTTACTTTTTCTGCATTTTATTTCCTTTTCCCTTCTACTTGGCTTATAAACATTGGGGACAATGTTTATTTTTAAGTATGTGGGTGTATTCTCTTATTTTCTATTTTTATTAAAAAATCCAAAAAAATTAGAAAAACTTTTTCAAAAATCATAAAAAAATGTGTTTTTCTTTCTTTATTTTAAATTTTTGTTATAAAAATTTACAACATTCAAAAAAATGTTTTCTTTTAAAATTGTATGTCTTTGTGTCTTCTTTTCTTCTTATGCAAAATTAAAATACCAACAAAATTAAAAAAAATTAAAAATTATTTCTTGCGAAAGGGCCGTGTTGGGCTTTCATCCCACAAAACCGCCTAGTGCCTTGCGAGCCCGTCATTGGGTGGCCCTTGGGAAGTCCAAGAATAAAAAAATATTTATGTTTTATTATATAAATCCAAAAACAATTAAAAATCCTAATAAAATAAATTTTGTAATATTAAAATTCTCCAAACTTCAGTTTTGCAAAATTAATTTTAATTATGAGTCTTCTTTATAGGATTTTTAAAGAGTTTTCTTTTTATGAATTTTTAATTTTATATTTCTCTTCAAAATATGTTAGATTTAATTTTTAGATAAATTTGATTTAATGAGTTTTTCATTATCTTGATTTGCTTAGAATATTTCTTAGTTTTATATTCTCTTCTTAAAATATCATAATTCAATTTTGTAGAAATTATGTTAAATATCGTTAGATTTTACTTATATTAAGTTGAACTTATGATTTCTTTTAGATTGCTCAAATTGTTTTATATGCTCTTAAAATGTATCTTTGGAATTTTTCTAGCCTTTAAACCCTAGCCCTTCCCCTACCTTTTTATTTAACCATTTATTTGACATAAAAAATATAGGTTTGAAAAGATCATATGTCATGAAATGAGAAGATAAAATTCATCATTCCTAAACATATGCACCCAAATTTGTAAAAGATTATATGTCATGGAGTTGAGAGGATAAAATTCATAACTCCTAAATATATACATTGGGAAATATAAAAAAGAAGAAGGAATTTAAAAAAGATGGAAATGAGAGGATAAAATTCATCATTTCCTATATACAAAGTAACTTCTTCAATGCCAATTTTACCTCAATTAGCCAAGTTCATTTGCTTATCCAAGATATTTTTGAGAGAGCATTGTTAATAGTTTGTAGTTTTCTAAAAGTTTCTCATAATGTTTAAAGTTTCTGTAATTTTAATCTTGGATTATTTTACTTAATTCAATGCAATTTTATTTATGAAGATTTAGTTTGAGAATTTCAAAACTAATATTTATTTTACTTATTTCAATTTATGAATTATAAATTACTTCTTATAAATCTCAATTTTAATATCTTAACTTATTTTGGCATGAGACTTATAAAATTTGGAATACATAATTAGAAGTAAATCTTTTTGGAATGTCTTATAAATTATTCTCATACTTATAAATTAGTTTTTCTCTAGAATAGCAAAAGCTTAAGAATGTGAGTATTTGATAGTACATAATTTATAGTTATTTTTATATAATATTTTAGTAGTAATTAATTAGTGTTTATATAATTTTAGTTTAATATATATCTAATTTACTATATTTTGTAATTTCAGGTAATTTGGGGCTGCTAATAACAAATTCAAGCCCATAGCCGTGTTCAGGGGAATTTCCAGAACAAATCTGCAAAAATCCTCAGTACACGCCCTAGGTCACAGGCGTGACCTGGGGGCGTGACCCAGTTGGTTGTGCCCCAGTCTCCAGCTCCAAGAATATCTGACACGTCGGTTTAGTATTACACGCCCCAGGTCACGGGCGTGACCTGGGGGTGTGACCTTCAGATCACGGGCGTAACTCGCCCAGCAAGCATTTAATACAAGCAGTTTCTGCCGCCGAGCCATTAGAGCTTACACGCCCTTGGTCACGGGCGTGACCAAGGGCGTGACCTCTCCCGCAACTGCCAGATTAACTCTCCATCACGCCGTTTCCAGTCATGGCACGCCCTTGGTCACGACCGTGACCAAGGGGCGTGACCCGCCTATTGATGAAATTTGGCGGTTTTTCTCCGAACGTTCCAGGGCTTTCAAGACGCCAGTTTCGTACCTTACACTCCCTAGGTTACGGGCGTGACCTAGGGGCGTGACTTCCAAAACTTTTGCTTATAAATTCTCGCTGCTGCCTTGAAGCTAGGAATCCAGTCCATCCTTCGATTGGATCATTTTTAGCTTAGTTTTTCTGCATTTTAGTGTAATTTTATTTATGCAATTTACTTTATGTCTTGCAATTTTCAATTCGTAGTCTAGATTTTCTTTTCTCGCAATTGTAATTTTCTTTTCATAGTTATAAAATGCTCTTTTTCTTCAATCGTGAGTAGCTAATTTTATAACATTTGATCGGATGATTTCTTAAGTAGTGTTATTTTGTAATCTCTTCTTCATAGTTTGGTTTTGGAAAATTAGGATTTATCGTTGATTTGCAATGATTTGATTTCATATTTCTAGGGTATGATAATTAATTTGGAGCCGTATTCTAGTTGATCGAGAGATCCGTGAATACGTGTAGATCACTCATCGGTAGAAAGAATTGCTTGCACTCCTCGAGAGAGTGTGACACAAATCTTCTGGATTGGAGTCAAATCCAATAGTGGGGCTCACCGCATAAAGCAAGCTTAGGGGTTTCGACTGGCCGAGGGGTCTTAATCGATCAACCTAAGGTTAGGTGGTAGTTCTCTCGAGAGAGGCTCTACCATATTTTAGGAACCTCCACTGTCAAGATTGTCCAAATCAATTTATGATGTTTACGAAATATTTTACTTAAGAAGGATTCTCGATCAAATGTTTCCTTTCTTTTATTATTTATTTTATAAAACCATTTAACTATTTTCCAATAAAATAATAATAATTTGCGTGAGTAGAAGTACTCAACAACCCCGTGGAATATGATACTTGACATTTATTTCTAAATATCCTATATTATGAATGATAGGTGCTCTTGCTTATAGTTCGTAGAATTTGGAAAATAATTATATCATAAATTTTACCTATCAACTGCTTTCTCGCCTAGGGTTTCAACCTAAGTTGATCAATTGGGCAGGTGTGGTTATGCCGCGGGGGATTTACCGACATTGCTTTCCTTAGAGAGATCAACCTAGTTGTGGGTCCCCTGTAGGCACCGCTCGAGAGTACCTTAGGAGTATTCGATGGTCACAGACTAAGATGATCAGTTGGGCAGGTGTGGTTATGCCGCGGAGGCTATACCGACATTGCTTTCCTTAGAAAGATCATCAAAGCTGTAACTATATCCCTTTCGGGGCACGATAGAGCTAACAGTCACCTGGACCTCCCTTGATGTAGAGGTGTGTTAGATACCGGTCGGGATCCAAAATTCTGAAGACCTCCGCACGGGAATTGGCAAGTTTCCACTACACGTGTGCAAAAACTCCCCGTTACACATGGTCCTCGTGGTATTATGCTAATGAATACAATCCGAGGGGGTTCAAGCAGAACTTGGCGATGTCTCTAAGATTCAGTGAGGGATATATAAAAAAGTACAGAGTCAACAGACTGGGAAACGTGTCAGTATGGGGCTTCTCATTGAATATCAAAAATGCAAATAATGAAAACACTATTTTAAGGATAGAATCATTTGAGATCATCACCGCTCCAAGTACGTGAGATGTCTTCACCATCACTTGTTTGGAGGCGATAAGCCCCACTCATTAATGCTTCCTTGACGATGAATGGTGTACAACGCCATATTCGTCGAGTGGGACCCCCGGCTTAAGACGGACAGGAGAGCAAGCCAGAAGAGCATTCTCCTAGGTCATAAGAGGAAGAGGAGTCTCAGGGCGAGTGTGGATCTCATTTCCAGGGCATTCGCCCATCCAGGAGTGCGAGTTCGTGAGAGGCCAGATGAATGGTACCCCCATGGACAACTCGCCCCGTCAGAATCAAGTATGCGGGAAGCCTGGCAAGTGGTACCCTCACAGACCACTCGTCCAGAAATCTTTGGTGGTAAAATTACCCGAATACCCTTTGTGTGCCACCAATAGCCCTTCAGAACAATGAAGTTAGGCTGTTCGCAGACCAATTTGTGGTGCGATTAGTAAAACCAAAAGGCAGATTCATGCTATTTGCAGACCAGACTTGAAAAACTATAAATAGAGCCTTAAGGGCACCTTGGAGGAGATCAGATCTTTTAGGCTCTCTCCTCCTAGTCAAGTTTTGGTTGGTTGCTAGTGCCCTCCAAGGTGCCCGACTGAGCATTGGTTTTGGAGGGGAAGCTCTCTAAGATCTTTCGGGTGTGTGGCGGGACCTCCTCGCTACAGCCTTGGGGCTATTCCTAGTTCTTCATCCACAGTCAAGAGCATAAGTGAGGGATAAGTAGGCATGAGCTACACCCCCCTGTGGGTCCGAACTCAAGAGACCGGTTGCCGATTTTAACATTTTTGGTGCGGTGAGCGTGGACCGTAGCCTGTGCAAGAAAATCCCAAGCTGAGCTCCATGGCTGGAGAGGGAGGAGAAGGATCCGACCAAGGCCACTGGCAGCCACCCGCGAAAGAGGTAACACTGGAAATGTTTGAAGGCCTCGGGCGATAGATCCTGCAGACCTTGCAGCTTGCTTTCGCCGCGAGGAGCGAGTTTGAGACACCCGCAGTTCCGGTGGTCACTCCCCAGCAGATAGGCGAGAAAGCCCTCGGCCACCGGCCCGGGAAGAAGGTAACAACAGAGGCGAATGCGCGAGATCTCCCATGGAGGCAACTGTTCGGTAGACCGGCGAGTGCGGAAGTCTACGAGTTGACTCCGCGTGAGAGGACCACTCGCAGAGCAGGGGAAGGTAGCCCCTTTTGTGAGTTGATCCTCTCGGCCCCGGTTCTAGAGGGGTTCAGAGGGCCAGAGATGTCTTACTACACCGGCAAGGATAACCCAGTCCTGCACTTGCAGTGGTTCGAGGACATGGTCTCAATCCTCCCCATGTAAGATGCCTCCCAGTGTCGGCTCTTTGCCACCACCTTGAAGGAGAAGGCGAGGGAATGGTTTCACCAGCTCCCATTGGGGTCTATCTATGCCTTCGAGGACCTATGTCGGAGATTCAGGTTGCGTTTTTCAACATCAAAGAAGAGGCAGAAGGATGCGGAGGCACTCTTAAAAATTATGCAAGGGCCAGGGGAGTCACTGGCTCATTATGTGGATAGGTTCTAGGAAGAGGTCCTGCAAGTCCAGGAGGTGCCAGGGTTCACGCTCCAGCTGGCCTTCATAGTAGGGCTGCGGGAGGGGTTCTTCAAAATGTACCTAAAGCAGAAAGCCCCTATGTCCTTCGAGGTATTGATGGAGAGGGCGGCGGAAGAGATCGAAGGGGAGGCTGCCAACCAAGAGTTTGCGAAGAGGTTGGCAAGGCTGAGTGAGCTGGAGGTGTGATAACAAGAGGGAAGAAGAAGGGATGAGCCCAGAGGTCAGGGGTTTCAGGGGCAGCAGCGGGATTGGGGGAATCAGGAGCCCAATAACTGACAGGCTTGGAGACCCAAGGAAGGACCAGCGCGAGGTCAGGAAAGAGGGTAACAATCGAGGGGGTAAGGGAGGGTCAATTATCCGGGATGGAGGCAGGGTCCCAGACCCCCTCACCCCCCTCGAGAGCAAGCCATGACAGTAGGCCGAGGAAGAGGAGGAAGAGGTGGAAGAGGAAGGGGAGGAAGAGGGGGTAGGGTGGCATTGCCCTATTCTGACTTCCACCACGAGGAAGGTCACCCGATGGTCACCAGCCCGAAGTTTCTAGAGGTGAGGGCAAGAGGTCAGCAGTAGCAGCAACCTATAAAGATTGAAGAAGTGCTACCCGAAGAGAGGGAAGATATATGTGAGGACAGGGCAGACGTGGGAGCCAGGGGGGATCAGAGTGATCCATGGAGGGGTTGGGATTGAGGCAACCCGCAAGAGGAGCTTCCAAGCGATGTTCCGGAGGAGCGTAGCGTCGACCTCCCAAGCCCCACCCCCCTCAGAGAAGCTCACCTTCTCATCGGAGGACATGCCAGATTACGAGGATCCGTTCTGTGACGCCTTGGTGATCCAGACAGCAATCGAGAAATTCACGGTCTCCCTGATCTTGGTCGACAATGGGAGCTCCGTGAACGTAATCTTCAAGAAGGCTTTCAACGCCATGGAGGTGGAAGCAAAGAGGGTGCAGGCCTTGGATGGGCCGTTGTTCGAATTTTTCGGAGAAAGGAAGGAGGTTGAGGGAGGAGTTGACCTCCATGTGACGTTGGGAGGGGTCTATAGGAACTGCCGGTTTGTCATTGTCGATGCTCCGAGCAGCTACAATGCAATCTTCGGATGCCCTCTCATCAGTACCTTCCGGTGCGTTCCCTTGTCCTTCCACCAGTGCTTGAAGTTTCACAGCGGAGGAGTCCAGGTCCGAATATGGAGGAATGCAAAGGTGGTGAGGTAGTGCTATGTGCCTACCGTCAACACAATCTCCTGGATGGCGGAGGCTGAGAAGGTGAATAGGGAGATGTGGGGGCCAGAAGGGCCGGAAGAAGAGAAGAAGGCAGGAGAAGGAGAGAGCAGCATCCAAGAAGAGGAGATGGAGGAAGCTCAGGGGTAGCAGGCTGAGTCGTTGGAGGAGGTTGCGGTGGAAGAGGAGACCCTAGCATAGGGAAGAGAGGCAGGGGGCAGATGGGAAGAGCCACCCCAGCTCGAGGCGGCAGAAGAGGTAGTCAAGATGGAGGTCACCACTCAGGAGGGGAAGGTGGAGAAGGTGCGGGTCAGTGGGGGCCTCGGCCCGGAGGACAGGAAGAAGATGCTAGAGTGCATCCAAAGGAGCGTGGACATCTTCGCATAGAGCGCGACAGACATGTCGGGCATCGATGCGGACGTGGCCTTCCATCAGCTCAACCTCGAGGCAGAAACTCGCCCCATCCAACAGAAGAGGAGGCCTATTGCCGACAAGATGGAGGAGCCATTCCGAGGGGAAGTGGAGAAGCTCCTCAAAGCAGGTTTTGTCTCAGAGATCCAGTATCTAGGCTGGGTCTCCAATGTCGTAATGGTGAAAAAGGGCGATGGCCGCTGGAGAATGTGTATCGATTTTTCCCTTTTAAACAATGCCTGCCCTAAGGATTGTTATCCTTTGCCTCAGATCGTCGCGCTGGTTGACTCAGCCGTCGGCTTTTCTGTAATGAGTTTTTAGATGCTTTTTCAGGTTATCATCAGATCAGGATGCACCCCCCAGATGTCAAGGATGTCTCCTTCATCATGAGGGAGGGATGGTACTGCTACAAGATGATGCCATTTGGGCTGAAAAATGCGGGGGCAATATACCAGAGGATGATGGATCGCGTCTTCCGGGAAAAAGAGGAAGGAACTTGGAGGTATTCGCAGGCGACCTCATGGTAAAGAGCAAGGATGTGAGCTCCCACCTCTAGGATCTCGAAGAGACCTTTGCCACCCTGCACAGGTTCAAGATGAGGTTGAACCCTTCAAAATGTGTCTTCGGCGCCAGCAAGGGGAAGTTTCTGGGTCACCTCCTTACCCCGGCAGGGGTGGAGCATAACCCAGACAAAGTAAAAGCCATAACGGAGTTGGGATCGCCATGAAATACTAAGGAAGTCCAGCACCTGACTGGAAATCTAGCAGCATTGAGTAGGTTTCTCTCCTGGGCAGGAGAGAAATGCTCCCCCTTTTTAAGGTGTTGCAAGGCAATCAAAAGTTCGAGTGGACAAAGGAGTGTGAGGAGGCCTTCCAAACCTTAAAAAATCAGCTCACCAAGGCTCCGCTCCTCTAGGGCCCTAAGGAGGGTGATAGTCTAAACTTGTATCTCGGAGTAGGGGCTGAGGCCGTGAGCTCTGTCCTGGTCCGGGAAGAGGGTAAGAAGCAGTTGTCCATCTACTACGTAAGTAAGGTTTTGAAGAAGGCAGAGCTTCGGTACCCAATTTTTGAAAAGCTGGCATTCGCTCTGGTCATTTCGGCCAGGAAGCTTAGGCCATATTTCCAGGCCCATTCGATCTAAGTAGTGACTGACCACCCCCATCGCAAAATTTTCGAGGGAGTAGATCATTCAGGGAGGCTCGCAAAGTGGTCGGTGGAACTAAGTGAATTTGACATCACCTTCATCCTGTAGCTGTCAATGAAGGCTCAAGTTGTGGCGGATTTCATGGCTGACTACGTGGTTGAGATGGAAGAGGAGAAAGCCCTTCGTCACGTCACCTGGAAGCTGTGGGTCAATAGGGCCTCGGGGAAGAACTCCCTAGGAGGGGGAGTGTTGTTGAAAAGCCACCACGGGGTGAAAATTGAGCAAGCGTTGGTGATACATTTCACCATTACCAACAACCAGGCAGAGTACGAGGCCGTGATCACCGGCTTATGTCTAGCCCAGGAATTGGGGGTTCACGATGTGGAGGTCCTCACCTATTCAATGGTAATAGCCTCAGAGATTAAGGGTGAGTTCGAGGCAACGGAGCCCACCCTCAGGAGGTATCTAACCAAAGTGAGGGGTCTCATTGGAACATTCAAGACCTTCTCCATCAAACACATACCAAGGGAAGAGAGTACCCCTGCAGATTGGTTGGCCAAAGTCGGTCCTCGGGCGGGAGGGACCTTGACAGATCTGTTCTGCCCATCGATTGAAGAGGGGGAACTCATGAATATAGAGCGGCGGCCCTCGTGGAAGGACCCTTTCGTGACCTTCCTAACAACGGGCAAGTTTTCGGAAAAGGTTCCAGACCAAAGGCGCTTTCGGTACAAGTCGACCTACTATGTGCTTCACGAAGGGGACTTGTATCGAAAGACTCTCTCGAGACTCCTAGCGCGATTCATATCTGAGGAGGAAGTCCCGAGGGTTTTGGAGGAGGTTCACTCCGGAGAATGTTGTTAAAATTTTGATTTGAATCGTTTAGGAGTAAGCAGGAGTTGCATCAACTGAGTTATAGCCAAACAACCACAATGCCACACAGCAACACAAAAGATTTTATTGAATCACAAACTTGATTTACAGAGCGAGGTATACATGGCGATACTTGATTCGTAAGAATCACGAAGGAGAGAAGAACAAAACACCAAAAAATAAATCTGGCGGTTTGACAAGCAGAGACCGCATAGACCGCTCAACTCCAGAGATCGCCCAGCTAGACCTGAGACCGCGCGAACAGAAAATAGACAGGCCGCCTGCACCGCAAGACCGCCACCTCAGACCACACAAACTGGAGCTTTATTGAACAAAGAACTGAAGCTGTCGCCAGACCGCAACTCAGATCGCCTAACCGCTGAAGGTCGCCTGATCGCTGAGCTCGATGCGAACAGCACAAGAACATACATAAACCAGTTCGCAGACAGACCGTTGCCGAACTGTTTATTCAAGCCACTGGGAATCACCAAGGAAGGAGACCTTAACCTGCTGACCGCACACCTACGAACACAACAAACAATCAACTCGCTTCCGAGACCGCCCGACCTCAAAGTTGAGACCGCACGAATTAACCCAGGCTCTAGTTCTTACAGTTCTCGTTATGAATGACGGGCCATGCACCCCTATTTATAGGCGGGTAGACAGATGTCATCACCGCACAGGAGGGATACAATCACCACCCGTCAGATCGCCAGTGGTCTCACAAGGTAGACCGCGCGTTCAGACCTCTTGGACAACCTTCCATCCAAGACCGCAGATCAGCAGACAGATCGCGCACAAGTCGCGCAAACACGAGACCGCGCACAAACCGCGCGGGCACAAGAACGCTCCTTCCTTAGAACACCAGTAGCAAAACAAGAACCATCTAGCCGACATCAGACAAGTCGCCAGATCGCTAGCACAAGCCTCCCGGTCAGGCGGTTACATAAGAACAGACCGCCCGGTCTTCTACAAAGAAGATAGACAGACCAAGAAGAACAACCCGGAGAGAGACCGCAACAACCAGGAACAAACCGGCAAACCAGCAGACCGCCAAAACAGACCGGCAGAGCCAGACCGGCAGATCACTGACACAGACCGCGCGGTCTCTGTGGTCACCCAAAATCAGACCGCCCGGTCACCTCCACTTCACTTCAACAATTTCAACACTCCCCCTTGAAGTGGGAAGTGGAAACTAGCCCGAGTAAACTCCGCAACTGAGTAAACGGTCCTTTTGCCAGCGGCTTTGTGAAGATGTCTGCAACATTGTCCGCACTCCGAACATGCTCGACCATAAGAGATCCTCCCAACACCTTTTCACGAATGAAATGGTGTTCACTCTCAATATGCTTGGTCCTCGCGTGACAAACTGGATTATTAACCAGCTTGAGAGCACTCTCATTGTCCCCGCGTAGCATAGTGGGACCTCGAACCTCCTCATGAACGTCCTCTACCAACCTCTTGAGCCAAACGACTTCCTGAGCTGCCAAGGCCGAAGCCTTGTATTCCGCTTCTGTGGTAGATACAGACACCGAGTCCTGCTTTTTGCTGCACCAAGAAATAGCTGTGGGGCCCGTCATAAAGACAAAACCAGACGTTGATCTCCGATCATCCACGTCTCCCCCATAATCCGCATCCATATATCCAAGCAACTCCAAGCTTGACCCTCTCCTATATAGGAGACCCAAATCAGAGGTCGACTTCACAAATTTCAGAATTCCTTTTGCCGCTAGAAGATGAGGCTTCCGTGGCTCTGCCATGTACCGACTCACTTTTCCAACTGCATAAGCAATATCAGGCCTCGTGATGGTCAAGTAGATCAAGCTCCCAACCAGAGCTCGTAACACCAACGGATCAGATAGAACTCTCCCCTCATCCTTTCAAAGTTTATGATGCTGTTCCAGAGGTATATAGCTGCTCTTCCCTTCCTCCATGCCAAATCGTTGAATGATTCGCTCCGCATATCCGGCCTGAGAAACGAGCACTCCGCTCTCCCGCCTCTGAACCTCGAGTCCAAGGAAATGGTGAAGCTCACCCAAATCCTTCATCTCAAATCTGATAGCAAGCTCGGCTCTCAGCCTTGCTACTGCCTCCTTCGAGTTCCTGGTGACAATCATGTCATCCACATACAGTATAACAATAACTCGAAGTGTCCCCTCCTTCTTGACGAACAAGCTAGAATCAGAGTCTGAAGCAAAGAACCCGCAGAATAGAAGATATTCCGCGATCTTTCCATACCACGCCCGAGGCGCTTGCTTCAAACCATACAGGGCTTTCTTCAGTTTGCAGATGTAATCCGGACACTCCTCCAAGATGAAGCCCGGCGGTTGGATCATATAGATATCCTTGTCGATTTCGCCGTATAAGAATGCATTCTTAACGTCGAGCTGCCAAATATCTCATCCACTTGAAGCCGCCAAAGCAATAACAAATCGAACCGAAGTCATCTTTGCCACTGGACTAAACGTCTCATCATAATCTTCACTATACTGCTGTGAGAACCCGCGAGCTACAAGGCAAGCCTTGTATCGCTCGATCGTACCGTCAGCTTTCTTTTTGAGTTTATAGACCCACTTGCATGTCACAGGGGTAATGCCCTTGGGCCTGGGCACTAGAGACCAAGTCTCATTATTCTTGAGAGCATCCATCTCCTCTTGCATAGCAATGTCCCACTGCTTCACGCCTTTGGCCTTCTCAAAGCTCGACGGCTCCCTCTCATCCAAGGGACCAGCAAAGAAACATGAGACGAAGCTCACCATGTTTCCTCCTGTGTATCGATCCGGTGGCTTAATAGTCCTCTTCGACCTCCTAAGTTGTTGCACCTGACTAGCCACCTCCTCAGCTGCTTCTTCTGTGCTAGATCCTCTTCCAGATGAACTTGGAGCCTCGCTCCCCTTGCTTCCAGAACCTGAAGCCTCCATCTCTGATCTCGACACAACAGGAACTCCTGGTGAAACAGGCAACTCCACTTGAAGATTTTCCGCAGCCTTCCCTTCTTTATCTACCCTGTTCTCTGGTAGTTCAACTCTTGAACTCCTCTTGTAGGAAGTCACCTCATCGAACACCACATCACGAGATACAAAAGATCTTCGAGTCTCAGGATCCATGCATCTCCATCCTTTCTTCCGCTCATCATATCCAACAAATACTAGCTTCCTTGCTTTCGCATCTAGCTTTGTCCGAAGAGCATCAGGAATATGCACATGACAGGTTGACCCAAACACCGGAAGGTGTGCAATAATTGGTTTCTCCTTGAACATCAGTTCGTGAGGGGTCTTCATGTTGATAGGACTTAGAGGCATCATGTTGATGACGTAAGCCGCACAAGACATTCCCTCCGCCCAGAAGGACTTTGGAATACTCTTAGCATGAAGCCAGCATTTGCAAGTTTCCGTCAGATGACGGATCTTCCATTCTGCAACGCCATTTTGCTGTGGAGTATGGGCACAAGTGAGCTCTCTCCGAACGCCGTGTTTCCTGCAAAAACTTGAGAACTCACCAGAGGTGAACTCCCCACCATTGTCAGTTCTCAATTTTTTCACCCGCAGGCCTAACCGACCTTCAACCAGCTCCTTGAACTCCACGAACCTCGCAAAAGCTTCCGACTTCTCTTTCAAAAAATACACCCAGACATATCTGGTGTAATCGTCAATCAACACCAACATATATCTGTTGCCTCCAAGGCTTGGGGTGGCAGTCGGTCCCATCAAATCACCGTGAATGCACTCCAACGACGCTTTGCATCTTGTTTGTGATTTATCAAATGGAAGTCGATGAGACTTACCAAACTGACATCCCGCACAAACATGACCGTCTCCATAGGAGGACAAGCTAGACAAGCCCTTGACAAGGCCCCTTACCGCCATAGCCTTCAATTTGTCCATGCCTACATGCCCCAACATTTCATGCCAGATAGCCGCGCTATCATTGGTCTTCATTTTATCAACATAGGTACTTGTCGATAACATGAACAAGTCCTTCACCCTCTTTCCAATATGGATAACATCTCCCTTTATTTCCGGTTGAGTTTTAAGAAACATCACTTCTGTTGGGCCAAACAGAACGTGTTAACCAGCATCGACCACTTTGGTCACAGAGAAGAGATTCTTCTTCATACCCGGCACGTGATAAACACTCCTCAAGGTGAGTGGACCCTTATCACTGCTCAAAGAGACAACTCCTTCTTGTTCTACTGCATGAACAGAATTATCAGTCGTTATGATAGCACCATTTCCTGAGTAAGGCGCCAAAGAAGAGAACTTTGATTCATCCCCGGTGAGGTGATGCCCACACCCTGAATCAACAATCCAATCCTCTTCGAAGTTGATGGCAGCCAAGGCCTTAACGGGCATAGCCGTCATATTAGCCGCAAAGGCTCCTCCCCATCCAGCTTCATCAGACATTGACTTCTCCTTCTCCGCTGCATGTCCCAGCTGAAGATTAACCCGACAATCCTTCTTGAAGTGGCCGGTCTTATTGCACCTGAAGCACCTTGGTCCCTCTCCCATCTTCTTCCCATCAGACTTAGGAGCATAACCCCTATCCTGCTGACCTGAAGTAGAGGGTCCATCATAACCCAGCTTCTTCTTCTCCCACTTCTTCTTCTTCTTCCCAGAGAACAACACATCACTATCTCCCCCAGAGATAGAAGTCCCCGCCATCTGTCTTGCCAAACTTTCTTGCGAAGCAAGTAAGTTCTCCAGCTCCAACAAAGAAGGTTGATTTGCCCAACCCTGAACTGAAGTCACAAAGGCAAGATACTCCTTCCGCAACCCGCGGATGATATGCCTCTTCAGTTTTGCCTCCGAGATGGGCTCATCAGGGTCCAATGCAGAAATCTCTGATGTGAGGTTCTTCATCTTAAGAAAGAAGGTAGAGATTGAAAGATCACCTTGAGAGGCCTTCGCCAACTCATTTTCAAAAAACTGTAGCCGAGCTACATTCTTCTTATTAAACAACCCGTCCAAAGACGTCCAAATCTCAGCAGCACATTTACATCCAATGATGTGATCAAACAGCTCTGGTGAGATAGCCCTCTTGAGTGTGAACTCTGCCTTAGCATTAGTCCTCCTCCAAAGTCTCACCTCTGCCATATTATCTCCTGCTAGAAACACCTCTTGTGTGTCTTCTCCTCCAACTATCTCCCATAGATCCTCGCCAAGTAAGTAACTCTCCATACATGACCTCCATTTCTTATAGATAGTCGATGTAAGGAGTTCAATACCTAGCCCTCTTGCGTATCCACCTTCCATGGCAATCTATGTGGTCTCTTCTTCACAAAGACGTGGCAACTCAAGTTGATCACTGCTTATCCACTCCAACAAACTGGCTCTGATACCATGTTAAAATTTTGATTTGAATCGTTTAGGAGTAAGCAGGAGTTGCATCAACAGAGTTATAGCCAAACAACCACAATGCCACACAGCAACACAAAAGACTTTATTGAATCACAAACTTGATTTACAGTGCGAGGTATACATGGCGAGACATGATTCATAAGAATCACGAAGGAGAGAAGAACAAAACACCCAAAAACAAATCTGGCGGTTTGACAAGCAGAGACCGCACAGACCGCTCGACTCCAGAGATCGCCCGGCTAGACCTGAGACCGCGCGAACAGAAAACAGACAGGCCGCCTGCACTGCAAGACCGCCACCTCAGACCGCACGAACTGGAGCTTTATTGAACGAAGAACTGAAGCTGTCGCCAGACCGTAACTCAGATCGCCTAACCGCTAAAGGTCACCTGATCGCTGAGCTCACTGCGAACAGCACAAGAACAAACATAAACCAGTTCGCAGACAGACCGCTGCCGAACTGTTTATTCAAACCGATGGGAATCACCAAGGAAGGAGACCGCAACCTGCTGACCGCACACCTGCGAACACAACAAACAATCAACTCGCTCCAAGACCGCCCGACCTCAAAGTTGAGACCGCACGAATTAACCCAGGCTCTAGTTCTTACAGTTCTCGTTATGAATGACGGGCCATGCACCCCTATTTATAGGCGGGTCGCTCCAAGACCGCCCGACCTCAAAGTTGAGACCGCACGAATTAACCCAGGCTCTAGTTCTTACAGTTCTCGTTATGAATGACGGGCCATGCACCCCTATTTATAGGCGGGTAGACGGATGTCATCACCGCACAGGAGGGATACAATCACCACCCATCAGATCGCCAGCGGTCTCACAAGTTAGACCGTGCGATCAGACCGCTTGGACAACCTTCCATCCAAGACCGCAGATCAGCAGACAGATCACGCACAAGTCACGCGAACACGAGACCGCGCACAAACTGCGCAGGCACGAGAACGCTCCTTCCTTAGAACACCAGGAGCAAAACAAGAACCATCTGGCCGACTTCAGACAAGTCGCCAGATCACCAGCACAAGCCGCCCGGTCAGGCGGTTACATAAGAACAGACCGCCTGGTCTTCTACAAAGAAGATAGACAGACCACGAAGAACAACCCGGAGAGAGACCGCAACAACCATGAACAAACCGGCAAACCAGCAGACCGCCAGAACAGACCGGCAGAGCCAGACCGGCAGAGCCAGACCAGCAGATCACTGACACAGCCCGCGCGGTCTCTGCGGTCATCCAAAATCAGACCGCCCGGTCACCTCAACTTCATTTCAACAATTTCAACAAATGTGGTAGTCATTCAGGGAGCAGGACATTGGAGGCAAGGATAATGAGGCAGGGGTACTTCTGGCTGACCCTGAGCATGGACTCAGCGGAGTTTGCCAAAAAGTGTCAGAAGTGTCAGTTGTTCTCCCCGCTTCAACTCTTGCCGGCTCAGAGGCTAAGGATCATCACAGCGCCATGGCCCTTCTCCATATGGGGAATAGATCTGGTAGGACCTTTCCCCCAGACAAGTGGGAAAAGAAGGTTTCTCTTGGTTATGATTGACTACTTCTCTAAGTGGTTGTAAGTTAAAGCTTTGGCCAAGGTCACCTCCCAAGTAATCCGCAACTTCGTGTGGTGGGAGATCATCTGCCGACATGGGCTACCACAGGCCATAGTCACAGATAATGGTCTGCAATTCTCCAGTGAAGAGTTCATCAGCTTCTGCAGCCAATCAGGGATAAATCTCAGGTTCGCATCCGTCCATCACCCCAGGAGCAACAGGTAGGTGGAAGCGGCAAATAAGATCATAGTGAACCTGCTCAAAAAGAAAGTGGAGAACATGAAGGAGAGTTAGGTAGAGCAACTACCTTCGGTCCTACGGGCCCTAAGGACTACACCCAACATCGCCACTAGAGAGACCCCCTTCAAGCTCTCCCACGGTTGTGAGGCTGTTATCCCCGTGGAGTTTGAAGTCAAGACACCGCGGGTAAGGGTCGCCGAGGAGGGTGATGAAGAATGGAGAGCAGGGGACGAGGAGGAGCAGCGGCTCTCCCTGGATCTTATCTAAGAGGTCCGGGATATCGCCTCCATTCGAAAAGAGGAAGTCAAGCGGCGGATGGCCAAGTACTTTGACAGGCATATCAGGATCAAGCAATTCAAGAAGGGGGACCTTGTGTTAAGAAAGGTCGACGCGGCTGGAAGGTCTGCCGTAGTAGGAAAGCTCAATCCCAATTGGGAGGGCCCCTATGTCGTGGAAGAAGCCCTAAAGTCGGGAGGGTATAGCCTACAGAATGTGGAAGGCGAGTCCATTGGTCACGCGTGGAGTGGTGACGACTTGAAGTGCTTCTATCCCTAAGTTTATGCAACAAGAGCATCTGAGCTTTAAAAACTTCATCTTCTTATACATATGTAGTGCAATGGCTTGCGTAGTAATGTTCGAAAGGTTCAAAGGTTGGCCCCGATCAGACCCGCTGACCAGACTCTCATCTAGCTGGCAGGGTCGTAGGCTCACTCAGTGGCAGGTTCTAAAGGTTCAAAGGTTGGACCCGAGCAGACCCGCTGACCAGGCTCTCATCTAGCTGGCAGGGTCGTATGCTCACTCGGTGGCAGGTTCCAAAGGTTCAATGGTTGTCTCCGAGTATACCCGCTGACCAGGCTCTCATCTAGCTGGAAGGGCCGTAGGCTCACTCGATGGAAGGTTCTAAAGGTTCAAAGGTTAGCCCTGAGTAGACACGCTGACCAGGCTCTCATCTAGCTGGCAGGGCCGTAGGCTCACTCGGTGGCAGGTTCCAAAGTTCAAAGGTTGGCCCCGAGCAGACCCGCTGACCAGGCTCTCATCTAGCTGGCAGGGCCATAGGCTCACTAGGTGGCAGGTTATAAAGGTTCAAAGGTTGGCCCCGAGCAGACCCGCTGACCAAGCTCTCATCTAGCTGGCAGGGCCGTAGGCTCACTCGGTGGCAAGTTCTAAAGGTTCAAAGGTTGGTTCCAAGTAGACCCGCTGACCAGGCTCTCATCTAGCTGGCAAGGCCGTAGGCTCACTCGGTGGCAGGTTCTAAGGGTTCAAAGGTTGGCCCCGAGAAGACCCGCTGACCAGGCTCTCATCTAGCTGGCAGGGCCGTAGGCTCACTCGGTGGCAGGTTCTAAAGGTTCAAAGGTTGGCCTCGAGCAGACCCGCTGACCAAGCTCTTATCTAGCTGGCAGGGCCGTAGGCTCACTCGGTGGCAGGTTCCAAAGGTTGGCCCTGCGCAGACCTGCTGACCAGGCTTTCATCTAGCCGGCAGGGCCGTAGGCTCACTCAATGGCAGGTTCTAAAGGTTTAAAGGTTGGCCCCGAGCACACCCGCTGACCAGGCTCTCATCTAGCTGGCAGGACCGTATGCTCACTCAGTGGCAGGTTCTAAAGGTTCAAAGGTTGGCCCCGAGCATACCCGCTGACCAGGCTCTCATCTAGCTGGCAGGGCCGTAGTCTCACTCGGTGGCAGGTTCTAAAGGTTCAATGGTTGGTTCCGAGCAAACCCACTGACCAGGCTCTCATCTAGCTGGCAGGGCCATAGGCTCACTCGGTGGCAGGTTCTAAAGGTTCAAAGGTTGGCCCCAAGCAGACCCGCTAACCATCCTCTCATCTAGCTACCAGGGCCGTAGGCTCACTCGGTGGCATGTTCCAAAGGTTCAAAGGTTGGCCCGAGTAGACCCGCTGACCAGACTCTCATCTAGCTGGCAGGGCCGTAGGCTAACTTAGTGGGGACCCCTGAGGAAGTCAAAGTAACGGAAAAACCCAAGGAGAAGAATTAGCACAGGGTAAGTCCCAGCATAAGGTCGGCGAGTGGTGCCCATCATGAGCAACACTCACGGACGAATGATATCGCTCGGGAAAGACACCCGCCCGGCGAGTGAGCGGAACAACATTGGCCAGACTCACGGGCTGCGAGAATTTAGCGGTGTGAGGTGGGTTGTCGGCGCAGTTCCGTTCCCGCCAGAAATCAACAAAATCGCCTAAGTCCTAAAAAGGCTGGGGCGAGTGCGAGAGGGTTACGACTGTGTGTCATGCCTGGGCGGCGAAAGCATCTCGGACATGACCCAAACTTAGGGTCAGCGGCGCTAAAAGCGAACAAATAATAGTCAAACACACGCGCGAAAGTGCAAAAGCATGTAAAATGGCATACGGACGAGCGAGCTATTGGCTGATAATAGTGAGATGTACAAAAAGAAAAATATACAACAAGACGTAAGGGGCAAACCATTCCTTTTCATTTCATTACAAAAAGGAATTACATAACGGTTCTCGCATTACATCAAAAAGATAAAGAAAGGGGAGTCTTCAGGGGACGTCAGCTTCATCGTCAGAGTATCCGCTACTCGCACCCGGAGAGGGGAGGTCGCCGAGCTCCCGCCCATCGCCAGCTTCATCCGCAGGGTCAACCTGGGCGAAGAGTTCTGGAAGCCAAGCAGCGGCATCTCTCAGATTTTGGTTCTCGGCCTCCATCTCCTTTTCTCGCTCCTCAAGGATGCGCGATCGCACGAGTAAGGTATCATAGTTGGCTATGTCCTGCAAGAAAAAGTAGAAGATTAGCACGAGAAAGAAGGGAAATGTGAGAACTTGAGTAACTGCGAGGAGACGTGCTCACCTCTCGGGCTGGGCGACTAGCGAAAAGAGTCTTGACGGTCGTCAGTTGCTTCTTCACGGCCAGAAGATCGGTGGAGACGCCAGTGTGGGTCTTCTTGACCTTAACAATATTCCGTGCGAGAGTCATGCTTCGGCGGGAAGACATATGAGTCCACTCGTGAGCACGCATCATGGCTCGTGCAGCCTCGTGCGCGAGAGTCTGAGTAGACTCAGTATCGTAGATGGATCCGCCCTCGCGGCTGTAGAGCGCGTAGGAAAGACCATAGGCTTGGTCGCTGGTGGTTTCCTTCTCCATCCAGGGCGGAAGGAGGCTGGAGATGGAGACCCAGTTGGCCCGCCGGTTCCTCTGAAGCAGAGGTTTGCCGGCCTCGTCCACATACCTCTCGCCGAGAGGGAAGTTTTGATGCCCTCTCGGCACCAGCCTTGAGGAGGGCTCCGCAAGAGCAATGTCGATCTGAGCTGGTGTGTCCTCCGTAGCAAGAGTTGTTGGGAATAGTGCCCAACAATGTTCCTGATTTGAAGAAGTACTCAGCTCAATGATAAGTATAAATTGTATCTAATGTCATATCTAGTTCATGCTTGCAGAGATAAGACAATATGTCCAGTACTTCAATAACCTGCCTAAGTATAATATCGTCGAAAAAGGTTGGACATATCGTCGACAAGTATAGGCACATCGTTAAAATGACGGGCAATGCAAAGAAGAATGATTGTGTCTGATGTCGTCGAAAAGGATCAAGCGTATCGTCGACAACAACAGGCATATCATCAACAACATGCAGAGCAAGGCAAAATGGTGATATCGTTGTGACATCTACACGACGATATCAGAAAGTTGAGATGAAGAAGAAGACTCAAAGATGTCGACGATATCGTGGACAAGAAGCCTTGACGTCGATAAGGCTAAGGAAGAACAGATGTCGTCGACAAGAAGCCTTATCGTCGGAAAGGCTAAGCAAGACTGATGCCGATGACATCGTCGTAAAGAAAATGTGACGTCGAAAAGACTAAAGAAGGTCATATGAAGACAGACAGTTGCTGAAGTATAGTTTGTCGACATGATATCAATTATGTCATCGACAAGATAATGCGGTTTCAGCGATATCTAGTAGACAAGGAGTTCTCGCCAATATCAGTTTGATGACATCGTGTTGTCTTAAGCTCGAGTGCAGAAGTGATGTCCCGTATCGTCGAGATATCACTATATGATGAAGAATTGAAGAATAAACCAGTTTAAGACATCGACAAGCCCTGTCGTCGAGATATTGTCCATATCGTCATAACAATGGAAATATCGTCGAGACAAATTCAAAAGTAGCCGGACACGCTGTCAGCATTTAATGTCGCCGCCTAATTGTCCAATCAGCGCATGCTCTTGAGGGATGGGCGTCTGTTAGTAAAGGACATCATATTTGACCGTTAAGCAGCTCATCCATCCTATCAAAGGGAACAGTGATGCCCTAAACGAGAAAAAAAGGAACGAAAAAGAATCCCGCCTAGGTACAAGCGGCGGTGAAGAAAGAAAGAAGGGAAGAACTAAACGATCATTCTGTGTTCTTCAAGTTGTAGTCAAGTCTCATCGACTGATAAGAATTGTTCAAGGAAGATAGCCAATCAACATCCGGCAGAGCAAGAAGCTTGAAGAAGATTAGCACTGTCAAGGTTCACATCAAAAGCAAGCTAAGGAAGAAGTTCAATATTGTAAATCAATCTTTGTAAGGCTTGCGGGCCAAAGTTGTGGGATCTATTTTCAGATCTAAGTGTCAATCTTGAGGGCTTGAGATCTGTGAGGCTTGAGGGCTAGGGCAGAGGGACTTGCGGGTCCAAACGTGTCGAGCTTGCGGGCTCGGGTGCAGTGAAGGGGCTTGCGGTCCTAGGCTGCAGACAAGACTTGCGGGTCTGTGCTGTGTAGGGATTGAGGGCCTGAGTGTCGAGCTTGTTGGCTCGGGTGTAGTGAAGGGGCTTGAGAGCCTAGGCTGTAGGGACTTGCGGCGGTCTGAGTTGTAGGGCTTGAGGGCCTGAGTGTCGAGCTTGCGGGCTCCGGTGCAGTGAAGGGGCTTAAGGGCCTAGGCTGCAGGGCCTTGCGGGTCCGAGTTGTAGGGCTTGAGGGCCTGAGTGCCGAGCTTGCTGGCTCGGGTGCAGTGATGAGGCTTGAGGGCCTAGGTTGCAGGGACTTGCGGGTCCGAGTTGTATGGCATGCGGTCCGGAGACATTGGAGGAGTTTGCGAGCCTAGCACACTGCGAGGTAGGCGCAGAGGAAAAGAGGACTACTCAAGACACCCTGTGTTGAGGAACCTCTATAAGTCTTTGTGTGCTTTTAGTGTTATGCTCTATCAAACGCTAAATCTATTATCAAGAAAACATGAACACCTAAAGAGGGAAGTAAAATAATTTAAAAAACCTATTCACCCCCCCCCCCCTCTAGGTGATAAGTAGACACCCAATAACTAACAAGTGGTATCAGAGAGAGGTTGTTTAAAGAAAAGCTTAACAACTTGAACAGATCTGCTCTTGGGTGTATCAAATCTACTGATTATCATATCCTAACTCTATGGAACCCTTGACTCTCACAGACTGTGACTCTGAGGATGAGGAGGTCTATGGGTTGATGGCTCTATCAGATGAAGATTATCATGATGAATCACATTATGATGAGGTATGCATCACTCACACACCTTTACCCACTGCTTCAATTAAGAAGACCAAGAGTGCATCAGACTCATCTTCTGAAAATGATGAAGAAGACTGCTCATCATGCAACAATAAGAACCGTGCTGATCTAATAGATCAGTTTGGTGATCTCTTGGCTGCTCTGAGAAAGAGCAAGATGCTTGTTAAGAAGCAAGCTAAGGAGCTAGAATCACTCAGACCCATTAAGGCTGAGATGACTGAGGAAATGGGTATGTCCCACAATGAGGCCACCAATTCTTGTGAGCTCAAGAAGATCATAGGCAAGGTTCATGATGAAAGAAACCAAAGGGAAGAACTCATTAGGAAACTTGAGAATGATCTTCTTAAGGAAAGAAGCTTAGTGGCTCAATTCTCTAAGCCCAAAACTATATTGCCCATCATTGACACCTTCTCCTCCTATGGAAATAGGAGGGGATTGGGTTTCAATGAAGGGGCAGTAGATGCTGGGAATGGAGAAAGGGGCAAAACTAAAGCTGAGCCTCATACCACCTTTCAGAAGATAGTGCTTCCCTCTAACAAGTATGACCAGGACAGTGTCCATGGTCACATGATGAAAGGAAGCTCCAATAGCTTGGGAAATGCTCCTAACTATGGGAGGAGAAAGTGCATGGGGATGAGTGCATTGAAGGCTCCCCATGAGGAAATCCAAATGGCCCATCATGGACCATTTGTGTTTGGTGCCTCAGCCCCCACCTTCAAGGGTAAAGGAGCAACACCTTCCCAATCCCTTCCAAATAAGAAGCAGGCTGGTAGTACCAGTATAATGAACTCTCACTTGACCATATCTGATTCCATCAACACCATGTCAGCTACCAAGCTGACATCTTTTGCTGACCAACAGATAAAGTCAAGAAGAAATAATTATACTAGGCAGCTAGTCAGCCCTTGACTGAGAGAGATAGGAAGAATGTTGCTGCCTTCTCTACTGAACATAAGTATTGTGATTCGCCACCCACCTCAAAAATTGTTCAGAAAAGAAGGTACAACATCCATGAATGTTGGTGCTGTGGAAAAGTGGGACACTTTTCCATTGACTGTTGGCACAACCCTAGTGTGCCTAGTGCAAAGGAGAGACCTCCTGGAAAGGCTGAGGTGAGTAAAATAATTCTTTATTATGCTAACAAGAACCTAGGAGCTGGAGAAGGAGAAGGAGGTCGCTATGTTGAAGGCTCATAACCAGGAGCTCATCCGGGCCGCCCTTCCAATCGCTCCTCGCTCTCCCTGAACTTTGAGGAACCTGAAGCGCGCGGAGGAGGAGTCTCTGCGGGACACCGCGATCCTGGCGGTGAGGCACATCTTCGACACCCTGAAGGTGGCTGGACTTCTCTCAGCCGACGTGGAGGATCATACGGTCGAGGAAGTCATCCCAGAGCTGTTCGAGCTGATCCCTCCCATCGCGGATGACGAGGGCAAGAAGTCCGGGAGCGAGCCTTAAGATGTAAATTTTTCCCTTTGAACTTTCTTTTGAAAGGAGAGAATTGCCCCCCTCCCCCCACCCCCACGATGTAAACAATTTTGCATTGAAATGAAAAATATTTTCTAAGTCTTTTTTCTATTCCCCGCTTTTATCGCTATTATTAACTTATATGCGTGTGCCTCGCCGACTCGCGCCATGCGCACACCTAGGCTTCGCTCAAGCACTCGTTGACTCGGGAGCGCATACTCGCACACATATTTATTCGCATTCTGGCACGCACCCTACGCGCACCTGCGAATCGATCGAACCCCCACGTACTCGCCCCTCTTCGTGGGATTTAACCGAATTTTTCCTTTGCATTTGTTCCAACAAGGTTCTCGCCTACGAGCTTTTTGCCGAGGCGAATGCCCATTCTGGTAGGCTCATTACTTGCTTTCATGTTCACACGCTTTAGCTTTTGCCAATCGATATATACTTTTTAATTGTCTTGTACCTACTCGCACACCACCATTCGCGCTTTCGCAAGTGTGTTTTTGCATCAACTGCCGGCTTACACTCGCACACCATCACTCGCACTCTCGGAAGTGGTGCACGTTTGCCAATTTCTTAAGACTTAGGTGCCCATGATAATTCTTCCGAGAGCGCAACCGAGAGAATGACTCACCCCGAGTGACCCTTATACTCTTCTTTAGACGAGGAGCTATCTTGGGTGTACTTATGGAGAGGAAACCTCCTTTGCCGAGACTACTCGCATTACTGTCGAGCGAGTGCCTTTCTGGTCGAGTGCCTCCTCTGATGGGACCACTCGCATACTTGACCCTTGAGATTTTCCCTTCTCATATTTTCCTTACCTTCCTGCCACCGGGTGAGTCTGATGTCCTGTCAGCTGGGTGAGAGCCAGACCATGTTGTCTTTGTGAGAGGTTGGTGCCTTAGGCCCAGTACCACCTTTACCTTAGCCAGCCTCTCCAGAGATCAACCAGACCCACCATCTAATGAGAGCATGGCAGCGGAATCGATCTAGGGCATTCCAGCTCATACTTTCCCTAGCCAGCCTCTCTAGAGATCAACCTGACCCACCGTCTAATGAGAGCCTGGCAACAGAATCGATCTGGGGCACTCCAGCTCAAACCTTTTTGAGCCAGCCTCTCCATAGATCAACCCGACCCACTGTCTAATGAGAGCCCATCATCGGAATCAATCTTGGGCACTCCAGCTCAAATCTTCCTTAGCCAGCCTCTCCAGAGATCAACCTGACTCACCGTCTAATGAGAGCCCGTCAGCGGAATTGACCTGGGGCACTCCAGCTCAAACCTTCCTTAGCCAGCCTCTCCAAAGATCAACTTGACCCACCGTCTAAAGAGAGCCCGGCAGCGGAATCGATCTGGGGCACTCCAGCTCAAACTTTCCTTAGCCAACCTCTCTAGAGATCAACCTGACCCACTATCTAATGAGAGCCCGACAACGGAATCAATCTGGGGCATTCCAGCTCAAACTTTCCTCAGCCATCCTCTCCAGAGATCAACCTGACCCACCGTCTAATGAGAGACCAGCAGCAAATGTTGGAGCATGCATTCCGCACTCGTCCGGTTTGAGAATAACAAATCCCGAATGTATTTGATCCTATTTTTGATTAATGGTGTGCAAATAACAGGTGCAAGAATAACATGTTTTCAATTGGAGCAAAATAATGATTTTCCAGAAATTGGAGCTATCGGATTTCCGATAGCAGTATCGGATTTTCGACAGCGCACGATTTCTTCCATTTTTCGATCTCTACTCGACGATTTAGAGTTAACGAATTTCCAATAGTGATATCGGATATCCGACAGCCCACGATCTTCCCGCAACTCTACGACGTGCAGCAGTTACGCAAGCTAACAGACTTCCGATAGTGATATCGGATATCCGACAGCCCACGATCTTCCCGCAACTCTACGACGTGCAGCAGTTACGCAAGCTAACGGATTTCCGATAGTGATATCGGATATCCGACAGCCCACGTCTCAACCACGGCCTCCACCGCGCGCAGAAACTTCGAATTAGTGGGACACGTGGCAGCCTCTGGAGATATCGAATTCTGGCAATACCTAGCTAACGGACGGCGACAACTCTTTTTTATTAAAAGGGTTCAGAACTTTTTGGATTTCAAGCCTTCATACATTCAAGCCTTCTTCCTGAGTGTTATCGTCCAGAGAGCTCTAGAGAACGAAAATCCCCATCCTTGAAGAAGAAAAGAGAGAGCAAAGCCGAAGATTGTACACGCATTCCAAGGAGACTTTCTCAAGGATTCTTCGCTGCTTCGGTCCAGAAATTTCAAAGGGGGTTTTTTAATTTGTATTTCATTTATATTTACATTCATCTTGTAATCGTTGTAGAAATCGTCGTCTTGCGTGTGACGTCTAAGTCCGTGTGAGGCTTAAGGGAAATCATCACCTTGTGTGTGGTGTTAGATCCTTGTGTGCTCTAGGGTAAATCATCGTCTTGTGTGCGGTGTCAAGTCATTGTATGGCTTGGGAGAAAATCGCCGTCGTGTGTGCTGCGTCTAGATCAAGATTTGATTTAGAGGGAGGCTAGTGTCTATATCTGGGAGATATAGATTATAGCCAACGGGTCCTTAGGAGAAGGACCGGTGAAAAGAGACAAGAGATATTATTAATTGTAAGCCTTTGATTCCAAGCTTTATTGGAATCATTTCTACTCATTATCTTTGATGAAATAAAATCTTGTTTTTAAATTCAATTATTTGTCTCTATATTCATATATTGTTTCTTTTGTTACAAAAATTATCAAAGCTTTAAATTGCACTTATTCACCCCCCCCCCTCTAAGTGCGCCACAAGATCCAACAAGTGGTATCAGAGGTAGGTTAATTCCTTATAAGGTTTAACCACCTGGAATTATGGCGCACCATGATCATGCCTTTTCTGAGGGGCAAGGAATAACTAGACCACCATTATTTACGAGTTCCGATTATAATTATTGGAAAACTAGGATGAGGTGTTTTTAATATCATTAGATATTGAAGTATGGAATATGGTTGAAACAAATTATACTCATCCTACTTTTACAATTGGTGATATTGTCATGGAGAAACCCAAAGATAAATGGGATGACCAGGACAAATTAAAATGCAAAAATAATGCAAAAGCAATGAACGCATTATTTTGTGATCTTGATAAAACTGAATTTAATAGAACCTGCGCATGTCAAACTGCATATGAAATTTGGAATTTATTGGAAATTACTCATGAAGGTACCTCGCAGGTGAAGGACTCAAAGCTTTTCCAATTGGAGTCAGAATTCGAAAAGTTCAGGATGGAGGTAGATGAGGATGTGGATTCCATGTACACAAGATTCACTAAGATAGTGAATGACTCAAAAGTTTTAGGAATTTTTTTTTCAAATGGTGATTTGGTAAGAAAAATTCTTAGATCTCTCCCCCCAAAATTTAATCCCAAAGTGACGGCTATTTCTGAATCTCATGATCTTAAAGCTCTTAATATTGAAAGCCTGATTGAGAACTTGAAAACTCATGAAGTTGAATTGAAAATTCAACAACAAGAGTATATGGAGCAAAAGAAGAAGGGATTGGCTCTAAGATCTAAGAAAGAGGAAAGTAGTGATTCTGAGGAGAAAGAAGAAGATGAGGAAAGTTTATTTGTTAGAAAGTTTAGAAAATTTATGAAAAATCCAGAGAGGAGGAATTCATTTAAGAAGTATTTTAAGAAGGAGACGTTTAAGAAAAAAAAAGGAAAGGAAGACGATGTGGAGGAAGAGAGACCGCCACCGGAGTGCTATCACTGCAAGAAGTTAGGACACATCCGAAGCAAGTGTCCAAAGTACTTAAAAGAACTTAAAGAAAAGAAGCACAAAGGGACGAAGAAGGTGCTGAAGGCGGAAACATGGGATGATACTACTTCTGAGGATGAAAGCAGTTCAAGCTCAAGTAAAGAAGAGGAGGCCAACATGTGCTTAATGGGAAAGAGCGTCATATCTGATGACGAATGCAGTGTCCAAAGTGACACTGAGGTAACTCCTCCAACCTACGATGAATTATTTTTTGAATTTTTAAAGACTTGCAAATTTTTTGAAAAGAGTTTAAAAGATAATGATCTTCTTAAATCTGAAAATGAAATTTTGCTTAAAGAAAACAAAAAATTGTTAAATGAAATTAAGACTATTGGAAAAAGAGAAATTATTTGCCAAGAGTGTGATCACTTTTTGGGAAGAATTAAAGAACTTGAAGAATCTCTTTCCAAATCTCATTCTACAATAAAAATCCTTACAAAAAAGAATGAGATTTTAGAGAGAGATCTGAAATCTTCAATTTCCAAAGTCCATGAGGGAAAGAAATCTTTTGAACGTAGATGTGTAAATCTAGTATCCGAGAATACAGAAATGAGAAACCAGATTCATGACTTAACGCCTGCCATGAAAAAATTTGGAATGGGCCGAAGATCACTGGATATGATCTTAGGATACCAATGCCATGGATCTGGAAGGTTTGGACTCGAATACACGTCAGGAAGCTATCGCCCGGCGACAGCCACTATCGCCGGCGACAGCGAAAAATCCAGAAATTTTGTTTTTAAAAATTCTGAAGTTAGTAAATTGTCTAATACTGCATCCTCATCCAGTAAAAGTCCAGAAAAGTTATACTCTTCTCAATACATTACATTTGCCAAATGCAATAGATTTGGTCACACTAAGGACTCTTGCTGGAGGAAAGGAAAAAGTAAAATTAAACAAATCTGGGTGCCTAAGGCTTCTACCTATACTATGGGTGGAACCACTTGGGTAACCAGATCTTTACTCACCTCTTCTTTCTAGGTGTGTTGGCAGGATAAGGACAAAGAAGACGTGTGGTACTTGGACTCGGGTTGTTCAAAGCACATGACGGGCAATAAAGAGAAGTTCCTTAGCGTGGAGATGAAGAAAGGAGGAGTTGTTACATTCGGAGATGATGGAAAAGGAAAAATCATTGGCATCGGAGTTGTGGGTAACAAAATTTTTCAATTTCAAATGTTTTATTTGTAGAAGGATTAAAGCATAATTTGATTTCTATTAGTCAATTATGTGATAAGGGGTTAGATGTTTTATTTGAATCTTCTACAAATTTGTGCAAAATTATTAATTCTAAAACAAAAGAAATTATTTTTACAGCACCTAGATGTCATAATGTATATATGATTAAATTTCTTGATTTTTCAAATTCTACTTTAAAATGTTTTTTATCAAAAAAATGATGAATTAGAATTATGGCATAGACGACTTGGACATACTAGTGCCAAGTTAATTACAAAACTTTCAAAAGATAAATTAATTAAAGGTTCACCATTGTTAAATGAAAATTTATCTTCTTCATTATGTGTGCCTTTCCAAAAAGGAAAATTTTCAAAATCATCTTTCAAAAGTAAAAATATTATTTCTACCACTAGGCCACTTCAATTAATACATATGGATTTATTTGGGCCAATTGGACTTTCTAGCTTAGGAGGTAGAAAATATACATTTGTATTAATTGATGATTATTCTCATTTTTGTTGGACTTTATTTCTAACCTCCAAATCCGATGCATTTTCAGAATTTTCAAAATTATGTTTGCGTATTCAAAATGAATTAGAGTTAAAAAATAAACGCATACGATCGGATCATGGAGGAGAATTTGAAAATGAAAAGTTTATTTCTTTTTGTACGGAGTTAGGAATTAAACAGGAAATTTTCCGATCCACGCACACCACAGCAAAATGGTGTAGTGGAGAGGAAAAATAGAACTCTTCAAGAGTTAGCCCTTACGATGCTATCTGAATTTAAATTACCAAAATCTTTTTGGGCTGAAGCGGTTAGTATGACATGTTATGTAATTAATAGAGTAATGCTTCGCCCTATTTTAAAATTAACTCCTTATGAATTAATTTTTAGTAAAAAACCAAATGTTTCTTATTTCAAAGTTTTTGGTTTTAAATGTTTTATTTTGAATTCTAAAGATTCCTTAGAAAAATTTGATGAAAAATGTGATGAAGGTATTTTTATTGGCTATTCTTCAACTAGTAAAGCTTATAGGATTTTTAATAAAAGAACAAAAATAGTTGAAGAATCTATTCATGTTAGGTTTGATGAGTTTGTTTCATGCGTAGAAAAGAAAATTACAGGAAAAAAAGATGAACCCCTTCCTTCGGTGGAGAATGATGATGAAGAACTTGGAGAATATGAAGAAGAAAAAGAAGAAGAAAAAGAAGGAGAAAGAGAAGAAGAAGATAGAGAAGAAGAAGAAGAAGAAAGAGAAGAATATGTGCCTCCAAGTGAATTGAGATTTTCAAAGGATCATCCAAAGGAGCTTATCATTGGAGATCCGCAAAAAGGGGTTAGTACTCGTTCATCGTTACATGTTTTATTTTCAAACCTTTGCTTTGTCTCTGAAATAGAACCAAAAGATGTTTCCACCGCTTTAAATGATGAATTTTGGTTTTTAGCTATGAATGAAGAACTTAATCAATTTGAACGTAATAAGGTTTGGAATCTTGTAGAACGACCCAAAAATCGTCCTGTAGTTGGAGTCAAGTGGATTTTGAAAAATAAATTGGATAATGAATCTAGAATTGTTAGAAATAAAGCCAGATTAGTTGCAAAAGGTTATGCACAAATTGAAGGGATAGATTTTGATGAAACTTTTGCACCCGTAGCAAGATTAGAAGCGGTTAGGATATTTCTTGCATTTGCTTGTTTTAAAAGATTTAAATTATATCAAATGGATGTCAAACCCGCATTTTTAAACGGCTATATAAAAGAAGAGGTTTATGTAGAACAACCCCCTGGCTTTATAAATGAAAAATATCCAAATTATGTTTATAAATTAGATAAAGCGCTTTATGGATTAAAACAAGCGCATCGTGCTTGGTATGATCGATTAACTCAATATTTGTTAAAGCACAATTATAAAATTGGAAGTGCCGATTCTACACTCTTCATTAAGCAAATTGATCATGATTTAGTTATTTTGCAAATTTATGTTGATGATATTATTTTTGGAGCCACTAATGAAGAGTTGTGTAATGAAGTAGTTCAAATTATGAAAAATGAATTTGAAATGAGCATGGTAGGAGAACTTTCATATTTTTTAGGTTTTCAAATTACACAAAAACATGATGGTATTTTTATATGTCAATCCAAATATATTCATGATATGTTAAAAAGATTTGGATTTGAAAATCTTAAGCATGCAAACACTCCTATGAGTACTTCACTAAAATTAGGAAAAGATGAAAGTGGAGTTTCAATTGACCAAACCCTTTATAGAAGCATGATATGATCTTTATTATATTTAACCGCATCTAGACCTGACATTATGTTTACTGTTGTTTATGTGCTAGATTTCAGGCTAATCCTAAAGAGTCACATTTAAAAGCGGTGAAACGCATCTTTCGATATCTTATAGGAACATCTAAATTAGGATTGTGGTATCCTCATAATGATTCCTTTATTTTACATGGCTTTTCAGATTCAGATTATGCGGGATGTTCTTTAGATAGAAAAAGCACTAGTGGGACTTGTCATTTTATCGACCCTTCACTTATATCATGGTCGAGTAGGAAACAGAATTCTGTTGCCCTCTCTACTACCGAGGCCGAATATATTGCACTAGGTAGTTGTTGTGCCCAAGCTCTTTGGATGTCACAAATATTAGAAGACTTTGGCATGCAACAAAGTAGTGTAGAATTAAAGTGTGACAATAAAAGTGCTATAGACTTAACTAATAATCTCATATTACACTCTCGATCTAAGCATATAAATGTCCGACATCATTTTATAAGAGATCATATTAAGAAGGGTAATGTAAAAATCAATTTCATAGGAACGGATTCACAACTAGCAGATATATTCACTAAACCGTTACCGGATTCCTGTTTTTCTATGCTCAGGCTAGAATTAGGAATCCTAGACATTTCACAATGATTATATCACTATTTATAACCTATAAAATTTAACAAAAAAAACCATCACAATAGCTATTCATTTTAAAAAAAAAAGGAAGAAAAACTAAATCTTAACTCACCATCATATAACATGTCCAAATATCAAAATTTATTACAGAATTTTAATAAAAAAGTACTTAAAATGTCTCATAAAAGAAATTCACAAAATTAGAGAGAGATCTGGGCTGGGCAGCTGTCGGATGGCAACAGTAGGATGTCGGATGGCGATAGCTCCCAGAAGTCTTTTTCACTCCGAATCCTCCTCATTTTTACTGCCTGATCCACTACTTTCTGGAATATCATAATTTGATCTCCTTATCACTGTCTTCTTCCGTCGAGGCTGACTAACCGATTGGAGACGAGGCTCCTCCTCCGTCGGCACTTCCCATTCCGCGACCTCAGCAGGCGTAGGCTTTAATTTAAGTCCTTTCACAAGGAACTTCATAAACTTATGCATTCGCGTCCGATCCTTCTTCACCTCTACTTTGTGTTCTTCAAAAGACCTTCTATGCTCTTGAAAATCTTCAATATGTCTATCCAATTTTGTTTGGAATGAGTCGAGTGCCTCCCACATAGACCCTACGCGTGCAATAGGAGGCTCTCTAATTTCCGTAGTAGGTGGTTTTCGTTGACTTTTCTTACTCTTTATACCCGCCGTTTGATATATATCCGGGACACAATCTCCAACATAAAAGTTTTGATCTATCCATGTATATTTCTTGAATAGAATATGCTGGATAATCGCACCCAACGGGAGGGTGTGTGCCTTTTTCCACTCAGGACTTTTGAGGCGGAATGTATAACGATTCATAGACAAAAGAAGATCGGCCACATCAAATAATTCGTTCTCCACTATATAATAAGTCACAAGACTAAGTTGAACCGTAATACTATGGGTATCACCGGACTTCAACAAAATCGTGTGCCTTAGTATATCTTGAACAAGACGAGCATCGTCTGTCAATGTCGTCATAGTGGTTATAAGGTTCTTTGTAGAATTTCCATGCAAAGACATGTTCATTAGGGTTCAATCTCTCTCTAGTCTATAATTCTCCACTATGTCCAAAACATTCTCACTTTTCATTATTCCAAATTCACTTCTTAAATCAATGGGAGTGATCTCCATATATTGGCCTTGAATTTTGGATCTAACTCCTCCATTCAAATCCGTATATGAAGGGTCCTCAAGATGATTATAAAATTCTTGTACTAAATAGGAGGAGAAAATATCTTGGATAATGACCGAAAGTATACCTGCCCCAGCAAGCATATAATAGACACGTTCATGTCGGGGGAGATCAAATTCCAATACTTTTGAAATTCCGATTTGGGCTTTTTCGATACCCGGATAACTTTGATAAGAAGAGTGAGCGTCTTCTGACTCACTCCTTCGCGATCTCCAACTGGATGACATATCTGCATGAGAGATAAGAAAATTTAAAACAAAAAAAAGAGGACCTGTCGGATATCCGATACCCCTCTGTCGGATATCCGATAGCTACAAAATTATGCTTCCGAAAAATAATTTCACAAACATTCTTACTCTCACAAATACACAAATTTTTCACACAGAAAATGTTCTTCAACATCTATATAATTTTGACAAATCTTTGGTGAAAACACTATTCATCATCTTCTTCATATAAAAACAAAGTTCTAATTTTTTTTTTAAAAAAACAACATCACAAGATCTAAACCCTCTTTTGAACACCAAAATCTAAAATGTCTAGATCTCCTAAAATGATTCTTCACAAAAACCAAATGAAAACAAAGAGGAACATCAAAATCAAGCTCTACATTTTTTCTCTTCTTCACAAAAACTCCATGAAAACCAAGATCTAAAATATCTAGATCTACATTTTTTCTTCACAAAACTAAATGAAAACCAAGAGGAATATCAACATCACAAAACTATTTGAGAAATTATAAACAAAACTTAAAAAATCCAAATTTCTCACTTAGATCTGAAGTTTTTCGGCGACCTGGAGCTCTAGATCTCGATAACATTCCTAAAATTGAAGTGATGTGTCGGTGGAAAGACGAAACACGTCTTTTTATCTTTTTAGAGGTGTCGGATGGCGACATCTAGCTGTCGGAAATCCAACAACTCCCAAAAATTGACCTCTCTTCTCTAGCTATTTTCATTCCCTATTTCTCTAAATGTTCATATGAGAATTTTATAATATTGCATAAATGATTTTTCATGTGTTATCTTTCGTACAAATAGCTTAACACTTAATTATGATGTTCAATCTTAAGTTATCATTGTAATGACACATTCATATAGGAATTACGAATTGTTTTCGCATGCCTCTAAGTATAAGAAATCTTTTATCTATGTCAATGAGCAATCACAAACACTTACTTTGCCATTACATATTAATAAAATTTATTTTATACATACATCATGATTGCTCGAACATAACAAAATACATTTCATAAAAGCTACCTTCAACTTTGCTACTTTGCACTTATTCAAATTATACCATTTTTTGCATGCAAGTGAATTCAGAGATCCTTTACATATATGAATATTCAAAAAAAAAAGGGAGGCAAATTCAAATGCAAAACATACATTTTGCCAAAAATTTTGCAAGAAATAAAAAATTGAAAAGGATCCTCCACCAAGCACTACTTAGCCTCCTGATAAGTCTTAATGAGCATTGTGAGGTTAAGCACCTTAGAAAGAATTGTAAAGTGTCTTGTTATGCAAAAACAAAATGGTCCTTTTATATCTAGCAAAGTTTCTATAAGTTCATAAGTTTGGCTTTATGTATATTTATGTTATGTTTAATAATTCCATGATTATGTATATTATAAATATATTCATATGTATTCTTTCACAAAGTATCACTACTACACTTCATTGTTATTTATAAAATTTCTTCTTATGAGAATTGGACCAAAATAATTCAATATTCTACATTCTCATGTGTCTTTCTCTGATAATTGAAATTGAATCTCCTAATGGCTAAGTATATTTGCTTCTCTACATTATAACACATTACTAAAATGCTTAGTCTAATCTCTACGATTTCCTATCTCATATCATATAACTTACAAAGCTTCCGCTAGTGTACTCCAACTTTCCCTATACTCTTTCTTATTTTTCTTCCATATCTCTATGATACCATTTCCTCGTCTAAATTCATTACTTTTGATAATATCAGAGGGGGAGAAGATAATAAGAAATCATAAGTAATCACTTAAATCACTTAAATTACTTCATTAATACACGGAGCATACATGTAGTGGGAGTTTATATGTCAGGGGAGAATATTTTTAGAAGGAGCTAATATTAAGGGGGAGATCATATTAAGGGGGAGATCATGGAGATCAAAAGTTCACACTTGTACACTCATGATATACTTTTCAATATCTCTATAGGATTTAGTCGATTTCTTTTTATAAGGATTTGTTATTATCAAAAGGGGGAGATTGTTGGAGCATGCGTTCCGCACTCGTCCGGTTTGAGAATAACAAATCCCGAATGTATTTGATCCTATTTTGATTAATGGTGTGCAGATAACAGGTGCTAGAATAACATGTTTTCAATTGGAGCAAAATAATGATTTTCCAGAAATTGGAGCTATCAGATTTCCGATAGCAGTATCGGATTTCCGACAGCGCACGATTTCTTCCGTTTTCCGATCTCTACTCGACGGCTTAGAGCTAACGGATTTACGATAGTGATATCGGATATCCGACAGCCCACGATCTTCCCGCAACTCTTCGACGTACAGCAGTTACGCAAGCTAACGGACTTCCGACAGTGATATCGGATATCCGACAGCCCACGATCTTCCCGCAACTCTACGACGTGCAGCAGTTACGCAAGCTAACAGATTTCCGATAGTGATATCAGATATCCAACAGCCCACGTCTCAACCACGGCCTCCACTGCGCGCAGAAACTTTGAATTAGTGGGACACGTGGCAGCCTCTGGAGATATCGGATTCTGGCGATACCTAGCTAACGGACGGCGACAGCTCTTTTTTATTAAAAGGGTTCAGAACTTCGTGGATTTCAAACCTTCAGACATTCAAGCCTTCTTCCTGAGTGTTATCGTCCAGAGAGCTCCAGAGAACGAAAATCCCCATCCTTGAAGAAGAAAAGAGAGAGCGAAGTCGAAGATTGTACACGCATTCCAAGGAGACTTTCTCAAGGATTCTTCGCTGCTTCGGTCCAGAAATTTCAAAGGGGTTTTTTTAATTTGTATTTCATTTATATTTACATTCATCTTGTAATCATTGTAGAAATCGTCATCTTGCGTGCGACGTCTAAGTCCGTGTGAGGCTTAAGGGAAATCATCACCTTGTGTGTGGTGTTAGATCCTTGTGTGGTCTAGGGTAATTCATCGTCTTGTGTGCGGTGTCAAGTCATTGTGTGGCTTGGGAGAAAATCGTCGCCGTGTGTGATGCGTCTAGATCAAGATTTGATTTAGGGGGATGCTAGTGTCTATATCTGGGAGATATAGACTATAGCCAATCGGTCCTTAGGAGAAGGACCGGTGAAAAGAGACAAGAGATTTTATTAATTGTAAGCCTTTGATTCCAAGCTTTATTGGAATCATTTCTACTCATATCTTTGATGAAATAAAATCTTGTTTTTAAATTCAATTATTTGTCTCTATATTCATATATTGTTTCTTTTGTTACAAAAATTATCAAAGCTTTAAATTGCTCTTATTCACCCCCCCCCCCCCCTCTAAGTGCGCCATAAGATCCAACAGCAAAATCGATCTGGGGCATTCCAACTCAAACTTTCCTCAGCTAGTCTCTCTAGAGATCAACCTGACCCACCGTCTAAGAGAGCCCGACAGCGGAATAGATCTGGGGCATTCCAGCTCAAACTTTCCTCAGCCAGCCTCTCCATAGATCAACCTGACCCACCGTTTAATAAGATCCGGGCAGCAGAATCAATCTGGGGCATTCCAGCTCAAACTTTCCTCAGCCAGTCTCTCCAGAGATCAACCTGACCCACCGTCTAATGAGATCCCGGCAGCGGAATCGATCTGGGGCATTCCAGATCAAACTTTCCTCATCCAGCCTCTTTAAAGATCAACCTGACCCACCGTCTAATGAGAGCCCAGCGGCGGAATTGATCTGGGGCATTCCAGCTCAAACTTACCTCAGCCCGCCTCTCTAGAGATCAACCTGACCCACCCTCTAATGAGAGCCCGGCGACGGAATCGATCTGGGGCATTTCAGCTCAAACATAAAAGGGCACGGGGTTAGAGTAGGCATTGAAATCAGCATATAATGAATCAATCACATAACAAACTAAATAAAAAATTTTAAGGAAAGAAACACTTTAGATCATCCCCGATCCGAGCTCTACCGAGGGGTACCCCTTCCACATCCTGGAGGTGGTACCCTCCCGACTTGAGCACTTCATCTACAATGTAAGGCCCCTCCCAGTTAGGGTCGAGCCTTCCCATCGCGGTCCCTCCCAGCCACATCAACCTTTTTCTAGACAAAGTCCCCCTTCTTGAACTATTTTACTCGGATATGCTTGTCGAAGTATCGAGCCATCCACCGCTTGACCTCTTCCTGCTGGATGGTGGC
Source organism: Dactylorhiza incarnata (assembly GCA_033032865.1). Lineage (NCBI taxonomy): Eukaryota > Viridiplantae > Streptophyta > Magnoliopsida > Asparagales > Orchidaceae > Dactylorhiza > Dactylorhiza incarnata. The sequence goes on along the minus strand of JAWHQI010000189.1, from coordinate 958,548 downwards.
TAGGTCCTGGAGCTCTTCTAGCAAATCCAAAGATAGCCTCTATTCTTCCTCATTCTCTAGTATCCACTCTCCATCTCCTTCCCCTGCGGTCACCACCCTGGGTGACTTTACCTCGAATTCTATAGGAACCACGCCCTCGGACCTATGGGAGAGCTTGAATGGGGTCTCCCCTGTGGTCGTGTTTGGAGTGGTTGTCACAACCCGCATTTTCACATGAATTTAATATATATTATCAGAGTAAAGGGAAAATACGCGCTATGATGCCACGTCAAGCAGGGGACAACTACCGATGCTCAGGCAAACACTCCTTACGATTATTTTATAAAAGACATAAATGTGCTTGGATTAAAAAGAGAATTTTACATTTTTAGCTTAAGGTCGTGTCCCTCGGTCCGGTGGATCATCTAGTCCACAAGTAGAAAACTATACATACGCAGCGGAAAATAGGTTCATTTTAGCCTACATGAGCATGAAGATCAATATCCAAGAAGTGATATGCATAAATCTATGGTTAGTACAGTAAGAAAAGAATTTCTACGATCTTCAAAGTATGTGACATTTATTTAAAATCATGATATGCAAGAATGACATTTTTATACCAATAAAGTAACTAATGCATCCTAGCATAAAGCTTCCCAGAGAGCAAGTAGGTAAACATCCCGAAAGTAACAGCAAAACTACTAGCAAGTAAACTAAGCAAAAAAGCCAAACGGGCGCCAAAAACTGACACGAACCCGCAGGAAAGAAGGAAAACATCCAAAAGAAGGCAACAACTAAAGAACTGCCCCTTACCTAGAAGAGAGGAAGGGCCTCGACAGAAAAACTGAACGACACCGCTCTAGCTCCTGCGGCAGCTAAAGACCTAAATCGGAGACATTCATAAGAAAAGAATGCCTCAGCTCAAAGGGTGCAAGAAAACCAAGATTAGCAGCAATCAGAAATAAAAGATTTCAGAAAGGAGAACTAAGCAGATAAACATCAATAATCTTACAACAACTCGAGCCAGCTCAAAGTAAGAGGAAAAGCCTGCACCGGACGGTATTAGTCAAAACAATCAAAGCCCACCATGTGTCCGCCATTGCGGATCAGAGGTGATGGTCATACATATAATATCATAATACACATATATAAGCATATATGTTTATAAGAACTTGAGACTGATCAACTCGAGGGAAGAGCGTCCCCCAAAAGAAGGCACTGTGACGGTGGTATCTTCCACTAACGCCCGCAGCCCAAAACCAAACAGGAGTGCTGCGGCGGTGACTCCAATCCACTCAAACCAACAGCCCAAAAGAGGCACTGTGGCGGTGACTTTTAGCTCACGCGCTCAACAGACTAACACATAGCACCAGAAGCAGGGGTGCATAACATATATATAAGTATGTAACTAAACAACGGTGCAGTTCACCAGAGAACACTCAGAACATTAGACAACGAAGATCATAGAGATCAAGAACCACTCACCAAAACTATCTCAGAGAATTAGACAACATAGCATACTTGGCTCATAAATCCAACATAGCAAACAGAGGAGTGCCAGACGGGAAAACAGGATTTCAAGTAGTTATAACCACAACTCAAGACGAGAGGATCAGTAAGCACCAGGTTCAGCAATTAATCAATATATCAACATTCAACTTACAACAAGGTCGAAGATTTCAGAAAGACGACACCATGCAAGGCTTGGTGTCGGAACAAGACGAAGGTAAACTTAACACAAAGGCCAAACACCAGAACAACACTCAAAGGTCCACAGAAAACACTTGGTGAGCCCAAACATGACTCCCAAAGAACTTCTCGAAACAGTATGATGAATAAGGCACGACAAGACACCACAATGGACACTAACCAAATATAGGGCAACTCAAGAATAGAGCATAGCTTTATCAAAAGTCTCAGCCAAAGGGACTTAAAAGGTTTGATAACAACGCTTAAGATACCCGGGAACTCCCGGCGGAAGAACATATAGATATATGAGGAGACAATTTCAGAATAAGCGATGAAATCGACAGGAAACTCAATAAGAGCCGACGGGAAAAGGCGTATATCAAGTCATCGAGGAAGACTTATATCAAAGTTGACTAGAAGACTTCATTTTAAAATCGATGGAGAATTACATTAAAAAAAGAAATAGTTGCACGATCTTAGGGCGAGCATACCACTCTAAACCTAGGGAAGTCTTATCAGACTGCTTGGTAGCATAACTAAACAGGTATAGAAGCTATCCAAATTCTAAGGGGATGACATCAGGAATCAAGAACCCAGAACACCAATAAGACCCCAAAAGGGAAACACAACAGCCACTAACCTAAAATTAACAGGTTAGGAAGACAAGGATGAAGAAACGACTAAAATAAAGGACTCTCAATCCCCCAGCAAAATCAAGCCAAGGGGAATACTACTACTTGAAGGACACAACCAACAAGAGAGCATAGCATAACTAAGCTTCAGGAAACAAAGTCATTAAGGAGAAGGACTGCTATTTGCAGCCCACAACCACTAAAAAGGAATCTTTACATTCAACCAGATTGCTAAGACAGTGAGGAGGAAGCATTACCCTTCACTGAGAAAGTTAACACAAAATTTACATGGAAGACTGAGTCGGAAAGGGTTTAAAATACTCATAAACAAAAGGCATATTACACAGAAAACCAGGGAAAAGGATTAAAAGAGAAGGGAACAGGCAATAGATGACCTCAACACCTAGGCTGCTAGTGCGAGACTATGAGTGGTTTTGTAAGTTAGCCAATGTTTAAATAATTGCCGAACTTGACAACGGTATTTTATTATGCCCAGGGCCGTATAACCAAAGCAATTAAATGCCATATAGCAAGAATAAACTTGAGCTATGAGTCGACTACGCAACTTGAATTATCAAGGCTTACAACCCGAAGGCGGCCCACCAGTCATATAACAATAATTGAACGGAATATCGGAAATAGGATTTTTATACGGCAGCCCCCAAATTTAAAATTTCAGAATGGAAATATATGTATACGACTAATTGGACCATATGTGTATAAAGCAGCCCAAACAGAACATTATATCAAGGTATCCCTCCATTTAGAGTTTAAAACAGCAGCCCCTACCTAATTAGGCAAACTCAAGGAGCAGCCCCCCATTTAGAACAGCAATAAGGCAGCCCCCCAAATTAGACAAAACTCAAGGAGCAGCCCAACGAAAAAGAAAGATCAAAACTGGAGCTGTAAATTGGCCCCAACTAAAACCCAATTTAGAATATAAGCATAGCAACCCCTTCCAAAGAAAGTCCCAATTGGGAACCACATAGCAGCCCCCCAACCGGAAGCAGAAATCCAGAATTTGTTTTACTAACCAAAATAGGGAGAACTGCCAAAAAAGAAATTATAAAGAACCTTGCCAACAACCAAGAGGAACACCACAAACAGCCCAAACATTGCCAACAAAAACTTGAGGACACTACTAATCAAAGAAAAATCCAGAAAAAAGAGATGGAGAGGAGGTAAGGGAGGAGTTTTCTTGCCTCCAAATTAACCGGAGAACCTCCGGATCACGATAAACTCGCAGGAATCCTAGCCCCGGCGACGGAGATCAAGCTTCCGGCAACCTTTAAACCTCCTCCGACGACCTACGCCTCCGACGCCCAGCGACTCCGATGAAACCCTATCTCGCCACTAACTCCCACTTCTGCAAAACTGGAGCCATCGGGTGGGGGGGGGGGGGGGTGGGGGAGAAAAGAACCGAAGGCTTTACAAAATAAACAAAAAGAAAACCTGTTGTATGAGTATATATATATAATAAATAACTTTTATATATATATAAGAAATTTATATATATAACTTATATATGCATATATTTATATATATAACTGTATATATATATCCACCTACCTATAAGTCCCCCTATATGAATACATGATTGCATAAATTTACCTATACAAGAACCTATATACACGTGTGTGTGTATATATATATATATATATATATCTATATATATACCCACATATAAGCCTCTTCTTAGAAACAAAATCGCCAGATGACGACGACGCTCGCGAAATGGTAACGCCCTCTCACATTAACACTACGCAACGATAGCTTTAATATTTAAACTATCAATATTACCATAACCCTACTCAGAAGACTAAGAAAACTTGGGGCGTTACAACCACCCCTCCTAACAAAAAGTTTCGCCCCGAAACTTTGCAACAACAATACCAAACATTTTACTACTAAATCCCTCACATACCCGCTTAGATTAATTATAAGAGAAAACCTGGAGCGTTACAGTCACCCCGCCAAGAAGGAAGTTTCGTCCCGAAACTTAGAACCGAAACTTAGAACACAATGAATGGAAAGAGCAAAGGGAGAGGTAAGCCCACACTCGCTAGATAGAAATGCTAACCGAATAGGGCTAGGAAAACAGATGTGGATAAGATTACCCAAAAGGCAAAGGACATTACCAAGAACTCGAAATGTCCAAGCCGAGAACAGAAAGCAAATCGCGGAACATCCGAATCGTGGATCCCCAACTAAAGGAAGCCTAAATGAAGATCAACTTTCAAAAACACCGAACTAACTTTCTTCTTTACGAACAAGATGAGAGTACTCCATGGCAAGGAACTAGGCCAGGAAAAAGCCACACTGCAACCACTCATCTAACTGAGTGCGCAACTCTCGCAACACACGCGGGGCCAAAGGGTACGGTGCCTTAGCAATAGGACGGGTACCCGACTCAAGGTCAGAAACAAACTCCTCAACTCTCACCGGCAGAAAAACTAGGGGGATTAACTGGAAAGACATCAGGGAACTCCCGCGTCACAGGAAAAACCTCGATACACGGCAAACTGATAACGGTTTCTAGCATAGAAATGAGGTAATCATACCCACCGGGAACTAAAAGGTTATGAGCACACGCCGCGGAAAGAATCGGAGGAAAAACATAGCGCGAAAAGTCAACGCACTCAAGGAAAGACCGATGTCCGGCTAAAGGACCAAACGCTTTACCTTGCGCGCACCCGAAGACTCGCCCTCTAACTGGGGAGTCGACTCCGACGCACTACGCTCTGGAGTCATCGAATGCAATTATGAACAAACACATCACTACACATAGCTTAAGACGCAACCGCTAGGAACTAGAATTTCCTAACTCGATACAGATCAGAAAAGAGTAGATACTTGCACTTGCTGTTACCTTGCTCTGGGAATTCATGAAATGATGTTATGCTTAACTTAGGATGATATACCATCATCCTATCAACTTATGTGCATATAATATAAATGCATGAATGCCAAATTTTATTTCAAATCATGTGTGTACGAGCGTCATCATGTATGTCTTTAGTTTGGCACGTGTGCTAATGCTATGTTATGATGTATATGCAGTGCTATGCAATCTAAATAGGCCTTAATGCATGCTATGAGCGGCATACACATGCGATCATATGCATCCCATACTACATATTATCGCATGTAATGAAAAAGAAAAACGAGCTAATGGACACGCATGCGACCTACATTATGCATCCCATACTACATAACAGTCGTATGTTGTCACCTATGAGGATCCATATACAAACACATATTATGCATCCCATACTACATAATATGCCCCGTATACTTCTTATCATGTTATGAGTGTAGTGTTCATGCTTCAGCCAATACATACGGATGACCCCTTGGTGTGTGTATGCAATGAATAACGATTCTCACTAGGCGGTTAACCGGGCCAACCAGACTATCCCAGCAACCCGGCTAACCTCCCTCTGATACCAACTGTCACAACCCGCATTTTCACACGAATTTAATAAATATTATCAGAGCAAAGGGAAAATACGTGCTATGATGCCACGTCAAGCAGGAGACAACTACCGACGCTCAGACAAACACTCCTTACGATTATTTTATAAAAGACATAAATGTGCTTGGATTAAAAAGAGAATTTTACATTTTTAGCTTAAAACCGTATCCCTCGGTCCGGTGGATCATCTAGTCCACAAGTAGAAAACTATACATACGCAGCGGAAAATAGGTTCATTTTAGCCTACATGAGCATGAAGATCAATATCCAAGAAATGATATGCATAAATCTATGGTTAGTACAGTAAGAAAAGAATTTGTACGATCTTCAAAGTATGTGACATTTATTTAAAATCATGATATGCAAGAATGACATTTTTATACCAATAAAGTAACTAATGCATCCTAGCATAAAGCATCCCAGAGAGCAAGTAGGTAAACAACCCGAAAGTAACAGCAAAACTACTAGCAAGTAAACTAAGCATAAAAACTAAACGGGCGCCAAAAACTGACACGAACCCGCAGGAAAGAAGGAAAACATCCAAAAGAAGGCAACAACTAAAGAACTGCCCCTTACCTAGAAGAGAGGAAGGGCCTCGACATAAAAACTGAATGACACCGCTCTAACTCCTGCGACAGCTAAAGACCTGAACCTGAGACATTCATAAGAAAAGAATGCCACAGCCCAAAGGGTGCAAGAAAACCAAGATTAGCAACAATCAGAAATAAAATATTTCAGAAAGGAGAACTAAGCAGATAAACATAAATAATCTTACAACAACTCGAGCCAGCTCAAACGAGTGCACTCGGTAAGAGGAAAAGCCTGCACCGGACGGTATTAGCCAAAACAATCAAAGCCCACCACTTGTCCGCCATTGCGGCTCAGAGGTGATGATCATACATATAATATCATAATACACATATATAAGCATATATGTTTATAAGAACTTGAGACTGATCAGCTCGAGGGAAGAGCATCCCCCAAAAGAAGGCACTGCGACGGTGGTATCTTCCACTAACGCCCGCAGCTCAAAACCAAACAGGAGGGCTGCGGCGGTGACTCCAATCCACTCAAACCAACAGCCCAAAAGAGGCACTGTGGCGGTGATTTTAGCTCACGCGCTCAACAGACTCACACATAGCACCAGAAGCAGGGGTGCATAACATATATATAAGTATGTAACTAAACCACGGTGCAGTTCACTAGAGAACACTCAGAACATTATACAATGAAGATCATAGAGATCAAGAACCACTCACCAAAACTATCTCGGAGAATTAGACAACCTAGCATACTTGGCTCATAAATCCAACATAGCAAACAGAGGAGTGTCAGACGGGAAAACAGGATTTCAGGTAGTTGTAACCACAACTCAAGACGAGAGGATCAGTAAGCACCAGGTTCAGCAATTAATCAATATATCAACATTCAACTTACAACAAGGTCGAAGATTTCAGAAAGACGACACCATGCAAGGCTTGGTGTCGGAACAAGACGAAGGTAAACTTAACACAAAGGCCAAACACCAGAACAACACTCAAAGGTCCACAGAAAACACTTGGTGAGCCCAAACTTGACTCCCAACGAACTTCTCGAAACAGTACGATGAATAAGGTACGACAAGACACCACAATGAACACTAACCAAATACAGGGCAACTCAAGAATAGAGCATAGCTTTATCAAAAGTCTCAGCCAAAGGGACTTAAAAGGTTTGATAACAACGCTTAAGATACCCGGGAACTCCCGGCGGAAGAACATATAGATATATGAGGAGACAATTTCAGAATAAGCGATGAAATCGACAGGAAACTCAATAAGAGCCGACGGGAAAAGGCGTATATCAAGTCATCGAGGAAGACTTATATCAAAGTTGACTAGAAGACTTCATTTTAAAATCGATGGAGAATTACATTAAAAAAAGAAATAGTTGCACGATCTTAGGGCGAGCATACCACTCTAAACCTAGGGAAGTCTTATCAGACTGCTTGGTAGCATAACTAAACAGGTATAGAAGCTATCCAAATTCTAAGGGGATGACATCAGGAATCAAGAACCCAGAACACCAATAAGACCCCAAACACAACAGCCACTAACCTAAAATTAACAGGTTAGGCAGACAAGGAAGAAGAAAGGACTGAAATAAAGGACTCTCAATCCCCCAGCAAAATCAAGCCAAGGGGAATACTACTACTTGAAGGACACAACCAACAAGAGAGCATAACATAACTAAGCTTCAGAAACAAAGTCATTAAGGAGAAGGACTACTATTTGCAGCCCACAACCACTAAAAAGGAATCTTTACATTCAACCAGATTGCTAGGACAGTGAGGAGGAAGCATTAACCTTCACTGAGAAAGTTAACACAAAATTTACATGGAAGACTGAGTCGGAAAGGGTTTAAAATACTCAGAAACAAAAGGCAGATTACACAGAAAACCAGGGAAAAGGATTAAAAGAGAAGGGAACAGACAATAGATGACCTCAACAGCTAGGTTGCTAGTGCGAGACTATGAGTGGTTTTGTAAGTTAGCCAATGTTTAAATAATTGCCGAACTTGACAACCGTATTTTATTATACCCAGGGTCGTATAACCAAAGCAATTAAATGCCATATATCAAGAATAAACTTGAGCTATGAGTCGACTACGCAACTTGATTATCGAGGCTTACAACCCGAAGGCGGCCCACCAGTCATATAACAATAATTGAACAGAATATCAGAAATAGGATTTTTATACGGCAACCCCCAATTTTAAAATTTCAGAATGGAAATAATGTATACGACTAATTGGACCATATGTGTATAAAGTAGCCCAAACAGAACATTATAATAAGGTAGCCCTCCATTTAGAGTTTAAAAAAGCAGCCCCTACCTAATTAGGCAAACTCAAGGAGCAGCCCCCCCATTTAGAACAGCAATAAGGCAGCCCCCAAATTAGACAAAACTCAAGGAGCAGACCAACGAGAAAGAAAGATCAAAACTGGAGCTGTAAATTGGCCCCAACTAAAACCCAATTTAGAATATAAGCATAGCAACCCCTTCCAAACAAAGTCCCAACTGGGAACCACATAGCAGCCCCCCAACCGGAAGCAGAAATCCAGAATTTGTTTTACTAACCAAAATAGGGAGAACTGCCAAAAAAGAAATTATAAAGAACCTCGCCAACAACCAAGAGGAACACCACAAACAGCCCAAACATTGCCAACAAAAACTTGAGGACACTACTAATCAAAGAAAAATCCAGAAAAAAGAGATGGAGAGGAGGTAAGGGAAGAGTTTTCTTGCCTCCAAATTAACCGGAGAACCTCCGGATCACGATAAACTCGCAGGAATCCTAGCCTCGGCGACGGAGATCAAGCTTCCGGCAACCTCTAAACCTCCTCCGACGACCTACGCCTCCGACGCCCAGCGACTCCGATGAAACCCTATCTCGCCACTAACTCCCACTTCTGCAAAACTGGAGCCATCGGGTGGGGGGAGAAAAGAACCGAAGGCTTTACAAAATAAACAAAAAGAAAACCTGCTGTATGAGTATATATATATAATAAATAACTTATATATATATATAAGAAATTTATATATATAACTTATATATGCATATATTTATATATATATAACTGTATATATATATCCACCTACCTATAAGTCCCCCTATATGAATACATGATTGCATAAATTTACCTATACAAGAACCTATATACACGTGTGTGTGTGTATATATATCTATATATATACCGGCATATAAGCCTCTTCTTAGAAACAAAATCGCCAGATGACGACGACGCTCGCGAAATGGTAACGCCCTCTCACATTAACACTACGCAACGATAGCTTTAATATTTAAACTATCAATATTACCATAACCCTACTCAGAAGAGTATAAGAAAAGCTGGGGCGTTACAGTGGTTCTCAAGTCCCAGAGGATCGAGGGCAGTTGTTCTACCCAGTTGCCCCTTAGGTTCTCGACCTTCTTTTGTAGCAAATTCAGAATTATTATGTTCGCCACCTCCACCTGCCCATTGCTCCTTGGGTGATGGACCGACGCGAATCGAAGATCTATTCTGAGCTGGGTGCAAAAGCTGACGAACTCGTCGCTGGCAAACTATGGCCCATTGTCTGTGACGATGGCCAGTGGGAGCCCATGTCGACAGATTATCTCTCCCCATATAAAGTTTCTAACTACTTGAGAAGTTACCTTAGCTTGCACTTTCACCTACAGCCATTTGGAGAACTAATCGATCATTACTAGTAGGAACTTTCTATGTCCGCTCGCCTGGGGGAAGGGACCTACCAAATCCAATCCCCATATTGCAAAAGGCCACAGAGCTGTGATGGTCTGGAGCCTTTGGGCTGGAAGGAGCTGGAGGGAGCATAGAGCTGGCACTTAGCGCATTTCTTGGCTAACTCTGCTGCATCTTTGCTGAGGGTGGGCTAGAAGTAGCCTTGCCTCAACACCCTTCCCTCCAAGGTCCTACTCTCTGAATGGCTTCCATACTCTCCTGAGTGGATCTCTTCGAGGACCCTCGGGGCATCTTCCTCCGGTATACAGCAATCTAGGAGCCCCGAGAGGGTCTTCCGGTACCGCACACCTGCACGCAAGGAATAATATGCTGACTTATACCTGAGCCGTCGCTTGTCCACATCCCCTTCCCGGGACTTCCCCGATGTTAGGGAAGTGAAGATGGGATCCACCCATGATGCTCATTGATCCACCTCCATCATCTCCCCTTCCTCGATGGATGGTCAGAAAATTTCTGACACTATCCCCCCTGCTCGGGGACCGAACTTGGCCAGGAGGTCAGCCGGGATGCTTTCCTCCCTTGGCGCGTGATGGATCGAGAAAGTGCGGAACTGTCTGATGACGCCCTTGACCTTCTCTAGATAGCGTTGAAGGGTTGGCTCCTTTGCCTCGAACTCCCCACTGATCTGACATGCCACCACCATGGAGTCCGTCGAGACCTCCACATCTTGCACACCCAACTCCATGGCGAATCGTAGGCCTGCTATCACCTCCTCGTACTCCACCTAGTTGTTGGTGATCGGGAAGTGAATGTTGATGGCTTGCTCGATCCTCGTACCTTGGGGGCTTACGAGGATGACTCTCCCCCCAAGGAATGCTTCCATGAAGCTCCATTGACTAACATCTTCCAGGCCATTAAGAGGGGTGGCTCGGCTTCTTCTACCTCGGTCACATAGTTGGCTAAGAAGTCCGCCACTGCTTGCGCCTTTATAGATAGCCTGGGCACAAATGAGATATCAAATTCGCTTAGTTCCACTGACGACTTAGCCAGCCTTCCGGAGTGCTCCACTCCTTCCATGACACTGCGAAGAGGATTATCGGTCACCACCTGATTGAGTGTGCCTGGAAGTAAGGCCGGAGCTTCCAGGCCGACACCACGGGGGCAAAGGCCATCTTCTCTAGGATGGGGTACCTAAGCTCGGACTTCCTTAGGACCCGGCTGACATAGTAGATCGGGAGCTGCTTCCTCCCTTCTTCCTGCACTAGCACGGAGCTCATCGCCTCGGATCCCACCCCTAAGTATAGGGATAGGTCCTCTCCCTGCCTCGGTCCCTGGAGTAGAGGGTGTTTGGAAAATGACCCTCAATGTTCCCTTGATTTAAAGAGACCTCACACTCAATGCTAAGTACAAGTTGTATTTGATAAACCCAATTTCTATCTCATAAGTATGCAGGACAAGGGCATACCATTGTGTAATGTATGATCAGCTGAGACAAGCTCTGTGTCTCAGCTGAACCGCTGAGACAAGACCAGGAGCCGCTGAGAAGGTGTCTGGGCAAGCTGAGCTGTAGATAGAAGAAACCGCTGAGACAAATGTCTGTCTTAGCGGATCCGCTGAGACGGGACAGAAGCAACCGCTGAGACGGCTGATCATCTCAGCCCAACCGCTGAGATAGATTCAAAAGTGAACTGGCGGGTTTTGCTTTTGGTGCAAGCTGCAGAAATGCATATTGCGGTCCACCAATCACTCCCATACCTGTCAGGAGGACAACTAACAGGCGTTGAGGCTCAGTGGTGTATAAAAGGAATAAGTTAGGGTTGAGAAAGGAACTTTTGCTATTTACTCTCCAGCACACAAACTTAAGAACAACTGTTCCATTGTCGGTAGCCAAGAACTGTGCTCACACAAGGCTGCAAGGAGAAAATAGATTGCTCATCTTGATTCATCTCAAGATAGAGCAAGTAGATCAAGTCCAACATCTGAAGGGATGATCAAGAAGAATCAAGTTGGAGCTACACTTCTCCTCCCTGGTTCAAGTCTGCAACAACAGCTGTTAAGAAGAAGAAGAATCAGGCTTGATCTTTTCTTCCTTCAATTTGTAATCTTATTATATCATTTGTAGGAGCCTTTGGGTTCTGAGACTGTAGGGCTTTATTGCCTGAGTGTGTAAGGCTGAATGGCCTGAGTTGTAGAGATGAGAGGTCGGCTTGAGGTAGGACCAGGAGGTGGTCTGAGTTGTAGGAGGTGGATTCCTCTGAGGTAGGGCTGCTGTGCCTGAGGTAGGGTTTGGGAAAACCTGAGAGATCCTGTGGGATCTGTGTTGTAGGCTCTTGGAGCTGGGAGAAGTTGGCCTTGCCTAACTCATTGTTAGAAAGGTGAAGAGGGAAAGAGGACTACTCAAGACACCCTATCTTGAGGAACCTCTATAAATCACTGTGTGCTTTTTGTGCTTAATAATTTGCTAACCTAAATTCAGAAAACACTAAGCCTAAAATAAAAGAAACCTATTCACCTCCTCTAGGTGTTTAAGACTACATCCTATTTAAACTATCAAGTGGTATCAAAGCTAGGTTGGTCAAAAAGGACATAACTGTCTGACCAGATCCTATAAAGGAATAGTCTTATCAATCCAATGACTTCCTCTGGATTGCAGAAGGAGATGGGATCCATGAAGTTGCCCATATGCAACAAAGAAAACTTTGGCATATGGAAGCAAAGGGTTAGATTGTTTATGGAATCATCTGACCCAAGGATCTACATAACTGTAAAGCAAGGGCCTTTCACCTTTCAAACTGCCTCCACCATAGATCCAACAAGAAGAGTGCCCAAGACCTTCAATGACTTGACCAAAGATGAACTTGCATTGTTCACCATGGACAAAAGAGCCCAGAACATCATAGTTAATACTATTGATGATTCCACATTTCAAAACTTAGTACACTGCACTACTGCCAAGGAAATGTGGGACACATTAGTAGTATATATGGTAGGGACAACTGAAGTGAGGGATGATAGAAAGTCACTCCTTAACCAAGAGTATGAAGCCTTCAGGCAGCTCAGCCAGGAGAGTATCTCTATGTGCTATGAGAGGTTCTTCAGAATAGTCAATGAGCTAAGAACCTATGAGAGAGTGTTCACTGATTATGAGCTGAATGATAAATTCCTTAGATCTCTAACAAGGGCTTGAGACACAAAAATCTGTGCTATCAGGGAAGTGGCTAGGCTTGGTGAGACCCCCCACTCATACACTGTTTGGAAAGCTGCTCTCTTATGAGATGCAGCCATCTGCAAGAAAGGAAGAGGAAACCTCAATAAGGGCTCAGGCAAGGGAGAAATCTATAGCTCTCAAAGCTGACAGCTCCAAGAAAAGCAAGGGCAGGATGGTGTCTCCTCCAAGGAGGTGCTGAATCTGAAAAAACCTGAAATCAGCACCTCAGATACCTCTTCCTCTGATGAAGAGTTTGCTTCCTTCTCAAGGCAGTTCAAGAATTAGATGAGGAGGAAGCAATGGAAGAACAAGCCCTCCTCCTCATCACACTCCAAGAAAGACCACAGGAAACCTAAAAGACAGCACCCAAAGGGTGACAGGTATGATTCCAAATCTAGTAAACATGTTTCAAGTAACATTATTTTGCTATTGTTGCAGCAAACCTGGACATGTCATAGCTGACTCTCCAGCCAAAAGAAAGGAGAAAGGTGATAAGAAGCACCGTCACCAATAGGATAGGAAGGGTGACAAATCCTTCCTAGCAAAGAAAGGAAAAAGCTGGAGTGAATATGAATCCTCGTCTTCAGATTCAGAGAATGAAGAAGGAGCCTACATATGGTTGTTTGCAACAGAAGAAGATGAAGATTATCCTGCTGCCAAGGTTGGGAGTCAGGGCCCCTCTATCACACTCAAATAGTGATATAGAGGAGGATGAAGAGGACAATGTTCAGCTAGGCCTCATGGCCATCACTGATGAGGAGGACAGTCAGAACATCTCAGAAAATGAACAGGTATTAATTCATTCCATATCCTCTTATGATTATGAGACTGACCCAGAATCTGGAGCACCTTCCTCAATTGATGGAAGTGATTCAAAAGCTAAGGTAGATGTCAATCAATTGATTGACAAGTATGATGCTCTCTTAGAAGCTCTGAAAAGGAGCAAAAAGCTAGCCAAGAGGCAAGCCCAAGAGATTGATTCCCTTAAGATGGAAAAATAAGAATGCACTGAATCTTCTACCAAGATGAGTCAGATGTATTAGCCATATGAAGGGGATAACTATCACCCATCTGAGCACCATATCCCTGAAGAACAAGGTCATCAAGGATCTTGAGGAGAAGCTTGTGAAAGAAAAATCCTAGTGGCTCAATTCTCCAAGCCAAAATCTGTGCTCCCTATTATTGACTCCTTCTCTTCTCAATCCAATAGGAGAGGACTGGGATTCAATAAAATGGAAGTAGGAGAAGGGAGTGGAGAAAAGAGCAGGGGTAAGGCTAAGCCTCAAACCACCTTTCAAAAGGTATTACTCCCTTCCAACAGGTATGACCATGAAAGCATGTATGGTCACTGGAAGAATGGGAGTACCTATAGGAAGGAAAACAATCCTTCCCATAGTGGAAGAAAGGGTATGGGATTGAGTGCTATGAAGGCTCCCCATAAGGAAATTCAAATGGCCCAACCTGGACCATTTGTATTTGGTACATCAGCCCCTTCAATCAAGAATAAGAAAGCAATCCCTTCTAAGGTTGATTCAGCTAAGAACGTGACTGCTGTCAAATCAGTGGACATGTCTAATTGCTCAGTGTCTAATGCCATCAAAACTTGCATTGCCCAAAAGCCAAAGCAAGCTGATGCCATTAATACAAAGACTACTAAGACTGTCCACAGATTGACTTTCAGCCAAATCCTTGCTGAAAGAAACAAGAGAAAAGTTGTTGTCTCTCCTCCTGAACATGTGGACTGTACTGCACACCCCTCAAGAAATGTTCATAAGAGGAGATACAATATTCATGAATGTTGGTGTTGTGGTAAAGTAAGACACATTGCCATAGACTGTTGGCACAATCCTAATGTGCCATGTGCAAATATGAGCCTTACTGCAAAGGGTGCAGCTAGTGTAAGGTCATTTCATCATGCTAACAATTACCTAGGACCCAAAGCTATTTGGGCTCCTAAGGATAACTAAACTTCTTCTTGCAGGTTAGTTCAAGTACCATCCTCAACCAAATTTGGTACTTGGACAGTGGGTGCTCAAGGCACATGACAGGAACAAGAAATCTTCTACAGGACTACAAGGTTGTGAAGAATGGACCCAAATTCATCTTTGGGGGGGTCAGAAAAGGGAATCACCAAAGGATATGGTATGATCTCCAATGGCATAGTCTCAATTACAAGGGTAGCTTATGTTGAAGGGTTGCAACACAACCTAGTAAGCATAAGTCAACTATGTGATCTAGGATATGTCAATGATAAGTGCTTGATTAAAAAGTCTAAAGACTTAGAGACCATTCTCTCAGGCACTAGGAGTGGAAATGTTTATTGCTTAGACTTTATATGCAGTAATTCTCTTACATCTGTTTGTCTAGTAGCTAATGAGAATGAGTCCCTTTGTGTTCAATGGCACAAGAGACTTGCTCACATTAACTACAAGACAATGTATAGACTATTCTCTAAAAATCTTGTTAGGAATAGTCCTAATATAAAATGTATTAAAAGTGGTCCCTGTCATGCTTGCCAAATGGGTAAGAAAACGAGGGCCACCTTTAAAAGTATTGGCTCCAAAGACACAAAAAGATGTCTTTATCTCTTGCATATGGACTTGTTTGGTCCTTTGCCAATTCAGAGCCTATGTGGGAAGTTGTATACTTTGGTGATTGTTAATGATCACTCAAAATATACATGGGTATTCTTCCTAAAGAAGAAGTCTGATACTCTAAATATCTTTATAACTCATGTCAAAGCAATTCAGAATGACTTGCAATGTGCTGTGGTTAGGACTAGAACTGACCATGGCACAAAATTTCAATCTGAAGCTATGACAAGGTTTTGTCAAGAATATGATATCACCCAAGAGTTCTCCTCCCCAAGGATTCCACAACAAAATGGTGTGGCTGAAAGGAGGAATAGGACCTTAATAGAAGCTGGGAGAACACTGCTTAGTGACTCCTCTCTCCCAGAATACCTCTGTGCATAGGCAGTCAATACTGCATGTCATGTTCTCAATAGAGCTTCCATCAATAAGGTTCATAAAATAACTCCCTCTGAGATTCTGAAAGGTAAACAACCTACAATTTCATACTTTATAATCTTTGGGTCCAAATGCTACATTTTAAACAATGGAAAATCACAATTAACAAATTTTGCAGAGAAATGCAACATGGGTGTTCTTGTGGGCTATAGCTCACATAGTAGAGCTTATAGAGTGTATAACAAGAAAACTCATGTTGTAGAGGAGTCTATGCATGTAGTATTTGATGAGACCAGCCTAATATATAAGGGCTGGTCTAGATCTTCTGTCTTGGAAGGAAATGAACAGGATTTGGAAAGGATGTCTATACAAGACACACCCAGCAGCAGCAAAGCTTATTCTGATGCTACCATCCCTGAAGAGGAAGAAATAAATGTTGATGAAGACACTGCTGAACCAGCAGAAACAGCACAGCAAGCTGAGAACAGACTGCTTACAGTTGTAAGACATATAAGGGATCATCCAAGAGAACAAATAATTCGAGATTAGAATCAAGGTGTATTAACCAGAAGCAGGGCTCATAATGAAGCCCTATTTTTGAGCTTCCTATCACAAATGGAGCCCAAGAAATTTGAAGAAGCTAACCAAGACACCTTTTGAATTCAAGCTATGTAAGAAGAACTTCTACAATTCAAGAGATGCAAGGTATGGAAATTGGTGCCAAAACCACAAGGACACAATATCATAGGTACCAAATGGATTTATAGGAACAAGTTAGATGAAAATGGAACAATCATAAAGAACAAGGCAAGGCTGGTTGCAAAGGGGTATAGACAGGAAGAAGGGATAGACTTTGATCAAACCTTTGCCCCTGTTGCAAGGTTGGAAGCAATTAGGCTATTCATTTCCTATGCTGCCGACAAGGGGTTCAAAGTGTATCAAATGGATGTCAAATCAGCCTTCATCAATGGTGACTTGAATGAAGAGGTATATGTTGAGCAACCATCAGCTATTCATTGCCCTATTTTTAGTCATGTTTACTTACTTAGGAAAGCTCTTTATGGTCTTAAGCAAGCCCCCAGGGCTTGGTATGAGACATTGTCTAGCTTTCTCGTCAAGAACAAGTTCTCGAGGGGAAAGATAGATAGCACATTATTTCGTAGGGAAACAAGGGGCAAGTGTCTCCTAGTCCAAATATATGTTGATGACATAATATTTGGGTCTACTAATGACAACCTCTGCAAAAAGTTTGCCAACCTAATGCAGGGGGAGTTTGAGAGGAGCAGTATGGGAGAGCTCAAGTACTTTTTAGGCCTCCAAGTAAAACAGTCTGATGAAGGTGTCGGAACTGCGGTTCAGCAATTGCCCCAGTGTTGCGGCACTAGACGAAGCGGAAGGGCGTGTCCCCCGTGGGCCTAACTGGCTGCCACGTGGATCCTGCTTGGGTGATCAGCTTTATTAAGGATAGGTAGCGCCTTCACCAACAGTCCGGGCTTTTGGTCGAGTTGGTTGCGCCGAGTCCCCAACAAGTGGTATCAGAGGCGGTCGTGTGTTCGAAACCCCGGGTCGTTGCTGGGGGGGGGGGGGGGGGATTGTTGGAACTACGGTTCAGCAATTGCCCCGGTGTTGCGGCACTAGTCGAAGCGGAAGGGCGTGTCCCCCGCGGGCCTAACTGGCTACCACGTGGATCCTGCTTGGGTGACCAGCTCTATTAAGGATAGGTAGCTCCTTCACCAACAGTCCGGGCTTTTGGTCGAGTTGGTTGCGCCGAGTCCCCAACAGAAGGTATATTCATTTCTCAGACCAAGTATACTAGGGAGCTTATCAAGATGTTTGGGATGGAATCAGCTTCCACCATGAAAACTCCCATGGGGTCAAACATTTCCCTGGACAAGGATGAGAAGGGTAAGGCCTTTGATGAATCCATGTACAGGTGCGTCATTGGATCCCTGTTATATTTAACTGCTAGTAGACCAGATATTATGTATGCTATATGTGTGTGTGCTAGGTACCAGGCATGTCCTAAGGAATCTCACTACACAGCTGCAAAGAGGATTCTGAGATACCTTAAAGGCAACCTACATCTTAGCCTTTGGTACCCTAAGAACAATGATTTTGAACTAACTGGATTTTCAGATGCAGATTTTGCAGGCTGCAAAGAAGACAGGAAAAGCACAAGTGGCACTTGTCAATTACTAGGAAGAAGGTTGATTTCATGGAGCAGCAAAAAGCAGACAAGTGTGGCTATCTCCATTGCTGAGTCTGAATACATTGCTGCAGGGAGCTGTTGTGCACAGCTATTGTGGATTCAACACCAGCTAGAGGACTACAACCTCAAGGTAAGTAACTCTCCTCTTTATTGTGACTCATCCAGTGCTATCTCTATTGCTAAGAATCATGTCTCTCACAGTAGGACTAAGCATATAGAAATAAGATATCATTTTATAAAAGAACATGTAGAATCTCAAGATATCTGCCTTGAATTTGTCCCCACTGACAGTTAAGTGGCTGATATCTTCACTAAGCCATTGGATGAGGCCAAGTTTAATGCCTTCAAGATTGAACTAGGAATGTTAAATGTAGAATAGTGTAAAACACTTCATTCTTCCAATCTTGATTTGATATAACTTAAAATGTTGACACATCAACCCTATGAGAGACATGATTAGGCATTCAAGTAATCATACAATGTATTATGATCAGCTTAACCAGAACAATATGGTTCAGCTGAGCTTCAGGTTGCACTTAGGCAGTTGGGAAAAGTTTCAGTTCGACGAACTCTTTCCTGGGTTCGACGAACATCGTGGTTCAGTTCGACGAAATTGCTCCTCAGCTCGACGAATTTAGTCTTCCAGCCTGTTCAGCAGATTTTGTCTTCAGTTCGACGAACTTCAGTTTGAGTTTGACGAACTCAGCTTTGTGTAACTGAGTTCGACGAACTCAGCTTTATGATGTAGTTTCAGATAAACTCAGCCTTGTGTTCGACGAAGTCAGTTTGTGTTTGACGAACTCAGCTTTGTGTTCGACGAACTCCAGTTTGAGTTCGACGAACTCAGCTTTCTGATGTAGTTTCATTTACACTTACAATTATAAGAGCAATCAAATCCTATTACTAGGTTTAATTTTACCTCAGTCTTAAGCCATATAAATAGACAATCTGATTAGGGAAAAGCAAACGACCCTTCTCTTCCATCCGCCGAGACGAATCACCTACTCTTCCGTCCCAGCGCATTCCTCCACCACTGCAATGACTCCCAAAAGCTCTAAAGATCTTCTTGAAGGATATGAGATAGTAAGGCATGGGTTTTCCCATGCTCCAGAAGAAATCAAGGGAGTGATTCAACTCCTAGAAGACCAAGGCCTGGAATTTCTACTATCTGAACCCTGTGCCATTCTTAGAACTGAAGTTCTGGAATGGTTTGGTAATGTCAGGTTGTCCACCTCCAAATACTCCCTCAAGTCAAAGATTGGAGAAGATAGAATCAAGATAACCCCAACAAAACTACAGAAAGCATTACATCTTCCATCCTGCAGTCCAAGTGAGGAGGATGAAATCTCTGAAAAGGACAAGAAAAAGGCTCTAAAATGGACTGAGTGCAATGATGCCAAAATTGGCTCATTGAAGAGGAAATCTTTCAACCAAAAGGGAAAAATTTTGTCAGATATTGTGGGAAAAGCCATTCTTTGCAAACCATGGTCCCATGATACAATCTCACAGTTCATGTTTGACCTCATGACAAGAATAATTCTGAAAAAGAAAACCTCTTGGGGAGAGCTCATCTTTCAAAGAATAAAGGAATGCCTTCGGGCACCCAATATGGGAAGAATTCTCTCATTATACCTCCTGCAAACCCACCCTAACAAGTTCAAAACATCCAAAGGAGCAAATCTTCACTATCTCAAGAGAATGGATATCAAGACTTTAGAAAGATTCACTAGGGTATTGCCTATGAGTCAGACCTCTGAAACTAAAGGAAAAGAGAAGACAATCCCCTCATCTTCTAAGAAAACGAGGCTGATCATGTCCAGTTCTGAGTCTGATCATTCAGAAAAAGATGAAGATGATGGTGCTGACATTGGGTCACACATCATTCTTGACAAAGAGTCTACACCAAATGACCTGCCAACTGAACTTGTCCATCCACAGCAGCTGGATAAAGTCATAACTTCTGGTAACTAATTCAACTCCTCCTAACACATTAATCATAGCTAATAATAATAGTTAGTCAAATCTGACATTTAATTAATGTGGACCCCAGATCCTCAAGAACTGGTGTGTGCTTCATCTGAGGGGGAGTATCAACAAGAACCATCACCTATTGATATTACAAAAATCAATAATGATGATGTGAACACAAGACCATCACCTCAAAATTTACAAGGTCAGATTGACACAATTATCTTCAGTCTTGAAGAAAGAATAAGAAACATTCCTGACAATGCACCAGCCCTGTGGTCATTACCTTCACAAGGTTCATTTGATGCCCCATCTGAGGGGGAGCAGCCACAAGAGCCATCAGTTGATAAAGATCAAGTTATAGGTAAGCCCTAAAAACCCAGCCTAAACATTCAGAATCATAAAATCTAACTTTACAATTCTTGTTCTAGAACTCCTAGATTCATCCATTCAAGTTGATTTATCTGAGGAGGAGGTGCAGAATGCTCCTCCTGCAAAGAAAGCTGTAGTTCTAGGTATATCTTACATTATTATCCTTAGAACCTCTAAGTAGTTCAATCTAACTTCAACTCATTGTCCCAGCATTCTTGGAAGAAAAGAATGCTCTCTCTGAGGGGGGGGAGGATAATAATGGTGATGTCAATCTGAGTGATCATCAAGATGCTGACACTGAAGATGAAAGGATGATACCCCAGCTACTGTTATCAACATTCAGTAAGCATCTTCCTCCACCTCACCCAATGAGGCTCTTCTCAGTGCCATAAATCTGCTACTACAGTCCCATCTCACCACCATGCAGTCACATGTAGATCAATCAATTACATCTGTCAGGGGATACATTGATCAGTCCATCTTGAATGTGAAAGCTGAGATCATGATTGAGGTCAAAGAAATAAAAGAAAACACTGACATGCTCACCAAACAGATGACCAGGTGGTTTGACCTTGCTGAAAAATCAGCAATATCTCAGAATACCATTCTAAGATCCATGGACAAACATCTCCAGGTGCCTGAACAAGACATGGGATATGTCAAGAATTATGTAAGTAAGACAGATGAGGTGATAGAGAAGTCAACCAATCATCTTCAAGAGCATGTCTATTCAAGTGCTATACAATTAAATGAAGAAGCTGACAGGTACAAGGAAGAGTTGAGAGCAGAAATTGCGACTGTCTCTCAATCCATTGCTGCAAGAGCCACCTCTTCCCATCTGAATGAAGAAATTGGCAAGTTAAAAGATGTACTTCAAGCTGACCTTGAGAATGTATTCCAAAATCTCTCTGGCACAATAACAACATCTAAGCAAGACCTCCATCAACAGATCTTTGAAGAAGCCAGAAAGGGGGAGGATACAAATGAAGTCATCAATTCTGACCTCATACTGAAAGTCCTACAAGGTACAAGGATAGCTCTGAATCATCCTATATTAGATGTTAATAGGGCAAAATACTGGGATTTCCCTCATCAAGAGGCAATAGCACAAAATGAGAGATTGAAAAAGAAAAGAGAAAGAGAGCATGCGTTGCTCACTGAGAAATTAATGGCCAAACAAAGGGATGAAAACAGTAGAGACCCTGATTTTGAATATTGGAGTGATGACTCCAAAGAGATAATCCTAAATTCCTGGCTAAGCCATGGCCAAATAAGCAAAGACATTGATAAGCTATATCCATCTGAGGAATGGATAAAGTATTTAGAGAGGAACACAAAAAGAGATAAAGTATTCAAAGCAAACCTTGTAAGAAAAGATAACCCAAGAAGGATGCCATCTAAATACATCCCAAAGCCATTCATGTATTTTAAAAGGCAAGAGAACAAGAGGAAGATAGTTGAGATTGAAGCAGCAAATGTTGAAAAGGACACAGCCATAAATCTGCTTGAAGACATGGTTGTACCCGCTGAAGATAAGGAACCTATAGTCCAAGAAGAAATGGTTGCTGAAAAACATGGATGCTGCAGCAGACCAACTGGCCTCAGCTAAAGGAAAAGAAGCAGCTGCTGATTTTCCTGAATGTTCTAATAAGAAAAGAAAGCTTTGAATGACTATTGAAACAGTTTATGTATTCAATTAATATTGAACTATAATGACTTATGATTATATGAATGCAAACTGAGCTTTGAATTACTATTCTATCTGGATTGAAATTGATGGATTGTTAATCAGCTTTGAGTTCGACAAACTCAGCTTTGTGTTCGACGAACTCCAGTTTGAGTTTGACGAACTCAGCTTTGTGTTCGACGAACTCAGTTTGTGTTCGTCGAACTCAGCTTTTTTATTGGTTAATTCAATCTATGTTGCATTGTTATGTTTATCAAATCTTACTAATGGATTGATTAAATTCTGTGGTAGAATTGATGGATTTGGAATTAAATTCCTGCGGAGCCTGGGTTCGGTTAGATTCCGGCCGGCGTTTTCGAGGAGTCCGGCGAGTACTCCTACTTCGAGGAGTTTAACCGTTATCCCACCTGTCGAGGTGATGGAAGTAACGGTCGCTCCCGCTTTCGGAATATCGGGGGTAGCACCGCGGCGACGGGGTCGAAATTCTTTTTTGGTTACTTAAATTTTATAAAAAGGGTCTCACGCAGAGTTTTTGAATGTAATTTATCCAACTTATCTTGCGATAAAGGCAAGTGCACCTTATCGTTTTATAGTACATGATATAATTTTTTTTAGAAAATGATATCGCGGTCGTATTTATCCGAGGCCGTGTTGATTATTTCTACTTTAGGGACGCGCTATTATCTTATCGATAAAAAAGATGAGTGATTGCAATAATTAAAAAGCAGAAAAGACGATAATCGCGGGCTTGGTGTGCGTTTAGCAAAAACCAAGAAAATCGATGATAATGCAGAAAATCGAAGCTTTGAAAGCGATAAATAATGCAGAAAATCGCGGGCTTGGTGTGCGTTTAGCAAAAACTAAGAAAAGCGATGATAATGCAGAAAATCTAGCTATGAAAGCGGTAAATAATGCAGAAAATCTAGTTATGAAAGCAGTAAAAATGCAGAAAATCTAGCTATGAAAGCAGTAAATGCAGAAAATCTAGCTATGAAAGCGGTAAAACTAATTATGAAAGCGATAAAAACTAATTATGAAAGCTTTAAAAGTAATCTCATACACACACACAACAAAAATTAAGAAAAGGACAACTTTGCTAAAGAAAATAGCATTTTCATTAAGCAGAAAAAATATTACAAAACTAGAGAGGAGACAGTGGAAAATAAGAGAGAGAAAACAAAAGTGGAACACAAATCCCAAAAACATTAGAATTTGTGAACCCATTAGCCATCAGCCAACCCCCTCTATTTATAGGAAAAAAGAGGGCTGTCATTAGCAAAAAAAAAGGAAGAAAAGAAAAGCAGCTGGCTGTTTGACTGAAGAGGAAGGCAAATTTGACTTGAGTTGGGGTGCGGATAGAAGCTGGCAGGTTCTAGAAGGAGAGAGCTGGCAGGACAGCTTGCGGGAAGGAGAGTTGGCGGGCTGGGAGCGCTTTCGTCGAACGCAGGGAAGAGTTCGTCGAACTGGGTTGGGAAAGCTTTCGTCGAACTCCTGCAGAGCAGATATATATCATATATAATATATATAATATTTAGTTCGTCGAACGGGCTGAGAAAGGGAGTTCGTCGAACGCCTGGATTTCGTCGAGCGCCTCTGCAGATATATATATAGTATATTTATATTTAATATTTATATAATACTTAATAATTCGTCGAACACAGAGCGGCGTTCGACGAACGCAGCTCGCGGAGCGTTCGACGAACGCAGAGCGGCGTTCGTCGAACGCAGCTTGCAGAGCGTTCGACTAACACAGCTCGCATTTCGTCGAACGCGGAGAAGCATTCGACGAATTCCAGCAGAGTTTTAAATTATATATATATATATATTTTTAATTTATTTTTCTTTTAATTTACATAATTATTTATATGATTATATTTAATATATATACTCTGTATATACTTATTATATATATATTTCAATATATTTAATAATATATACATTATTATTACTATATTTTCATTTATATTTACATATAAATATATGATTATTATTATTATTTGTTTTTTTATACTTATTATTTACATATATATATGACTATATTATTTATATTTTATATATTATGCATATATATTTATGATATTTATAATAAATTTATTATACAATAATATTTCAAAATTTTATTCTTATATAAGTATATTTACTTATTTAAGCAAATATTTTGATTTGTTTCAAACTTAAATAACTCAAGTTTTTTCAAAAAGATGTATATCTATATACATATATAAAACAAGAGATTATTTCAAGAATTTATATGCAATATGTACAAAACTACCCAAAATTAGGCTAAAAATTATACTAAAAATATGTAATATTTTCTATTCATCAAATACCCTCATACTTAAGCTTTTGCTATTCCAGAGCAAAAGTAATAGATACTTATAAGACACTAATAGAATTTTTAATTTACCAAAATTTTATTTAATCGAAAAGTAAGCTTGAAATAAATTTAGGAGATTTAAAGAGGTAAGTCCTATATTGTGATAAAGATTTAAAAAGAGCAAAAAAGACTTAGCCAACAAGACTTCTAAAGTTAGATAAGTAGCGACCTAAATAATTGTAATAATTAGCACCATGATTAGAATAGAATTATAAGAACTTTAACTTTTTAAAGAAATTTTTTAGAATAATTAAAACTTACTAATTATGTTCTCTCAATTTTTTCATTTATATCTAGTTTTCAATTTGATTGGCTGACGGGTAGGGGAGCTGGGTGGGAGAAGAGATTTTTGAATTGGGGGTGATGAATTTTATCCTCTCACCCCACTCAATTTTTTTTTCGTTTGGATAGAGAGGGGAACGAAATCTTATTCCCATATATGTTTTTTTTTCTCTTCAAAAATACTCAATGCCTATGTTTACGGAACGAAATTTTATTCCCATTGACATAAGATCTTTTTCTTTAATTAATTGGGTGCCTATGTTTACGGAACGAAATCTTATTCCCATTGACATAGGATTTCTTTTAAATGAAATTACCAAGGAATTTGGTTAATAGGTAAGGGTTTAGAAATTTCTAGATTTTATAAATTAAGAAAAAATTTGAGAGCAAGTTTTAGTAGGTTTAGAACATTCCTAAAGTTTCACAAGTTTGGAGTAGGAATAATTAAAGTCTAAAGATGGTCTGCCAAAATAATACAACAAGAAGCTATTTAGGTTAAACTTGAAGTAGTGCTAAAAAATTTGTTCTCAAATTAAATTAAAAACACAATATATTATTTACAACTAAAATTCCTTGAATCTAAGCCTTACAAACCATGATACGAATAAGGGTTTTGGCAAATCAAAAATAATGAAAAATGCCTGTAAATAATATTAAACTAATTTTGAGAAATACAAAGCTAAGTAGGTGTTTTTATTATATTTTTGGGATTTTATCTTTTTTTTTTGAATTTTGGGGTTTTTGGATTTTTTTTTGGGGGTTTTGGATTTTTTTGGGGGTTTTTCTAAATATTTACAAAGTATGAAATAATAAATTGGATATTTTTTTTTAGATTTTTTTTTTGGATTTTTCTAAGCTATTTAAGATATAAAACAAATTATATTATTAATAAATTTTTGGTTTTGGGGTTTTTAATTTTTTTTTGGATTTTGGGGTTTTTAGAATTTTTTTGGATTTTTCTAAATATTTACAAAGTATGAATTTTTTTTTTTTTTAGGCTTTTTGAATTTTTTTTTTATTATTATTTTCTAAATATTTATAAGGTTTTGAAGAACGGAAAAAGACACCCCCATACTTAAAACTCAACATTGTCCTCAATGTTAAAATTAAGTATGAGGAACAATTCTATATGTACAAAATCATGAAAAATACAAGAAAGGAAATAACAGGGGAAAAAGGCACGTCCTTGATTTGGAGACGGGATGACTAGATGAATGCCTGCAAAATATGGAGAAGTAAGAAAATATTAGATAAATATGTGGTGCCTCCCACAAGCGCTTTGTTTACCGTCGCATAGCTTGACTGATTTGATGGTTAGACTCGGGGGTTCAGCTCGGTATTACCTGACAAAGCTCCAAGTTGCCGCTCAGAGTCCATCTTCGCAAGTTGTCCAACTTGATTTATTAAGTTTTTTAGTGATCCGGTGATGTTCCGGATATTTGAGTCGTTAGACGCGACATGTTTAGCGAAAGCTTCTTCGAGCGAAGAAAGTTTTGGAGGAGGCGGCGGATATCCCTGATGAAATCCCTGCGGATTTACATTTGGGGGTCGCTGCGCGTTATTTTGATTACTCCAGGAGAAGTTCGGGTGATTCCTCCAACCCGGATTATAGTTATTACTATATGGGTTATTATTAGGGTTAAAGGGAGGTCGAACTTGATTGTCGAGGTAATCTACCGATTCTTCATTTAAATTATTATTATTATAATTAGTATTCGCCCACGCGGGAGTGGAGGAGGAAGCAGTCATCTCCGCCACTTGCTTGCTTAGCCGCTCTACCTGCGAGGCTAAGTAAGTAGTGGCATCCACTTCAAAAAGACCAGCCGATTTATTAGGACGCGACCTTGGTACATTCCATTGGTACGCGTTCATGGCCATTTCTTCGATCAGAGCTTGAGCGACCTCCGGGGTTTTGTTGTTTAACGTTCCCCCGGCGGATGCGTCGATATCTGTCGCGTTGAGAAATTCAAGCCATTGTAGAACATTTGAATTTGTAGCCAAGTTGGTAGCACGTGATGAGGACAC
The DNA here is from genome assembly GCA_033032865.1 of Dactylorhiza incarnata. NCBI lineage: Eukaryota > Viridiplantae > Streptophyta > Magnoliopsida > Asparagales > Orchidaceae > Dactylorhiza > Dactylorhiza incarnata. The sequence goes on along the minus strand of JAWHQI010000189.1, from coordinate 931,433 downwards.
CTACGCAAATATTCTTTAAAACGCTCCCAAGTCTCGTAAAGAGACTCGGGATCGAATTGTATAAAGGATGCGATATCGGTGCGTAATTTAGCGGGTTTTTACGGAGGAAAATATTTAGTTAGAAAATTTTCCGTCAATTCGCCCCACGTGGTTATGGACCCTCTCAGAAGAGAAGTCAACCATGATTTAGCCTTTGTCCGCAGGGAAAAGGGAAATAAGCGCAAGCGAATGGCGTCATCGCTGACGCCATTAATTTTGAAGGTGTCGCAAATTTCTAAAAAGTTTGAAAGGTGTTGGTTTGGGTCCTCATCTGGCAAACCGTCGAACTGAATCGACTGTTCTACCATTTGGATTATGCTGGATTTTATTTCGAAATTATTATTAGCTATCGCGCGGCGAGTGACACTTGACCTAGTATCTTCCAAATTCGGCCTGGAATAGTAGGCCATGGTCCGTTGTGGGGCCCGCATTTGGATTGGGATCTGTCATATTATCCGATATAGTATCGCCGGTTAATTCTTCGAGATTTAAGGGTTGTTGTTGGTCACGAGATCGAAGGCGCTCGTGAAGAGTGCGCTCGATTTCTGGATCAAAAATAAATTCCAGATAATCCAAAGAGCTTCCCCGGGTCATATACTTTTATATATATAAAAGGTTTTTTTTATAAGCAAAATTTTTTTTTGATTTGATTTGATTTTTTTTATGATAATTTAAGTAAAAGAAAGAAAGAGCTTTTTTTTGGATGAAAATATATATAGATGATTCGTGTTTTGAAATTTTTTTAGTTTTTCGAGCTTTTTCTATATTTTTTTTGTTTAGAAATATATGTACGAGAGAAAAAGGGGGAGGAAGAAGTGAAAGATAAAATTAATAGCGATTCCCTGTTTCAAAATAACGACACGAAAACTCCCCGGCAACGGCGCCAAAAACTTGATGGATTTGGAATTAAATTCCTGCGGAGCCTGGGTTCGGTTAGATTCCGGCCGGCATTTTTGAGGAGTCCGGCGAGTACTCCTACTTTGAGGAGCTTAACCATTATCCCACCTGTCGAGGTGATGGAAGTAACGGTCGCTCCCGCTTTCGGAATATCGGGGGTAGCACCGCGGCGACGGGTCCGAAATTCTTTTTTGGTTACTTAAATTTTATAAAAAGGGTCTCACACAGAGTTTTTGAATGTAATTTATCCAACTTATCTTGCGATAAAGGCAAGTGCACCTTATCGTTTTATAGTACATGATATAATTTTTTTTAGAAAATGATATCGCGATCGTATTTATCCGAGGCCGTGTTGATTATTTCTACTTTGGGGACGCGCTATTATCTTATCGATAAAAAAGATGAGTGATTGCAATAATTAAAAAGCAGAAAAGATGATAATCGCGGGCTTGGTGTGCGTTTAGCAAAAACCAAAAAAACGATAATAATGTAGAAAATCTAAGCTATGAAAGCGATAAATAATGTAGAAACTCGCGGGCTTGGTGTGCGTTTAGCAAAAACCAAGAAAAGCGATGATAATGCAGAAAATCTAGCTATGAAAGCGGTAAATAATGCAGAAAATCTAGTTATGAAAGCAGTAAAAATGCAGAAAATCTAGCTATGAAAGAACTCTATAAAAAGCGGCGACACTCGGCGAGGGCGTCGACACTCGGCGGTGGCAGCGACACTCGGTGGGGGCGGCGACACTCGGCGGGGGCGGAGACACTCTGCGGGGGCGGCGACATTCGGAGGGGGTGTCAATATTCGACGGGGGCGGCGACACTCGGTGGGGGCGGCGACACTCGGAGGGGACCCCGTGCGGGGGACGGCGACATTCGGAGGGGGAGGCGACACTCGGTGGGGGCGACGACACTCGGCGGGGGCGGCGACACTCAGTGGGGGCGACGACACCGTTGGGCGGGCGACAACGTTTGGTTGGCGGGGATTGCTCTGCCTAGACTATGCTTGAAGCTAGCTGCCAGTAAATAATTTAGTGAATCTGGATAGTCCTCCCATCATACCAGAGAAAAAGTTTTGCTTCAAATCACGGCAAGAGATTTAGAACGAGACTCAAAATCAAAAGGAGGCTCTTATGTCCTTAAGTCTGTATGTGCAATGTGATTTCCCCTGGACTCCTTCATACACTTGCTAGATCTAATTTACATGTGTACACATCTGCAACATATGTCAATATTGATTAAATAGGTTAATTTAGAACTATTGTGTATGTGCCTTAACCTTTGCCATTAATGAAAATCAATTCAAAGCAAGATAGATTGATAAGAGACCTCTTCCTGCCGATCGTCAATATGAGCATAGGAATATCTCTCTTGAAAACAAAAACAAAAAAACAGAGTGCAAAAAATAATCTAGGCCAATTGTATGATTTTTATTATAAATAACAAAGCATGTCCAAATGGAGACGAATGCTTTAGACAATGTGATGTTTGCTGATTCGCATAAAAACACAAAAATCCTAAAGGAAAGAGGAGCATCCAAACAAAGGAGAGATACATCTTACCTTAGCTATGAAGCTGTAAATGAAGATGTATATCTTAGCTAAGGTGCTGCAAAATCGCAACAATAGAAAAAAAACAGGGTCACAGATTCCAAGATGGCTAGTTAGTAATGTGATAAAGAGGTAGATGTTATATGAGAAGATTCGTTGGAAGGAGGAAGAGTATTAGGAGGAGATGAGGATGTTAAGAATTTGGTGTAACCTTTGGGTACCCGGTGGAGTGAAATCGAGCGCCGGAGATTAAAGATGTTGGGGAGTGCAAGAATTGCAGGGGACTGGACGCCAAAGGTTGAAGTAGCTCGGGACTGGATGTCCTAGGAGGAGATGAGGAAGCAAAAGAGTTAAAGCGTGTAGAGGAGAAGCTTGTCGTTTGGGAGGAGCAGCTTGCTTCTTTCGGTGGGGGTGGCAGTCGAGGAACAGGGAGCAGCGTGCCCTAAAGATGAATAGGCAGGTATAGGAGCAGCATGCAGAGGTGATTGTTTTGAGGCGGCCGTAAAGATGAAATACCAAAAAATCAAGTTTATTTTAATGCTGCCTGGAATTACCAAAAAATCAAGTTTTTGGATTGTAGGGGTGATTGTTTTGAGGGTATTTTGGGGAGGTAAAATTTTCACCATGGGCATTTTTGCCTTCCCTTATATAATAAAGATTCTGGCCTTCCAGAGTGTAAACTTATTTAGGTTACACATTGGAGGTTTTGTTGAGGCGCAATCCTTAGAACTCATTTTATTTAAGAAGTTTTAATTAATTTTAAAATAAATAAATGAGAGTAGTGTTGAAAATGTTGAAGTGGAAGTTTGTGGAAGTTGGCGGTCTGAGGGGGAGGTCGCGCAGTCTGGCAAACTGTGCGCTCTTGCGATCTCCCTCTGCGGACTGATCTCTCTGGTCTAGCCGCAGGTCTCTTTGGCGTGATCGATGTTCTTGTCCAAGGTGCCGAGGTGAGGCCGCGCAGTCTGGTCATGCGACCGCGTGGCGGAGCAGGCTTTTGCTTGGTGAGACCGCGCGGTCTGGTTTGCGTGACCGCGTGGTACGGGCAGTCCGGTCTGGTGAATGTCCGGTCTCTTGGTGGTGCGCGCGGACTAAGGTATTCTTAGTCGCGCGGTCTCCGGTGTGTGTTCGCATAGCTGGTCCTTCAGCGATCAGCTGGTATATGCAGTCACTGGTGTTTGGTAGACTTGGCGGGATGTTTCCCTAGTCGACCTGGTGTGTTCGCGGTCTCTGGAGGAGGTCGGGTGGCGAACACAAGTGGTGAGCATCATGACCGGGCGGGTTGTCATGATCGCGCGGCTTTCTGTTGAAGTCGGAGAGCTCACTAAGCAGAATGATCTTTTGCTGATCTCACGGGTTGACCAGTCTGGTCGCGCGATCAATGGTGGTGACCCTATCTCATAGGGTGGTGACTGGATCAGGTCTCAAGCCTATAAATAGGAGCCACTGTAGCAGTAAAATTAATTGCACCAAGTGTAAGCTGAGCTCGCGTTGTTTTCTTGCGGTCTCTTTTTTGTGACCGGGCGGTTAGCTGATCGAACTTATCTTGTGCAGCTTCTGCGGATTGTGCGGGCAGCAGCGGTAATCTCCTCTTCTGAAGGTGTTCGGGCGGACTCGCGACTTGCAGTGCGGGTTGCTGGAGTTCGGGAGGATCAGTGGCAGATCGCGGGGTTCTCAGTTGGTGTTGTTCAAGTCGCTGGCAGGCAGTTCGGGCGGTCTCGTCTTCTAAGTCGAGCGAACTGTCAGGTCACGCGGTCAGGCGGTCTCAATTAGGCAGACCGCTGGTTATCTTTTCAGCATTGTACTTTCTCCTATTTTTTGTGTACTGGCGAAATCATGTCTCGCCATGTATACCTCGCCTTGTAATGAAGTTTTCTGCTAGCATCAATAAAGATTGAAGTTGTTTTTCATGTGCTTCTGGTTGTTGGCTTGAACTTTGAGTTATACTATTCCTGCTCACTCCTAGATCTTCGAAAAATTTCACAAGTAGGAGATCTTTTTATCAAGGTCTTAACCTTTTAATGATCAATCTTCCTCTGATACCAATTGAATGTGCATAGTGTGCCTCTGAGAATTCTCTAGAGGGGGGGAGGGTGAATAGAGATTTAAATTTTTTTCTTTCCTAACTATGCATATAATAAAACACCTAAGGAATTATGCTTCAGCAACACCAAGGTGCAGAATAAATGAAGTGTAGTAATTATAAAAATAGAAAAACAGTACGCAATAAATAAGGGGACAACACAGAAAAAGCACAACACAGAAGACACAAGATTTTTATAGAGGTTCCCCAAAATGTGGGTAGTCCTCTCTTCTATCTCCCTGGTAGGATTGCACAACCTATGCCTGAGTCTTTTGATAAGGAGACTCCCAGAACCAAAGATCTTCTGATAAGGAGATCTTGAACCACTCAGATCTTTTGATAAGGAGATCTTGAGCCATTCAGATCTTTTAATAAGGAGATCTTGAACCACTGAATCCTTTGAAGAGGGATTCTTAAAACTCTGTACAGCTAAGGAAGTTGAAAGAAGAAAGAGGATGGAGAAGAAGAATTTTATTCTCAGAATTCTGTCAAAGCTTTCAGCTTCTATTTTTCCCTTCTATGGATCTGCTAATGATGAACCCTTGCTTAAGATTGTGATGATTTGCAAGGGTTATTTTCTTCAGATCCTTTTGTCTTTCTCTTGCTTGCTATCTGGATGCTATATGATGTTGATGAAGAAGCAGCTCAGTTTTCTGTTCTGAGAGAGCACTTGTTTTCTCTATCTTTCTCAGTTAGGGTTTCAGGAGGAAGAAGAAGAAGTCGGAACCCTAATCGACCAGACTGTAGCAGATAGTGATGAATGCTCTATATTCTTCTCTCTTCTCTTCTTATTTATTGTCCATGATTAATTTTTGAATTCTTTTCCTTTTTTGGATTTTCCTGAAAAGGCATGGTCTTGGACAATTAATCTTTCTTTCTTCATTTGTTCACGACCCGTCTGCCAGCTGTTTGAATCCTTTCCAAGAAAGCTTTTCCTATCTTCTTTAATGCTCCTCTCCATTCTAGGTAATAAACAAGCCATTGTAGAACGGTCTTTAATAATGTGGGCCTTCAGAGAGAGTTCTAAAAGGATAGCTGAAAAGGTTTCCTTTTCAGACTGTATTCGACGCTACGTCGATTTCATTCTCTCTCTTATCGACGTGCCTTCGAGTTTATATTAGAGCAGCTTTGAATTCCTTCTTGCTCTGGTTGAACTCTATTGTCGACGTTATGTCGATTACTTATCGACGTAACCATTGAGTTGAAGAATTCTTTTGAACTTCATTGTATGCGTCGAATTGTAGTTGACATTGCGTCGACTTCAGATGACTTCGATAAATACTCCCTTCTGCGTTGAATTGTAGTCGAGGTTGCATTGACTTCTAAGATAACTTCGACATGCTCCTTCATCTACGTCGATTCCTATTCGACGTATCATCAACTTGATATACTTTGACAAGAGATTGAGTTGCTTGGACTTCTAGTCTGAGTTGCGTCGACATCAAGTCGAAGTTGCGTCGATTTCTATTCGACGCAAGTATTAATTCAACTCAGATTGTACTGGTCTTGACACTCTAAGGTGAGTGTGACATCCTAAGACATCTAAAGACCAAATTACCCTAACTATACAATGGGTAATAAACCTAGAGGGTAACATCACTTATAAGTAATTTGTTAAGTTAAATCACAAGGGGTTTTTTCCAACAAGTTCGCTATTCAACACATTCCAAGAGAAGAGAATGCAGAGGCTGACGAGTTGGCCAAATTCGGTCTCCTTTCAGGAGGAATTACCTCAGAATTATTTCATTCAGCCATCGAAGAAGGAGACATTATGTTGATAGATCAATGTCCATCCTGGATGGATCCTTTTTTTCTCTTCCTCTAAAATAGAGAATTCCACCCGGCGGTAAAGGATAAGAAGAGGTTTAAATTAAAAGCAGCTTATTATTATCTTGTTGCAGAAATTTTTTACAGAAAGACTTTTCTCTCGCCTTAGGCAAGATGTGTCTCTGATGAATAAATTCCAGTTATTATTCAAGAAGCTCATTCAGGAGAGTGTGGCAGCCATTCAGGAGCTAGAACTATAGAAAAGAGAATTATAAGGCAAGGATACTTCTGACCTCAAATAAGGAAAGATGCAGAGAAATTTGCGAAGATGTGTGTTCAATGTCAGAAATTTGCACCTCTTAAACATCAACATGCTCAGCATCTCAAGTTAATAGCAACCCCTTGGTCGTTTGCGGTTTGGGGAATGGATTTAATTGGGCCTTTTCCTTTGGCTAGTGGATAGTGCAGGTTTATTCTGGTAATGATCGACTACTTCAGCAAGTGGATCGAGGAAAAGGTGTTTGCTAAAACCACCACTCAGGTTGTACGGAATGTTATCTTGGGAGAGATCGTATGCAGACATGGATTTCCTATGGAGATTATCACAGATAACGACCCTCAATTCAACAACTCCATCCTTATAAATTTTTGTGATCAAATCAACACTGAGCTACGATTTGCCTTTGTACATCATCCTAGAAGCAATGGTCAGGTAGAAGCCGCCAATAAGCTAATAATAAACCTTCTAAAGAAAAAAGTAGAGAACCTCAGAGGCAACAACGCGGACAAGTTACTTTCACTATTATGGGTGCTGAGAACAACTCCAACATCAGCTACTGTAGAAACCCCCTTCAAACTGTCTCATGGCTCAGAAGCTCTCATTCTAGTTGAGTTTGATGTAAGGAGCCCAAGGGTATTACTATCTCAACAGCGTCAAGATAGCTGGATGGAAGGAAATGACAAAGAGTTGAAATGCAACCTTGACCTCATCGAAGAGCTGAGGGATACATCAACCATTAGGCAAGAAGAGGTAAATAGGAGAATGGATAGATACCTTGACAAAAATGTTAGAGTTAATGAATTTGTTGTTGGTGATCTTGTCCTCAAGAAAGTAGACGTAGCAGCAAGATCTGGCTCGATTGGGAAACTCAATCCAAATTGGACAGGGTCATTCATTATCGAAGAAGTACTCAGAAATGGAGCATATCATCTCCAAACTTATGAAGGGGGAGATCTATCCCACACTTGGAGTGTGGATGATCTCAACCGTTTCTTTTCTTAAAAGCTTGTATTTTTTCCATTTCTTTCTTTCCTTTTCATCTGCAAGCATTGTGATGACGTGAATGTAATCTCTTACATTACATATATCGGAAAGGAATCATCAAGATATATTGGTTGATTATTAAAGGCTAAAAATCCTACCAAGCGGGACATCGATGGACCCTACTTGTTACCCCCTCAACTTGCAGCTAGAGATGTAAATCTACCATGACCACAGGTAGCGGGGAGATTTCGCACTTGTGTAGTAGTAGCTCGACAAGCTCATGCGGAGCAACTTTAGGATGTCGGGTCCTTGCTGACATTTTACACACCTCTGCATCAAGGGAGGTCCGAGTGAATGTTCAGCTCTGTCATGCATTTCAAGACATCATTGCAGTCTTGATGATCCCTAAGGAAAGCAATGTCGGTATAGCCTCAGTGCCACAACCGCACCCGCCCTACTGATCATCATGCCCTGTAACCCTCGAATACTCATTGGTCTAAGGATAGCCAAGAATCAGTCGGTGGCATCTATGACCATTGTGTGAGTCCTTGAGTGGCTAGGGTGTTACAACCTTAATGATCTCTTGAAGAAAGCAATGTCGGTATGGCCTCCGTGGCATAACAACACCTGACCTTTTGATCATTTAGAGTTGTTCACTTCTCTTCTCTCTCCCTCTGTTCAGGGTGTTACAACCTTAACGATCTCTTGAGGAAAGCAATGCGGGAATAGCCCTTGCGCTATGACCGCACCCGCCTTTTAGATCATTTAGAGTGGTTCACCTCTCTTTTTCTCTTTTTTCTAAAAAGTGCTACGATTGTGATGATCTCTTTGTTGGAACATGGTTTTCCGCATCCCTTTGATTTGAGAATAACAAATCCTACTTGTATTTGATCTTGCTGTCATTGTGTTTTTAGCATGCAGGTTTGGACAGTTATGACACCAGGTTGCTGAAACAATGGTCTGGCACTAACCACAAGCTGAAGGATTGAAAGCTACTTAACGCCAGGCGTTAAGCTTAACGCTGGGCGTTAGCGCTAAATGAATAGCTGCGTTCGACGAACTGGCGATCGATGAAATGAACCCGCTGAGAACGGAAACTGTGTTTGATGAACTGAAAGCTACGTTCGAAGAACTGGCGATCGACGAAATGAAACCGCTGAGAACGGTGCTGCATTCGACGAACTGGAAACTGCGTTCGACGATCTGGCGTTCGACGAAACTGTGTTCGACGAAAGAAGAAGCCCGTTCGATGAAATATGTTCGACGAATTGGGGTGCCAGCTAATTAAAGATGAAACTCAACGCTAGACATTAGAGCTTAACTCCGGGTGATATTCGTTCGACGAAAATGGTGTTTGACGAAGATGTTGTTCGACGAAATGGCGTGCCAGCTGATTAATGATGAAACTCAACGACAGGCGTTAGTCTTAACACTGAGCGATATCTGGTCGATGAATTTGGCAAGGAGTACTTTAGGAATGATTTGCCCAACGCCCGTGTTAGCCTTAATGTCGGCGTTGATATTGCCTAAAATAAAACATTCCCTAAAGTGCAGAATCTCCTTCCTCTTCTGAAGATCCGAGCCATCAATATGTTACTAAACATGGTCAACGCCCGGCGTTAGCACCTAACGCCAGCGTTAGCTCAAAGTCTATAAATCGGAGGATTTTGTCTTCTCCGATAACTGATTGTCAAGAGCCCTATTCCAGCACTTCAGAAACCTTGTCAAGGCCGTATTTTCCAGACCATCATCTCCCACACATATTCGAGCAAAGAATTCAAGGAGGACCAGATCAACGCTTACACAACGCGAAGAACGCACGCTTCAACTTCAAGAATATTCAGCGTGCCTTCGCCATCTCCAGAATTCTTCTAGAGAGTTTTTACTTGAATTTAATATTTGTCTTTTATTTTTATCTGTGTAATCAGATCGTGAATTCGCCTCATGTTGGCGACTGGGTCTGGGCAGGACTTAGGGAGAAATTCGCCTCGTGTTGGCGACTGGGTCTAGGGAGTAGATCTAGGGGGTGCTCGATGCCTTTCTGGTGATAGATTGGCTAGAGCGGCTTGAGGCCATATCTCGGGAGAGATCGGCTAAAGCCAACCGGTTCGTGGGGATACGAGTCGGTATAGAGAACAAAAAGAGTTTTCATATTTGTCGCCTCGATCTCTAGCGACATAGAGATCAAATTTTGTAATCAAGTTTATTAATGTTAATCATGTCTTTTTCTATTTAATAAAATTGATTTGCTACTCTTTGTTTTATATTCACTCTTATTCAAATAAAATATCAAAAGTTTTCTATTAAAGCTTAAGATTTTTAAAACCCTTATTCACCCCCCTCTAAGGGCGCCTCAAGATCCAACAAGTGCTATCAGAGCTAGGTTATTCCAAATCTGTCTAACAACCAGGAATAATGGCGTCTCGTGATCTCGCTTTTTATAAGGGGCAAGGAATAAGAAGACCTCCACTTTTCACCGGAACTGACTACAACTATTGGAGAACACGAATGCATTGTTTTCTAATTAATTTAGATCTAGATGTCTGGGCGAGTGTTGAAACTCCATATATGACTCCAACGTATATTGTTGGAGAAGATACCATGGACAAACCTAGAGATAGGTGGGATGATGGGGATACAAATAAATGTAAAAATAATGCGAAAGCTATGAATGCCTTATTTTGCGCATTAGACAGTACTGAATTTAATAGAGTTTGTGCCTGTAAATCTGCTTATGACATTTGGAATTTGCTTGAAATAACTCATGAAGGTATCTCGCAGGTTAAAGACTCTAAGTTATTCCAACTAGAATCAGAATTTGAAAGATTCAGGATGGATCCAAATGAGGACGTCGACTCAATGTATACTCGCTTCACCAAGATTGTCAACGCTTCAAATATTCTCAGAAAAACTTTCTCAAACGGTGACTTGATGCGAAAGATCCTTCGGTCTCTTCCTCCAAAGTTCAATCCAAAGGTGACTGCAATCTCTGAATCGCATGATCTAAGGCGGCTCCAGATCGAGAGCCTCATTGGGAACCTCAAACCCATGAGGTCGAACTCAACATTCAAGATGAAGAATACAATAAGGAGCCAAAGAAGAAAGCCTTGGAACTAAAGTCAAGAAAAGAGGATGACGATGAGGAAGATGATGAGGAGAGTCTCTTTGTGAAAAACTTCACAAAGTTCATGAAGAATCCAGAGAGAAGAAATACGTTCCGTAAGTACTTTCGAAAAGGAGCATCTTCCAAAAAGGAGAAAAAGGAAAAATCAAGCGACGGAGATGAAGAGCGACCTCCTCCTGAGTGCTTCCACTGCAAGACCGGGCATATAAGAAGCCAATGTCCAAAATACCTGAAGGAACAAAAAGAAAAGCGGCATAAAGGAAAAGAGAAGAAGAAGGTCTTGAAGGTGGCAACATGGGATGATTCTTCATCTGGATGCTCAAGCGAGTTGATGGCGCAAATCTCACACACCGCTATAGGCGGTAGCTCGACTGCGACACGAAACGGCAGTGTACCGATCGTTCAAGTAATATCAAACGAGGAGTAATCCCCGAGTATCGAATCTCTCAAGGAACACAATAGGGTGGAGTTGACTATTGAGGAGGGACTTGAGATCGAAGTCCTTTCGAGCGGATGGATGCGGAAACGGGGTTTTTGGATTGTGGTAAACAAAGAGGAAATGCTATGACTACTCCTATGCAGGCCGCTATGCGCTGCTTCGCCGGGCGGATGGAAACTATGCAGGTCGCGATGCACTGCTTCGGTAGGCGGATGGGCGAGTAGGCAAGCGGATGAGGTGGTTCTCACTAGCAGAAATGAAGTGGATTACACGGGCCGTTAGCACCGCTTAGCTTGGCTAATGGAAGAGTAGGCTCACGTAGTGGAAGAGAAGTTAAGCGGAATGGAATGGAGGGTAATGGAGGATGGAAGATGAATGACAATAGCGCACCTCATACACTTGAATAAATCAAAAGTAATTTCATAAACATGAAATAAAAGTTACATATATGGATTTATCAAGCTCTTCATCCAAAAAATAGAGAGTTTAGCATACAAACATCATTTCAAAAGAATATAGAGTAAGAGATTCGACCGACTCTGAAGCCTTGCTGGGATTCACGGTTGGAATCGCTGGGTTGTCAATCCGCGTCCAAGCTCGGTCCTCAACTGCGTCCGGGGTAAAGGAGGGCTGTCACTTCCTCCCAATGGCCCGTCTTCTTCGTGTCACGACCCGGCGATGTCCAAATGCTCTTTAAACCTTCCTTGATGATGAAAGTAAGATCCAATCTCTTCCTTGAAGTCCCTAGATGAATAGAGGAGGCTTAGAACGAAAAAAGCAAAAAACGACGCTCAAAAAGACCTAGAAACGAAGGAGTTACGGCTGTTTTCGCGGAGCAGCTATTTATAAACAGGTGCAGGTTTTCAATGCGCACGACCAGTGGTCGTGCGCACTATGTCCAGTGGTCGTGCGTTAAGCCAGTCAGGCCACTTTTTAGGTGGGAATTAATGCACGATCACTAGCGCACGACCAGTGGTCGTGCGCACTATGTCCAGTGGTCGTGCGCAGTGTTCCTGTGCAGTTTTTGCGCCCCGGAACACTCGCACAACCCCCGTATCAACATTAAAGATTGTCAGGCCACGTAAATGGGCATTCCACACATTCTTAAATATAGAAATTGAATTGCAACATAAAGCATGAGTAAGATAGACATGAAAATACACCGAAACGGGCCTAGAAGTGCACATAACATGGAATGTCAAATATGCATGAAAACATGCCTAAAGTGTAGTGCAAAGACTAGAAAATCGGCCCAAATGAGTCCGAAAATATGTATATAATTGGGACTCATCACACCCCCAGACTTACCTGTTTGCGCGTCCCGAGCAAACATATCCGGCGGAGTAGGAAAAGCATAGCTAACCAAAAAAATTGCAAACATGGAATAGAATGCGAAGTTTCCTACTAGTGTGCATAGAAGTTCATTAGAAGAAGTTTTTACATATGCTAACTACTTTATAAAAGTGTAAATGCGTAAAAAGAAATTTATTTTTACTCAAAAATGGTATGTTGGTGAATCTCGTGGTCTCGCGTAGTACGAAAGTAAGCTAGACGCGCAGGTGAATGTTACCCAAGACCGGAACTCGGAATTATCTCCGTTGAAATCCATCAACGTCGAGAACCATATGCTCGCCCGGTCACACTCTCTCCACGGCGCTAGTGAACTCACAAGACGAATCGATAGGACTTTAGGTATACATGAGGCTTGGGTTACGGTTTGGAATGCAAAGATAAACATGAAGGCTAATCGCAACCCAAATGAGCACACAAAAGTGCTAAATCATAGCAGCCCCAATAATACACGTGTAACACACCCCCAGACATGACTTTGAAACCGGGTGTGCACACGGCCTACAACAATCAATACCAAAATATGCTTCAATTAAAGCGCTAGGGATAAATATATATATATATATATTTTTTTTCTTTTTCTTTTTCTTTTTCTTTTTCTTTTCTTTTTATCCCCAAATTAATTAGCACAATTCTCAGCACAAAGACATTTTTCTTAAAAACTTCCACATCAACACTGAAGTTACGCATCACCGCACCGCATTGAAAAATTACAATTCATAAATGCTCTTAGCTTAATTTTTGGTTGCGATAATAGGATTAGCTTTTAGGCCTTGGTGAAGTATGGTGGGGCTGAATCAAAAGATCGGGTAGGCACAAAATAGGCTAGCAACGGTTAGTGTATAGGAGTGGTAGAACAAAGCTCAAGCTTGCCAAATAGATGGCCTATGTCACGCTCAACTTGCAAGTCATTCGCACCCATGCTTCGAGAGTCGCTTGGGGCAAGTTCTTAACCCCCGAGAAAGGTAATCCTTCCTCCCGACTCGAGCAACACGAACCTCACATTCGCCTACACACAATACCACGCTACCACAAGATTCAACCACATTCACCATTTTGAGTAGAATAAATTAAAATCTATGCAAATCTACAAATTATAAATTAGAAGCATAAACAAAAACTAATTCTACTCAAATCCCTATGCAAACACGAGTTTTCAACTAGAGCACTACAAGAGTCAACATTCCACTCCATCTTGCAATTATTTTGGCTAATACAACACTTCCTACATCACATCCAAGAATTGAATATACAGAAGCATACAAACAAGCGAGTGCGCGCTAAAGTGGGTGCAGTGGTGTACAGTGAAGATGAACAATACTAAATAACTGAAATTAAAATACTTCTAGTATGCAAATGAGATGTGCACGTGCAGTGGGTAACATATAACGGCTCTCCCCCAGACTTAATCTAAACAATACAACATAATGATATGACAGTGAAAATCAAAATCGAAAGCTAGGGAAGAAGTTACCCAATGCTCAGCAAGTGAGCATACCAGAAGGTGCGTGGAAATCTGAAGCAAACCCGCCATTCAGAATTTGCAATGAGTACCTGCAGGGGTGAGCTCCACAAAAACAAAAGAAAAAGACAAACTAAAATAAACTACAGCTAACTAAACATGATTAGAAGAAATAAAAATGCAGGAAAAGTAAGATAACTACTGGGGTTATTGTCCTCCCAGCACGACTTATTCAAATTGAAAACAGTTCTAGCTAATGGGTCTATGAAAAGAGAAGTGCACAGGTAACTGTTCTAATATGCATGTCGGTAGTGGGTACCGATACGGCAACAGAACAGTCACGCCTCTACCCGAATATAAATAATACCTGCTCGTCACAGGTAGAGGGAATAAAAAATAAGAAGAGGAGGAATCCTCACTCAACTCACCAAAACTATCCTTGCCCAGCAAGGTATCATCTCCAGGGAGGCAGCAGGAGGAGAAGGAAATGAGTGGAGCTTCCTCTACGGAGGGGGGATCAACCTCCTCACATATGAGGATACACTCATCATTGACTTGAGCATCATGCTCCAAGTCCTCCTGATGTACCTGCGAAGATTCAACCTGCACAGGCTCAGATGAAGAAGGGGGTTAGGAAATAAAAGAGAAGAATGACTTAAATAATCAAAAATTGGGGGAGTGGTCCCGGTCTCACTCCCAACAAGATCCAAGGATAGATCGCTATCATCATCATAAGTATCATGGCGAGGGGAACCCAAGAACTCAAGGGCCTCAGTGGTGGTTTGGACCTCCTCGTCCCATGAAGAAGTGCAAACCTCCTCATCAGAGAGAGTATCCTCCTCAACCCACTTTGGAGCATCCTCCGAGTCCGAAGCATCACCCCACTCCTTTACTTTGATAGGATCATAAAGAATGTGTGTAGAAAAATCTTGCAAAAAAAACTGGAGGAACACAAAGATTTGGCTCCTCCGCAAAAAGATCTGCTAACGCCTCCCCGATGGAAAGAATACTTTCCTCATCATACTCAGGTGCATCTAGGAGCTCCCATTCCTCTCCTTGTTGGCTAACAGATGAGTGATCATCATCACTAGGAGTGAAGCCATACACAGGGAGTGAGGAGTCCATGCACGAGACAAGCTCAGGGGTAGAGGGCACAATTGCCTCCATGGGCACAGAATGAGCGATAGGGACACTGTTGTCATGAGTGGAGGAGCAGCGGTCAGGATTGAAAAGACTAGGACAGTCCTTCAATTCATGACCCTCTCCTCGACACAACAAGCAAACAATGTTCCTACACTGCCTAGCATTCAACTCATTCATTTGGTCCATATAATAAACCATGTCATTAAAGCTAGGTGAAATATCCCATGACGACATTTTCAATAATTAAAGCAGATAAAATGAAGCTGAAATTCATTGCAAGGAAATTTACACAAACTAATAAAACTCCTTGGATTAAACTTGCCTAAAAAAAATTAAAACAGGAAAAGGGAAATAGTAAAATTAATAAACGCAAAAATTAAATAGAAAACAAACAAAATGACAAGAGGACTATACACAATGGAAGAACTTCTAACTCTTGTCTCCCCCTACAGCAACTCACACGTCTGTGTGCCCCGGCAACGGCGCCAAAAACTTGATGGCGCAAATCTCACACACCGCTATAGGCGGTAGCTCGACTGCGACACGAAATAGCAGTGTACCGATCGTTCAAGTAATATAAAACGAGGAGTAATCCCCGAGTATCGAATCTCTCAAGGAACACAGTAAGGTGGAGTTGACTATTGAGGAGGGACTTGAGATCGAAGTCCTTTCGAGCGGATGGATGCAGAAACAGGGATTTTGGATTGTGGAAAACAAAGAGGAAATGCTATGACTACTCCTATGCAGGCCGCTATGCGCTGCTTCGCCAGGCGGATGGAAACTATGCAGGCCGCGATGCACTGCTTCGGTTGGCGGATGGGCGAGTAGGCAAGCGGATGAGGTGGTTCGCACTAGCGGAAATGAAGTGGATTACACGGGCCGTTAGCACCGCTTAGCTTGGCGAATGGAAGAGTAGGCTCACGTAGTGGAAGAGAAGTTAAGCGGAATGGAATGGAGGGTAATAGAGGATGGAAGATGAATGACAATATCGCACCTCATACACTTGAATAAATCAAAAGTAATTTCATAAACATGAAATAAAAGTTACATATATGGATTTATCAAGCACTTCATCCAAAAAATAGAGAGTTTAGCATACAAACATCATTTCAAAAGAATAAAGAGTAAGAGATTCGACCGACTCCGAAGCCTTGCTGGGATTCACGGTTGGAATCGCTGGGTTGTCAATCCGCGTCCAAGCTCGGTCCTCAACTGCGTCCGGGGTAAAGGAGGGCTGTCACTTCCTCCCAATGGCCCGTCTTCTTCGTGTCACGACCCGACGATGTCCAAATGCTCTTTAAACCTTCCTTGATGATGAAAGTAAGATCCAATCTCTTCCTTGAAGTCCCTAGATGAATAGAGGAGGCTTAGAACGAAAAAACGCAAAAAACGGCGCTCAAAAAGACCTAGAAACGAAGGAGTTACGGCTGTTTTCGCGGAGCAGCTATTTATAGACAGGTGCAGGTTTTCAATGCGCACGATCAGTGGCGCACGACCAGTGGTCGTGCGCACTATGTCCAGTGGTCATGCGTTAAGCCAGTCAGGCCACTTTTTAGGTGGGAATTAATGCACGATCACTAGCGCACGACCAGTGGTCGTGCGCACTATGTCCAGTGGTCGTGCGCAGTGTTCCTGTGCAGTTTTTGCGCCCCGGAACACTCGCACAACCCCCGTATCAACATTAAAGATCGTCAGGCCACGTAAATGGGCATTCCACACATTCTCAAATATAGAAATTGAATTGCAACATAAAGTATGAGTAAGATAGACATGAAAATACACCGAAACGGGCCTAGAAGTGCACATAACATGGAATGTCAAATATGCATGAAAACATGCCTAAAGTGTAGTGCAAAGACTAGAAAATCGGCCCAAATGAGTCCGAAAATATGTATATAATTTGGACTCATCACGAGTCAAGTTCAAGTGAGGATGGTGAGGCAAACTTGTGCCTCATGGGGAAGCACGAAGAATCTACTGATGACGAGTGCAGTGTCCAATGCGACACCGAGGTAATTCCCTCTACTTATGATGATCTTTATGTTGAATATTTAAAGACGTGCAAATCGTTTGGAAGAAACTTACAAGATCTTGATCTTTTAAAAACTGAAAATAAAATCCTTTTAAAACAAAATAAAAAATTAAATAAAGAACTAAATACATTGGATAAAGAATTGGTGTCTTACCAAAAGAATGACAACCATTTGGCAAAGGCAAAGGAACTTGAATGCGAACTTTCTAAGGCTCTCTCGAATATCGAATCACTCATAAAAGAAAAGGGAGACTTAGAAAGAAGGTTGAAAATATCTCTTTCTCAAATTGAAAATGAAAAGAAAAATTTCGCAAAGAGATGTGGAAATTTAGTAAGCGAAAACTTTGCCTTAAAAGCACAAATAAATGATATTAATATGGCAATAAAAAAATTTGGGGTTGGCCAAAAATCACTGGACATGATTTTGGGCAGCAAGTGCCATGGATCTGCAAAGTTTGGGCTGGGTTATGTTTCGGAAGCCTACCGCCCAGCGTTGACTTCTAACGCTGGCGTTAGCTCTTCTTCCAGAAATCAAAACTCTTTTATTAAAAATAATACCTTCACTCCCTCTAACTCTGCATACACCAGCAAGGGTCAACAACATTCTCTGAAAAAGGTCTCAACCCCTTTTATTGCTTGTGCCAATTGTTTATTTTTTGGCCACACCACGGATTATTGCAGGAAGAAGGGAAAGCGTACTGTAAAACAAATCTGGGTACCTAAGGTCTCCACTTATGTTATGGGAGGAACCTCATGGGTATCCGGATCTTCACTGACATTTTCCTCTTAGGTATGTTGGCAGGCTAAGGACAAAGAAGACATGTGGTACTTGGACTCAGGTTGCTCCAAGCACATGATGGGTGATAAAGCAAAGTTCCTTAGCCTCACTAAGAAGAAAGGAGGAACCGTGACTTTTGGTGACAATGGAAAAGGAAGAATAATGGGCACCGGTACAGTGGGTAACGACTCTTTCTCTCTTACTAATGTCTTGTTTATAGAAGGCTTAAAACATAACTTAATCTCTATTAGTCAATTATGCGATAAAGGCATTAATGTGTTATTTGAGTCTTCTACTAATCTGTGCAAAATCATTGATCCTAAGTCTAATAATATAGTACTCACTGCACCAAGAATTCATAACATTTATTTAATTGCGTTTCATGATCTATCACGTGCATCTCTTAAATGTCTTATATCTAAAAATGAAGAACTTGAATTATGGCATAGGCGTCTTGGTCACTCTAGCACCAAGTTGATTATAAAATTATCGAAAAATAAAATTATTAGAGGTTTGCCAATCCTAAATGGAAACCTCTCTTCCTTATGCTCACCATGCCAAAAAGGAAAATTTTCAAAAACATCGTTTAAAAGTAAAATTGAAGTATCCACCTCAAGATCATTGCAACTAATTCACATGGACCTTTTTGGGCCAATTAGCACTTGTAGCCTTGGTGGTAAAAAGTATACTTTTGTATTAATTGATAATTTTTCAAGATTCACATGGACTTTATTTCTTACCTCCAAATCCGATGCATTTTCTGAATTTTCAAAACTTTGCATTCTCATTCAAAATGAATTAGACTTAAAAATTAAATGCATAAGGTCGGATCATGGAGGGGAATTTGAAAATGATAGTTTCACCACTTTCTGCAATAATCTAGGTATTAAACACGAATTTTCCGCTCCACGCACCCCCAACAAAATGGTGTGGTGGAGAGGAAAAATAGAACCCTTCAGGAACTCGCACGCACAATGTTATCTGAGTATGGGTTACCTAGATCTTTTTGGGCTGAAGTGGTAAATACATCGTGCTATGTTATAAATCGCATCATGCTTCGCCCTATTTTGAAATTAACTCCATATGAATTATATTACCAAAAGAAACCTAATGTATCTTACTTTCATGTTTTTGGATGTAAATGTTTTATCTTAAATACTAAAGTTGCATTAGCTAAATTTGATGAAAAATGCGATAAAGGAATCTTTCTTGGCTACACTTCTACTAGCAAGGCATATAAGATATATAATAAAATGACTAAAAAGGTTGAAGAATCTATTCATGTGAAGTTTGATGAACTTGTGCCTTGTGTAGATGCTAACAGTGCAGGAAAGGAAGATGAACCCATCTCACCTTTGGTGCTTGATGACGTTGAACCACTTGGAGAGGACAAAGTTGGAGATTCTGTGCAAGAAGATGTTGTGCCTCCAAGCGTACTTAGATTCACAATAGCTCATCCAAGGGAGCTTGTCATTGAAGAACCATCAAGAGGGGTAACGACATGTTCTTACCTTAATGAATCTTTTTCTAATATATGCTTCGTTGCTGAAATTGAACCCAAAAATGTTTCTACCGCTTTAAATGATGAGTTTTGGTTTATTGCTATGAATGAAGAATTAAATCAATTTGGACGGAATAGGGTTTGGAAGCTTGTTGAAAGGCCATCTAATCACCCAGTCATAGGTGTAAAATGGATATTTAAAAATAAGTTAGATGGAGATTCTAGAATCACTAGGAACAAAGCTAGATTAGTAGCACAAGGTTATTCTCAAATTGAGGGGGTAGATTTTGATGAAACATTTGCACCCGTAGCTCGCCTTGAATCAATTAGAATTTTTTTGGCATTTGCAAGTTATAAAAGATTTAAATTATTTCAAATGGATGTAAAAAGTGCTTTCTTAAACGGGATAATTAAAGAAGAAGTCTATGTAGAACAACCCCCCAGTTTTATTGATAAAGATTTTCCAAATCACGTTTATAAATTAGAAAAGGCGCTTTATGGTCTAAAACAAGCGCCCCGTGCATGGTATGAACGACTAACATCTTTTTTATTAAAGCACAGTTATAAAATGGGTAGTGCCGACAACACACTCTTCATTAAGCATATTGATAATGAAATAATTATTTTACAAATATATGTTGATGATATTATTTTTGGAGCCACTAATGAAGAGTTGTGTAATGAAGTAGTACTAGTAATGCAAAATGAATTTGAGATGAGTCTAGTTGGTGAATTAACTTATTTTCTAGGCTTTCAAATAACTCAAAGAAATGATGGAATCTTCATATGTCAATCTATATACGTACATGACATGCTAAAACGATTTGGATTTGAAAACATAAAACAAGCTAGTACTCCAATGAGCGCGTCACTAAAATTAGGAAAAGATGAAACCGGAATTTCCATTGATCAAACTTTGTATAGAGGATTGGATCCTTATTGTACCTAAGTGCTTCTAGACCCGACATTATGTTTATCGTATGTCTATGCGCTAGATTCCAAGCAAACCCAAAAGAATCTCATTTAAAAGCGGTAAAACGAATTTTTTGATATCTAATTGGCACATCTAAATTAGGTCTTTGGTATCCACATAATGACTCTTTTATATTACATGGATATTCTAATTCTGATTATGCGGGTTGTTCTTTAGATAGGAAAAGTACTAGTGGTACATGTCATTTCTTAGGTCCTTCTCTAGTTGCATGGTCAAGTAGGAAACAAAACTCCGTTGCACTCTCCACAACCGAGGCGGAATATATTGCACTAGGATGTTGTTGTGCCCAAGCATTATGGATGACTCAAACATTAGTAGACTTTGGAGTTCATCTAACTAATATTGAACTAAAGTGTGACAACAAGAGTGCCATTAATTTAACCAACAACCCTGTTCATCACTCAAGATCAAAACACATAGATGTTAGACATCATTTCATTAGGGATCATATAAAAAAGGAACATGTTCATGTAAACTTTATTGGAACTGATTCACAACTTGCGGACATATTTACCAAACCTTTACCGGATTCTCGCTTTGCCCTACTTAGACTAGAATTAGGAGTCTTAGATATAACAAATTGATAATCACAACATGCTATGTCTCCTTTGAAATATATACAAAATTATATATTTATAAAATATAAAAATATTTTAAAACCATCAAAATATACTTAATTTAGCCTTCAAAACATATCAACTTTCTCTGAAATTTCTACCCTAAGAAGGTCTATGTACATACTATCTATGCCAAAGAATTTTTTTTTCAAAAACCTAAAAAATCGAGTACTGTTTCGGCGTTAACTACTTAACGCCAGGCGTTAGCCTTTTTCTCCAGATGAAAATTCTGCGTTCACTAGTCTCTTTCTGGTATTTTTTCCAATATTTTTCTAAGTTTATTGTGTTTGATTTCAAATAATTTTGTTATTAAATTTGTTCTTTTTTCTCCAAAATACAAAAAAATTAAATAATTCAAAATGCTCAAAAATATGTTTTTGTCATTTGTTTTGCTTTAACTCTTTACAAAATTATAGTTTGACTATAAAATTTCACAAGAGCAAACATCTTAGTTATTTTTGTTTCAAATGATCAAAATTGTTTTTGGCATGCACTTAAAGATTGCCTTCAATGTCTAATTTCAATTTCAAATTTCCTAAACATTGTTTTATCTTCATGCCTTGACCTTAATCTGATTATGTGCAATGAAATAGTCTATTGATAATTATGTATGATTGTCTAGCATGCCTGTAAGTATGATTAATGCTTTATGTTAATCAATGAATTATACACTCACTATTTTGGTAATCTACATGTGCTCATAATCTTAGTCTTGCATGATTGTGTAGTGTAATAGTTTTAACATATTAAGTTGTAGGTCTAAATTACCTACACCATCTTATAAAAATAAATTTCATGCACAATATAGAAGTGTTGTTTCAATAATATAGATGTTTGCAATAACAAGTGAATTCGGAGACCTTTGGCCCAAAATAAAAATATGAAATAAAAAGCCAAAGATAACTCCACCAAGCACTACTCACCCTCCTGATAAGTCTTAATGAGCATTGTGAGGTTGAGCACCTTGGAAAGAATTGTAAAATGTCTTGTGCAAACATATTTCATTTTATCACTTCTATTTGTACACCGGATCACTAAGAATATAATTTTTTTATAAAAAATGCTTAAGTGGTCCCCCAAGCAATACTTTGCTCCCTGATAAGTCTTAATAACCATTATGTGGGCGAAGCACCTTGGTAGTTGTACGTATGTTATGTGCTTTGAAATTTTATTCTAGATGTTATGTGTGAAAGTAATTATATGATTACAATCTTATTGTTGTTGTTACTAGTTCAGTACATATGTCATGTGTTTTGATTATTTCACTTGTATACTTTTATCAAAACACCTAATGCACACATCATTATTTTTCATAAAGCTTCCACTCATGAGAATTGGATCCTAATGCAAAATTACATAATTATCTAAAACCTTGAGTAAAAGCACTAGATTGCAATGAATAGTTTCTATAATGTTTTCTGTACTTGAAATACGAATTGGTTACATTGTAGTTATTATCTTTTTGAATATGTTAATTCATGCTTACCTATTTGTTATGACAATTTTCAAAGTTCAATTGCTCAAATGTTGAAATGGTCAAACTATTCAAAATATTATTCTTTTTCATTTTTTTTCTGCATTCCATACTTGCCTACATTTATTTTCATGCTTATTTTTACATGTACTTGTCACACAACATTGCATCTCACTTACACAAGTACTACAACTCTTAAAATAAATTTAAAATGGCAAGTGATTATTTTCATTAATGTTCTTTCACGCTTATCATATATTTTTCCGCTGTGCTACTCTCTCCCTTAGCTCAATCATGACTTACTTTATCTTTACACAAAACTCTTAATCCTCTCTTAGTTATGTCCCAACTTTTGTTTTCTATATTCTAGTTTTTGTTTAAATCCACCCTCTTTTGCTAATAACAAAAGGGGAGAATAAATTGATAAATCGTAATGATTAATGGAGTAGGATTCACTAGATTAAGGGGGAGCATGTATCTAGTATATGGGAGTATACACTAAGGGGGAGCATTTTTGTAGGGGGAGCACAATGTTCAATGAACTATAATTTCTATCATTATCTTATAATTACTGAGTGTCGTATATCTTTATAAAAACACAAATTCTTTATATATGAATCTGATTTATCTAAATTGGATTTGTTATTATCAAAAGGGGGAGATTGTTGGAACATGGTTTTCCGCATCCCTTTGATTTGAGAATAACAAATCCTACTTGTATTTGATCTTGTTGCCATTGTGTTTTTAGCATGCAAGTTTGGACAATTATGACACCAGGTTGCTGAAACAATGGTCTGGCACTAACCACAAGCTGAAGGATTGAAAGCTACTTAACGCCAGGCGTTAAGCTTAACGTTGGGCGTTAGTGCTAAATGAAAAGCTGCGTTCGACGAACTGGCGATAGACGAAATGAACCCGCTGAGAATGAAAAATGTGTTCGATGAACTGAAAGATGTATTCGACGATCTGGCGTTCGACGAAATGAAACCGCTGAGTATGGTGCTGCGTTCGACGAACTGGAAACTGCGTTCGAAGATCTGGCGTTCGACGAAATTGTGTTCGGCGAAAGAAGAAGCCCGTTCGACGAAATTTGTTCGACAAATTGGGGTGCCAGCTAATTAAAGATGAAACTCAACGCTAGGCGTTAGAGCTTAACGCCGGGCGCTATCCGTTCGACGAAAATGGTGTTCGACGAAGATGCTGTTCGACGAAATGGCGTGCCAGCTGATTAAAGATGCAACTCAATGCCATGCGTTAGTCTTAACTTTGGGCGATATCCGGTCGATGAATTTGGCAAGGAGAAAGCAGTAGTGATTGCAGGAGGTACTTTAGGAATGATTTGCCCAACGCCCGCGTTAGTCTTAACGCCGGCGTTGATATTGCCTAAAATAAAACATTTCCTAAAGTGCAGAATCTCCTTCCTCTTCTGAAGATCCGAGCCATCAATATGTTAATAAATATGGTCAACGCCCGACGTTAGCACCTAACGCCAGCGTTAGCTCAAAGTCTATATATCGGAGGATTTTGTCTTCTCCGATAACTGATTGTCAAGAGCCCTATTCCAGCACTTCAGAAACCTTGTAAAGGACGTATTTTCCAAACCATCATCTCCCACACATATTCGAGCAAAGAATTCAAGGAGGACCGGATCAACGCTTACACAACGCGAAGAACGCACGCTTCGACTTCAAGAATATTCAGCGTGCCTTCGCCATCTCCAGAATTCTTCTAGGGAGTTTTTACTTGAATTTAATATTTGTCTTTTATTTTTATCTGTGTATTCAGTTCGTGAATTTGCCTCGTGTTTGCGACTGGGTCTGGGTCGGACTTAGGGAGAAATTCACCTCGTGTTGGCGACTGGGTCTAGGGAGTAGATCTAGGGGGTGCTCGAGGCCTTTCTGGTTATAGATTGGCTAGAGCAGCTTGAGGTCGTATCTGGGGAGAAATCGGCTAAAGCCAACCGGTTCGTGGGGATACGAGTCGGTATAGAAAACAAAAAGAGTTTTCATATTTGTCGCCTCGATCTCTAGCGACATAGAGATCAAATTTTGTAATCAAGTTTATTAATGATAATCATGTCTTTTTCTATTTACTAAAATTGATTTGCTACTCTTTGTTTTATATTTACTCTTATTCAAATAAAATATCAAAAGTTTTCTATTAAAGCTTAAGATTTTTAAAACCCTTATTCACCCCCCCCCCCTCTAAGGGCGCCTCAAGATCCAACACTCTTAAGGAAAGCAATACTGGTGCAGCTTTAGAGCATTACCACACCTGCCTTTTTGATCATTTCAGATTGTACACCTCTCAAGCTTTCTTTTCTTTGAATAAGCGGTCTGAGGTTTTCAGAGACCGCTAGCTTTAAGGCACTTGGCTATATTGGAAATAGGGCGGTCTAAAAAATTCGAGACCGTCGCATGGGTCCTTCGGAGCTTCATAATAATCAAAGGCGGTCTTAAAAACTTAAAACTACTGTATGATTATGGCTCCGATCTATTGAGTGGCGGCCTAGAAAATTTGAGACCGCCGCCTGTTTTTTTTTTGTTCATTAGTTAAGAATTGTCTTGGAATATCTGGGACAATTAACTACAAATTTTCTAATATCTATTCTCATAATGGTCGATCTGGAAAAATGAAGACCGCGGATTCAGTATATCTCACTCTTTCTAAAATATATGAGGGTATTCATAAGGCTTAGTTATTCAATCGTGAATAAGTCTGGAGAAAATGAGATTATCACCATAAATCTCATCCATAAACATCTAGTCAAATAACGATCTGAAAAATATGAGATCGCTGGTTATCTTCCTCGAAAGGGTCAAAGTTCTTCGATCTAATTAACATCTGAGGGAGAAGCGGTCCGAATTATTGAAGATCACACCTTTTACTATTGCCTAAGGTCATTCAGGAATCATCATTTATGAATTATTATGATTTATTATCTCTGTAGAAGATCTTACAGGCTGGAGATTGCCATTTGACAAGCAATTGATAGTTATTCTATAATGAAATGGTCTCATATATTTTAAAAATTCTTGTAATGCTTTAGGCGGTCTGGCGAGCACGGGACGACCATTATTGGTTCTCACGTTCCCTGAATACAAGTTGTTAAACAGCATCTACTCTTGTGCAACTGCATATTCGAGCTCAGCAACATCTAAGGCATTGAGATCGAATACCGATTTTATCTCTAAAAAACGAGTTATAATGAGATCGGAAATGACAAGATTGATGCAATGATAGAACAAAGAGAAAAATATTCATTCCACAAAAGAGGCAAAGGTATGACCAAACATTTGTATTCATTTCTCTGATTACATTAGCTCGCACGGACTCACAGCCGGCGGTCTCAATTTGAAAGGCAAGATTACAATGTTGACCGGTTTTCAATCATTCCTGGATTTATTCGGAGACCGTTCGTTAGATGACGAAGAGCCAGTCCCTTCAGAGGATTCTTCTGAGCTTTCTAGGATTTTCGATCCTAAGCTTGAGGTCGGCTGAGATCCTCGCCTTCAACATATCAGCTCCCACTCTCTTCATCTGTGTCCCCATCAATATTAACTTCTTCTTCAACCTCGACCTCATTTTCTGTGATTGACTGTTCGTCTATCAACCTGGCCGCATCAGGAAAGAGATCGGGGAGCGTTATCCCTTTTGATTCTTCTGTAAGACAGCCGCGATCATGAAGTTCAGTGATCATCATTTTAGATGTCTCCTTCACATGCTGCATCATGACATTTTGAAAATCTATATTGTCCGCATGATAAGCTTCTTTCTTTAAGCGCTGCAGAGAAGAAGATGATTAGGTTGCGCGGTCATAGATGGAGAAAAAGGAAGATCGCATGTAAGGAAAACTTACATGCAATTCTTCTTGTAGCTGTTCGTTTTCTTTCAGGGCTCTTCGAAGAGACCGCCCATGGGATGATTCAAGACTGTGCTTCTAGCGGTCACCTACGCGCAAATGTCAGGGAGCATATCGGTCTCCAAATCATACGCCTCCCTGGTATTATCCTTTTCGTATAGAGCAGAGGTGATCGCAAAAGCATGATGTGTCAACTTCCCACCCCACAAAGGGAGGTCGGTAGACACCTTCACACTCTTTCCTTTGGCACCACACTTAAAGAGGGGCTTGCCCTTGGTGTCCTTCAACTTCTTCCCAATGCCGGTCAAAAGAAAAGAAGTGTTGGCGGTCTCCAACTCAGGCTCCGCGGTCTCCCTTTTGAGGGATCTCTTCTTCCTCTTTTCTCTCTGAGTAAGAACCTCCGTAGCTAGTGCCACTGGATTGATCTCCGGGACCACAAAGATCGTTGAAAAAGGGAAGTGTTAGAACAGCAAAATAAAAGTAAAGAAACCGCAAGAGACTGCAAGAAGCAGCTTACTCTCTTCAGGAGTGATCTTCGTGACCTCTTGCCAGATCGCCAGGTAGTGGATGAGGTCGAATCATTTGTCTGCCAGAAAAGCAAGAATTTTAATTTCCTTATGTATAAGGTTTTTGGGGATGCGGATGACCCCTTCATCTCGGTGGGATGGCGTAGGCTTGAGACTGCCAAGATCACCCTCGACAACCAAGAACCTTTCCATCCAGATAGGGATCTTGTTTAGATGGTTGAGGACCTTAATCCCATTGCAAGAAAAATAAAGGAGCCCCTTGAACTCCTCGTTCTTCCTCCCCTCCTTCAGCGACTTAACAGAGAAGGTCGCGTAGAACAGATCGATGGTAAATCTAACTCTCACCGATCTCAAGCAAGACAGTCATAAGACCGATGGAGTTTGGCGGCAGCTGAGCGAGCACCAAGCCATAATTCTCCATCACTTCCAAGAACTCCCAGGGGAGAGGAAGCATCAGGACCCAATCAAAGTAATCGATTAGGATGATAAACTTATCATCCTCTCCAAAATTTAGGCCCTCTTCTTCCGTTGGCGGTCTCACAACAATTTGATTCTGGATCATATGTTTCTCAAGAAAGCTTAAGTACTCTTCCTTAGAAAGATGATTAGGTTAATGATCGGCTGCGAGAAAGATTTTAGCAGCTAAAGCACGAGCAGTCACCATTCTATCGCTGAGATCGATGCTTTGGTCGCATTCAAAAAAGTATGGAATGAAGACTCTAAGGCTAACTATTTATAGAAGTTCGGGGCTGATTTTGCAATGATTATTTCTAGGGAGACAGCTCAGTAATCCATGCAGACCGTTTAACCTACATAAGAAGAGAAAGAGAGCAATCCATTTGGTCAGTCTCCATAGAGAGAGACCGCACCATCATTCCAAGCAGCAACACAAAAAAGTAAAGGAAAAAGAGACCGGCATCGCAGCAAAATAAGAGATCGCATATCATGAGAAATCAGATTGACACAATATATTACAAGTTCAAATCATCCAGATATAAATGTTTTCAGATCGCATAAAATTAACAACTAAAAGTTCATCTCCTCATTGGACGTTTCCTCCAAACAAAAGCCGCGATATCTTGCATTTCATTTACAGCGGTCAGGATGGACGCAAGGTTGTGATTAGCTGACATTACAGCTCGATGAATCTTTGCCATCTCCTTATCCACATGCTCCATGGGAATGACCACGATCTCTGAGGTCGGTCTCTCCTCTAGAAGACCGCAAAAAGTCCCCGGCTTCATCGTTATAGGAGCAAGACCGGCCTTGAGTGTAGCGACCTCAGCGGCCATTGCAGCAGATTTTCCTTTGTAGTATTCTGCATCCTTCTCCGCCCTGCAAATCGCCCTGGTGAGATCGACAATCTTTAGATCGCCCTCCTCGCGGGCTCCCTTTTGCTTTAGCGCACAGTTTTTCCTTGAAATCAGCGGTCAGGGTCCGGAGTTGGTCATCATGTGCCCGCTCCCGAGCTCGCAATATTTTGACATCCTCAAATATACGCTTAAGGACATCAGTGAGCTGAGGAGAAATCATCAGCTGTTGCTGCTAGATTTACCCTTCTTCAGGGTTTATATCAACCTCACCGGTATCTGCAATTAGAAGCAAAGAACAGTTAGCCCAGTTACAAATAACTCAAAAACGAAAGAGGTCGCGCAAAGAGAATACTTGGAAAGAAATCAAGACCGCTGTCGTGCAAATCATTCTTAACATATTTTGAGACCACATTATCAGCGGTCAGCAAAAGGTGGTATGAACCTCTAAAGCATTCCAGGTTCATTCTTTCCAACTCCCTTATTTGCGATCTCTCTCCTTCTTTTCTTCTCCTTTTTAAATCAGCATTAATGATGAGGATGTCATCCGTTTCAATAATGACAATCTCATGCCGCTCTTTTGGAGACCTAGGTCGAGGAGCAGGTAAAGGAAAGAATTCATGCGGTCTCACGGCTGGTCTATCCTTACCAATCTGCAGGGCAATGACCATTGTCACACAGTCTTCCGCTGCCTTATCTGGCTGGGCTTCCTGGGCAGTGGAGATGTTCTTCAGACCACCGGATAGCGCAATTTTCTCCTTTTCGATCTTCCAATTTTTTTTACTCTCTCCTCTCCTTCCTCCTCAGTGGCATTCTTTTTTTTTGCTTATCCTTTTTATCTCCCTTAGCAGTGATCATCACTGCCTTCTCCTTTCTCTCCTTTTATTTTCCTGCAGTGACCCGTGCTGCCTTCTCTTCCTCTTCTTTTTTCTTCTCAGCAGCGGTCAATATCGCCTTATCTTCCTTCTCCTTCATATCTTTCTCTACAGCGATCTTCGCTGCTTTCACTTCTTCTTTTTTCTTTTCAGCAGCGATCTGTGCTACCTTCGCCTCTTCTTTCTTCTTTCTTTCAGTAGCGACCTGCACTGCCTTCATCTCCTCTTCCTTCCTCTATTCAGCAGTGATCTTCATCGCTTTCTCCTTCTTTTCCTTCCTCTCCTTTTCTTCCTTCTATTTCTTCTCCTCCTCAGCCTTTTTTCTGATCAATTCTTCCGCGGTCTTCCTTTTTTGTTATTCGGCGGCCTCCCTAAGGTTCTCAGTTTCGAAAGGGTCGATCACTTGCAAGATCGGATGAACAAGACCCTTAGAAGAATCACCGTCAAGATAAGCAATCAACTCTGGGTCCGCTCCTTCAGAAGAAAGAGAGACCGCAGAAGGAAAAGGAAGGTCGATTTGTCTTCTTACCTTCTCATGAGCCTTCGCAGAAAGTTGCAAATCCCCACCTTCAGGGAGTGTGATCGCCTCTTTAGCGGTCACCGCTTTACTTTCGCCACTTTTCTTTTCTTGATAACCTGGATGGAAGGACTTGTACCTTTTCTCTTTGTTCCCTTCGCATCTTCATGCTTATCTGCGAACTGTTGCTGCAACTTTCCAGCTGAAGCCGCCTTCTCTTGCAACTGAGTTTTGATAATTTCAGTAGACGCAGTCTCTCCGGTCTGTCCAGCGGCCTGCCTGAGAGCTTCCTCGAATTTATGGCATTGAAAGGTAATAGACACACCTGGAAGTTCAAGCACAGGAGGCCCTAAAGAAATGGCCGACAAGTCCACAATGTTTGAAACCGTCAAGACCGCGTCCCCCGACAATTCAGTTGCATGCCCTTCAGGAGTGCTGACGACCTCCTTGGCCGCATCCATCTTTGCAACCTCTTTAGAAGATTTGATCGCTAGCACCTTTGTATAGCTAGCGGTCCCCATATCTTTGCCTTTTCCTGTTGGGGAAGCCATCTTGGATAGCCCCTGATCCTACCCGTGTTTAGACAGACTCTTCAATATGGCCGCCATTCCCAGGTCGTCGTGGTCTGAGATGCTGAGATCATTGATAGCTCAAGCTCGCAGTACTTTCCAGAAGGTTCCAGATTCTAAGGCCTTGAAGTTGTATTTATAGTTTCTTTCACATTTATGATGGTCGTGGAAACATCGGTCAATGCAGGCATTTTCGAAGTTCCGACGAAACATGAAAATGTGTGGGGATCATGTTTGCCCAGAAATCCATGACCACTCCTTTCCAGTCAGAATGGTCAGTTCCAGCAGTCTCAATTATGGGAGACAGCCCAGACCACCTGCCTCCTTTCTGGCATTCCTCCTAAGGCACGTGCGGTCAGATTCCAGGGAGATCACTAGACCGTACAGTCTAGGCCTTTTTTTCTTTCTGTTATTTGCACCCCTATTCTCTGCCCCGGCTCTTCTGTATTTTGGGAAGCCGGTAATTTTTGGATCTGCCCATTTGGGTAACCTCTGCATCTATAAATAGAGGGGTAGGGGTACCAAAAATGGACTTTTGGCTTTGAGCCTCCAGCTTACAACCTGTGTAAATGGTCTCGAATTCTGTTACTTTTCTACCTCTCACTCTGACCTATTCTAGACCCCTTCTATAACCTCTTTTGAGATTGATCGAAGCAGTTTTTCACTCAGAGGTCTCTTTTCTGGCATTCTCTGTCTCAAATAACCTGCACTCCGCAGTCTCCCCTCATCTCTTTCAAGTGTGAGTTTTGGAGGTATAATTTTTGTATCAACAATAGAGAAGAAAGGAAGAACGACCCCAATTTGTAACATTGGGGCCCTCAGTCTAGAAGCATCATTCTATCTGCATGGGAGTTTATAGCAAAGGAGGTATGGACAGGGGCAGATTTTACAATTCTCTGGAATGAAAAAATATGAAGATTCAGAAAAATAGAGAATGATTCACTTCAAGAACAAGAAGCCTCCTCCAACTCCTCAAAGATACATTCCTAAACCAATCAGCTACTTTGAGAGACAATAACAGAAAAAGGAAGAAGTTGAAGCTAATTCTGCTAAAAGAGCAAGAGGGTCAGGTGGTATAATCATAAGGGAGATGGAATGATGTAGCCTAGACCTAACCAAGAACATTTTTAATCTATCTATATATAAAATTTGAAAGAAGTTCTCAAATTTGTGTCAATGTCATTTTTAATGTCTATGGGAATTCATCAATATTTGAGCTTCTGACTTCTTCAAATAGGGGAGATTATTGTGAACAATGCCTACAATGTTCCTGATTTGAAGAAGCCCTCACAATATAGATGAACACATCTGTATTTGATGCATATGCTTTTTTGTCAAAGTGATTTCAGGTACTTGACTGTGCAAGTCTAACATAGGGCTAGACTTAGTGTCATCAAACATAGTTTTGTCAATGTAATCCCTCATTGTTCAAAACACCATGTCGACCTATGATCTAGAATATATTAGACTTGACACTAACTCTAAATCATCAAGCATATAAGTCTATCAACAGAGTTGAAGCAAAGGGATTGAGTTGAGAAGATCAGAAATTGACTAAGGCAAATATCATCTTGGTATGCTTCAATATCGTCGAGTGAAGGTCTACATATCATCTTGAAGACTCTATGCTAAGAGACGATATTGTCTTCTAAACTCACAGCATTGTCTTTTATCATCTTGTCTAAGTTGTAGAAGAAGGTTATAAAAATATCGTCTTGGTAAAATACTCTTATTGTCTTGACAAGGTTCATATACCTTCTTATTGTCTTAGAAGTGTGCTACCTATAGTCTAAAGGATTTATGTGAAGGAAGAAAATGACTAAGTCAATTATCAACTTGGTAACTCAAAATATAGTTGAGCAACCAAGACGACATTTCATGAATATCAAGTCGATTCGTTTACAAGAACTCAAATATCATCTTATAGAAGACTGAAGATATATCAAGTCAAATCTTGTTGAAGATTTGGCTAGAAGGCGGAAGGAATGAATTATCGTCTTGAAGAAGAGATAGCAAAACGATTCGTGCAGACAAATCGTCTAGAAGAATAAAGCAAGAAATTTCGTCTTATAGAATATCAGTCACCAAGATGATTCCTATATACAGTCAACCGGAAGAGTACTTTATGTCAAATCATCTTAAAGTTTATCAAAGCATATAGATGAATCGTGCAGAAGAACTGAAGTAAAGCTTTACAGTGCAGAATCGTCCAGAAGAAGTAAAATTGACTAAACATCTAGTCGATTGGCTGAAAGGCGTGATTTAAAATTAAAGCGAGATTTTCTCGTCACTTTATTTATTGCCGCCGCAGATTGAGCCAATGAATCTCGCTTGCTAAGGAAAGAGATCTCTACATAATATCATTACTAGAATTGATCGTTAGACCTTCTCATCTTATTTAGAGGGAATGTGATGCTGATGCAAACCCTAATTGTAACTTCTACACATCTAAAAAGAAAAGCTTTTCTGCCGCAAAAAAAATCTGCTCCATTTAAAATGATTAAAAGGGAGGAGAAGACAAGCAGAAAGAAAATCTTTAATATTCTCCAAGAAGAAAGGTAGATCACAGTTGTTGATTCAGATCAAGGATTGTTCAGCTAATAGAAGAATCTTCATATGTGCAGAAGAAATTTTATTGCTTCATCTACAACATCCGCAAGAAGATTGTAGTCGAAACAAATCTTCATCAAGGCTTCAAGAAGACTCCAAAGCATTCATGTTTATTCATTTTGAGTCTATTGAAAGTTTTTAATAAAACTTATTAAACTGTAGGATCTCTTTAAGATCTGAGTTGTAGGATTCCCGTATAGAATCTGAGTTGTAGGGCTCTGTCTAGGCTGAGTGTAGGAGACGTTGTTTCTGAGGTAGGAAGCTATGAGTGCTATTGAGTTATAGGTGTTGGATCGGTATGCGCCCTTAGAGGGGGGTGAATAAGGGTTCTAAAAACTTATATTATATTTTGATATATTTGAGATTATAAGAGATTAAAATAAGAAATCAAGCAAATCAATTGAAATAAAATTGAGACATCATTTTATTAATATGAAAAGAAAAGTTACAAAACTTGTTTCCTTATAATGCTAGAAATCGAAGGCGAATAATAAAAAGACTTTTTTTGTTTTCTATCCCGACTCGTATCCCCACAAACCGGTGGCTTTAGCTATCTTTCCCTGGATACGGCCTAAGGCATCTTTTGTATTTAGAACAAAACATTTACAATCAATTACTTTAAAATATGATACATTAGGTTTCTTTTGATAATATAGTTCATATGGTGTGAGATTTAAAGATGGACGAAGAATGACTCTATTCATTACATAACATGATGTGCTTCCAGCTTCTGCCCAAAAGGACTTAGGTAATTTATATTCAGATAGCATAGTACGTGCTAGTCTTGGATAGTACTATTCTTTCTTTCTACAACATCGTTTTGTTGAGGTGTGCGTGGAGCAGAGAACTCGTGCTTAATACCTAACATTTCACAAAAAAATTTAAAATTTTCATTTTCAAATTCTCCTCCATGATTTGAGCGAATGCGTTTTATTTTTAAATCTAGTTAATTTTGAATATGAGTACATAATTTTGAAAATTCGCAAAATGCATCAGATTTGAAAGAGAGAAATAAAGTCTAACAATATCTAGAGAAATGATCTATTAGAACAAAAGTATATATTCCACCACCAAGACTTGCGGTGCTAATGGGACCAAAGAGATCCATATGAATTAATTGCAAAGGTTTTGAAGTAGAAATTTCGTTTTTGCTTTTAAAAGAGGATTTTGTAAATTTTCCTTTTTGACATGGAGAACATAGTGAAGATAAATTTCCATTCAATTTAGGAAATCCTCTAATCAATTCCTTTTTGGCTAGTTTTAAAATGAGCTTTGTACTAGCATGACCTAAACGTCTATGCCATAGTTCTAACTCACCATTTTTAGTTATAAAACATTTTATAAATTATTTGGAAAGATTATGAAAGGAAACTATATAAACGTTTTGAATTCTAGGTGCAGTTAGTAAAACATCTTTTGTGTTAGGATTAAATATTTTGCAAAGATTTGTGGATGACTCAAATAAGACATCTAATCCTTTATCACACTATTGACTAATAGATATTAAGTTATGTTTTAATCCTTTTACATAAAGAACATTAAAGATAAGAAAGGATTTGTTACCCACTGTACCTACTCCCATGATCCTTCCTTTACCGTTATCTCCAAAGGTTACGATCCCTCCTTTCTTCTTTTCTAGGCTATGGAACTTTGCTTTGTTTCCCGTCATGTGCTTGGAGCAGCTCGAGTCCAAGTACCACACGTCCTCTGTTTCCTTAGCCTTCCTGCAAATCTAGAAAGAAGATGAGAGTAAAGATCCAGATACCCAAGAGGTACCACCCATAGAATAGGTGGATGCCTTAGGTACCCAGATTTGCTTTAAAGATCCCTTTTTTATTTTCTTGCAAGATCTAGATGTGTGACCAAACCTATGACAGTTTACACATGAAATAAAGGGGGTTGAGACCCTTTTCTGAAATTCTACACTGCTCTTACTGGATGAGATTTGATTTTTAGAAAAAATAGAAGAATTTTTAAATGATTGGCTACCGCCGGCGTTAGTGGCTAGCGTCGGGCGGTAGTGGTCACTTTGATATCCAAACCCAAATTTTCCAGAACCATAACATTGGTTTCCCCAAAATCATGTCCAGGGATTTTTTACCAATTCCAAAAATTTTGATGGCCAGTTTGTTTTTTTAAGAGATGAATTTTCTTTAACAAGCATGACACATTTATTTTCAAAGCCCTTTTTGTTATTTCAATTTGTAAGAGAGAGGTTTTTGGTTTCCTCTCTAAATCCCTCTTTTCTTTTGTAAGAGTTTTGATTTGTGAGAGGGTCTTAGAAAGAGAATCTTCAAGTTCTTTTGCCTTACATAGGGAGTGCTCACAATCTTGACATGAAATATTTCTCTTTTCAAAAGAAATTAATTTTTTTGTAAGCTTATGATTTTCTTTGATGATAGATTCATTTTCACGATTAAAAATAATATTATCTTCTATACTTTTATCATAGGCTTTGCAAGTTAGAACAAATTCATCATAAAGTTCTTCAAAGGTGGGAGGAGATACCTCAGTGTCACTAAGAACACTGGTGTCGTCATCGTTGTTTTTTGCCATTAAACATAAGTTTTCTTCCTCCTCGCTGCTTGACTCAGATCCGCTTGACTCTTCAGAGGAAGAATCATCCCAAGTTGCGGCTTTCAACACTTTCTTTTCCTCCTTCACTTTGTATCATTCTTTTTGCTCCTTTTGATACTTCGGGCACTGGCTCCGAATGTGTCTGGTCTTTCTGCAGTGGTAGCACTCTGGTGGTGGTCTTTCTTCTTCGTCTTCACTTCCTTTTTCTTTCTTTGATGAAGAGGAAGACCCTTTTTGTCGAGCATCTTGTTGGAAGTATTTCTGGAAGGTGCTCCTTCTTTCTGGATTTCTAATGAACTTCCTGAAGTTCTTCACCAGGAGACCTTCTTCATCTCATCAACATCTTCGAAGCTCTCCTTCTTTGACTTTAGTGCCAATGCCTATTTCTTTGGCTCCTTGTTGTATTCATCGTGTTGAATCTGGAGTTCTACCTCATGGGTTTTGAGATTCCCAATAAGGTTCTCGATCTGGAGCGTTCTTAGGTTGTGTGACTCTGAGATGGCCATCACCTTTGGATTGAACCTTGGAGGTAGAGAGCGAAGAATTTTTCTGACCAAGTCCCTGTCCGAGTAGATCTATCCAAGAGCTTTTGAAGAGTTGACGATCTTGGTGAAGCGTGTGTACATCGAGTTGATGTCTTCTTCAACATCCATCCTAAATTTTCCATATTACGATTCCAGTTGGAATAGCTTTGCATCTTTTACCTGTGATGTACCTTCATGAGTAACTTCTAATTAGTTCCAAATATCATAAGCATTTACACATGCAGAAATTCAATTAAATTCAGTTCGATTTAAAACACAATATAAAGCGTTCATTGCTTTTGCATTATTTTTGCACTTTAGTTTATCATTGTCGTCCCATTTTTCCATAGGTTTTTGAATCGTAGCCTCTCCTACTACAATTGTAGGATGAGAGTACCAAACTTCTACCATATTCCAAACCTCTACATCCATGGTCTTAAGAAAACACATCATCCTATTTTTCCAGTAGTTAAAATCTAACCCAATAAAAAGAGGTGGCCTACTAATACCCCAACCCTCTGAAAAAGCGAGATCATGAGATGCCATTATTCCCAGTTGTTAAGCCGATTTGGAATAACCTGCTCTGATACCACTTGTTGGATCGGTAGGCGCCCTTAGAGGGGGAGGGTGAATAAGGGTTCTAAAAACTTATATTATATTTTGATATACTTGAGATTATAAGAGATTAAAATAAGAAATCAAGCAAATCAATTGAAATAAAATTGAGACAACATTTTATTAATATGAAAAAACTTACAATACTTGATTCCTTATAATGCTAGAAATCGAAGGGGAATAATAAAAAGAGCTTTCATTTTCTATCCCGACTCGTATCCCCACGAACCGGTGGCTTTAGCCTACCCTTCCCCGGATACGGCCTCAAGCCGCTCTAGCCAATCCTTCCCCGGATATGGCCTCGAGCACCCCCCCCCCCCAGATCTACACCCTAGACCAAGTCACCAACACGAGGCAAAATTCTGCCCTAAGTCCTACCCAGACCTAGTCGCCAACACGAGGCAAATTCAATAAATGATTACAAGAAAAGATGTGAAATTAAATGAAAATAAAATTAAAATCTCCCTCTTGAAGAACTCCTGAAGTTGGAGACGAAGGACATTTGTAGTATAAGCATTGACGAAGCGATCTTCGGTCATATTCGGGGTGAAGAAATCCTCTGTTAGAACCTAGTCTTAAATTGGATTAGGATCCCAACTCAAATAGGGGGAGATTGTTGGAACCTTAGTTTTGATTTGAGTTAGGATCCACATTTAGTGTCTAAGTTTATATCATAACATATTGTACAACTTAGATTAAATATCATTAAGAAAGAAAGCTGAAAATAGATATATATTTAATAGGCAGATAATAAGAGAAAGAATTAAAAATACATATGTTCTCTACGTTCGACGAAAATCCATCTGTGTTCGACGAACGACGTCCTGCGCTCGACGAATGGCGTTCATTCTGCGCTCGACGAAATCCAAGCAGTGCTCGACGATCTCGCCTCAGCTCAGCGTTCAACAAACAGATTGGTTCAGCGATTGACGAACAAATTATCTCAGCGGTCGACGAACAGACCTCAGCTCAGCGGTCGATGAAATCCTGCGTTCGACGAACTCAAGTCTGCGTTCGATGAACAGCTCAATATTCAGCTATCGACGATCCAGCCCGTCTCTACGTTCGACGAACTCCAGTCTGCGTTCGACGAATATTCAGTAGAAGTTCAGAACTGTGAATTAAATGATCAGGTCGACGAATCAAATGATGAGCTTGACGAACTTGAAGCTCAGCTTGACGAAATATCTTCAGTATTATATTTCTTATTCTCAGCTCGACTAATATGTTGTCAGACTTTATTAAAGCAATATTTATTATTTCTATTTATATATTTCTATATATATTGCTGATTTAACCTTACAGTCGTGCAAGCATTAAATGCTATAGCCGTTGGCAGAAGCAATAAATGTTGTAGCCGTTGCAGCAAGCTAAAGAAGGAAATTGTTCTACTCGAGGATCTGGGAAATAAAAGAAATATTATTTCTTTCCTCTTCCGTCGGCAAGGATTCAAATCAGCCCAGGAAAGAGGACAACAACTTTTACACGATAGCAGGAGACATCTTTTTATACATCAGATTATATACAGCAGATTATTTATATAGCAGATTATATACTGCTGTCTCTCTCAATAGATTACATATATATCATATATTGCTGTACAGAATAGATAGACAGAACATAGATAGAAGATATCAATATTGTTGTACAGAGAAAGGAGAAGAAGAAGAAGAGAAAAAGAAGAACATTAGCAAAAATAGAGAACAACTTTATTACTCTATCTTGTTCTATTTTTTCTAACTCTTCTCTTGCAGATCTTCTACAACCTAAGACACCAAATCAATATTACTTGCTCAGTATCAAAACTGCAAGAAGAAGAAGAGTATCACAATCTAGAGGAGGAGCTTCATCCACAAGCTGTCATCAAACTAAATCAGATAGGGGGAGCTCTCTTCAACATCATCATCATCAAGATCCAACTCAACTACCAATCAGGATCTTCAAGTGTCTTCTCAACAAAGAGAAGAACAACATAACTTTTCTGTTTTCTTGTATTCCTCCCATCTTGTAAAGGGTTATAACTCCCTTCAAAAGTTAACTCCCAGTGATAGGCCACCTTAGCAAAAACCTGCATCTTGGTTTATAAGCACGTGATCAAAAGCTTATAGGTGATTTGGGCACCTGATCAAAACTCCATTGGTGTGTGGACACCTGAATAAAATTCCTTAGTGTGAGGGCACCTAATCAAACTCCTAGTGGAATCCTACCAGTGGGTAGAAGAGTAGATGTACCCAGTTGAGGGGAACTACTATATATTCTTGTGTCATCTGGATGTGTCTTGTTTGTTTATGTTTTTATTTCTAATTTGTGTGGTGTGATCTGTATGCACTCTTACTATTTGTTTTTATTACTCAGCAAACACTTATATATTTATATCACTTACTTTGAAGTAAAACTTAAACAAGAGATTTAAAATATATAAGAACTAAACTCTCCTTTCATCCTCCTTCAGAAATTCGCAGAACTTTGGTGGAAGATCACTCTTCGGCAGAATAAGGCTCTGGAATTGTAGCACTCAACCCCTCTCAAACTTGTGTGTGGAAAATGAGAGAAGAGGCCTCCTTTTATATGAGTGAGCGCTAGCGCTACCACCGGCGCTATCCTGGTATAGAATTATTCTGCGCGTGCGTATCTTTCATTCCATGGAAACTCTGTCGCCTTGCCTCTTGTGCTCTGCGCTACCGCCTACACTATCCGCTACCGCCTGGCGCTAGCGCCTTCTAAAAAATGCTCCTGGAATTGCGTTAATCAAAGCTAGCGCCTGCGCTAGGTGCTACCGCCGGCGCTAGTGGGCATATTGGAATTCTGGGATCAAATCTAGGGGCAACCTTCATATGTTATCCTTGAGTCATATGGACTTATTTCTTGCACACTTAAGCACACAAGATCAAATATAGGATTTGTTATTCTCAAACCTAGGAGATCCGTAAGACCATGTTCCAACAGTAGGATCTTGCGGGATCTGAGGTAGGAGACTTGGTATCTGAGGTAGGAAGTCGGACAGGGCTTCTGAGTTATAGGGTCCTAGGGACCTAAGGTAGGAGACGTTGTCTCTGAGTTATAGGATCTGCAGATCTGAGTTTTGGCAGAGATTGCTGAGTCTAGAATACTGCTAGATTGGCGAATGGGGATAGTGCAGTACCTAGTGACATATTGTCTTGGGGAACCACTATAAATAGCTTTTGATTGTGCTGTGTTTGTTTTGTGATTGTGGCTTTTACTTTTACTTTTTCGCAAAGTCTTAAAATAGTCAACATCACCTATTCACCCCCTAGGTGAAGACACCCCTAGACTTTTAGAGTCATTATCACTAAGGTTCTTGGTCTTATTAGCTAAGAATATATGTGACCTTTTCTCTTCAGATCTTCTATTTTCTTTTCCTTTATCAGGGAATTCAGCCATACCATGATCTGCCTTTTTGCAGCAATATCAAATGATGTTAGTGGAAAAGGATTTGTTCTGATTAGAACCATACCTGTCATCATTTGACTTGCATCTTGGCTTATCATTATTATAGCCAAGCTTTCTTGAATTGAAGGAGGAAGACTTATTCTTCCCTTGTTTCCTTTTTGACAGTAGTTGTCTGAAGTGCTTGGAGAATAAAGATAATTCTCCATTAGTCAACTCAGAGCCTGCAGTGTTGGACAAAGACTCGTAATGTTCCGCACTCCTCTCCTGCAGAGTTGGAGTGTCCTCTTTTCTCTTTCTTGAGCTTTCTTCCCTGAAGGCCACAGACCTCTCTTTGGAGTAAAATCTATTATTTTCTTCTTCAGCCTTTCTAGTGTTCAACTGCAACTCATGGGGCAGCATCTTCCCAAGAAGATTTTAGGGCTGCATCTTTTTCAAGTTCCCCATTTCTCTTATAGCACAAATTTTTATGTCTCATTCCTTTTTGAGAGATCTCAGAAATTTATCATTAAGATCATAGTTAGTGAACTCTCTTCCATAGGTTTTCAGTCCATTCACTATTTTGAAGAACTTCTCATAACATTCAGATATTGAATCCTTGTTCTCTTGCCTAAAGGCCTCATATTCTTGATTCAAAAGAGATTTTCTTTCATCTCTGTTAGTTTTAGGATGTTTTATAATCACCTAGAGGGGGGTGAATAGGCATTTATAAATCTTTTGACCCTCTTTCTTACTATGAAGGTTCTAGTTTAAAGATTTTGAGAATAAAAGCACATCACAGAAAACACTCGAAGATTTATAGTGGTTCCCCTAGACAAAGTGTTTAGAGTACTCCACTGTCCATCTGTGGCTATCTAGCAGTGTGCTAGAATTAGCAGCCTCCAGAAAAATTCAGGCCCTCAAGCACTACAAACTCAGGCCCTCAAGCCCTATAATCTCAGGTCCTCAAGCCCTACAAACTCATGCCATCAAGCCCAACAAGCTCAAGCCCTTAAGCCCTACAAACTTAGGCCATCAAGCCCTACAAGCTCAGGCCCTCAAGCCCTACAAACTCAGGCCCTCAAGCCCTACAAACTCAGGCTCTCAAGCCCTATAGCTCAGGCCCTCAAGCCCTACAAACTCAGATCTATTTTAGATCCTACAGCTCGGATCTATTACAGATCTTACAAACTTGTGCTTGTAAAAAGCCTTACAAAAATAAAATAGAAGTTCTTCTTTAGCCTGATGAACCTGGCTTCTTGATTTGAAGAGAGATTTATAGATCTTATCTTACTAAGAGCAGACTTCTCTTTAATCTCTTCTTCAATCTGGAATAATTCTTATCAGTCGATGATGCTAGACTGAGACTTGGAGAACACAAAGTAAGATCATTTCGTTCTCCGGTAGCCTTCTTTTTCATAGTCGCTTTTATTATTTGATTGATTTGCATATTCTGTGTGGTTGTTCTTTCTTGATTGATTGATAATTAGGGCAGACACTGATCCCTTTTATAAGACTGAGGGACCGCCTAATGGTCTACTCAGACGTCCTTTAAGTGTCAGAGGACCATTCCTTAATGGCATGCGCTAATTGGACCATCATGCGGCGGCACTAAATGCAGTCATCGCATTTTGAATTATCTTGATATGTTTCGACGATATTGGCAACATCTCGATGACAGAGGTTGCCATCACGCCAATCCATCTTGGACTTAAACAATTCTTCAATTCTTCTTAATTCCACTTCAGAGAGGGATATCTCAACGATATGAGATATCTCAGCTATACTTGCACTCACGATGACATGAAGTCATCTCAATGATGTCGTCATGATTGCCTTTTCTACTTGAGGTCTTCTTGATGATGATGTTGAAATCATCTTGTCTTGTCGACGATATCGTCTTGTTCATTATGACTTCTCATTGATATCATCTTGATCATCTTGACGATAAGCACACTTTAGCTATAAACTGTCTTCACGAGTTCTACCTTAGTCTTCTCGATGACAAGGCTTCTTTATGATGATGTCGTCAACTTAGCTGAATACTTTAACTTAAGTATTCTGGTGAGCTTCATTATATTAGAATTCACAATGATATCATCATGTGATTCTTGTTGACACAATGATACTGTGACTTGTTCAGCTCTTCTTGTTCTATTGTGATATCATTGTGTATACTTTGTTGTCACAATGATATTGTTGGAATGTCCATATTATCTAGACGATAACTATCATAAGCCTTCTGCTGAGTCCTGAGAGTTGTCTAAACGATATACGAATAATTATTCGATGATATGTCCAGTCCTTCTCGACAATTTTGGACTTAGTGAGATTAGTGAAGTACTGGATATATAGCCTATACTTGGTAGTAAGCCTTGATCCTTCATGAGTCTTCTCAACGATGATGCTTGTTATTTCAATGATATCATCGTGTGCATCTTATTAACATGACAATATTTGCCTTAGATGTTTTTGCTTGATCCTTATATATTATGCTTAGTGTATGATATTCTGACCTATTCATGTCACATCAAATGCACATCAAATACAAATTATACTTTATCATTTTCCTGAGCACTTCTTCAAATCAGGAACATTGTTGGCACTGTTCCCAACAATCTCCCCCTATTTTAAGAAGTCATAACTCATTCAGTGATAAAGTGCATCTAAAGAAAATCAACATAGAGTGAGATTATTTCAGTTTATTTTATATGATATGAGATGATCACAGTATAAGAGACAAATTTGAGAAACACCATTTCATTTATAAATAGTGAAATACATTTTGAAAAAGTTAGCATTTCTACATTTGCCCAAAGTGAACCAGCCATCTATTCTTTTGTTTCCCTTAAAGTTATTTCACTTTTTGCTTTCTTGACAGTAGCCTCCTATTACTTTTCAGATTGCCTGGTAAAATATTCCTTTGGCTTGGGATGATATTTGAGTGGCTCTGAAGCATCTGCTGGAATTCTTCCTACTTGTTTGTCTCTTCTGTGGCTTTTTCTTAACTCCTCTTGATTTTCATATTTGGTCCACTCTTTGGAGCTATACAACTTGTATCTTTCAGCTTTGTTTATTTTGATGCGCTCCTATGCATTTAATATGATTTCTCTGGATTTGGGGCTCCATTTCTCATAGTCTTCTTTCTTCTTCATTTCTTCTCTGTACCTTTTCTTTCTCAGTATTACCCCATCTTCCTCAGTTATCTCCTTTCCTTTACTCCGATCAGCAGTAGTAGCAGATGACTCATCATAATAGATAGGAGGGAGATTCATTGCCTCTCTGATTGTATTGGAGGTCCAGATGGCATGCCCACCACTGACCTTAATCATGGATCTCTCCCCCTTTATGACTTCTTCTGATATGTCTCTTTGGAGGCTCTCCTAAATCTTTAGAATTTTGTCTTTCAGCATGTGAATTCCTGTTTCCAGATAATTCTTTGTCTCAAGAAGGTGACTGTCTAGTTCCTGATTGTGGTGATCTAGTTTTTCTTGGAGGGTTGTTTTGTGATCATTCATCCATCTGTTAGTGGTTATATAGGCTTTCTCTATGTTGTTGGATATTACAACAGCTATACCCTGGTGAGTGAGTTCTAGCTGTTTGACAGTGATCTCTTACAGACTCTTCATATCAGTTCTTAGACTTGCAGTCTCATTAGTTAGATTCTTCCTTATGTCATTGACAGCAGTGTCAACATGACTTTCAATTTTAATTCTTTGCTCTTCCAAGAGCATTCTTATTTGAAGCAGCAGTGAGGAGTCCTCTATCTTTAATTTTGGTGAAGAGCTGTGCTTTTTAGGTTCTCCCTCAGCCTTCTTCTTCATTACCATGGAGAGGTATTCATCCATTCCTTCAACTTCATCAAACATAGGAGAAGGAGATCTTCTGAAAGAAGATTATCTCATTTCATCGACAGACACATTTGACTCTTCAACATTTAGCAGATCTCTGCTAGTCTCATAAGCAAGATTTTCTTGATTAGATTCTTATTGACCACCACTTGGGTCCTCTTGGACTACTAGTCCAGAATGGATAGCATCCCCATCCATAGTGAGATTGTTGATCACATCTTCCACATGAGCAAGGAGATCAATGTCATACTCCCCCTCAGTTTCAGCATTCCCTTGATCAGTTCATGCAGTGGTCCTGAACCCCAAACTCAGTGATGAAGTTTGGAGTGAGACATTCCTCTGCTCCACATGCTCTTTAGAGATGGATGGATCTGGATTGTTGATAGGTTCACTCTCTGTAGAAGAGCTTTCTTCTTCACTTTCCACATCCTTTGCAGCCTTTATCTTTTTGGGAGACTTTGTCAGAACCTTCTCCCACCTCTCAAGTATCTTTATATCCATTATTCTCATGTGATGAATTTTTACTCCTAGTCTCTTGTTGAAGTTTTTAGTATATGACAGTTGTAGGTATAGAGATACTATTCTGTCAAGATTGGGCACTTGAAAGCTCTCGTGTATTATCTTGAAGACTATTTGAGCCCAATATGTTTTCTTGGTTAAAATAATCCTTGCCATTAAATTAAACATTGATCTGGATATTCTGTCATGTGACCCTATCTTGCATAGGAGGGCTTTTCTCACTATATCAGCCAAGAGCTTTCCCTGCTGATTGAAATTCATCCTTTCCAGAGACCCATAGGTCTTCCTGGAGTGCCCACACCATGCAAGAACCTTATCTAGGTCCTCTTGGGTGACCTCTTCATCCTCCTCTTCATTGGCAAAGATGGGCAGCTAGAGAACCCTAGTCAATCTCTTTGGGGTCACTTTCACATTTATCTCACTGATCCTACTTTTGATTGAAGTCCCTTTTGAGCCACCCTTGGCATTTGAATAGAACTCTGGGACTTCTCTTTTCATTATCACGGAGGACTCTGATAGAATGAATTCCAAATTGATGGAGTCGAGCAATCTGATGGTGCTTTGAATCTATTCTGGTGTATTAAGGAATCCATTCCTCTCCACTTCACTTCCTTCATATAGATATCCTTCTTTCTTTGGATCCATTTCTTAGTTGTTTGAAGGATGCTTCAACAATGTCGT
This sequence comes from Dactylorhiza incarnata, assembly GCA_033032865.1. Taxonomy (NCBI): domain Eukaryota; kingdom Viridiplantae; phylum Streptophyta; class Magnoliopsida; order Asparagales; family Orchidaceae; genus Dactylorhiza; species Dactylorhiza incarnata. The sequence continues at coordinate 886,499 of JAWHQI010000189.1, read as the reverse complement.
CTTGTTTACTTGTCAAAGTCAGAGAATACATGATGGCTCTTTTAGGGAAAATGTAGCATGTGCTCTTAATTTCAATACATTTGAACCTATTTATAATTTCCAGCGTGGGATGTGAAGTGTAGGTTGTTAGATGTTTTGATTATATCAGATTGAATGGTAGTGATCGATTTATTTTATAGTTTTGAGTTCTCGAATAGATACTTAGGTATCGTCGTGACGTTACGACGAAGTCGTAGAGTAATTTCGACGATACACTTAGTTATTACAATGATATCGTTTTGTAGACACAACGATATTGTATTGGATTGTTCTTTTGCATAATTAGTGTGTTGTGTATCAGCCTAAACATCATTCTTGTATGCTTCCTTAAGGGTGCTTTGTTGATTTTGTGACATAAGTTTATTATTAATTGTATGCTAGCACAGGTTCAACCTGTATACTGAAGTGGTTGAATATTCAAGTATGTCAAAAACTTTATTATCATTTTATAGATATGCTAAATGTTTTCAAAATAGAATTACAACCACATTTGCTTTTAGCTATCACATGAGCCAGCTCAGTTCTCTCTTTTCTCTGCATCTTTCTCCTTCCTTTGAAGCTTCTGCTCTTGTCTTTCAAAGTAGGAGAACGGCTTTGGGATGTACCTATCAAGGATGGAAGGTGCATTCTCTGGCAGTGTTCTTCCTTGTTGATGCTGTCTATACAGAGATCTCATAGCTTCTGTCTTCTTGTGCTTGTCCCATTCACTTGAGGGGTAGTGTTTGGATATGTTCTTGCCACTTTCCTTAAAGTTCCTCCAAGTAGTACAAACTATATCTCTTGACCTTGGACTTAAAAATTTAAGGCTTGGATCACAGGGACCTTGTTCATCCCTTTTCCCTTGTGAGGGAGTTCTTCATCCATCACAATGGTTTTCCCTTTTTGATCTGGCTCACCAATTTTCTGTATGATTTGCTTAGTACTTTGTTATAATTTGGTGTTTAGAGCATCATGGGTGAATTCATTTGAGTCTGTGCATCTAGTTATAATCAAATTTTGACTATCAGCAATTTTTGTGGTTAGCCATCTAACCCCACTTTCCAGATTTACACTTGCCTGTTGACTTTGTTGTAGTGAGGTGTCCACTCTTTCACCAAGGGATTTCAGAGCATTCATATTGATGTCAACAGTTGTTCCTTCCTTTGTGAATCAGCTGGTGATCTGAGCATTGATGTGATCAATGTCTACCCTTATCCCATTCATCTGAGCTGACATGTGATCTCTGATTTCTCTGACTTCCCTATCCACATAGTCCTGATAGCTTTTCCTTTCCTCAGTTAGCAAGTTCTTTATATGTTCAAGTAATAAACTTGGAGCTTGCTCTTGAGGTGATGGTGTAGAAGTTCTTGTAGGATCATGTTCCCTATCATTTACTTTTCCTTCCAGGTCTACGCCCATATCAATACACAGATTTTCTAGCTCAAGATTCCCTTTTCAAGGATAGTGCCTTCAGCAATCAACATATAGTTTTTATGTCTTCTTGCACAACACCCTCATTTTGAGCTGTTTCCTCAACCTTTGGAGCAGAGAGTTCATTTTGAGTCTCCTCCTCAACAACAACCATATTTCTGATAAGCAATACAGTCTCTTGGGCTGAGAGCTCAGCATGAGTCTCCCCCTCAACTGGTGCACTAATCTTTCTAGCAGTCGGGTCTTCAATTGTCATCATGCTAGCAACCAGAGTCCTTGCATGTGGTTTTGGATTTGATGTGTTGTTCCATTCTGTTGAATGACTGTCCTCATTTTTAGTGGCCTTTTTCCCTTTCTTTGCACTTTTAGGGATAACGTTCTCCCATCCCTCCAGAATATTTAGGCCAAAATTCTTCATGTGATGAATGGGTGATCCCATCTTTTCATTTAGCTTGAGAGAATTGATGAGATATAGAGAGATGATTCTCCCAAGATTAGGTGCTTGGAGACTTCCTTAGATCCTTTTGAAGAGAAACTGAGCCCAACCAGTTTAATTGCATAGAATTATTCTTGTCATGATGTCAAGCATATCCTTGGATATTTTGTCATGAGATCCTGGTTTGCAAATTAATGCTTTGCCAATAATATCAGCCAATAGTTTTCCTCTTGTATTGAGGTCAGCCTTTTTCAGGATACCATGTGGTTGTCCTGTATGATTGCACCACTTCCTTGTAGTCAAGAAATCTTCCTCTGAGATTTCCTCCTCTATTTCTTCTTCTGAGAATCTAGGTAGACGGAGAGCCTTGGAGATTCCATTTACAGTTACTCTTAATGGGGTATTTCCAACCCTAGTCTTGATGGCATTTTTAGAGGTGCTCATCTTGGACTCGGCATATAACTCCAGAAGTTCTCTATGCATGATTGCAGTTGGCTCTGAGAGTACGTATTCCAGTCATGCGGCTTTGATTTGCTCGATAGCTGACTTTATCTCCTCATTTGAATTGATGAATCCACCGCGCGCCAACTCACACCCTGTATTGCAGGTGTCGTCATCCTTAATAGGTGTCATTTCCTTGAGTTGTCAAAATTCCAGAGGTTTGGCGTCGAGAGAGTTTGAGAACTCATCGTGATGGCTTAGAGCAAATATTTGTCGTACTCTATTTCTAAACAAGTGACCGAATTATATATGTGTTTTATTTTTGACTGTGAAGGAGTGCGTACCTGGGTTGATGAACAAAATGTGTTGATTTAGAGTCAACGGCTGTGATTGTGAGATCCAATATGTTTGTTAAGCATGATGTATATGTTTTTGATGAATTTCTTCTTAATCCAGAATTATGACTGGATCACTTATTGTCCAATAGACACCTTTATTTTTGGTTGGCTATCTGGACGGGCCTACAAGACAAAGAGTTAATATTCCTTAGGAACCCAAATGAATTTGGGTCCTAGGTTCTTGTTAGCTCTAACTACTGGAACTCTTGCAACCAAACCTCTGACTGGCTTCTCATACCTTGCTCTAAGCATTGTTGGGTTGAACCATCAGTCTATAGCAAAGTACCCAACCTTGCCACAACACCAGCACTCAAATTTATTATATCTCCTTTTCTAACTCACCTTTTGAGTGGAGGGTAGGTGACTAGAAGAGCAGGCTGCTTCACAGCAAGCATTTCTACTGAGCATGTGACTGTGTCTTGATTTTGGAGTTGGTTGCACAGTCAATGATTTTCCTTGGGAATAGGCTTTTGAGGTAAAGCCATTTCTTTCTGTTTGGTTGATGGTGCTTATGGAGAGATAACTTTTTAAAAGATAGTTATAGCTTGGGAAGTCTCTCCAACATCCTTATTATATTCTAGTCCTCCGCTGCATTGAGTGGAGAAGCGGACTATAATAGGGAGAACAGTTTTGGGCCTAGAGAAGCTAGCCATAAGCTTTCTTTCTACAGTAAGCTTGTTCTCTAGAGACTTGATTATCCTATCCTGGGCTTCAGACCTCTTCTGAAGTAGGATAAGCTCATTGGACAATTTAATCACCTTCTTGCTATTCTCATCAATTTGAGATCTGAATGGCTTGAGGATTCATATTTCCTCAGCTTGAGATTTGACCAATTTCTTGCTCTTTTTAAGAGCTGCCAAAAGGATACCATACTAATCCAGTAGATCAGTATGGTCCTCATTGTTGCATGATGAGCAGTCTTTTGCATGATCTTCAGATGATGAGCAATCATCTGATGCACTCTTGGTCTTTTCAAATGATGAATGTAATGGGAATGTGTGAGCAATGCATACCTGAGCAGGATGTGAGTCATCCTAATTTTCTTCAATTAATAGAATAACCAGCCCATAGAACTTCTCATCCTCAGAGTCATAGTCTAAAAGAGAGAGTGGTGTTCTTATTCCTTTTCTGGCCACAGAGCATTCTTCATCCTCAAATTCACTATCTGAGAGAGTAAGGGGTGCTCTGATTCCTTTTTCATTAAGCCCCGTAAATCGTTCTTCATCAGAATAAGAGGAGTTGTAGCTGCTTTCACTTAAAGATCTGAACTTTTTGATATTAGATCTTCTCACTTTCTTTATGGAGCTTTAACTTCTTGAGCTGATGATTTGACACACCCAATGGAAAATCTGTTCAAGCTGTTGAGCTTTTTTTAAACAACCTCACTTTGATACCACTTATTAGTTTTAGGAAGTTATCTAATCACCTAGAGGGGGTGAATAGGTATTTCAAAATATTTTGACTCTCTTTCTTACTATGAAGGTTCTAGTTTAAAGATTTATAGAATAAAGCACATCACAGAAAACATTCAGAGATTTATAGTGGTTCCCCTAGACAAAGTGTTTATTACTCCACTGTCCCTCTGCGCCTATCTAGCATTGTGCTAGAGTCGGCAACCTCCACCAGAACTCAGGCCCTTAAGACCTACAAACTCAGGCCCTACAATCTCAGGCCCTCAAGCCCTACAAACTCAGGCCCTTAAGCCCTATAAGCTCAGGCCCTCAATCCCTACAAACTCTGGTCCTCAAGCACTACAAGCTCAGGCCATCAAGCCCTACAAACTCAGGCCCTCAAGCCCTACAAACTCAGGCCCTTAAGCCATATTGCTCAGGCCCTCAAGCCCTACAAACTCAGATCTATTTTAGATCCTATAGCTCAGATCTATTGTAGATCCTACAAACTCAGGGCTTGTAAAAAGCCTTACAAAAATTAAATGAGTTCTTTTTTAGCTTGATGAACCTGGCTTCTTAATTTGAAGAGAAAGCTATAGATCTTATCTTGCTGAGAGAAGACTTCTCTTCAATCCCTTCTTCAATCTGGAATAATGTTTATCAGTCGATGTTGCTAGACTGAGACTTGGAGAACACAAAGTAAGATCGTTTCATTCTTGGGTAGTTATTCCTTCTTCTTCACAGTCTCTTTTACTATTCGATTGATTTGCATATTCTGTGTGGTTGTTCTTTCTTTCTTGATTGATAATTAGGGCAGGCATTGATCCCTTTAATAAGACTGAGGGATCGTCTAACGGTCTACTCAGATGTCCTCTAAGTGTCAGAGGCTCATTCCTAAACGGCATGCGCTAATTGGACCATCAGGCGGCAGCATTAAATGCAGTCAGCACATTTTGAATTATCTTGATCTGTATCGATGATATTGGCAACATCTCGACGACATTGGCAGCATCTAGACGATAGAGCTTGTCGTCATGCCAATTCATCTTGGACTTAAACAATTCTTCAAGTCTTCTTAAATCCTCTTCAGAGAGGGATATCTCGACGATATGAAATTTCTCAGCTATACTTACACTCATGCTGAAATGAAGTCATCTCAATGATGTCGTCGTGAATGCCTTATCTACTTGAGCTCTTCTCGACGATGTTGTTGAAATCACCTTGTCTTATCGACGATATCATCTTGTTCATTCTGACTTCTCGTCGATATCGTCTTGATCATTTTGACGATAAGCAACCCTTTAGCTATAAACTGTCTTCACGAGTTCTGCCTTAGTCTTCTCAATGACAAGGCTTTTTTATGACGATAATGTCGACTTAGTTGAATACATTAACTTAAGTCTTCTGGTGAGCTTCACTATATCAGACTTCACAATGATATCGTCGTGTGATTCTTGTTGCCATGACGATACTGTGACTTGTTCAGCTCTTCTTATTCTCACAATGATATCGTCATGTATACTTTATTGTCACAATGATATCATCGGAATGCCCATATTATCTCGATGTTAACTATCATAAGCCTCCTGCTGAGTCCTGAGAGTTGTCTCAACGATATATGAATACTTATTCGACCATATGTCCAGTCCTTCTCGATGATTTTGGACTTAGTGAGATTACTAAGTGTTGGAACATCATCTTCCGCATCTCCTAGGTTTGAGAGTAACCAATCCTAAATGTATTTGATCTTGTGTGTTTAAGTGTGCAGGAAAATAATTCCACAAGACTCAAGGATAACATAAGAAGGTTGCACCCAAATTTGAAGCCAAAATTCCAACATGCCCACTAACGTCGGCTTTAGCACCTAGCGCATGCGTTAGCTCTGATTAGAGCAATTTCTGGATGCAATTAGAGAAAGTGCTAGTGTCATGCGATAACATCTAACACAGGCAATAACACCTAGCGCAGGCGATATCGGGTAGCGCAGGTGGTATCGCAAAGCAATAGAAGAAGGCAGACACCTTGCTTAAAATGAAGGATTCTCATGCGGAGAATATTTACCAAACCGGGATAGCGCCGGCTGTAGCGATAGCGCATGTGCTAGCTCCAAGGCTATATAAAGGACCCCTTGGATTTGTCTTCTTCATCCCCTTATGATCCTAAATTCTAGAGCTTCGCGCCACAGCATATAGAGGAAGATTCGGAGAGAGACTCCCACAAATCCATGAAGGCTTAAGGTGATCATTGGAGAAGATTTCAACAAGCTTCATCACCGTGATGAAAGATCACATCGACTACGATCATACTCTGTGGGTCTTCATCTACTTCTCCAAGAGATCCATATAGGGAGTTTTTATATTATTGTTGTTATTTCATTTATCCATCTCTTTTAAATCAAGTAGTAAATTTGCCTCGTGTTGGCGACTAGGTCTGGTTAGGACATAGGGCAGAAACTTGTCTCGTGTTGGCGACTAGATATAGGTTAGGTCTAGGGGGTGCTCGAGGCCATATCCGGGGAAGGATTGGCTAGAGCGGCTTGAGGCTATATCAGGGGAAGGATAGGGTAAAGTCACCGGTTCGTGGGGATACGAGTCAGGATAGAAAACAAAATTGATTTTATTATTCACTTTTGATTTCTAGCGTCATAGAAATCTAGTTTTGTAATCAATTTTATTAATAGTAATCATGTCTCTCTTTGGGAAATAAAATTGATTTGTTTTTCATTTCTCTAAATTGATAATTATTTTCTCTTTCATTATAAATCAATTTAGATATTCATTCTAAATCTCTATTTCAATCTCTTAGTTATTCAAGTATATCAAAATATAACATAAGTTCTTAAAACCCTTATTCACCCCCCTCCCCCCTCTAAGGGCGCCTACCGATCCAACAAGTGGTATCAGAGCAGGTTATTCCAAATCAGCTTAACAACTAGGAATAATGGCGTCTCATGATCTCGCTTCTTTTAGTGGGGGAAATTTTTATGAAGAAGGAAAATCACTAGCACTACCTTTATTTGAAGGAAGAAATTATAAAGGGTGGAAAATTTTAATGGAAAAAATTCTTAAGTCATTAGATATGAAAATATGGAATATTACCATTAGGAAGCCTCCAAATGAGTTGAGTAAGGAAGAGCGTGTCTTAAATGCTAAATCAATGAATTGTTTATTTTGTGCACTTCATCAAAATATTTCCAAACTCATTTATACTTTTCCTACTGCATATGAGATGTGGAATTTTCTTATAATAACTTATGATTCTCCATCTAAAGGCATGGAACAAATGCAAGAATTGGAGAACATACAAGCTTGCACAGATGTTCAAGAAAGCTCCTCTCATAATGGATCAATGGAATGCACATCAAGTGGAAGAGAAGAAGAAAATTAATCTTTGGAAGAGGAGTGCCAAAAAGATGTCAAAGGAATTATATTTTCAAATCTACATCATGCTTTTCATTTGAAAACTCTATACCTTGTTTTTATTAAAATGATATTAAAGACAAATTCAAGGATTTTGAAAAAGAACTTTTAATTTCAAAAGAGCATAATGAAAAATTAGTAAATGAAAATAATGTTTTATTTAATAAACTAGAATCATTACAACTATTGTGGAAAAATTTACAAGTAATAAAAAATCTTTTATTTCTAGTTTATCATCTAACATATGTAAGACTTCTACTAGTATTATAAAATCTATTAAACATGCACCTTGTAAAATGTTTAATCATAAAAGCATAATGAACTCTAACCCTCATTACATATCTCCCAAATAAAATTCAAATGTGCACAAATTTCCTATGAAAAATAATTTCAAAAGTCAGTATTATTCAAAGCCTAATTTTAACGAATATGGAAATTTGATGCATAATATTAAATCAAAATATGAATGGAGACCCAAAATAAAAAAATGAAACATTAACTCCACTTGAAAGGATTCATTCATTTTTGTCTCCCAAAAAATTATCAAGCTATATTTGGGTAACCAAAAGAACCGTTACACTTGGTTCCCTTTGGATAACCAAATCTCTTATCTACTAGTATCATTCATTTGCATGAAGTAGAAATAAATTAAAATGAATTACAAAATACTCTACCTCATGATATGCCTAATGTTCCTTTTTATTTTTTTATTTTTGTTCTCTTTTTAAGCCATCATGTCATGGTCATTTAATATAATATTTGAAATTTGACTGTCCCTTAAAGCATAAATGAAGTTTACAAATCAAATTAAATCAAAAGTAAAAGTCAGGTTTTCATTTATAAATGACCAATCTATGACTATTAAAATCATTGCCTATAAATATCACATAGTATTCATGTAAATTGAACTATAAATTTGCTATTAGATATTTTAAATAAATCAAGTTATTAGGCTATTAAGCTCTTTAGCCTTCATCAATATAATTAGAGAAATATCATGATCTAAAAGTAAGTTCAAGATCTAAAAGAAAGTTCAATTTTCAATATGTTCTTTTTCCTTTTCAAAGCAGAAATTATCCTTGATGTCAAACATGATCTAAACCATCACTATTGTTCACCTATCAAAAATCACATATATAATCAAAATTCAAAATTAAAAAAATTCACTAAAATGTATTAAAAGAATTTACCATCATAATGAATATTGAATTCACATACACCACCATGAGCTATTGATGTCCTTTGCTAAAATTCTCTACTATCATATATCATAAGTCATATCAAAAGTCTTCTAAAAATAACTATTTCTATCATATTTATATGAATTATATGATGACAATTGATATTATAATTGCATACCATGGTTGGTGTATTATGTGTGTATTGTGATTTATCTCAAGTTATGACCTTAGAATCATCTTAATTTCAATAAGATCAAATCAAATAGAATCTTCACGTCATTCTAGGTCTATAAATTGAAACAATATCATTCTTTGCATAGTATTAATCTCAAACTTATCATACTAACATTGTCACCAAAAGAATATTAGTATTTATGTTAGGTTTATATGTTTACCAAGATATACAGGCTGGATATTCTTATTTAGGGCATATCCATGTTATTCTTTGCATAAACATCATCACATACTAATCATTTAAATCATGCTTATTTGGCTTATTCGAACTGATATCTTATGCTTACATTTCTAACATTTTCAACTTACATTATATTGATAAATATATGCCTTAGAAAAATCAAAATGAAGATATAAGAAAATATATATCACGTGTTGTCAAATCATATAAGAAATCGCTAACGTTTCATGCAATTTGCACTATCTAGACATCTCCAAAAAATCTGAAATTTCTGCATGAAACTACTCTTGGGACACTTAATCAAGATCAATAATCAGAATTTCCAAAATCTTGAAAAATAGTGTACTGTTTGTCGCGCTAGCTCGAGTGTCTGATTTTTTGTAATTTTAAAATTATGAAAAATCACTACAAATATATTATTTTATATGTACTACTCACTTTTGCATTTCTGCCTATAATTGATTTTTGAAAAATTAAAATACAAAATTACAAAAGCTAAATTACAAAAAATATTTTCTTACTTCCTTTCTTTGGTTATTTGTTTGATTTCTATTTCTATATACAAAAATCAAATACAAAAATATAAAAAATCAAAATTTATTTTTTGAACCTAACTTTTCTATTTACATGTATCTTGCGAAAGGGAGATTTGGGATGTCACCCCATCACATCTCCTAGTACCGGGAGAACCCTCACAAGGTAGACCTCAGGAAGTCCAAGATCAATTATATGAGTTCAAACTTTAAAACAAAATGATTTTTTAAATAAAAAAAATTGTATAGATTTTATTGTTCATATCAAACATGGTCTAATCTATCATTTCGACCTTCTACAATGTTGCAATTTATCTTATCAAACTACTTTGAACATTTTTTATCATGCTTTGATATATCTACTCATATGTGCACCAATTATAATGAAAAGGTTGTGTAGAACTAAGCTTAGCATGCCTCTAAGTATGAGTAAATGTTTTATGATTGATAATGATATTTTTTTCACTCACTTATTTTGGCAAAGTCTACATGTGCTTTTAATTTATGAATGCTTGCTTGTGTATTGTAATTGTACAATAAATTAAATTTGCACAAGTGTCTTACCTACACTACATTTATTTGCACTCTTAAAAATTAAGAAAAGCGGTTGTGCATTAAAAATTACATTGGTTTGCAAAACAAGTGTATTCAGAGAACTTTGTACAAAAAATAATCATAAAATACATTGACAAAGATAACTCCACCAAGCACAACTTGAACCTCCTGATAAGTCTTAATAAGCGTTGTGAGGTTGAGCACCTTGGATAGAATAGTAAAGTGTCTTGTGCAAACCTTCATTTTTACACCACTTATTCTTAAATACACCGGATCACAAAATTCAATATTGAAAAATAAAGTATGTGATCCCCCAAGAACTACTTTGCACCCTGATAAGTCATAATAAGCATTGTGTGTGTAAAGCACCTTGGTAGTTGTACATTTTCTTTGTGTATTGAAGTGTATGGAAGTAAAATTATTTGTGTTTTATTGTGCAATTTACTCTACATATGTCTTATATTTTTTGATTAAATCATTTGTTCACTTTATTCAAAATACACTTATGTGCACATCATTATCTTTCATAACACTTCTTCTCATGAGTATTGGATCCTAATGCTAAAATTTTATACTCTCTTTATATATAAAATGCACTAGATAACCTATCATGCTTTCTACAATGTTTGGTATGTTTTGAATTTGTGAATTAAAATAACATTGTAGTTATCTCTTTTTGATAACATTATTTCATGCTTGGTTACACTATTTAAATGAAAAATGATTTACAAAAGCATCTTCCTTTTTGAAATTTAACTCATATATCTTCATATGAATCATCATTATTACAAAATGATGTTTGTTGTATATTTATAAGTCTTCCGCATCATCACCATATATTTTTTACCTTGCGCTTTCATGCCTATATCAAAGTCTTAAATCTCAAAATTCCTTTATCAACAAGTGGTAGACTTGCTAGGTAGAATTTATATTGGTTGTTCTAACACTAATATCATTTTTATGCTAAAAACTCGGATTCATTAATGGATTTCAAAATAGTTATGTGAGTTTTTCATAAATTCAAATAAATATATAAACTCATAGGCTATGAACTTATTATTAGATTCAAATGCTTAATGTTTCCAATGATTATTATCCCATGATTACATATCTCACTATAGCGGGGTCGTAGGGTTGTAGACATCAGATAACCTAACCTCTAAATCATGTCTTGTCCTTAATCGGGGAGGGTTCCAGTGGGGCCTTGCGAGGCACTGGTGGGGGAGAGTGCTAGGTTGAGTATTTTCTAGTGTTTGTATATGGTACTAACACCCCAACCTACAACATGTATGCAGCTCCTCATAACCATCCGTCACTTAGTACGGGACTAGGGTGTAGACATATTGTTTGGGTAGATTGGATACTTGGAAATCATTACCTTATTATGTTCAAAACTCCTTATCATTTCATTTACTCTAAAAAGCTCGATCATGCCTTATCTTTTTATGTCTATTGCTTCCTTGCCCACTTTTGCTAATAACAAAAGGGGGAGAACTAACATGATAAATATTAATCGCTATCAAATGGGAAAACTAACATGACTAATGATTAAGATGATAGCTTACATATTAGGGGAGCATTCACATAGGGGGAGCATGTATTTAGGGGGAGTAATTCTAAATACCAAAATCAACAATTATCCTAAGTCATCTCTCACACACGCACACAAGTAGGTTTCATCATGCTTATATATTAATGCTCGGATTATCATTAATGAATTTGTTATTATCAAAATGGGGAGTTTGTTGGAACATTGTCTTCCGCATCTCCTAGGTTTGAGAATAACAAATCCTATGTGTATTTGATCTTGTGTGTTTAAGAGTGCAGGAAAACAAGTCAGCGTGACTCAAGGATAACATAAGAAGGTTGTGCCCAAATTTGAAGCCAAAATTCCAACATGCCCATTAGCGTCGGCGGTAGCACCTAGCGCAGGCGCTAACTCTGATTAGAGCAATTTAGGAAGCAATTATAGAAAGTGTTAGCGCCAGGCGATAACATCTAACGCAGGCGATAACACATAGCGCAAGCAATATTGGATAGCGCAGGTGGTAGTGTAAAGCAATAGAGGAAGGCGGTTGGCTTGCTTAAAATGAAGGATTCTCACGCGGAGAATATTTTCTAAACCGGGATAGCGCCGACGGTAGCGATAGTGCAGGTGCTAGCTCCAAGGCTATAAAAAGGACCACTTGGATCCGTCTTCTTCATCCTTTTATGATCCTAAATTCCAGAGCTTCGTGCCACAACATATAGAGGAAGATTCGGAGAGAGACTCACACAAATCCATGAAGGCTTAAGGAGATCATTGGAGAAGATTTCAACACGCTTCATCACCATGACGAAAGACCGCATCGACTACGATCATACTCTACGGGTCTTCATCTACTTCTCCAAGAGATCCATATAGGGAGTTTTTATATTGTTGTTGTTATTTTATTTATCCATCTCTTTTAAATCGTGTAGTAAATTTGCCTCGTGTTGACGACTAGGTCTGGGTAGGACTTAGAGCAGAAATTTGCCTCGTGTTGGCGACTAGATCTAGGTTAGGTCTATAGGGTTCTCGAGGCCATATCGGGGGAAGATTGGCTAGAGCGGCTTGAGGCCATATTCGGGGAAGGATAGGCTAAAGCTACCGGTTCGTGGGGATACGAGTCGGGATAGAAAACAAAAAGGATTTTATTATTCAATTTCAATTTCTAGCGTCATAGAAATCTAGTTTTGTAATCAATTTTATTAATAGTATTCATGTCTCTCTTTGGGTAATAAAATTGATTTGTTTTTCATTTCTCTAAATTAATAATTATTTTCACTTTCATTATAAATCAATTTTGATCTTCATTCTAAATCTCTATTTCAATCTCTTAGTTATTCAAGTATATCAAAATATAACATAAATTTTTAAAACCCTTATTAACCCCCCCCCCCCCCCCCCCTCTAAGGGCGCCTACCGATCCAACATATAGCCTATACTTTTTAGTAAGCCTTGATCCTTCATGAGTCTTCTCAATGATGATGCTTGTTATTTCAACGATATTGTCATGTGCTTCTTGTTAACACGATGATATTTTCCTTAGATGTTTTTTCTTGATCCTTGTATATTATGCTTAGTGAATATGATATTCTGACCTATTCATGTCACATTAAATGCACATCAAATACAAATTGTGCTTTATCATTATTCTGATCACTTCGTCAAATCAGGAACATTGTTGGGCACTGTTCCCAACAATCTTTAACTTCCTTAGTACCTTCCATGTAGACTATAAGAGAATCTCACATTTCCTTTGTTTTTTTTCAATGAATCTAGTTTTGGAAAGTAGTGTCATCTATGGCACTGATTAAGATGTTCTTGGCCCATTTATGCATGGTGACTAGGATGACTTCGTCCTTGGTCATATCTACATACTTCTTTGGAACATGAATATTTGGATAAATGGTAGAATTTTTCAAAGGGACAAAAGGACCTTCTTCAACAGTTAAAATTCTTGGATCAGAAGCTTCCATGAAAAGTCTGACCCTTCCTTCTGTATAGCAAAGTTGTATTTTCTACAGATTGGTTACTTCATAGAACTTATCTACTTGTAATTTTCTTTTGAAGATATGGCGGATAGACTAAACTTCCCTTAGGTGGATGTTGTTCAAGTTGTTAAACTCATTAAAAAATAATCTGGCTCTGATACTAATTGAAAGTTTATGGATAGTTTAAATACACCTAGGGGTAAATATGTGTTTTCAGTTTTTCTTTTTAGCAGCAGTTAAACAAATAAAGCACAAGCACAACCAATCACACAGCACACAGACACAGAGATATATAATGGTTCCCCAATTTGGGTACTCCACTTTCCCCCTCCATCTATCTAGTCGTGTGTTAGCCTAGACAAACTCTACCAAAACTTAAATCAATAGATCTTACAACTTAGAGACAATGCTCCTAACTCAAGAAAACAATCTTGTTCCCTACCTCAGATACCCTAGATCAGGATCCTACCTCAGATTTTATACAAGAATCTTACCTCAGATTCTATACAAGAATCCTACATCGGGTTTACCACAGAACCCTATCCCAGGCTCACAAAGAACCTTACCTTAGGCTCACAAAGAACCCTACCTCAAGCTCACAAAGAACCTTATAATAGTAGTTTTACTAATATTGTTTATAAGTATTTCTAGAATCAAGAAGATTGATCTTCAATGTAGTTGAGTCTTCTTGAAGCTTTGATAGGAATAGCTTCCTCTTGATTAGCAATTAGATCTGAAAAGTTGTCTTCTCTGAAAACAATGTCTTCTTGAATCTGAGAGAAGAACCTTCACCTTGAAGAATAAAACCTGACCTGCTGCTTCCAATCAGAGAAGTTCCTTACTCATGGAGGGATTGAGAAGATTCAATATCTTGAGCAAACTTGGAGCAAATGAATGTGTTAGTTGGAATAGTGCTCCTTCTTGAATTAGTTCTCTGAACTTAGAATAGTTTTTAGCCGCACGAGAATATTTCTGAATGAATAGTATAATTAGGGTTTGATGTACAAGTCTCCTCAATATATAAATGATTAAGAGTCATAACGGTCAGATTCGAAATCTTTAATGTCAAGAAATTTATTCCTCAAATGTCTCTTCTGATTGGCGTAATCAGCAGTGGCAGAGATTTGAATTTATGAAATTCTAAACTGTCTCGACGACATGGAGCTAGTCTCGATGACATGGGACTCATCTCAATGACATTTGAAACTTTCTAGCCAATTTGAACTCCTTCAAGTCGATAATGGAACTTCTACACGATAATTCTTATCAATTCGATATAAGACCTATCAAATCGACACATCCATCAAGTCGATATGACTTAGAATAAATGATCTGAGCTTGGTCTAACAGATAGGGGTCATATCTAGTTTATATGAACTTAAGCTTCTTCAAGTCGATCTGCTTCTTGAAATATAGACTAGTCTTCTGGACAAAATTTCTACTTTGTCTGTGAAATGTCTCGACGACATTTGACTTAACCTTATCTAGTCGACATGCTGACTTTTCCTTATAGTCTTCTAGTCGATTCCTTTAAGACTTTAAAGTGATCAAACAAATATCTAGATCATTAACAATATGTTGAGTATCATCTAAACGACATTCTTATGGAATCAGCTAGACTTCTACTCGATATGAAGTATATCGATAGATAGTCAAGCCAGCATTTGGAATTTGTCTCAACCTTGCCTAACCGATATTTGTCTTAGAATATTTCTGAGATTTCTTCATAAATGCTCTAAGTCTTCTAGAAAATCCAAGTGTTATTATAGATGAATTATATATGTAAGTTACAGACCTAAAAACACCTCAACACAAATAGTTATCAAATACAAGTTGTGTTTATCTTTGAATTGAGGACTTCTTCAAATCAGGAACATTGTAGGCAATGTTCCCAATAGGCTAGTATCTTGATTTAATTAACCTTAGCATACATTTGTGAAACTATTTATTTAAGTCATCTAATTGGTGTTAAGGAAAGGGTTAGGGGTGAGCTAGTATCCCCCGCACTATTGGAACAGCAATGTCAATTTACGAGAGCGAAGATAGCTGACGGCGATTTCTGATCTTTCTTAAAATGAGCACTATTGGAACATGGTCTTCCGCATATCCTAGGTTTGAGAATAACAAATCTGTTGGAACAACCCTATTACTGGTTTGGGCTAGGATCACTATCTGTGACTAGGATCAAGTTGACCCCAATGTATAGTCAATGGGTCAAGAGTTTAGGCTGTTAGAACTCAAGAAATCATTCAAGTTCTGCGTTCGACAAACTCCATACTGCGTTCGACGAACTGCTCTCTGCGTTCGACGAATGGCATGCTCTCTGCATTTGACGAACGGCTTGCATTCCACGTTCGACGAATGGCATGCTCTCTGCATTCGACTAACGACTTGCATTCTGCATTCGACGAACGGCATGCTCTCTGCGTTCGACGAACAGCTTGCATTCTGCGTTTGATGAATGGAATGCTCTCTGCGTTCGACGAACGGCTTGTATTCTGCGTTCGATGAACGACATGCTCTCTGCGTTCGACGAACGGCTTGCTTCTATCTCAGCGTCTCATCGCCTCAGCTTAGCGGTCGACGAACAGATTGTTTCAGCTGTCGACGAACAGACCCCGGCTCAGCGGTCGACAAAATTTGTTCAGTTCAGCGGTCGACGATTTTATCAAGTCTCAGCGGTCGACGAAATTATCTAGGCTCAGCGGTCGACGAATCCTTCCGTTCAACGAACTCCAGTTTGCATTCAACGAATCTTTATCAGATGTTCAGATCGACGAACTCAGCTCTGAGATCGACGAAATTTCTCTGAGGTCGACGAAAATCCTTGAGATCGACGAAATTTCTTATTTCAGTTCAGAATTTTAGAAGATTATATTATTTCATTCTCTGAACTCAGATCGACTACACCAACGGCTCTTTTATACCAGATAAGTAAGGATAATATATTTCCTTTTATTATTTAAAGATAATATCCGTTGACATATTCTTGGAAAAGGACATATCCATGGAAAAGGACATATCCATGGAAAAGGAAAAAGGTAAACGGCGCAGCAGATTTGCAGTTTCAAAATATCCCTTCAGAATATCATATTCCTTAGTATAAGGGATTTGCATTTAATATTTGTCAGAGATTTCAAAAGAGAGAAAGGAAGAAGATATACAGTATAAATATACACATCTTTCAGACAAGCATACAGAACATATCACATATTGCTTTACAGAAAGAAAAAGAAAGAAAAAGGGGATAGGAAGAACAAGAAGAACAAAAAGCTAACAGATCTTCTTCTTCCTTTAGCAGCATTAATTTTTCTGAGAACATATTCAATAATACTCTCTCAGTCTTTGCTGCAAGTTTAGATCTTCAAAAGAGCAACAACAAACTGAAGAAATTGTTCTCTCAGTTTAATCAGCTACACAGGAAGATCATTCACTCAAAAGAAAGCTTCCAGCCAATCAACTGCCAAACACTCTCATATCAGACAGAGGAAGCCTTTTGTACATCAACATCCACTAGAGTCTTCTCTCAGCATATTGACAGAGAAGAACAATCTAAACCCCTCTTTATCCCATTCTGTAAAGGGTTAAAACTCCCTTCAAAAGTTTACCTTTTGGTGGCAAGACACCTGATCAAAAAATCTAGCTTGGTTTTTGGGCACCTTATCAAAAGCTCATTGGTGTTAGGGCACCTGATCAAAAATCCTAGTGGATTCCTACCAATGGTGGTAGAAGAGTAGATGTACTCAGGTTGATTGGGGAACTACTATAGCTCCTTGTGTCCTCTATGATTGCTTTACTTTTTCTGTGTTTGTGCTGTGCTGATTTGTTTTCTATTTAGCTTTCATAAATCACTCTATACATATATATATATATATCACTATTTTAATTCCGCTATTAAACTAAGGGAAAAGTTTTAATACTCTATTCACCCCCCCCCCACCCCCCTCTAGAGTTAATTTAAGATCTAACCTCCACTTTCAATTGGTATCAGAGATAGGTTGATTATGTACAGGCTAACACCTGAATCACAAAGATCAATTAGATCTTAAATTCTTTCAGAGTTTTTATTCTATTTATTTTTGTTTTAAAAACTCATGGCACAAAACAAAGAGTATTCAAGCACAAGACCTCCTATGTGCAATCTCAATAAGTTTGCACTATGGAAAGCAAGGATTAGGTTATATATGAACTCTATTGATGAAGAAGTCTTCAATGTGATCTTGACAGGGCCTCCAGCTCCCACAGCAATAACTAGTGCTGACACCACAACTAACAACAATGTTGTTCCACCACCTGAGTGGACTGAAGCCCAAAAGAATCAAAGGAGTGCTGATGCAAAAGCCATGAACATTCTGGCTCAAACAATGTCTGATGACATCTTTCAGAAAGTAGTGGAATGCACCTCTACAAGAGAGATATGGACTTCTCTCAACAATATGTTTGAAGGATCTACTAATGAAAGAAAGGACAGACGATCCCATCTCATTTCTCAAAATGAGAACTTCAAAAAGGGAGAATCTGAAAGTGTGGCTGATATGTACAATAGGCTCAGTCTCATAATTAATGAGCTGAAATCTTTGGACAAAGTGATCTCTATCTCTGAGATCAATGATAAGATCCTAATGTGCTTGGGACTCTAGGATCTGGCCAATCAAAGAAGCCAGAAGCCTCAATGAGATCTCAACTGAGAGCTTGTTAGGCAAACTAAAATCCTATGAGCAGCTTGTCAAATCTAGAGAAGCTGAACAGTTCACTTCATCTCCAGCAACAAATAAGGAAAAGAACATTGCCTTCAAAGCTACAGAAGAAGAAGGAGAGACTCTTGACAATGAGGATTTCATGAGCCTTCTAGCCCAAAGGTTCTACAAGATGGCTAGAAAGGACTTCAGAAAGAAGGACTCCAGATCAAGGGAAAAGCCAAGGTATGACAAAGCTCCATCTAAGGAAGTTATATGTTTTGGTTGCAGGAAACCAGGACACATTGTACCTGATTGTCCAGAGAATCAAAACAAGAAGGACACAAAGGAAAAGAGAAAAGAAAAAGAAGAAAGAAGACACTCCAGCAAATTTTCCTCCCACAAGCACAAAAAGAAGGGAAGATGATTTGTAGCAGAAACTTGGAGTGAAACTGAATCAGAATCATCATCAAGCTCATCTGAAGATGAAGAAGAATCAAAAGAAAATGACCAATGCTTGATGGCCATTTATGACTCAAGCTATGAGTCAGATCTTGCATCTTCATCCAACTCTTCTGATGATGAGGATAATGAAGAGGAAAAGAATTTCTGCATGATGGCTATCAATGCCTCAACAAACAACTCAGATGAAGAAGAATCAGGATCAGAAGCTGACAATAATGCAGACCAGGTAATATCTAATTTTGATTTTAATTCAATTGAATTCAAAGATGAATTCAAGGTTCTTTGCTTAGACTTACTCAAATCTGAGAAGGAAATAACCACTCTCAGAAATAAGCTAGCTGAAATGAATCAAATAAGTGAAGAAAATATAAATCTTAAGAAAGATTTGGCTGCCTCCAGGGAACATATTGTTCTCATTGAGAGCAAGTTGTCTGAAGCTAAAAAGTTTGAAGAATCCCTCAATGGGAGAAGCATCAAACTTATGGACATCACAAGCACTTTTAATGCTAGACTTAATAGCAAACTGGGCTTGGGTGCTTCATCAAGTGAGCCACATCTAATTAAGAAGAACATACTCTCTACACCTATAAAATTCATCTCTGCTAAAAGCAAAGAGGTTGTAGATGAAAATAAAAACATTTCAAGCAAGGCTGTAAAGAATAAGGGAATTCAGCAGAATTCGTCAAACGAAGCTCGACGAAATCAGACGAATTCGTCGAACGGAGATCGACGAACTCTGAAGACAGATTTTCTGTATAGCCATTATTCGAACGGTGTTCGACGAAAGCACATCTATTCGTCGAACGACGATCGACGAACTCAGCCCAGTTCGTCGAACAGAAGATATACAGCAAATCTGAACAATTCTTATTCTTCACATACTTACAATCCTTTCACTGAATGGATAATTCCTCCAAGGAGATATCATCCAAAAGGTTATAAGGATCAGCCTGAAATGTCTTTTATTTCAGATTTTTGTGGTAATACAAAAAGACCCAAGGTAGTCTGGGTCAAAAACAACTAGTTTATTTTTCTGTTTTGCAAGTACACAGCTATCCAAGAATAAAAAAACAATGGTATTTGGATAATGGATGCTCAAAGCATATGACAGGAAACAAGGCCAATCTGAACAACTACAAGGCAAATCTTGGACCAAAAGTGATATTTGGAGACTCCAACTATGGACAAACAAAAGGATATGGAAAAGTCAAGGTTGGAGAAGTCACCTTCAAAGAGGTAGCTTATGTCAAGGGACTGAAGCACAACCTCATCAGCATAAGCCAATTATGTGATGAAGAGTATCAGGTAACTTTTAATAAATCAAAATGTCTTATTAAGTCTTCTGATAATATTACTGTTTTATCAGGTATTAGGCAAGGAAATATCTATTTAGTAAATTTCAATTAATCAAAATCAGAAATCTGTTTATTTAATCAATTAAGCAAACCTAGTGAACTTTGGCATAAGAGATTAGGACATGTAAATCTTAGGACCATTGCTAAATTATCTAAGGACAATCTTGTCAGAGGATTACCATCTGGTTCATACAAGAAAGAAGGTCTTTGCAGGGCATGTCAACTAGGCAAGCAAACTAAAAATAGTTTTAAATCATTATCTAAAAGTGATTCACCTAGAATCTTATACTTGCAACATATGGACCTTTTTGGACCAATAGCAATAAAGAGTTTAGGGGGGAAGTCATACACTCTAGTTATTGTAGATGACTTCTCTAGATTCACTTGGGTGTTCTTTTTGAGAGAAAAGTTAGATAACTTTAAAGTTCTTACAGACTTTCTTAAGAGCATTCAGATTGAGTACTCTACTCATATTGTATTGATCAGAAGTGATCATGGCACTGAGTTTGAGTCTCTTCTTTTGCAAGAATTCTGTGATTAGGAAGGTATCAGGCATTGCTTTTCAGCTCCTAGAACTCCTCAACAAAATGGGGTAGTTGAAAGGAAAAATAGAACCCTAATTGAATCAACAACAACATTACTTGCAGATGCTAATTTGCCCCTACCTTTTTGGGAAAAGGCTGTTAGTACAGCAAATTATGTGTTGAATAGGAGTTTGATACATTAACTTAAGGGTAAGACTCCCTATGAGTTACTTAAAGGGAAGAAACTAAAGTTAACTATTTTAGAGCATTTGGTTGTAAATGTTTTGTTCACAATAATGACAAAAAATACCTTAGAAAATTTGAACCAAAATCTGAAGAAGGAATTTTCTTAGGCTATTCATTAATCAGCAAAACATATAGGATATTTAATAAATCCTCTCTTAAAATTGAAGAATCTATGCATGTTTCTTTTGATGAAACTAACATGTTTTATAAGGAGAAGATTTTTTCTACCAAAGAAAATTTGCAGGTACCTACACTCGTGAGTAGCTAGATCAATTAGCTCTACAGAAGGAAGGATCTCTAAATCCTGTACAGTAGGAAAGTGAAGAAAGTGATGAAGAAATCAGTGAAACTGTTACTGAAAAGGAAGCATTAAGTAATATTCCACAAGAGGAATTAACTACAAATAATGTTGATCCCACTATGCTTGTTGATTATGTCAATATTAGAGATCACCCCAGATCTCAAATAATTGGTGACATATCAACTGGTGTCCAAATAAGGCATCAAGCTAATTAGAATATGATGCACACTTGTTTTCTCTCTCAGATTGAACCTCAATCCCTACAAGATCCCAACTAGATCATTGCTATGCAAGAGGAGCTCAATCAATTTGAGACAAACAAAGTTTGGGAATTGGTTCCTAGACCAAAGAATCATCCAGTCATTGGAACTAAATGGGTCTACAGGAACACGCTAGATGCAGATGGCAATATTGTGAGAAATAAAGCTAGACTAGTAGCTCAAGGATACTCACAGGAAGAAGGAATAGATTATGATCAGACTTTTGCACCAGTTGCAAGTTTAGAAGCAATCAGGATCTTCCTTGCATTTGCTGCATACAAGAAGTTCAAGGTTTATCAAATGGATGTAAAGAGTGCATTCTTGAATGGAGAAATCAAAGAAGAAGTCTATGTGGAACAACCACAAGGTTTCATCTCTTCAACTCACTCCTCCTTTGTATTTAAGCTTAATAAAGCTCTCTATGGTCTTAAACAAGCACCCAGAGTATGGTATGAGACCTTAGCTAGTTTTCTTTTAGAGAATAAATTTTGTAGAGGTATAGTAGATAAAACTTTATTTTTCAGGATACATAAAAAACAAACCTATTAGTTCAAATATATGTAGATGACATTATCTTTGGCTCTACTGATTCAAATCTATGCAAAAGATTCTCTAATCTAATGCAATATAAATTTGAAATGAGTAGTATAGGTGAATTATCATACTTCCTTGGTCTTTAAGTGAAGCAAACTCCCAATGGAATCTTCATATCCCAATCTAAGTATGATAAGGAATTAGTGAAAAGATTTGGTATGTCTGATTCTTCCACCATGAAAACACCCATGCCCTCTAATGCTGTTGTTGATAATGATGAATCAGGGAAACCTGTTGATCAGAAAGTATATAGAGCAATTGTTGGCTCATTACTTTATTTAACAGCAAGTAGGCCTGATATAATGTTTGCTACTTGTATGTGTGCTAGGTTTCAAGTTAACCCCAAAGAATCTCACCTAATTTTACTAAAAAGAATTTTGAGTATATAAAGGGTTGCCCAAATCTAGGACTTTGGTATCCAACAACATCTGAATTTGAATTAACTGGATTCTCAGATTCAGATTATGCTGGATGCAGAGTAGACAGGAAAAGCACATCAGGAACTTGCCAGTTTCTTGGTGATAGGCTTGTGTCTTGGTTTTGTAAGAAACAAACATCTGTGTCTACATCAACAGCTAAAGATGAATACATAGCTGCAGGCAGTTGCTGCTCACAGATATTGTGGATACAAAATCAGCTCCTAGACTATGGTGTCAACTTAAATAATTCAATTATATTTTATGACAAAACTAGTGCAATATCTATAGCACAAAATCCAGTTCTCCATAGTAGGACTAAACACATAGAAATTAGGCACCACTTTATCAGAGATAATGTGGATAAAAATAAAATTTGCCTACAATTCATCTCTATTGATTTGCAAAGAGCTGATATTTTCACCAAGCCCTTAGATGAAAAGAAACATATTTTCTTTATAAATCAGCTAGGAATGATAGATGGAGATTTAATCTAATAAAAAATTAAGTTTTCTACTTATCCCAACTCTTCATCTAACTGAGATCGATGAAATTTAGTTTTTTGTCGAACGGAGATCGACGAAGTCATTAAGTTCGTCGAACCGAGATCGACGAAAACTCATTTTTCGTCGAACCCAGTTTTGATGAAGCTTTTATTTATGATCTGTCATCATAATTAATTTTTTTTATTATATAAATGCCTACAGAATTGCTTCTCTTTCTAGTTCCCCTTTGCACTTGATCTCTATTTCATTTTGCAAGAACAATAGCAATGACAATCTTGCATCCTTCCCTACCTCCATCAAAAGTCCCTTCTTCTAAGGGCCTAGCTCCAGGTCTTCCTGAAACTAGGCAGGGGGAGATGTATTGAAGAAGCTCCTGTTTGTTAGGGGGAGATACTTTGTTTTGCTATTGAAGAAGCTTCAAGAGGAAAAGCTATTGAAGAAGCATGTTTGCAGTTCTATGAAGTACTCCATTTGATGTAGTGTTTTGTTCAGGGGGAGTTGTTCTTTGAACTAAGCAAGGAAAGAAAGCTGAAGAACCTCCAGTCTCAGGGGGAGATGCTTTCAGAAAGGGCAAGATGACTCATGAACAAGCTCCACTAGTATCATCTAATCAGAATTATAAAACTTTTTAGATCAACAATTCAGAAAGCTGAAATATAGCAGAAATCAGTTCAGACAATATCAAATTTCAGAATTCAGAAAGCAAAATTCAGAAAGAAAAGGTTCTGATTGTGTGTTTTTATCAATTTTACTTTCATTGAAATTTTTCAAAACTCAGAGTACTATTTATTTTATATCTGATGAAATATTTAAAATATATAAGATATATATATGCTCTGTTGTTTTTGTTTGTTTTCAAGTTTTTATTTTTGTAAAATAGTGTCCTAACCCAAATAGGGGGAGATTGTTGGAACAACCCTATTACTGATTTGGGCTAGGATCACTATCTGTGATTAGGATCAAGTTGCACCAATGTATAGTCAATGGGTCAAGAGTTTAGGCTGTTAGAACTCAAGAAATCATTCAAGTTCTGCGTTCGACGAACTCCATACTGCGTTCGACGAACTGCTCTCTGCGTTTGACGAACGGCATGCTCTCTGCGTTCGACGAACGACTTGCATTCTGCGTTTGACGAACGACAAGCTCTCTGCGTTCAACGAACGGTGTGCATTCTGCGTTCGATGAACGACATGCTCTCTCCGTTCGACGAACGGCTTGCATTTTGCATTCGACGAACGACATGCTCTCTGCGTTCGACGAACGGCTTGCATTTTGCGTTCGACGAATGGCATGCTCTTTGCGTTCGACAAACGGCTTGCTTCTATCTCAGTGTCTCAGCGCCTCAGCTCAGCGGTCGACGAACAGATTGTTTCAGTGGTCGATGAACAGACTTCGGCTCAGCGGTCGGCGAAATTTGTTCAGTTCAGCGGTCGACGATTTTATCAAGTCTCAGCGGTCGACGAAATTATCCAGGCTCAGCGGTCGACGAATCCTTTCGTTCGACGAACTCCAGTCTGCGTTCGACAAATCTTTATCAGATGTTCAGATCGACGAACTCAACTCTGAGATCGACGAAATTTCTCTGAGTTCGACGAAAATCCTTGAGATCGACGAAATTTCCTATTTCAGTTCAGAATTTCAGAAGATTATATTATTTCATTCTCTGAACTCAGATCGTCTACATCAACGGCTCTTTTATACCAGATAAGTACAGATAATATATTTCCTTTTATTATTTAAAGATTATATTCGTTAACATATTCTTGGAAAAGGACATATCCATGGAAAAGGAAAAAGGTAAACAGCGCAGCAAATTTGCACTTTCAAAATATCCCTTCAGAATATCATATTCCTTAATATAAGGGATTTGCATTTAATATCTGTCAGAGATTTCAAAAGAGAGAAGGGAAGATGATATACAGTATCAATATACACAGCTTTCACGACAAGCATACAGAACATATCACATATTGCTGTACAGAAAGAAAAAGAAAGAAAAAGGGGACAGGAAGAAAAAGAAGAACAAAAAGCTAACAGATCTTCTTCTTCCTTTAGCAGCATTCATTTTTCTGAGAACATCTTCAACAATACTCTCTCAGTCTTTGCTGCAAGTTTAGATCTTCAAAAGAGAAACAACAAACTGAAGAACTTGTTCTCTCAGTTTAATCAGCTACACAGGAAGATCATTCACTCAAAAGAAAGCTTCCAGCCAATCAACTGTCAAACACTCTCATATCAGACAGAGGAAGCATTTTCTACA
The DNA here is from genome assembly GCA_033032865.1 of Dactylorhiza incarnata. Taxonomy (NCBI): domain Eukaryota; kingdom Viridiplantae; phylum Streptophyta; class Magnoliopsida; order Asparagales; family Orchidaceae; genus Dactylorhiza; species Dactylorhiza incarnata. Next base: position 861,162 of record JAWHQI010000189.1, on the reverse strand, counting down.
TCAACATCCACTAGAGTCTTCTCTCAGCATATTTACAGAGAAGAACAATCTAAACCCCTCTTTATCCCATTCTGTAAAGGGTTAAAACTCCCTTCAAAAGTTTACCTATTGGTGGCAAGACACCTGATCAAAAAATCTAGCTTTGTTTTTGGGCACCTTATCAAAAGCTCATTGGTGTTAGGGCACCTGATCAAAAATCCTAGTGGATTCCTACCAAGGGTGGTAGAAGAGTAGATGTACTCAGGTTGATTGGGGAACTACTATAGCTCCTTGTGTCCTCTGTGATTGCTTTACTTTTTCTGTGTTGGTGCTGTGCTGATTTGTTTTCTATTTAGCTTTCATAAATCACTCTATACACATATATATATCACTATTTTAATTCCGCTATAAAACTAAGGGAAAATTTTAATACTCTATTCACCCCCCCTCTAGAGTTAATTTAAGATCTAACCTCCACTTTCAAAATCTTATGTGTATTTAATCTTGTGTGCTTAAGTGTGCAGGAAACCAGTCCATATGACTCAAGGATAACATAAGAAGGTTGCCCCCAAAATTGAGCCAAGAAATCCAACATTCCCACTAGCGCCGGCGGTAGCACCTAGCGCAGGCGTTAGCAATGATTAGCGCAATTCCAGGATCATCTTTAGAAGGCGCTAGCGCCAGGCGGTAGAGGATAGCGCAGGCGGTAGCGAGGAGCACAAGAGGCAAGGCGGCAGTGTTTTCCTGGAATGAAGATACGTACGCGGAGAATATTTCCTAATATGGGATAGCGCAGGCAGTAACGCTAGCGCAGCCACTAGCGCTCACTCCTATAAAAGGAGGCCTCTTCTCTCGTTTTGAGACACAAGTTTGAGAGAGGTAAAGTGCTAGAATTCTAGACCCATACTCTGCCGAAAAGTGATCTCCCACCAAAGTTCCATGAATTTCTGAAGGAAGATTTCTTCACGCCGGATCCGACCAAAGATCGCTTCATCAACGCTTATACTACAATGGTCCTTCATCCCCAACTTCAGAAGTTTCTTAGAGGGAGTTTTTATTATTGTTATTTCATATCTTTTGTAAACCGTTAATGAATTTGCCTCGTGTTGGCAACTAGGTCTAGGTAGGACTTTGGGCAGAAACTTGCCTCGTGTTGGCAACTAGATCTAGGTTAGGTCTAGGGGTGATCAAGGCCATATCCGGGGAAGGATTGGCTAGAGCGGCTAGAGGATGTATCCAGGGAAGGATAGGCTAGGGCCACCGGTTCGTGGGGATGCGAGTCGGGATAGAAAATAAAAAGAGTTTTTATTATTCGCCTTTCGATTTCTAGCATTATAAGAAATCAAGTTTTTTAAACTCTCCTTTTTCATATTAATGTCTCAATTTTATTTCAATTAATGTACTTGATTTCTTATTTTCCTATCTTATAATTTCAAATATAACAAAAGTTTTTAAAACCCTTATCCCCCCCCCCCCCACTCTAAGGGCGCCTACCGATCCAACAAGTGGTATCAGAGCGGTTTTATTCCAATCGTCTTAACAACCGCGAATAATGGCGTCTTATGATCTCGCTTCTATTAGTGGGGTAAATTTTTATGAAGAATAAAAATCTCTTAAACCACCTTTATTCGAAGGGAGAAATTATAAAGGGTGGAAATTTTTAATGGAAAAGTTTATTACAAATTTAGACATCAATGCGTGGTATATAGCACTAGTTTGACCAGCAAATGAATCAAATAAACAGGAACATCATCTAAATGCAAAATTTTTAAATAGTATTTTCTGTGCTTTATCTCAAGAAATTTCCAAATTAATATATTATTTTTCTAGTGCATACAAAATATGGAAATTTCTTGAAGAAATATATGATTCTCCATCTACAGGTATGAAACAAATGCAAGAAGTGGAGAACATATAAGATTGCATAAATGGTCAAGAAATCTCCGCTCATGATGGAACAATGGAGTGCACGTCAAGTGAAAAAGAAGAAATCTTATCTTTGGAAGAGGTGTGCCAAAAAGATGAAGATAACGAAGAAACTCTATGCTCAAACCTCACCGCATCCAAAAGCACTGTAAGGAAATCAAATTCTCTGATTGTTTGCAATTCTATTTCTAATTTACAATTGCTACAAATTACAAAGCGCAAAATTAAGAAATTGAAAAATGTGAATTTCAAATTGCGCTTAGAAAATAAAGATTTAAAAGCAAAAGCTAAAGTAAAATCAAATCCTGATTTATCTAGTTTTACTCATGTCTCTTCAATTGAAAATACAATACCTTGTTTTGAGTGTAATGATATTAAAGAAAAATTCAAGGAACTTGAAAAAGAACTTATTGTTGTAAAAGAACATAGTGAAAAATTATCTTTAGAAAATTCAACTTTGAAAAGTGATTGTGCTACGTGCCAAAATTATAAAATTGAAATCGAGGAGATGGACGAAATATTTGAGGAATTTAGAAATGACTATCAAAATCATATTGACTCTATTGTTTCCACTCTTAAAAATAGCATAATAGCTTATAATAAAGCTAGGCATAATCAAAAGATCAAGAATGATGAATTAAAATCAAAAATCAACTTGCTTATCAAGAAATATCTAAAAGCAAGTTGAATATGAATATAAATGTCTTTCCTAAACCCAATAATGGGAGTAAGAAACACAAAGTATTTGGAAATCAAAGTCAAAATCACCAATATTTACAAAATCATGTTTCTCCCAACTTAAAATTAAAATTACACAAATTTCCTATGAACAATACTTTCAATAATCATTACAATCATAATCTTCAATATAGAGATTATCAGCATGAAAATTTGATGCATAAGAATAACATTAAACCTAGGTTTGAATGGAGACCCAAAATTAAAAATGAAACATTAACTTCACATGATATGACATATTCATCACTATCCACCCACAAACATACACGTTATATTTGGGTACCCAAAGGAACCACCACACTTGGTCCTTTTTGGATACCTAAATCTCTTATTCATTAGGTATCACCAAATGCATGAAGTAGAATATTTTCAAAATGAAATATACAAATTTCTACTTCATGATATGCCCTAATTTATTGTTTTTTGTTTTTCTTATTTGATTTGCTATCATCGTATGGTCATCATATAGACACAAGACTTTATCACTTAAAAATTTAATAAATCAAATTATCAAATTTAAAGTCATACATTTTATTTCTAATGACCAATCTATTCTTCCTAAACTCATTGCCTATATATATCCCATATCATCCACATAAATTGAATTCAAAATTTTATATGTGATATTGAAATCTCAAGTCATATGATTTCAAATTTATACTACTTTATATGATCTCAAAGTTGCTTAAACATCTCCACTTCATATGATTTCAAGTTTATAAATAAAAACGTAAAACAAAACCTTCAAAAATTACTAAAGAATGACCAGATAAAAATAGCCAAACATCCAAAAACAACAAAATTAAACATAACAGATAGCGCTAGCACTAGCTGGTAGCGTCGGCGCTAGCAGACGGTATAAAAGAACATGTATTCAATTCCTATATTATTGCACAAATCAAATATCAGTTACCCTCAGGACATTCCTACTCCTCTACTCTGTCTCGTCTATCTCCTCCGCGCTAGGACTTGGGGATCGTCTTCTGCGACTCCTCTGAATTGAATGGCGTGGTGGATCCTGTGTTGGGTTATCCCACTCCCTTCGCTCCAGTGTCGATGGATTCAGCTTTAAATCCTTAATCATAAACTTCATCATCTTCTTAATACCGAAAACATCTTTTTCCACTTATGTCATCCGCTCTCCCATCTCTTCTAGAAAAGATTCAAGAGAATCATCTCGAGTCCCTCGGAATGACGCTCCTCGCTGGAGTGGTGGTCGAGTAGACGTTGATGGCTCATCGGGGAGTGATGTAGCTCGAAGTTGTGAGGTGCTGTAGATAGGAGGAAAGAAATCCATCAAATAAAAACCAATCTCAATAGAAGGGTACCTATGAAGAATAACCCTCTGTATTATGCCACCAAGCGGGAGTTTGTTGTATCTCTGACGAGAATGATCCTGCAACTTGTATGTATATCTAATCAATGAAAGCAGCAAGTCTGCCACATTGAATCTCTCCTCCTCAAGAATAAAGTACGAGACAAGGCTGAGCTGTGCTGTAATCTTTGTCGTGTCGCCTAACTTCAGCAAGATAGTAGGGCTTAAAATGTCCTGTACAGTAAGGGCATCCACTAAGAGTGACCCCACCATTTGGATCAAACTCCTGCATTCTTTTTGGTGGAGTACCATATTTAGCTGTGTCCAATCCCTGTCAGCTCAAAACTTCTCAACTACATCCAACTTATTCGGGTACTCTGTCAATCCAAACACCTCCCTCAAATCATCATGGGTAATAGTAACCATTTGTACCTGCACCTGGGACTACACTCCTCCATCCAAACCTGCCTGAGATGGATCTGCCAAGTGCCTATAAAACTCCCGTACAAACTTTGAGGAAAACCCCTCCGAAAGAAACATATTTGATACCTCGGAGTTTGCAAACAACTGCATGATGTGGTGGTGTCTTGGCATGGCAAACTCCACAAAATATGGGACACCCACTGTGGTTGTCTCCACTGCTAGTCCTGTTGTTTTCTTCCCCTTAGATCCAGGAGCCATCAGCCATAATATTATAAAAATTAAAATTAAACAAGAACCACTAGCGCCAGCGCTAACACTAGCGCCTGCAGTAGTGCCGGTGCTAGTCTGATCTAAAATACTAAGATCTATCTACTATACAATATTACCGAATCCTGACCTTCTCAAATAGCTAGATCCAAGAATCCCACATGATCTAAGCTAAAATTAAATGTAGAAATCTTCATAAAAATTCAAAATGAAAAACAAAAATTATAAAAAAGATGAAGAGTTGTCCTTGTTCCTTTCTTCAAAAACAAAAGGATCAAAACATTTTAGATCTATCATTTAGACCATTTGATAACTTCAAAAATCTTCATCTTTAACATCAAAATCAAAGTTTAAAACAAAAGTCATAAGAAATGATGAAGATTTACCTTAGATCTATATGTGGGATGCGCTATCCGCTAGGGTTTTTTGGGACGGCTTCAGGTGTAATGGCCGAAATGACAAGGGAAATGAGATTTAACTAAAGCAGTGCTAGCGCCAGCGCTATCATTAGCGCGGGTGGTAACACTTGGGTCTATTTTTCTGTATTTTAAAATTTTTAAAAAAAATCCCTAAAAATATGCTTTATTATATCTATTATTTATTGTTGCATTTCTTTTTTTATTTTTGAAAAATTAAAACAAAATATATATATATATATACAAAAGAGAAATTACAAAAATTTTTTTTACTCTATTTCTTTGTTTATGTATCTGATTTCTATTCCTAAATGCAAAAATCAAATACAAAAATATAAAACATAAAACCTATCAAAAAACTGTATGGACTTTATTGTGAAATTTATGCATGATTTAATCTATCATTTAGAGCTTCTTCAATGTTGAAATTTATTTTTTTTCAAACTAACTTGAACAATTTTTTATCATGCTTTGATATATCTAATCACATGTGCATAAATTTTACTAAAAAGTGTTGTGTAGAACTAAGCTAAGCATGCCTCAAAGTATGAGTAAATGTTTATGTTTGATAATGATCTTTATTCACTCACTTATTTTGGCAAAGTCTACATATGCTCTTAATATAAAAATGCTTGTTTGTGTATTGTACTTGTACAATAAATTAAATTTGCACAAGAATCTTACCTACACTCCATTTATTTGCACTCTTAAAATTAAGAAAAGTGGTTGTGCTTTCAAAATTTCATTGGCTTGCAAAACAAGTGTATTTGGAGAACTTTGTACAAAACAAAAAATGAATGAAATAAAATAACAAAGATAACTCCACCAAGCACTACTTGAACCTCCTGATAAGTCTTAATGAGCATTATAATGTTGAGCACCTTGGAAAGAATAGTTAAAAGTGTCTTGTGCAAACCATAAATTTTTTTTACACCACTTGTTCTTTTTTATGTGCGTTAATGCGCGCGGAAGTAAAATTATTTGTGTTTTATTGTGCACTTTACTCTACATTTGTCTTGTATTTTTGATTAAAACATTTGTTTACTCTCTTCAAAATACACTTATGTGCACATCATTATCTTCTATAACACTTCTTCTCATGAGTATTGGATCATATTGCTAAAATTCTATACTATCTTTATATATATAATGCACTAGATAACCTAGCATGTCTCTAGAATGTTTGGTATGTTTTGAATTTGTGAATTGGAATAACATTATAGTGGTCTCTTTTTAATAAATCTCTTTCATGCTTGGGTACTTTATTGGAAAAATGATTTACAAACAACATCTTTTTCTTTTTTGACTTTCACTCATATTTCTTCTTCTGCATCGTCATGTCTTTCAAAAAGATGTTTCTTGTATTTTTATAAGCCTTCCGCAACATTACGTTTACCTTGAGTTCTTTTTATGCTTATCTCAAGTCTTCAAACTCCAAATTATTTTTTCAACCAAATGGTAGACATGCGTGGTAAATGTTATATTATTCCTTTTCAGCTAAAAACTATGATTTATTTCTATGAAAATACTTATGCTAAAAACTCTGATTTATTTCTATGAAAATACTTATGCTAAAAACTCTGATTTATTTCTATTATAATGCTCCTTATCATTTCCTTTTCTCTAAAAAGCTCGATCATGCCTTATCTTATTATCAAAAATCCTTTTTGTGTCTCTTGCTTCCTTACCCACTTTTGCTAATAACAAAAGGGGGAGAACTAACATGATAAATATTCACCCCTATCAAAATTAAAACTAACATGATTAATTAAAATGATAGCTTACATATTAGGGGAGCATTCACTTAGGGGGAGCAATTCTAAAGACCAAAATTGATAATTATCCTAAGTCATCACTTTCACACACACACAAGTAGGTTTCATCATGCTTATATATTAATGCTCTGATTTATCATTAATGGATTTGTTATTATCAAAAGGGGGAGTTTGTTGGAACTTGGTCTTCCGCATCTCCTAGGTTTGAGAATAACAAATCCTATGTGTATTGATCTTGTGTGCTTAAGTGTGCAGGAAATAAGTTCATATGACTCAAGGATAACATAAGAAGGTTGCCCCCAAAATTGAGCCAAGAAATCCAACATGCCCACTAGCGCCGGCGGTAGAACCTAGCGCAAGCATTAGCAATGATCAGCACAATTCTGAGAGCGTCTTTAAAAGCCGCTAGCGCCAGGCAGTAGCGAGGAGCACAAGAGGCAAGGTGGCAGAATTTCCTTGGAATTAAGATATGCACACAGAGAATATTTCCTAATATGGGATAGCGCTGGCGGTACCGCTAGCGCTCACTCCTATAAAAGGAGGCATCTACTCTCATTTTGAGGACACAAGCTTGATAGAGGTGAAGTGCTAGAATTCCATACCCTTACTCTGCCGAAAAGTGATCTCCCACCAAAGTTCCATGAATTTCTGAAGGAGGATTTCTTCACGCCGGATCCGACTGAAGATCGCTTCATCAATGCTTATACTACATCGGTCCTTCATCCCCGACTTCAGAAGTTTCTTAAAGGGAGTTTTTATTATTGTTATTTCATATCTTTTGTAAACCGTTAGTGAATTTGCCTCATGTTGGCGACTAGGTCTGGGTAGGACTTAGGGCAAAAACTCGCCTCATGTTGGCGACTAGATCTAGGTTAGGTCTAGGGGGTGCTCAAGGCCATATCTGTTAAATTTTTGAAGTGGAAGTGGATTTGAGTTGGCCGGTCTTCGGATTGGAGACCGCAGAGACCGCGCGGTCTGCGTTGGTTCTCTGGTTGGTTTTATCTCAGCGGTTTGATCTGAGCGGTCTGATCTGGGAGACCGCCTCTTCTGTCCGGGCGGCTTGCGCGGGTTTGTCTGGCAGCTTGTCTTAAGTTTGCCAGGCGTTCTTGGTCTGCCTTCTTGCAGTGACCGGGCGGTCTGATGACTATTCTAGTCGGTCTGGTTTCTGAAGAAGTTCATTTGCTTTGCAATAAGACCGGGTGGTCTGCTTGCTGAGACCGTAGTGACTGGGCTGTTTGGTTGTAATCGTAAGGTTTAATAAAGGAGCTGTGAGCTATGTCGAGCTCGGGCAGTCTGCTTTGCGAGACCGCTCGCGATCTGATGGGCGGTTATTGTATCCTAGTTGTGTAGTGATGACATCCGTCTACCCGCCTATAAATAGGGGTGCAGGGCCCGTCATTAATAACGAGAACTGTAAGAACTCAAAGTTGGCTTGATTGTGTCGGTCTCACTTTGAGGTCGTGCAGTCTGAGATCTTTATCTCAGCGGTTTCTGTGTTTGCAGGTTAGCGGCTTGCAGCTCGCGGTCAGCTTGTCTCCTTTCTTCTAGCTTTGAATAAACCAGTCCGGGCGGACTATGTTTAGGTGTTCGCGGTCTGTGCAGCGGACTCAGTTGATCAGGCGGTCTTAAGTGGCAAGGCGGTCTTGAGTTGCGGTCTGTCTCAGGTTGTAGTTCTTCATTCAGAGTTCGCGGGTTCTTCTTTGATCAAGACCGTGCGGTCTAGGCTGTGGTTGCTGAGGTTGTGAAGCTGAAAGTGCTGATACTTCTCTCAGGTTTCTCAAGTGGTTAGCAATCAGTGGGATATCAATGGAAGGAGGATATGCTAGAGGTCTCGGTATTGAGCTCCTTACGCAGACTAACTTCATGAAGTGGAAGTCTTGCATGGAGAGCTATCTTCTTGGCGAGGATTTGTGGGAGGTAGTAGGAGGAGAAGCAAGACAGACTGTTTTTCCTGCTGATGGGAATGCGGAGCTCGTGAAGGCTTGGAGAAGAATGAATGCTAAGGCGGAGTTCACTCTCAAGAGAGCTATCATTCCGGAGCTATTTGATCACATCATCGGATGTAGATCAGCTGCTGAGATTGGACGGCCTTGGATGGCTTGTTCAATAAGAAGAATGTAGCGAGGCTACAGTTCTTGGAAAATGAGTTGGCGAAAGCAACTCAGGGAGATTTGTCCATTTCAACGCTCTTCTTGAAGATGAAGAACCTATGCGCAGAGATATCGGCTTTGGATTCGGATGAGCCTATCTCAGAAGCTAAGCTGAAGAGGCACATAATCCACGACTTGCGGAGGGAATACGTGGCCTTTGTTACTTTTGTTCAAGGCTGGGCCAATCAGCCTTCGTTGCTGGAGCTGGAAAACTTACTTGCCTCGCAAGAAAGTTTGGTAAAGCAAATGGCTGGGATGTTGGTTTCTGGGGGAGAAGGCGAGGTTCTCTTTTCTGGCAAGAAGAAGAGATGGGACAAGAAGAAGAAGTCAACTAGAGATGATGGTCCATCTACTTCATATCAACAAGAGAGGAGCTATGCTCCAAAGTGTGATGGAAATAAGTAGGAAGGACCTAGATGCTTCAGGTGCAACAAGGTTGGTCATTTCAAAAGGGACTGCAAAGTCAATCTTCAGTCGGGGCATGCTGCAGGGAAGGAGGAGGCTGGTTCCAATGCTGAAGGTAGTTGGGGTAGTGGAGGAGCTTTCATGACGGGCATGTGTGTTCGGGCCATGACTTCCATCAACTATCAAGATGATTGGATTGTGGACTCTGGGTGTGGTCATCACCTCACTGGGGATGAGTCGAAGTTCTCCTCGTTGCAGACATATACAGGTAATGATGTTATCATTATAGCTGGCGATACTATTCATGCAGTTGAGAAGGAGGGTGTGGTTTCATTGAACGATGATAGAGGTACTCTTACGTTGAAGAGTGTCTATCATGTTCCGGGGATGAAGAAAAACCTCTTCTCGGTGACCAATGCGGTAGATGTTGGTTATCACGTTCTGTTTGGTCCAACAGAAGTAAAATTTCTCCGAAATATTTCAACGGTGAAAGCTGAGGTCACTCATATTGGGAGACGGGTGAAGGACTTGTTTGTTCTTTCAACAAGTTCATATGTTGATAAGATGAGGGCTAATGACAGTGCTGCTATCTGGCACGAAAGACTTGGGCACGTTGGAATGGATAAGCTGAAAGCTATGGCGGGAAGAGGCCTGGTGAAAGGTCTGCCTAGCTTGTCATCTTTTGGGGATGGTCATGTTTGTGCAGGTTGTCAGTTTAGTAAATCTCAGCGCTTTCCATTTGAAAAATCACAAAGCAGATGTAAAAGACCATTGGAGTGCATCCATGGTGATCTGTTTGGACTTACCAACACTGCCAGTCTTGGAGGTAGTAGGTACATGCTGATTTTGGTTGATGACTTCACCATATATACTTGGGTATATTTTCTGAAGGAGAAGTTGGAGGCGTTCGAAAGGTTTGTGAAGTTCAAGGAGCTGGTGGAAGGTCGGCTAAACCTGTGGATGAAGAAGTTCAGAACAGACAATGGAGGGGAGTTCACCTCCAAGGAGTTTTTTAACTTCTGCAGGAAGCATGGCATCCAAAGGGATCTTTCTTATGCTCATACTCCACAACAGAATGGAGTTGCAGAGTGGAATATCCATCACCTGACAGAAACCTACAAATGTTGGCTTCATGCCAAGAATATTCCTAAGTCCTTTGGGGCAGAGGGTATGTCTTGTGCAGCTTCTGTTATCAACCGGATGCCTCTCAGTCCCATCAACATGAAGACCCCTCATGAGTTGATGTTTAAGGAGAAGCCAAGTGTGCAACACTTTCGAGTGTTCGGTTCTACCTGCTATGTGCATGTTCTGGATGCCCTTCGAACGAAGCTAGATGCTAAGGCAAGGAAGCTAGTCTTCGTCGGTTATGATGACCGGAAGAAAGGGTGGAGATGCATGGATCCTGAGACACGGAGATATGTGGTCTCAAGGGATGTGGTATTTGATGAGCTGACGTCATACCAAGGTAGCTCTTCCGTTGAGTTGCAAAGAAGCAGGGTAGATGGTGGACCAGTGGAAGCTGCAAGGGAAGCTCTGGTGGAGTTGCCTGTTTCTCCAGGTGCTCCAGGTATTTCTAGCTCGGGATCAGGTGCTTAGGGTTCTGGAAGCAGGGGGAGCGAGGCTCCATGTCTACCTGAGAGGAGAGCTAGTCAAGAAGCTGCAGTGGAAGAGGTGGTTCAGAGTCAAGCTCTGAGGAGGTCCAAGAGGACCATTATTCCACCAGATCGATATACGGGCGGGAACTTGGTGAGCTTTATCTCATGTTTCTTCGCAGGTCCCCTGGATGAGAGAGAGCCATCTTGTTATGAAAATGTCATTGGAGTCAAGGAGTGGGAAGGAGCCATAGATGAAGAGATGGCTGCCCTCAGGAAGAATGAGACTTGGGACTTGGTGCCTAAGGTTGAGGGGGTTACTCCGGTGACTTGCAAGTGGGTTTTCAAACTGAAGAAAAAGGCTGATGGAAGTATTTAGCGGTACAAGGCCCGCCTTGTAGCTCGAGGTTTCTCTCAGAAGTATGGGGAGGATTATGAAGAAACATTAAGCCCCATTGCCAAGATGACTTCGGTCCGGGTGGTGATCGCATTGGCAGCTTGCCAAGGGTGGAAAATTTGGAAACTCGACGTGCAGAATGCTTTCTTATATGATTGACAAGGATATCTTCATGGATCAGCCACCTGGGTATGTATCCGAAGAGCACCCAAGATATGTTCGCAAGTTCAAGAAGGCTCTTTATGGCTTGAAGCAAGCGCCTCGGGAGTGGCATGGGAAGATCGCAAAATACCTCCAGTTCTGCAGATATTTTGCTTCTGATTCTGATTCAAGCTTATTCGTAAAGAACATGGGAGAGCTTCAGGTCTTAGTGCTGCTATACGTTGACGATATGATCATCACGGGGAATTCTGAGATGGAGGTAGCTAGGCTTCGTGTTGAGCTAGCTATCAGATTTGAGATGAAGGATTTGGGCGAACTCCACCATTTCCTTAGGCTCGAAGTGGAGTGGAAGGAGAGCGGTATGCTCGTTTCCCAAAAGGGCTATGCGGATCGAATCGTGAAGAGATTCGGCATGGAAGGAGGGAAGAGAAGCTCTACTCCATTGGAGGTTGGAGTTCATCTTCGTCGAGATGAAGGGAAGGTTCTTACCAACCCTTTGGTGTTCCGGGCTTTGGTCGGAAGCTTGATATACTTGACGATCACGAGGCCATATATTGCTTATGTAGTTGGCTGGGTGAGTCGATTTATGGCAGAGCCTTGGAAGCCTCATCTTGTAGCGGCTAGGAGTATATTAAAGTATGTTAAATCCACTTTTGATTTGGGTCTCTTCTACGGGAGAGACTAGGGATTTTGCTTGCACGGGTACATGGACGCTGATTATGGAGGAGATTCGGATGATCAGAGATTGACGTCTAGGTACGTCTTTATGACAGGCTCTACAGCTATATCATGGTGCAGCAAGAAGCAGGATTCTGTGTCTGTCTCTACCATGGAAGCGGAGTACAAAGCTTCGGCTTTGGCGGCTCGGGAAGCAATCTGGCTTAGGAGGCTTGTGGAGGACATCCATAGGGAGGTGGGAGGTCCTACTCTACTACGTGGTGACAACGAGAGTGCTCTCAAACTGTTGAACAATCCAGTTTTTCACGCGCATACGAAGCACAAAGAGATTCATCGCCATTTCGTTCGTGAGAAGGTGTTGGAAGGATCTCTGATTGTGGAGCATGTGCAGAGCAAGGAGAACATTACTGGCATATTTACTAAGCCGTTGGCTAAGGGACCTTTTGATCGGTTGCGAAGTTTGCTTGGGCTGACTTCCACTTCCCACTTCAAGGGGGAGTGTTAAATTTTTGAAGTGGAAGTGGATTTGAGCTGAGCGGTTTGCGGATTGGAGACCACAGAGACCGCGCGGTCTGCGTTGGTTCTCTGGTTGGTTTTGTCTCAGTGGTTTGATCTGAGCAGTCTAATCTGGGAGACCGCCTCTTCTGTCTGAGCGGCTTGCGCGGGTTGGTCTGGCGACTTGTCCTAAGTTTGCCAGATGTTCTTGGTTTGCCTTCTTGTAGTGATCGGGCGGTCTGACGACTATTCTAGTCAGTCTGGTTTCTGAAGAAGTTCTTTTGCTTTGCAATAAGACCGGGCGGTCTGCTTGTTGAGACTGTAGTGACCGGGTGGTTTGGTTGTAACCGCAAGGTTTAATAAAGGAGCTGTGAGCTATGCCGAGCTCGGGCAGTCTGCTTTGTGAGACTGCTCGCGATCTGATGGGCGGTTATTGTATCCCAGTTGTGCGGTGACGACATCCGTCTACCCGCCTATAAATAGGGGTGCAGGGCTAGTCATTAATAACGAGAACTGTAAGAACTCAAAGTTGGCTTGATTGTGCCGGTCTCACTTTGAGGTCGTGCGGTCTGAGATCTTTGTATGACCGATTTCTGTGTTCGCAGGTTAGCGGCTTGCAGCTCGCGGTCAACTTGTCTCCTTTCTTCCAGCTTTGAATAAACCAGTCCGGGCAGACTGTTTTTAGGTGTTTGCGGTCTGTGCAGCGGACTCAGTTGATCAGGCGGTCTTAAGTGGCCAGGCGGTCTTGAGTTGCGGTCTGTCTCAGGTTGCAGTTCTTCGTTCAGAGTTCGCGGGCTCTTCTTTGATCAAGACCGTGCGGTCTGGGCGATCAAGAAGTGTGAAGTGTTTGTTTTCAGCAGAGGAATAAAGCAGGGAGTTGGCGATCTGTGGTTGCGGTCTGGCAGGTGCGGTCTGTACTCTATTCGCGCGGTCTCAGCGGCTTCTATCCAGCTTGTCTATTCGCGCGGTCTGGCGGTCTCATGTGTCAGGTCGCTGCAGCTTATTTTACACTTGTGTTTTGTGCTTCTCTCCTCCGTGATTCTTATGAATCATGTCTCGCCATGTATACCTCGCATTGTAAAGAGATAGTCAATGTCATAGTACTATTCGTTCTTCTCATTGTCAATATTGTGCTACACTTGCGAAAGGTTTTGTGAAGTTTGTTCCGCAATTTTTTACACTTCATCTCCGGACCTCAAGTTTTTAACAATATTCGGGGCAGGATTGGCTGGAGCAGCTTGAGGCCGTATCCGGGGAAGGATAGGCTAGGGCCACCGGTTCGTGGGGATGCGAGTCGGGATAGAAAACAAAAAGAGTTTTTATTATTCGTCTTTCGATTTCTAGCGTTATAAGAAATCAAGTTTTGTAAACTCTCCTTTTCATATTAATAAAATGATGTCTGAATTTTATTTCAATTAATGTGCATGATTTCTTATTTTCCTCTCTTATAATTTCAAATATAACAAAAGTTTTTAAAACCCTTATTCACCCCCCCCCCCCCCTCTAAGGGCGCCTACCGATCCAACAAGCATGATTATTAGAGTTGAACAAAATAATCTTTAAGTATTTATAGATCCTTCTCAAACGGCTATAAACAAAACTTAAGTATTAAGCTCCACATGTATTGTACATAGAGGAAACCCTAAAAAGGAAAGCCCCTGCGATTTTGTACAAAACGTGCTCTGTCAGCATTCGTCGAGTGAACTCGTGAAATCAATGATTACTCGACAAATTCACTTAATGACTCGACGAAATGGACTTGGCAAAAAGGTTGAGACAGGAAGAGAGAATAACTTGAACACTCGAGAACTTCTCGAGAGCACTCGATGAATTCGTCGAATGTTCACGAGAAATCAGCAGACCACTCGATGAATTCATCGAGTGTTCTCGAGTGAACACAATTTTACTCGACGAAAATACTTAACAATTTTCTTTGAGACCTTCCGAGTAAACTAAACGAATTCACTAAGTGGTCACGAGATGTCTCGACAAATTCATCTAGATTTCTCAAGAGTACTCGATGAAAAAGACTTTGACAATTTTTCTTCCATCCTGAATACAGCAACTACTTTATCTTGGCTTCTCCATAGTGTTTGAATATGAAGTACACCCCAATAGAGAGATTTCACATGAGTCAACACCTTGGTCTACACAATGAGGTATTACATTGCATAGGCCTGTGTTTTATGATGCATTGAAACCTGACATTGGTTTGTACTTAGCAATTAATATCCTGCAAACACGTAACTAAAATGCCCCCATCAAATACAATATCAATTCCTCTTAGTTCAAGGGGCACTTCTTCAAATCAAGGTTATTGTGGCTACAATACCCAACAATCTCCCCCTATTTGAAGAAGTCGGAATCATATCTACTAAGGTGAATTCCACAGATAATACGCATAATCACAAACAAAATTAATGGAAAGAATAATTGAGATAAATATAATGTCAATGAAAACGTTAATAGATATATAAATGTTTTCAGGATTTAAAGACAGAGCACAACACACAACTAAGGAATTTTGGCTTTCCCCTCCTTGCCTTTCTTCAGTTGCCTAGCAAAGTATGCATTTGGCTTTGGATAGTATTTTGGAGTAGTTGGAGGAGCACTTGGATTATTGTACCCATGATCTCTGAAGTGAATCTTCCTTTTCAACTTTGCAGCCTTGTGCTTGTTGATCTCTTCTTGAGAGTAATAGTTCTGGGGCACTTCATTTGAGATGTCAATTAACTTGTAAATATCCAAGTATATTGCTTTAGATGTTGGACTCTATACTTCAGAAAATTCTCTTCTTTCTGCAACTTGCTCTCTGATTTCTATACCTGGTCCTCTTCTTGCAGAAGGATCTGACTTACTTGCAAAAGGACCTTCCTCATACTTCCTCTTCTTTATTACAGGCTCTGATGGTTCAGCAACATCTTCCTAATCAGACCATACCTGAGTATATTGAACTAGAGGGATAGGAGGTACATCCTCATAAAATTGCTCAGGGACGGTTTGATATTGAGGTCTTCCCATCAACCCTTCATACAACCACTGGAAGCTTTGATGGTTGAATACATTTGCTTCATGGAATTTGCTTTCAACTTCTCTACTTAAATCATGCATTTGACATAGAATCTTCTCCTCCCCCTTTCTGACTTTTTCATTCAGAGTTTGGAGAATTTCTTCCTTGAAGCTTGTCAAATCAGCAATGACTTGATCTCTGCTGCTTTCTCCTTGCTGATACATCTTACCTTGACCTTCTAGAAGAGTTGTTGAATTTTCATAAACATACTTCAGTCCTTCATTAGTGTAGCTCACAACTTTAACACCATTGGAGAAGTAATTATCTAACTCATTTTTCATGTTAGATAGATTATGCTTAACCTCAGCTAGACCATTATTTAGGTCAACTTCCACTTCACTTACCTTGTTAAAGACTTGCTTCATGGAGAAATCAAAATGCTCTTCCTGAGATTTGAGCAAGGCTTCAATTGTTTATAGCAGCTCATGATTTGAGGTGGAAGCATGATGAATAGTAAAATATACGTGTTTTTAGTATAGCTTTTATATAGTTTTAAACTAAAATTGTGAATTTTATATGTAAATTAATGAAAAAAATTCTTGTTTTTATTTATTTTCATTTCTAACTTAATATTTTTTCTGTTTCTATGTTTTTTGTTTTTTTCTCAAGTCACGCCCTCAGTCACGCCTGTGACCTGTTAGATCTTCCAGAAGTCAATGTACATGCCAGCTATCACGCCCTCAGCTATTGCCGCCTGCCGACATCAAGTCACTCCCGTGACACTCGGGTCACGCTCGTGTTCTGCCACCTCTCCAGTGAAAAGCTTCCAGAATCTTCCAGAAGATGTCAGTTGGTGCCATCTATTCGCACCCCATAGGTCACGCCCTCGGTCACAGTCGTGACCGAGGGCATGTAATTCCAAAATTTTCTCTATAAATACCAGAACTCAGCTGATGGTAGAGGTTAACAATTTTTTGTCTTTTTTGGAGTTGTGGACCACTCTTTGTTGTTTTGGCTTTTATGTAAATTTTTTTTGTTTTTTCACTTTCTCTCTCCTTGGCTGTAATATTTTCCTTTCGTTAATGAAATAGATTTGTTTCCTTCAATTGTCTCTTCTTTCTTAAGTTTGTGTGTGTGTAAGGGTATAATTTTTGTATTCTTCCTTTAATTTAGATTTTCTTCTTCTTTTTTGTTTTTGTTTTTCTACTTTTTATTTCCCTTTTTATGTATGTGCGTGTGTGTATTAGAGTAAATTGTTTTATAATTTTGTTCTCTTTCTAATTTAGTTTTCCTTTAAGTTTGTTGGGAAAAACCCCTTTTGATTTAACTTAACAAATTACTTAAAAGTGATTTTATCTACTAGGATTAAATTACCCATTGTATAGTGAGGGTAATCTGGTCATTAGATATCTTAGAATGTCACACTCAATATATGGTGTCAGGACCAGATCAAGGGAAGCAAAATTGGGCTAAGTTAACATTTACGTCGAATAAAATTCGACGTAGCATCGAGTCCATATCGACGCTGCTCTGACTAGAAGTCCAAGTGGTTCAACCTTCTGTCGAAGTAACTTAAGTCGACGCTACGTCGAATAGATATCGAAGTAGAGGTCAGGGACCTGTTGAAGTAATTGGAGAAGTCGACGCAGCTTCTACTTAACTCGACGTAGAAGAGGTCATCTGTCGAATCCATCTAAAGTCGATGTGACGTCGACTTCATCTCGATGCAGAAGATGAAGCTCAGAGCCAGGCAGATCAACACGACATACACATTGATAAGATATCGATGCAACGTCGACTAGCAGAGTTCAGTCAGAGCACAGATGAAATCGAAGCAGCTCCTAGAAGAACTCGAAGCTACGTCGATAAGAGAAGAAATGAATTCGACGCTACGTCGAATACAGTCTGTAAAAGGTAATATCTTCAGCTGTCTCTCTGATCCTTCTTTCATGGCCCACATCCTTCAAGACCGTTCCCCAACGGCTCAATAATTGCCTGAAATAGAAAGGAGCATTAAAGAAGGACACAAAAGGTTTCTTGGAACCATATTCCTTATAGGTGGTCGGGACGAGAATAAAGAGGAAAGAAAGAGAAAGTGATAAGCAGATTACCTTATCAAGGCATATCAGAAAGGGAAACATATTCGAATTTTAACAAGGAAGAATAAAAAGAGAAGAGAAGACAGAGGCAGACAAGGCATTAATCACAATCAGCCATCTTCGTTTTATTAATCCCTCTTCAAAGGATTCAGTGGTTCAAGATCTCCTTATCAAAAGATCTGGTGGTTCAAGATCTCCTTATCAAAAGATCTGGTGGTTCATGATCTCCTTGTCAAAAGATCATGGGTTCTAAGAGTCTCCTTATCAAAAGACTCAGGCATGGTGGTGCATTCCTACCAGGTGGTAGAAGAGAGGACTACCCACATTTTGGGGAACCTCTATAAAAATCCCGTGTGTCTTTTGGTTGTTGATTTACTGTGTTGTCCCAATTTATTTTATGCACTTTACTTTATGCACCATATTTATTCTGCATGTGTTCTTGTTCAGCATAAATCCTTAATTAAGTTTATTATTTTGGCAGTTAGGATAGAAATTATTTTAAATCTCTATTCACCCCCCCCCCCCCCCTCTAGAGGATTCTCAGAGGTACACTGTGCACTTTCAATTGGTATCAAAGCGAGGTTGATCATTAAGAGGTTAACACCCTGATCAAAAAAACCTCCTACTCTTATTTCTTTTCTATAAACATACTGTATAAAGAAAATGAGCTCTAAGGATTATGCCTCCACAAGACCCCCAATGTGTAAATTGAATAAGTTCACACTCTGGAAGGCCAGAATAAAACTTTACATGAATTCCATTGATGAAGACATCTATAATGTTCTTCTCACAGGTCCTCCTGCTCCAGTCAGACAAAAGGAAGGAGAATCCTCAACAACTGAGGCTGTTCCAAGAAAGTAATGGACAGAGGCTGAAAAGAAGGTCAAGGCATGTGATGCCAAGGCCATAAATATTCTAGTGTCAACAATGTCAGATGACATCTTCTAGAAGGTTGTTGAATGCCAATCAGCAAAGGAGATCTGGGATTCACTCACCACAATGGTGGAGGGAAGTGCTGATGAAAGAAAGGACAAAAAGTCCCTTCTCATATCCCAGTATGAGAACTTTCTAAAAAAGGCTGAAGAATCTGTTGCCAATATGTATGACAGATTCAGTCTTATCATTAATGAGCTCAGAGGCTTAGACAAGGAAATATCCTTGACTAAAATTAATGATACGATTCTCATGTGCATCCCTAGCTCATGGGATTAAAGGATCTGGTCAATAAGAGAATCCTGATGTCATAGAGAGATCTCAACTGAAGCTTTGCTAGGAGAACTTAAGTCTTATTAGATGCTACTGAAAAACAGGGTTGATGCTGAAGAAAGGGAGACCTCTCCAGCTTCTTTTCAAAGGTCCCTTGCTCTAAAAGCTGCTGAAGGAGAGTCCTCCACTCCTAAGGATGAAATGTTTAGTCTGCTGGAAAAGAGATTCAAGAAGTGGGTGAAGACTGAGGACTCAAGGAGAAGAGAAAGGGACTCAAGGCCCAGACATGATAAGACTCTAAAGAAGGAGGTTATCAGCTATACCTGCAACAAACCAGGGCACATTGCTCCTGACTGCCCACAAGAGCAAAGGGAGAAAAGCAACAACAAGGATGAGAAGAAGAAGAAGAAATCCTTCAGAGGAAATGACAAGAAGAAAGCCAAAGGCTTTATTACTGAGACTTGGAGTGATTTTGAAGTAGAAGAAGACTCCTCATCATCTGAAAGTGAGGATGAAGAAGAAGCAGTAGCAGCCTGCATGATGGCTCTTGGGATGGCATCAGATGAAGAAGATGATCAGGTTTTTGATGAATTTGACTTTACTTCTGATGATTTCAAAACTTGTTTTATAGATTTCTGCATTGATCATCTTAGGGTAAAAAAAGAACTAGACACTGCTAGGACTGAATTAGAAAACCTCAAGAATGATGAAATCTACCTAAGGAATCAGAATATAACAAATGAAATCAAGAATAAAGAGTTAGAACTAATTGAACTCAGGAAAGAGAACATACAATTAAAAGAAGAGCTAGCAAAGGCAAAAGCCTTTGAGGACTCACTAAATGGGAGGAGTCAGAAGCTCAAGGATGTCACAAAAAATCTCTCTATGAGATTTAATCACCTAGGATTAGGAGCAGAGCCCTCCACCAGCACTGAAGCACCTAAGAAACCAGCCTGGAAAAATCTAGTCTCATTTGTTAGACCTAGTGGATATCAACCAAGTGAGAAGAGTGTACCATTCAAGGGTAAGGATAACAATGATACAGATAGGATAGTTAAACCTAAAAAGATAAATCTGAATAAGAAAGACAAATCCCTAGGCAAGAATTATGTAGAAAAGTCAAATAATCTCAACCAAAAGGGTAGAGCAAAACCTTGAATAATAAAACATTCTGCTGATTTGTTATATTTTGATACATTTTATACTCATTTCAAGTATCAGGATAAGAGGTTTGGGAAATCCATTCCCTATCATCCCAAAGGGTATCATGAAAGACCCTTCTATTCTTTTATTGAACCCTACAATGGTAAAAGTAAAGAGCCCAAGGTAACCTGGGTCCCTTCTAATGGTTGAGTTACCTATGCAGGTGTAGGTAGGGTCTCACTCAGGAGAAAATGGAGTGGGGAGAATGATATAGGTCATGAATAAGGAACAAAAAAAATTCAAGGGAGTATTTTCTATCTTGAATCCTCCTTAACATTTATTACATCATATTATCATCTATTTTCAATAAGCAAAATTGCTGGGAAAACAATAAGGATTTTCTAAAGAAATAGATATGTTTATTAAGAGGTGCGTCGAATAGAAGTCGATGTACCATTGACTTCTATTTGACGCCAATGTCGAGAAGCACACAGAGCAGACAATTCAAATAAAATTTGATGCAGCGTCAAGTTCCTATCAACGCATACGTCGACTTAATAATTGCTGATTAAATTCGAAGTCACATCGATTGGAAATCGACGTAACGTTGACAGGACTACATCGGCTTAGGGTCTCTGAATAGTCTTGAAGCTACGTCGAGTACTAGTCGATGCAATGTCGATTCATCAGCGCGCGCAGAACTTCTTCTAGAAGCAATCCCGACACAACTTTGCGCGCCAATTAATAAGTATTTTCGATGGTACGTCGACCTAAACCCTAAGTAGCGGCGATTCATCTGCTTTTAAGCAATTACTGCATCGAAACATTTACGCTTTCGAATTCTCTTGCTCTCTTGCTTTCTTTCTCTCTTGCTCTCCTGCTCTCCTATGCCCTTCTCTCTCGTTTTCTCTCTGTCTTTGCAGGTACATCCAATCTCAATCAATGGCACCCCCTAAGGTTAATTCAGGGTTCGATGTAGATGTTGATTCCTTCAATGCGGCCGCAGAGAGTTTCAAAGCCATCCTTGGCTTATTTCAGGAGGCCGGGCTAATCAAGCTCATCTCAACCAGATGCAAGATTCTAGACGCTGAATTGACTAAACTTAAAGACAACATTTAGATAGGAAAGGATGGTTCCCTCAAAGGGAAAAAATATGACACACAAGTATTGATAACAGAGGAATTGCTGAACCAAACATATGCTCTTCAGGTAGGGGATGAGCTAGATGAACTAACAAGGGATGAGCTTAAGAGGTCCTTGGAACTGATGAAGTTTAAAAAGGACAAACCTATCAATCTGAAGAAGATGGACCTTGGTGAAGAGCACAGATTTTTGGCTGATATAGTAGGGAAAGTACTATTGTGTAAGATCCCTGCACATGATGATATCCCCAGGCAACAACTTCAGATAATGGGAGCACTTGTTCTTAAGAAGAAAATAAACTGGTGATGAATGCTTCTGAAGATTATTGGGCACAAGTATGCTCATAAAGAGAATGCTTACATGAGGATAATGAGTCGGGTGCTCTTCCAGCATTTCCCGAGTGTCTGCAAGACAAAAGGAGTGTATATTCCTTCTGGAAAAAGAATCAACATAGGTATATTCTCTAAGTGGACCAGGCAAATAGTAAAGCCTGGTCAAGCTCCAGTTTCTCCTCCTCCATCTCCTTCTCATCAAGAGCCTGAAAGGCAAATTATAGATCCTCCAAAGGATGTTATCACTCCTGCTCACTCTCCGCTTCCTCTGGATAATGTTCCTCATATCCATCAGGATGGCATCACAGACTAGCATTCACAACTTGTGTCATCTTCTCTGCCTACATCCCAACTACCTACATCCCCTACAATTCCAGATTATCACCATGCTCCACCTCCACCACCATCAATTCACTTCTACCCTGAAGTTTATCATCCTCTCACTCCTATTCAAGAATAGCTCCCTCATCACCTATAATTGATCTTGAGCAGATCATCTCAAAAGCAGTGGCCATTGCCTCCTCAACTTTTGCAGATCAAGTGGCCTCTCAGGCTAGGAAATTTGACAAGAAATACTCACGGATAGAGGGTGAGTTATTAAGTTTTCAAAAATCATTTCAAATCCTTAAAGATTTTATATCTTCCTCCATGGTCTCAAGAGAATTCTTAACCTCACTAGCCAGCAAGGTCAAGAAGGGGGAGAACATCCTAGAGGAAGAAATACCCCCTAGTGTTATGAGTGGACAGGATCAAGGGAAAGATGATAATGAGCCTACTCCTGACAAGGTAACTAACTTTCAGAATGTACAGTCTCAGGGGGAGCATCCAGAAAGGTTGGATGATGATATCCAGGAAAGGCCTACAGATCAGAATGATGAAGGTATAGATGCAACTGCTCAGGGGGAGATAATTGACAAAGATATGGTAGATGTCATGTAGTTTCTGACAGCTGAAGGGGATCCCCAAGAAGAAAGGGAAAATGACGAGCTAACTGATGATGCAAAATAGGCGGAGCCTACTCCAGATGTCCAAAGGGACCTAAATGCAAAAATGACAGATGTAAGCACAGCAGGGGATCAGGGGGAGCCTCAAGATGAGAATCCATTAGATTAGGTGACCAAGATTGCCAAGGAAGCTACTGACGATGTTATTGATGCTGAGCAAAATGCACAAGCACAGGGGGAGAATGGCAAAGCCAATATTGTTGAAGAACCAGTATTATCCCTTGATGAAGATGAGCCTCTGAAGATAGCTCAAAGGAAAGTCAACCCAGTAGTATTCTCATGAAAAGGAAGACTCCTGAGAAGGATTCCTAAATCTTTGATTATCAAGGTATTCTATGAATATTCATTTTGAGCACAAATCTATCCTGGGAAGAACAAATGCTACACAACTTTACTGCCTGTCTAGTAAATGGAACTGCATGTGATTTCAGTCTGTCATATGTTATGTCTATGTTGTAATGAATGTATTGTTGTTTATACAAAAGAATATGTAAAATCACTTCAGTCAATATGTAAAATTTGTTAAGATAAATAAGGAGAGATTGTTGGGAAAAACCCTTTTTTGATTTTACTTAACAAATTACTTAAAAGTGATTTTATCTACTAGGATTAAATTACCCATTGTATAGTGAGGGTAATCTGGTCATTAGATGTCTTAGGATGTCACACTCAACATAGGGTGATAGGACCAGATCAAGTGAAGAAAAATTGGGCTAAGATAACATTTACGTCGAATAGAATTCGACATAACATCGAGTCTATATCGACGTTGCTCTGACTAGAAGTCCAAGTGGTTCAACCTTTTGTCGAAGTAACTTAAGTCGACGCTATGTCGAATTGATATCGACGTAGAGGTCAGGGACCTGTTGAAGTAATTAGAGAAGTTGACACAACTTCTACTTCAACTCGACGAAGAAGAAGTCATCTGTCGAAGCCATCTAAATTCGACGTGACGTCGACTTCATCTCGACACAGAAGATGAAGCTCAGAGCTAGACAGATCAACATGACATACACGTCGATAAGATATCGACAATGTCGACTAGCACATTTCAGTCGGAGCACAGATGAAATCGAAGCAGCTCCTAGAAGAACTCGAAGCTACGTCGATAAGAGAAGAAATGAATTCGACGCTACGTTGAATACATACTGTAAAAGGTAATCTTTTCAGGTGTCTCTCTGATCCTTCTTTCATGGCCCACATCCTTCAAGACCATTCCCCAACGACTCAATAATTGCCTGAAATAGAAATGAGCATTAAAGGACACAAAAGGTTTTTTGGAACCATATTCCTTATAGGTGTCAGGACGAGAATTAAAGAGGAAAGAAAGAGAAAGTGATAAGCATATTACCTTATCAAGTCATATTAGAAAGGGAAACATATTCGAATTTGAATAAGGAAGGATAAAAAGACAAGAGAAGACAGAGGCAGACAATGCATTAATCACAATAAGACGTCTTCTTCATTTTCCCGTGCTTCCTCTTCTTCTCCATCTCCCTTAAGAACCCTAACACAAAAAAAAAAGAGAAAGGAAAAGAAGGCTCTGTTGTTCTTCATCAAATAGAACACAGGATCTGAAAGCTGCTCTTCATCACAATCTCTTAGCAGCCAGATCATAATCTGAAGAAGAAGAAGAAAGGAACTGACAATACAAAGCTTCTGCAAATCATCACTATCTAAAGCAGGGGCTAATCAAGAGCAGATCCTTTGGAACAACTAATAGGCTGATCTTCATACAGCCATCTTCAAGAATTATGAGAACAGAATTCCTTCAACCTTCTCCCTTCTTCTTTCTCATTCTGTAAAAGAGTTTTATTAATCCCTCTTCAAAGGATTCAGTGGTTCAAGATCTCCTTATCAAAAGATCTGGTGGTTCAAGATCTCCTTATCAAAAGATCTGGTGGTTCATGATCTCCTTGTCAAAAGGTCATGGGTTCTAAGAGTCTCCTTATCAAAAGACTCGGGCATGGTGGTGCATTCCTACCAGGTGGTAGAAGAGATGACTACCCACATTTTGGGGAACCTCTATAAAAATCCTGTGTGTCTTTTGGTTGTTGATTTTCTGTGCTGTCCCAATTTATTTTGTACACTTTACTTTCTGCACCATATTTATTCTGCTTGTGTTTTTGTTCAGCATAAATCCTTAATTAAGTTTATTATTTTGACAGTTAGGATAGAAATTATTTTAAATCTCTATTCACCCCCCCCCCCCCCTCTAGAGGATTCTCAGAAGTACACTGTGCACTTTCAAAGTTTGTGTGTGTGTAAGAGTATAATTTTTGCCTTTGTTTTTGTTTTTATTGTCATTTAGCTTTTCTTTATGTAAGTGTGTGTGTGTGTAGGTGAATAATTCTTGTTCTAGTTTTTGATAATTTTGTTTTTAATTCAAAGTTGGGTGTGTTAGTGTATGAGTCTAAATTTTACTTTCTTTTAATCTAGTTTCTTTTACGTTGTGTGTGTGAGTGTAAGAGTTTAGATTTTCTTTTCTTTTAATTTAGCTTTCAATTATCGTTGAGTGGGTGCGTATATGAGATAGCTTTTCTACTTTATTTATTTCAGTCATTTAATTTCCGTATAGTGGGTGCGTATATGAGATAGCTTTTCCGCTTTATTTATTTCAGTCATTTAATTTCAAAAGTGTGCATGCGTGTAAGAGATAGATTTTCTGCTTTATTTATTTTGGTCATTTAATTTACATAGAGTGCGCGTGTAAGAGGTAGCTTTTCTGCTTTATTTATTTCAGTCAATTAAATTTTCGTAGAGTGCGTAAGTTTTTAATTTAGTGTGCTCTTTCCATTTTTCTCCTTATAATTGTTTTCCTTTATTTTTGCTAACAGCACGCAATCGCTTAAATTATTATCGTCATTGCTCTTTCAAATTCGCAAATTTAATCACTTGTTTAATCGATAAAATAATAGTGTGTTCTTAAAAATTTAAAATAATCAACAGGATCCGAAAAAATACGACCTTGATATTTTCTAAAAAATATCTTATACTATACGCGATAAGGTATACTTGCCTTCATCGAAAGATTAGTTTGGATAAATAATTATAAAAACTTGCAAACTCACCTTTTCTATTTACACATTTAGAGAATTCGGCACCGTAGCCAAGGCGTAATCGTTGATATTTCGAAAGAAGAAAAGGCTGTTATTTCTATCTCCCGATAGGATAACAGTTAGTTTCTCGAAGTAGGAGTACTCGCGAGACTCCTCGAAAACGCCCTCCTAATTCTTATCCTCATCACAAAAAGGAATTTGCAAAGCTCTATTTTAACTCATCAAGTTTTTGGTGTCGTTGACGGGGACTTATTGTTATTTTGAAATAAGAATCGCTATTAATTTTATCTTTTACTTCTTCCTCCCCCCCCCCCCCCCCCCCCCCTTTTTCTCTTGTACATATATTTTTTAAACAAAAAACCCAAAAAAACAGAAAAAGCTCAAAAAATTCAAAAAAATAAAATATCACATCATCTATATATATTTTCATCCAAAACATCAAAAAAATTAATTAAAAAGCTGTCTTTCTTTTATTTATATTATCGTCAAAGAGCCCACAAAATCAAATAAAAATATTTTTAAACCACTTTTCTCTCTTTTCTCTTAAATATATTATCTTCAACAAAAAAACTAAAAATCAAAACAATTTTTTGTCTATAAAAGTCCTTTCTCTTTCTCTTTCTCTTTCTCTTGTATTTATATTTCTCTCCAAAAAACCCAAAAATCAAATCAAAAAAATTATTAATTACAAAAAAGGAAAACTTTTTTTCTATAAAAGTACATGACCCGGGGAAGCTCTTCAGATAATTCAGAAATTACTTTTGATCCCGAAATCGAGCGCACTCTTCACGAGCGCCTTCGATCTCATGACCAACATCAACCCTTAAATCTCGAAGAGTTAACCGGAGACACTATAGCGGATAACATGACAGATCCCATTTCAAATGCTGCCCCGCAGCGGACCATGGCCTACTATGTCAGGCCAAATTTGGAAGATATTGGGTCAAGTGTCACTCGCCCCACGGTAGCTAATAACAATTTTGAAACAAAATCCAGTATAATCCAGATGGTACAACAGTCGATACAGTTCGACAGTTTGTCAGATGAGGACCCAAATCTGCACCTCTCAAATTTTGTAGAAATATGCGACACATTTAAAATTAATGGCATCACTGATGATGTCATTCACTCGCGGTTATTTCCTTTTTCTTTGCGGACAAAGGCCAAATCGTGGTTGACATCTCTTCCGAGAGGGTCCATAACCACGTGGGTCGAGTTGACGGAAAATTTTTAACTAAGTATTTTCCTCCGCCAAAAAGCGCTAAATTACGCACAGATATCGCATCCTTTATACAATTTGATTCTGAGTCTCTTTACGAGACTTGGGAGCATTTTAAAGAATGTCTGCATGGGTGTTCTCATCACGCGCTACCATCTTGACTATAGATCCAAAAGTTCTATAACGGCCTGAATTTCCAAACTCGACAAATGATCGATGCGGTCGTTGGGGGAACGTTTAATAACAAAACCCCGGAAATGTGCCAAGGTCTTTTCAAGGAAATGGCCATGAACGCGTACCAATGGAATGTGCCAAGATTGCGTCCTAATAAACAGGCTAGAATTTTTGAAGTGGATGTCACTACTCACTTAGCCTCGTAGGTAGAGCGACTAAGTAAGCAAGTGGCGGAGATGACTGCTTCCTCCTCCACTCTCGCGTGGGCGAATAATAAAAATAATAATAATATTAATAATAATAACTTAATCGAAGAGATGGTGGATTACCTCAGTAATTCGGTTAGGCCCCCCTTCAACCCTAATAATAATCCTTATAGTAATAATTATAATCCGGGTTGGAGGAACCACCCGAATTTCTCCTAGAGTAATCCAAATAACGCGCAGCGACTCCTAAATATGAATCCGCAAGGATTTCTGCATGGATTTCATCATAGATTTCCATCGCGTCCTCCAAAACCTTCTTCGCTCGAGGAATTATTCACTAAATATGTCGCGTCAGATGAAACAAATATCCAGAGTATTACCGTATCGCTAAAAAAATCTAGAAATACAGGTTGGACAGCTTGCGAAAATTATCTCTGAGCGGCCACTCGGAGCTTTGCCAGGGAATACGGAGCCGAACCCTCGCAAAAATGCCCACTCTATAACCCTTCACCGCGGCAAGGAGGTCGTATCCCAATCGCGGGTTGAGCCTAACGTACACATTTCGACTCCGACCCCTCCACCCTCTCCTTCAATTTTAATAGCTATGGATTTTCAATTGCATTGAACGTTTTGAGCCCGTAAATCCCATACCCTTCAAAAATTAATAAAGAGAAGGAGGATGAACATTATCAAAAAAAATTGCGTATATTAAAACAAATTCAAATTAATGTCCCCTTCTGCGAGGCACTCTCTCAGATGCTGAAATACGCGAAATACTTAAAAGAGTTGCTTTCTAATAAAAAGAAGCTCGAGGGTATTTCACGCATTTCACTTAATGCGGAATGCTCGGTGGTCCTACTTAACAAATTGCCTCCCAAATTGAATGACCCGGGAAGGTTCTCCATCATGTGCCTTTTCAGCAATTTGTTAATAAAATACGCCCTAGCGGACCTAGGCGCGAGTATAAATTTAATGCCCTTCTCCCTTTTTAAGAAACTAGATTTGGGAACTCCTAGCCTAACTAAAATGAGCATCCAACTCACGGATCGCTCGATAAAGTATCCTATATAGCGGCAGTGGAGGACATCCTGGTCAAGGTTGACAAGTTTATCTTCCCAGTAGACATCATCATCCTCGACATCGAGGAGGATGCCGAGGTACCAATTATCCTCGGTCGCCCTTTCCTCACGACCTCCCGAGAATTAATTGATGTAAGTAACGGTCGCCTCCTCCTTCGGGTCGGAGACGACGAAGTTACGCTTCATATTAATCCCTCCATATGGAACTCTATATCGAACGACGATTCTTGTTTTAATTTGGAATTCGCATTTGAGGATGAGTGTTCTTCTCTTTCAAAATTGTTATCTTTAACGCTAGATAATTCAGATCTAGCAAATCAAACTTCTTTAGACGAATTGCCGCCAGATTAGCCTTTCGAGCCTTTTAATTCTAAAGAATTAAAAATCACCACATCTTATGAAGAACCCCCGGTCTTGGAGCTTATGCAACTCCCCGACCATTTAAAATATGCTTTCTCACCGTGAACTTAAAACTTTCAGTTATTATTTCGTCTACAATAACCGATTTGGAAACCTCCAAATTAGTTGAGGTTTTGTCTAACCATCTACATGCAATTGCATGGCAAATTTCAGATATTAGGGGGATAAACCCCTCTTTTTCCACGCACAAAATTTTTCTAGAAGATAATTCTTTCAAAACCATCCAGCCTCAGCGACGACTTAACCCGAATATGTGGGATGTCGTTAAGGCTGAAGTAATAAAACACCTGGATGCGGGGATTATCTACCCTATATCAGACAGTACGTGGGTTAGACCCATACATATCGTGCCAAAGAAGGGCGGTTTAACGGTAGTGGCCAATCAGAATAATGAATTAATCCCAACCCGTACTGTTACGGTTGGCGGGTGTGCATCAACTACCGAAAGTTAAATGATGCCACTCAGAAAGACCACTTCCCGTTGTCGTTTATCGATCAGATTCTAGAGCGACTTTTGGGTCATCCATATTATTGTTTTCTCGATGGTCTATCGGGGTTTTTCCCAATTCCTATCTCCCT
Source organism: Dactylorhiza incarnata (assembly GCA_033032865.1). Taxonomy (NCBI): domain Eukaryota; kingdom Viridiplantae; phylum Streptophyta; class Magnoliopsida; order Asparagales; family Orchidaceae; genus Dactylorhiza; species Dactylorhiza incarnata. Next base: position 831,771 of record JAWHQI010000189.1, on the reverse strand, counting down.
CGAAGACCAGGAGAAAATAACTTTTATGTGCCCCCTTCGGAACCTTCGCATATCGAAGGATGTTGTTTGGCCTCTACAATGCGCCAGCTACATTTCAACGATGTATGCTGGCGATCTTTGGGGAGCTCGTAGAAGAAATTATGGAAGTCTTTATGGATGACTTCTCAGTATTCGGGAGCTCCTTTTCAAACTATTTGCAAAATCTAGATTGAGTCCTCCAGAGATGCGAAGACACGAACCTAGTTTTAAACTGGGAAAAGTGTAATTTTATGGTCCGGGAAGGTTTAGTTCTCGGACACAAGATTTTCGCAAAAGGGATGGAGGTCGACAAGGCCAAGGTCGAAATTATTGAAAAACTTCCCGCTCCTTCAAATTTAAATCTATTGGGAGTTTTCTTGGCCACGCGGGTTTTTACATGCAGTTTATTCAAAAAAAATTCCAAAATAATAAAATCGCTAACCCACCTCCTGGAGATGGAATCTCCATTTATTTTTGATAACGCGAGTATAGAGGCGTTTAATATTATAAAAGAAAAACTTATCCATTCTCCCATTCTGGTGACACCAGATTGGTCTCTTCCGTTAGAGATAATGTGTGATGCGAGCAATATCGTGATGGGAGCCGTACTATGCCAACGTGTTAATAAATATTTTCATCCCAGTTATTTCACTTCTCGCACGCTCACAGCTGCACGGGCTAACTTTACTACGGCGGAAAAGGAACTTCTCGCCGTCGTCTTTGCCTTCGATAAGTTTAGGCCCTACGTCACGCTTTCGAAAGTCATCATTTTAACCGATCACTCTGCCCTCAAATATTTATTAGCCAAGGTGGACGCCAAAGCCCGCTTGCTTCGATGGATCCTCCTATTACAGGAGTTCGACTTAGAGATCAGGGACAAGAAGGGGGCTGAAAATTTAGCGGTCGACCACCTCTCTCATTTAGAGCACCCAATCGCGGAAGCGCTCGTCAAATCTGATATAGACGATAGATTTCCCGAGGAGCACCTCTTAGCTTTTTCTAATTTAAAAACTTCTCCCACTCCTTCGTTCGCTGACTGCGCAAACTATTTAGTTGCGCGGGTCCTTCTGAAAAACTTTTCAAAACAGCAAAAGAATAAAATCTTTTCTGATTTGAAAAATTACTTTTGGGAAGACCCATTTCCTTTTCGCATCTACGCGGACCAAGTTGTGCGGAGAAGCGTTTCAAGCGAGGAAGGTGCGCAAATTTGCAGCACTGCCACAAGGGTCCGATCGGGGGCATTATCAAGCCAACCGGACCACGCGAAAAGCGTTAGAGGTGGGCTTTTATTGGCCTACTCTCTTTAAAGATGCTCACAATTTTGTGAGTAAGTGTGATAGCTGCCAGCGGTCGGGTAAAATCTCTTGTCGTTACGAGATGCCCTAAAATTATTATCTAGAATGCGAAATCTTCGATTTATCGGGCATAGACTTCGTAGGCCCCCTACCTCCCTCTTATACTAATAGCTACATTTTAGAGTTGGTCAACTACATATCTAGGTGGGCGAAAGCGCAAACTCTCCCCACCAACGATGCGAGAGTCGTGGTCAAATTTCTAAAATAAATATTTTCTCGCTTCGGTACGCCTCAAGCGATAGTGAGTGATGGGGGTGCGCACTTCTGCAACACCCAATTTGCAAAAACTTTATCTAAATATGGCCTCACGCATAAGTTCGCCACCGCCTATCACCCCCAAAGAAACGGACAAGTAGAGGTAGTAAATCGAGAGATTAAGCAAATTTTAGAAAAAACCATTTCGACAAATAGGAAAGATTGGTCTTTAAAACTCGATGAGCATTGTGGGCGTTTCGTACGGTGTACAAGACTGCCATTGGTTGTATGCCATATCGATTAGTCTACGGCAAGGCGTGCCATTTGCCGGTAGAGTTAGAGCCGCCTTTTGGGCTCTAAAATTTTTAAACTGCAATCTGGACTTAGCCTCCGAGAGTAGAAAATTCCAATTAAAAGAACTCGATGAATGGCGTGCAAACGCTTACGAAAGTAATAAATTTTATAAGGACGTTCTAAGTTCTACCACGATCGAAAAATCAAATTTCCAAAATCATTTGAGTCAGGTGATCTTGTAATATTATTTAATTCTCGCCTTCGCCTTTTTCTGGGTAAGCTAAAATCTCGATGGTCCGGCACCTTTGAAGTCAAAGAGGTTTGGCCATATGGGACAGTCCTTATCTCCCACCCAGAAAAAGGCGAGCATAAAGTCAGCGGTCATCGACTAAAATTATATATTGCGGGTGATTCAGTGGACGGTAAGCTCGAATCTATACCCCTTCCCAACTTCTAAAAATCTTAACGAAAATTCAGTCAAGCTACGCGACGGTAAACAAAGCACTCGTGGGAGACACCTCATATTTATCTACTATTACGCTCCGTTTTTTACAAGTTTTATTTTTGTTGTACAAACCGCACTTTTATTTTCACTCCTTCATACTTAAATTACAACATTGGGGACAATGCTGGATTTTAAGTATGGGGGTGTTTTCTGTTTTTCCGTTCTTTATCTAAAATCCAAAAAAATCTAAAAAACACCAAAATCCTAAAAAATCCTAAAAAACGCCAAAAATAAAAAAAACGTAGTTTGTAAATAAATAACTTTGTAAAAATTTTATACTTTGATAATTTCATCTTTATCTTTATCTTTATCATAACTTTGTAAATAAATAACTTAGAAAACCAAAAATTTTACAAAACCTCAAAATTTGTTATAACTTAATTTTGGAAAGGGAGAGTTGGGATTCATCCCATCGCATCTCCTAGTACCTTGCGAACCTTTCACCAGGTAGACCTCGGTAACTCCAAAACTAATTAAAAGATCAAAAACATTTCTCTTTTTCTTGTAATCTTTAAGAAAACCAAAAAAATCATAAAACAAAAAAAATTACAAAAAAATTTTTTCTTTTGTTTTGTAGTCTTTTTTCATGTTTTGCAGGTGTTCGTGCTGTAACCCCGTCTCCAAATCAGGGACATGCCCTTATCCCCTTCTATCTTTTTTCTACATTTTATTTCTTATTTCATGCCTTTTTTTGTAAATTAGAAAAAAAAACATAAATATAAACTTAGAAAAATTCAAAAAAATTTACAAAACCAAAAAAAATTCAAAAATTAGTTTTTTTTTCATTGTGCCAAACTTAGAAAATTCCAAAATAAATATTTAAAAACCCAAAATTTCTCAAAAAATATATATTTTGTGTTTATTGCGTAGTTGAAAAAACCAAAAACTTATATATATAATAAAACCCTACTTGTTTTTATTCTTAAAAGCATTTTGTTTTGAGAGTATCTATCTGCAGATTTTCATAATTCCTAGTTTGCTATTCATTTATTTATATAAAATTAATAGATTAAAACATTCGGGGTTAAGTTTCAAAGAATATCTTGCTTTTTTTTTAATTTAAATAGTGGATTTGTTTTCAAGCACTACTTCTAATTTATCTAAAATAGAGGCATGTGTATTATGTTAAGCAAAATCACTTTAGACCTCAATTATCTTTACTTTATGCCTTTAGAAATTCAGGAACGTTCAAACAATAAAGGTTGCTCTCAAAATTTTTTTTATTAGACTCTAGAGTCTTTCTTAAAAACCTAGTATCATTCGCCCATATAGCTTGGCATAGAAAAATAGAAGAAGAAGTTTTCATTTCAAAAATTAAAAATATCTCATGTCAATGGGAATAAGATTTCATTCCGCAAACATAGGCACCCAATAAAAATTAATAAGATTTTATGTCAATGGAAATAAGATTTCGTTTCGTAAACATAAGCATTGGCTTAATAAAAAAATTATTTGAATTTGATTCCCCTTGTAAACCACGGCAGGCGCAAAACAAAAAAAATTCAAAAGGAGGGGTGAGAGGATTAAATTCATCACCCCTAACTCAAATATCTTCTTTTGACAAAGCTTTGCACCCCCCCCACCCCTTTCCCCCAACCAATTGCTTGTTCTTAGACTTAATTTAAAAATCTTTTGAGAGCTTAATTAGTAATTTGTATTATTTCCTCCTAAATTCTTAAAAGCAAGGGTTTCTTTAATTCCGATCTAATCTCGTTTACTAAATGATTGCAATTATGCTTGCTATTTGGTTAATCAAGAAGTCTTTTGGCTAAGACATTTCTCCCTACTTAAATTATTTGCGAAATTTAGGACTTAACTCTTTATACCCCGAATTTTTATTTTTTCGGTCTCTTTTGATTAAATAATACGATAGCCAAAAAATTAGAACTTATGTTAATCCTGTATAGATCTCTTTAACTTTTGCTCTGGAATTGCAAAAGCTTAAGTATTGGGGTATTTGATGAATAGTAAAATATACGTGTTTTTTGTATCGCTTTTATATAGATTTAAACTAAAATTGTGAATTTTATATGTAAATTAATGAATAAAATTTTTGTTTTAATTATTTTCATTTCTAACTTAATATTTTTTCTTTTTCTATGTTTTTTTGTTTTTTCTTAAGTCACGCCCTCGGTCACGGCCATGACCGAGGGTGTGTCTGCTTAATTTTCTTATTTGCAACTCACAACCGACTCCCATCTAAATTGATCAAGTCACGCCCTCGGTCACGCCCGTGACCGAGGGCGTGTACCAGTCACGCCCGTAACCCGTCAGATCTTCCAAAAGTCAACATACATGCCAGTTGTCATGCCCTTAGCCACTACCGCCTGCCGACATCAAGTCACGCCCGTGACACTCGGGTCACGCCCATGTTCTTCCACGTCTCCCGTGAAAAGCTTCCAGAATCATCCAGAAGATGCCAGCTTGTGCCCTCTATCCGCACCCCATAGGTCACGCCCTCGATCACGGCCATGACCGAGGGCGTTTAATTCCAAAATTTTCTCTATAAATACCATGACTCAACTGATGGTGGGGGTTCACAAATTTATGTCGTGCTTTGGAGTTGTGGACAACTCTTTGTTGTTTTGGCTTTTCTGTAATTTTTTTGTCTTTGCACTTTCTCTCTCCTAGGTTGTAATATTTTCCTTTGGGTAACGAAATAGATTTGTTTCCTTCAATTGTCTCCTCTTTCTTAAGTTTGTGTGTGTGTAAGGGTATAATTTTTGTATTCTTTCTTTAATTTAGATTTTCTTCTTCTTTTTTGTTTTTGTTTTTCTCCTTTTTATTTCCCTTTTAATGTAAGTGTGTGTGTGTATGAGAGTAAATTGTTTTATAATTTTGTTCCATTTTTAATTTAGTTTGTCTTTTAAGTTTGTGTGTGTGTGTAAGACTTTAATTATTGCCTTTGTTTTTATTTTTCTTGTCATTTAGTTTTTCTTTATGTAAGTGTGTGTGTAGGTGAATAATTCTTGTTTTAATTTTTGATAATTTAGTTTTTAATTCACAGTTGTGTGTGTGGGTGTATGAGTCTAAATTTTACTTTCATTTAATCTAGTTTCTTTTACGTTGTGTGTGTGAGTGTAAGAGTTTAGATTTTCTTTTCTTTTAATTTAGCTTTCAATTATCGTAGAGTGGGTGCGTTTATGAGATAACTTTTCTGCTTTATTTATTTCAGTCATTTAATTTCTGTAGAGTGGGTCCGTATATGAGATAGCTTTTCCGCTTTATTTATTTCAGTCATTTAATTCCTGTAGAGTGCGTGCGTGTAAGAGATAGCTTTTTTGCTTTATTTATTTCGGTCATTTAATTTCCGTAGAGTGCGTGCGTGTAAGATATAGCTTTTCTATTTTATTTATTTCAGTCATTTAAATTTCCGTAGAGTGCGTGAGTTTTTAATTTAGTGTGCTCTTTCTGTTTTTCTCCTTATAATTGTTTTCCTTTATTTTTGCTAATCGCACGCAATCGCTTAAATTATTATCGTTATTGCTCTTTCAAATTCGCAAATTTAATCACTCGTTTAATCGATAGAATAATAGCACATTCTTAAAAAGTAAAAATAATTAACAGGATCTGAAAAAATACGACCTTGATATTTTCTAAAAAATATCTTATACTATACACGATAAAGTATACTTGCCTTCATCGAAAGATTAGTTTGGATAAATAATTACAGAAACTTGCAAAACTCTCTTTTTCTATTTACACATTTACAGAATTCGGCGATGTAGCCGGGGCGTAATCATCGATATTTTGAAAGAAGAAAAGACCGTTACTTTTATCTCCCGATAGGATAATGGTTAGTTTCTCGAAGTAGGAGTACTCGCGAGACTCCTCAAAAATGCCCACCTAATTATTATCCTCATCACAAAAATGAATTTGCAAAGCTCTATTTTAACTTATCAAAGCAACAGGAGCATGAATACTATGAATAGAAGCTGTGTCAGAGCTCTCATTATGGAACACAAGCTCATTTGACTGAACTCCCCCTAGAGAAGGCACATTCTGAGGCAATGCATTTTCTTGAGCAGGAGGTGCAGACTGTACATTCTCTTCTTCAACCTTATCAGACAAAACCTCTATGGACATGACTTCCCTCTTTCTGATTCTCCCCCTCAGACACTGCAGGAGACATCTCTTCAACAGGAGGTACATAATGAACAATAAGAATTCCACCATATATGGATTCTTTCTCTTTAACCACTTCTTCTTCACCAGATTGGTGAGCACAAGAAACTACTTTTTCAGCAATACCACTTACCTGAACTGGGTCAGTCTCAGGGCCATCACCACCATCATCATCATAATTCTCACCACCATTATCATCACCCACAGACAACCTCTCTATCTCCTTTGTAGAAAGAGCATGTATCTTTTTTGAGTACTGCCCAGGAACCAAATTGAAACTCTTCTCAAGATTGAGGACAAATGCATCAAACTGACTTTGCAAACTTGCAAGGGCCAGCTGAGCTAAAGAGGGCTCTCTCTGAACAATTGATTTTGGAGCTTGAGAGCTCTTCCCCTGGACTGGTGAAAAATTTGGAGCTTGAGAAACAACCTTTGACGGAGAGGGTTGATACCTTTCCTAATCTTCATCAACTTCTTCTTCCTTATCTTCAGGCTTCTTCAGACCAGGTCTCACAATCTTCCTTTCGCATCTAGAGAGAATTGAAGAATCAAACTTTTTCAAATGATGAATGGGGGTTCCAGAGGACATATCAAACTGGCACCCATCCAGTTGATTGAGATAAAGTGAGATAATCCTTCCAAAATTAGGAACCATCAAACTTGCCTTGATCTTCTCAAATAAAATTAGACCCCGGTTCACCTTCTTTCTGCAGATTATACCTACTACTAGCTTGAACATATCATTTGAAAGGTAGTCGTGTGAGCCTACCTTACACAACAAAACTTTTCCCAGAATGTCTGAGAGAAGTCTTCCTTCACCATTCATTTTTTTTCTTCTGACAGCAGTTGTTCCTCTAGGCAAACCACAATACAACAGGGCTCTGTTATGATCTTCTTCATAAAGACATTCTTCTTCTTCTACGGCTGGCAACCTCAAAAGTCTAGATAGTCTAAATGGATTCATCTTGATAACTTTGTCCCTCACTGCCGATTTGATAACATCTCCATGATGACGAACCTTGGCATTCTTGAAGAAATCCAATACATCCCTATCTAGCACGCAACATGGGTGTTCTAGAACAAAGCAGAGACCAACTTCTTCTAGACAGAGAACGACATTCATGAACTCATCGATGGCGCTTGCGTATCTAGTGCGAACTAGCTCTCCCCCTACCTGAAGGAGACTAGCGACCTTGCGAGACATTGCGACTTGAATCGACGGAGGGTTTTGGCCAGAGGGAGACGAATCGACAGAAGATTTTAGAAATAGGTGTGTGTGACTCGTGAAACCCTTAAAAACTTTATATATATATATATAAGATTTTTGAAGTGAGAGGAGGTGCGTACCTTGTAAAGGAAATGACTCTTCTAATCCAATAATTAAAGAAATTAGGTTTAAATTTTGTTGAGAGAAGCACTCGATGAAAGGGCTTCAAAATTTGTCAAAATGATTCGCCGATTCGACGAAAAGACTTAATGAAATAAATTTTCATCGAAACCAATCGTGAGGACTCAATGAATTCGTCGAATGTACTCGTCTAATTTCCTTGACTTCTTTGAAATATCAGATTTTTCTAATTTTGACTAATTCCTTTGACTTTTTTTCAAGACTCCTTGTTCATCACACCAAGTTCCAATTTAAAATAGTTGAACTTGGTCTCATCAAGCGGCTTCATGAAAATATTTGCAACTTGCTTATCCGTCGGGGCATAACTGAGGTTGATGTTCTTGTTCTCCACATGCTCCTTGATGAAGTGATAACGTATCTCTTGTGCTTTGTCCGGCTGTGAGAGATTGGATTATTAGTAATTGTTATTGCACTTGATGAATCACAGAACATGGGAATCTCCTTCAACTTTAGGTTGTAGTCTTCTAGCTGATTCTTAATCCATAGGAGTTGTGCACAACAACTGCCTGCAGTGATATACTCTGATTCAACGGTTGAAATTGCTACACAATTCTGCTTCTTGCTACTCTAAGAAATAAGCCTCCTTCCAAAGAATTGACATGTCCCGGAAGTGCTTTTTTTTCATCCATGCTACCTACAAAATCAGCATCTGAAAAGCCAGTTAGCTCGAATTCATTACATCTTGGGTACCATAAGCTAAGATTCGGTGTGCCTTTAAGGTATCTCAAAATCCTCTTTGCAGCGGCATAGTGAGATTCCTTAGAGTTCACCTGAAAATATAGCATAAACACATGTTGAAAACATTATGTACGGTCTACTAGAAGTAAGGTAGAGCAAGGATCCAATTATGCTTCTGTACTTGGTTTCATCAAATGGTTTCCCTTTCTCATCCTTATCCAGAGTCATAGTTGAACCCATTGGAGTCCTCATTGAGGTTGCATTCTCCATTCCAAATTTCTTAATCAACTCGTTGGTGAACTTCGTCTGAGAGATGAAAATTCCATCTTTAGATTGTTTCACCTGAAGTCCTAAGAAATACTTCAGCTCGCCATACTACTCAATTCAAATTTCCCTTGCATCAAGTTAGAAAACTTTTTGCAAAGGTGATCAGTCGTAGATCCAAAGATAATATCATCGACATAGATTTGCACTAGCAAAATCTTGCCTTTTACTGCCCTAAGAGATAATATCTTATCTATCTTTCCTCTTGTGTATTTGTTCTCAAAAGAAAGCTAGAGAGGGTCTCATACCATGCTCGTGGTGCTTGTTTTAGACAATATAATGCTTTTCATAAGAAATAAACATAATTAGGGAGGGAGGAATCAACAAAACCTGGAGGTTGTTCTACGTATACTTCTTCCTTTATATTACCATTAACGAAGGTTGACTTCACGTCCATTTGATTGACCTTAAATCCCTTATGAGCAGCATACGCTAGAAACAACCTTATCGCTTTGAGTCTTTCCACTGGATCATAAGTTTGATCGAAGTCAATACCTTCTTCTTGTCGGTAACCTTGGGCAACAAGTCTGGCCTTGTTCTTGTTGATTACACCATTCTCATCCAGCTTGTTTCTGTAAACCCATTTTGTTCCGATGATGTTCTGACCTTTGGGCCTTGGCACTAGCTTCCAGACTTTGCATCTTTTGAATTGATTGAGCTCCTCTTGCATTGCAATGATCCATGAAGCATCCTTTTTGGCCTCATCAAATTTCTTTGGCTCAATCTGCGAAAGAAAACTTAAATGCAAAACTTCATTATATGTACCTCTTCTTGTCCTTATCCTGCCTCTGGTATCTCCAATGATTTGATTTGCTGGGTAATCTCTCTGATGTCTGATCACCAGGTTTCTTGCATCATCCCTAATAGCAGATTCTTCTGCTTCTGGTACGTCTTCTATTTCTTGAGGTTCTTCTTCTTCAGGTGTAATTGGATCATTCATTGAAACTATCCCTGGAGCATCTTTTTTAATGACTTCTTCCAAGTTTAGTTCTTTCAGTTTCAAGTCTGCACCTGCATCTTCAACAAAAACACTAGAAGAGCTGTTGTGAAGCATACTCGTCTCATCAAATACAACATTTATGGATTCTTCTACAACAAGAGTTTTCTTGTTGAAAATCCTATATGCCTTACTATGGCTACTATAGCCTACAAAAATACCTTCAAAACATTTTTTACTAAACTTAGTTTTGTAATACTTCTCGTTGTTAAGTACGAAGCATTTATTGCCAAAAATTCTAAAATAAGATACAGTTGGTTTCCTGCCCTTTAGAAGTTCTTTAGGTGTCTTATGATGGTTCTTGTTGATTAGTGCTCTGTTTTGCACGTGACAAGCTATGTTGACGGATTCTGCCCAGAAATATTCCGGAAGAGAAGAATCATTCAACATTGTTTTGCTTGCCTCAATGAGTGTTCTATTCTTTCTCTCGGCAACTCTATTTTGTTGTGGAATACGAGGAGAGGAAAACTCATGAAAGATACCTAAGCTTTCACAAAATTCTGTCATAGCCCCATACTTGAATTCTATTCAGTGGTCACTTTTGATTTTAACTACGGAGTAGCTTAGTTCATTCTGTATTTGCCTAACAAAATTAGTGAAAGGGTCAAAAGTATCTGACTTGTGTTTCAGAAAGAATACCTAGGCAAAACGTGAGTAGTCATCAATAATTATCAAGGTATAAGTTTTACCTCCTAAACTCCTAACAGACATGGGACCAAATAGATCCATATGAAGCAGATATAAACATCTGGTAGAATCTTTGCCAATTATGCTATTAAAGTTAGCCCGAGTCTGCTTGCCCATTTGACATGCATGACAAGGTCTCTCTTTAATGCACTTAACATCAGTTGCGTCATGCACTAAGCTGTGAAAAAATAACATATTTATTGTTTTGAAATTAATATGTGCTAGTCTCTTGTGTCATTGGTCACAAAGAGATGCACTATCTTTTGCAAAAAAACATATTGGTGTAAAAGAATATAAACAAAGGAAATTTAAGCAGAAAATATTTCTACTCCTAGTGCCTATTAAAATAGTTTCTGACGAATCAAACGACTTTATCAAGAACTTATCCTTGTAGAACTCAACCATATAGCCATTGTCACATAATTGACTTATGCAAACAATATTATGATGTAATCCTTTAACATAAGCCACTTCTATGAAAGAGACTATACCGTTGGTAATCATTCTATAGCCTTTCGTGATTCCCCGACCAGATCCACCAAAGATAACCTTTGGACCATCCTTGATTGGGGTGTAATTTTGCAATAGGCTTCTTGTTCCAGTTATGTGCCGCGAACATCCACTGTCCAAATACCATATGGGCATGTTGTTGGCCTTTGGACATACCTGCAATCAATAATCAATTGTCCTTAGGAACCCAAAAGGATTTGGGTCCTTGGCTTCTAGTTAGATGAATTCCACTTGGGGTGTTAACATTGCGAGTAGTCATCCTTGCATTATTAACTAGTGGAGTCCTATAATTCATTAAATTAAACCAACAATCTATGGTGAAGTGACCAACTTTGCCACAACACCAACAGTCGAATCTGTTGTACCTTCTTTTCTTCTCCTCCTTAACTCTTTGAACGGCGGGACTAGCCGGAGCTACCAACTAAGAGGTTGAAGCTTCGTGATTGCATCAAACACATGGATCCTTCTCAAGTGACTTCGTAGCAACAAGTTTGACTTTTGGTGCTTTCTTAGATGACAGTCCATGGACAAATGAACCATAGTCTTTGAGGACTATATCTTCGTAAGGAGCTTTGAAAGCAGTCATTCCTAAGTTTCAGGGACGGCTCCATCCTTGGTTACTCTTGCTCGACTCAACGTGAGTTGGTCTAGTAAAGGGGCCATAAGACGTTTCAAAGTCATAGGTGTTTGTAGGAAAAATTACTTTCTTGAAGAAAGGTTGACTTTGATCAGCCTTACCCTTATCCTTAACGGCTCTTCTCTCAGCAGCCTTACTTTTCTCAGTCTGATGACCAATACCGCTACCCTTCGTAGGAGATGAAAAGCCATCAATGAGAGGAATGATGGTCTTTGGTTTAGAAAAGCTTTCCACTAGCTTTCTCTCAGCCATTAACTTCCTTCCAACTCAGTTATGGATTTCTCCTTCATCTTTTATAGTTCAACAGAGCTTTTGAGTTCGTCCTTCAAGAGTTGGACTTCATCTCTGAAAGGAAGTAATTTTCAATTTCTTCCCTCAGATCCGATTACAAGATCTTGAGAGACGCAATCTCTTTGGCTTGGTATTTAACTGCCTTCCGGCATTTGTTAAATAACTTCAACAGCGCTTGGTGCTGAACCATTAATTTTGATTCCTCTTGAGAAGTGTAGCCTTCATCCGCATTGGACTCAGCATCTGAATCAGAAAGAGGAGTGTACGAGTTTACCTTCCCCTCATAAGGGGTGTCGTAGTTTTCCTCGTCAGTTTGATCCATGAGTCCGAAGTAAGCTTCTTTGTCTGGGCTTGACTCGTCTGAGTCAATGTCGCTTAGAGTTTTAGACTTCTTAGCCAAGAAGCTCTTTTCCTCCTTACTTTTGAAGGATTTCTTGTCTTCCTTTCTTGATCCTTCTTTCTTCTTGTATGGGCATTCAACGATCATGACCTAGCTTATTACAGCAATAACAAATGATATCAATCGAAATATGTTTATTCGTTTTAGTTTTATACATGTCGTTGAGGTATACCTTCTTGTGATGTTCACTATCACATCTTGATCTTCTATGATCCGATGAGGAGGATTGACTTCTCCTCTGCTTCCTTTTGTTTAGCAATCTCTTGAATTGCTTGGAGAGTAAGGAGAACTCTCCATCAGACATGTATAAGCTTAATGAGCAAGCCACAGACTCGTCATCTTCATCTGACGACTGTGTCCTCATCGATAATATGATCTTACCTTTCCTTGACCTGTCGACCTTCAGTGCTACGTACTTCTCCTTTCCAGAAGTCCTGCTGCCTTCTTCCTCAGCTTTCTGATGTTAAGCTTCAGTTCATGGGAAAGAAGCTTCCCAAAGAATTATTGAGGCTCCATTGTAGCCAACTTACCAAACTCCCTTATGGTGATTGCCTTGGTATCCCATTCTTTCGTCGGGGATCTCAAGAACTTGTCTTTTAGCTCTCCAACAGTAAATTCCCAGTCATAATTGTTGGATCTTGCGGCGCCCTTAGAGGGGGGTGAATAAGGGAATAAAATTCTTTGTAAATTTTTTACTAAATTGTTTAGAGAAACTTAAAACAAAAATAACAATTTATCTTAATGAAGAAAAACAATTGTAATTTGCAATTTTATGAATTACGCCAAATGATAGAAATCAAGTAAACACAAAAAGACATAATTATATTATATGGAAAAAAATGTTTACAAAAATTGATTTCAATAGCGCTTGAAATCGGAGGCGAATAAAGTAATACAATTTTTCCTTTTCTATACCGACTTGTATCCCCACAAACCGGTTGGCTTTAGCCTATCCTTCCCCGGATAAGGCCTCAAGCCACTCTAGCCAATCCTTCCCCGGATATGGCCTCGAGCCCCCTAGATCTAATAACCTAGAACTAGTCGCCAACACAAGGCGAATTTCCCCTAAGTCCTACCCAGACCTAGTCGCCAACACAAGGCGAATTAACTAAATGATTACAATAGAAATATGGAATGAAAATAAAATTAACAATAATGAAACTCCCTATATGAGATCTCTGAAGTTGAGGATGAAGGATCGTTGTAGCTTAAGCGAGGTTGAAGCGATCATTCTTCGGATGCAGCGTGGTGGCTTCCTTCTCCAGAAATCCTCTTTGAATTTGAGTGGGAGATGAACTTTCGGCAGAGTAGCAGCTCTGGAAATATGTCACAAGTAATCTCGCTGGAAGCACTAGCTCAAAACGAGAGAGAGCCTATCATTTTATACAACTTGGAGATAGCACCTGCGTTAGCTCCTAACGCCTACGGTAGCGTTCGTGTGGAACGGTTGCGGAATCGTCGGCGGCGTGGCACTGTGCATGAATTTGAGATAGCGCCAGGCGGTAGAGCTAGCGCTGGCGGTAGCGAAAACTATCGGTGGCGTGGCAGAACGAACATTTGTCGAACAAAATTCGTCGAACAAAATTTTCGTCGAACGGAGGTCGAAGTTCGTCGAACGGAATTTTTTGCCAAACGAAATTTTTGTCGAACGGAACTTTTTGTTGAACAAAATTTTCGTCGAACGCAGCTCGAAGTTCGTCGAACGAGCTAACGCCCGGCGTTAGTGATAGCGCTGGCATTAGTGCTGCTCCTTTCAAAAATTTTATTTCATGCTGCCTTCTACCTGTGGAGTATTGTACTTATAGTTCCTGCACACTATAAACACACTACAAGCAATATCAAATATAATATGGGATTTGTTATTCTCAAACAAAGGGATGTGACACACATGTCCAATAATCTCCCCTTTTGATAATAACAAATCCACTTAGCAAGAAATCAATAATAGTGTTTATAGTATAGGATAAGCAAGATGATAGCGCAACTATAGTATATGATAAGCATGATAATGGGCATACTCCCCCTATCTTAATGCTCCCCCTACATAAATGCAATTTATGTTTTACTCCCTCATAAATGATAGATTACATGAATTATTCTCCCCTTAATCTTCTATATTACTCCTATATAGATTTCTTCAATTAATCTCCCCCTTTTGGTATTATCAAAAGAAGATGGGGTGAGGGTAGTAAGGAGGCATTTCTTATAAATGATAGAGCATGATCGAGCTTTTTTAAAATAGATAATGATAAAGATTTTAAGCATAGTATATAAGAGATTTCAAATAAAAGATAAGAGTTGTAAGCAAACGGAAGATTATAAGAAACATCTTTTTGTAAGCATAAAAAGCATAAGTGAAAATATGAGTTATAGTTCAAAATTGAAAGATGTTTTAACCTTTGAAATCTCAAAGTTTTTCATAAAGATACCAAACATGAAATGAACATATCAAAAAGAGAGTATATTACAATGTTACTTAATTTTAAGTTCAAGAAATACCAAAACATTGTAGAGATCATGCTAGGTTATCTAGTGCATTTCTTATATAAAGAGCAGTATAGATAAAGCATTAGAATCCAATACTCATGAGAAGAAGTGTTATGAAAGATAATGATATGCACATAAGTGTATTTTGGGCAATGTTAACAATTGATTTAAATCAACAAAATACAAGACATATGTAAAGTAAAGTGCACAATAAAACACAAGTAAATTACTTTCACACACTTTTAATGCGCATATTTTTTAACAAAGTGGTGTAATAAATAAGGTTTGCACAAGACACTTTACTATTCTTTCCAAGGTGCTCAACCTCATAATGCTTATGAAGACTTATCAGGAGGTTCAAGTAGTGCTTGGTGGAGTTATATTTGTCTACATATATAATTTTTTTGTTCACATTTGTGAGACAACATTCTCTGAATACACTTGTTTTGCAAACCCAAATTTTTAACTTAACCACTTTTCTAAATTTCATAAGTGCAATTCAAATGTAGTGTAGGCAATAAACTTATGCAAGATTTAATTCATTGTATAAATAAAATACACAAGCAAGCATTTTTAGATTTAAACACACATATTGATTACCAAAATAAGTGGTGAAAGGTATCATTATCAATCATAATACATTTACTCATACTTAGAGGCATGCTAAGCTTGGTTCTACACATTTTTCAATACAATTGATGCACTTAAATAGATATATCAAAGCATGATAAACAAAATAATGTTCATAGTAATTTCAAGGAATAAATTTTAACATTGTAAATAATTCTAAATAATAGAATCCATACATGCTTGATATTGGCAATAAAGATCATACAGTTTTTTTTGTTTTATCGTTTTTAAATCAATTAAAAAATAGAAAATCACAAAAAAAACATATTTTTGTAATTTTTGAATTTTGAATTTTTGTAGTAGATTTTCATAATATGAATAAAACACAAATATCAAAAACATATTTTTGTATTTTTGAATTTTGAACCTTTGTAGTTGATTTTTCATAATATGAATAAAACACAGATAACAAAAACATATTGTTGTATTTTTGAATTTTGAATTTGATTTTTCATAATATGAATAAAAACAAAATAACAAAAAATGAGAAACACAAAAACTAAGTAGTACATATGAACTAAAATATTTTTATAGATTTTTAGAAATTTTAAAAATCAGAAAAATCAAACACCCACGCTAGCGTCGGCGCTAGTGATAGCGCGGAAAACATTACACGATTTTTTAAGAATTTTAAATTTTTTATTTTTGATATTGATTAGGGGTCTTAAGAGTAGTCTTATGCAGAAATTGTGTAATATTCAGAGATGTCTTGGTTGGTCAAATTGCATAAAACATTAGCATTTTACATGTTATTCATCCTAAGATGTCTAAGACTCCTAATTCAAACCTTAACATTTGAAACCTTGCATCGGGCAGAGGTTTAGTGAATATATCAGCAAGTTGAGAGTCCGTGCCAATGAAACTAATACTTACATTTTCCTTTTTAATGTGATCCCTTATGAAATGATGACGCACATCTATATGTTTGGATCTAGAGTGGTGTACTGGATTATTTGTGAGATCAATGGCACTTTTGTTGTCACATTTTAATTCAATAAGTTTTAGATGAAAACCAAAGTCCTCTAAAGTTTGGCTCATCCATAGTGCTTGTGCACAACAACTCCCTAATGCAATGTATTCGGCTTCCGTGGTGGAGAGTGCAATCGAATTTTGTTTCCTACTAGACCATGCAACTAATGAAGGTCCTAAAAAATGACAAGTACCACTAGTGCTTTTTCTATCAAGTGAACAACTGGCATAGTCTGAATCGGAGTAGCCGTGAAGTGTAAATGAATTATTATGCGGGTACCATAGTCCTAATCTAGATGACCCAATGAGATATCTAAAAATTTGTTTTGCTGCTTTTAAATGAGATTCTTTTGGATTGGATGGAAATCGAGCACATAAGCATACGTCAAACATAATATCGGGTCTAGTTGCACTTAGATAAAGTAGAGATCCTATCATACCTCTATATAAAGTTTGATCTATAGAAATTCCTGATTCATCTTTTCCTAATTTTAGTGATGCACTCATTAGTGTAGAAGCATGTTTAAGGTTTTCAAATCCAAAACATTTAAGCATATCATGGACATATTTAGTTTGACATACAAAGATACCATCAATTCTTTGTGATATTTGAAAACCAAGGAAATAAGAAAGTTCTCCTACAAGACTCATTTCAAATTCATTTTTCATCACTAAAATAACTTCTTTACACATCTCTTCATTAGTAGATCCAAAAATAATATCATCAACATATATTTGTAAAATAATTATATCATCATTGTTGTGCTTAATGAAGAGAGTATTATCCACACTTCCCATAATATAACTGTGCTTTAAAAAAAATGATATAAGTCTTTCATACCATGCACGGGGCGCTTGTTTTAAACCATAAAGCGCTTTATCTAGTTTGTAAACATGATTTGGAAATTTTTCACTAATAAAACCGGGGGGTTGTTCAACATAAACTTCTTCTTTTACAAACCCGTTTAGAAAAGCACTTTTCACATCCATTTGAAATAGTTTATTCTTTTAAAGCTTGCAAATGCTAGAAAAATTCTTATAGACTCCAATCTAGCAACGGGTGCAAAAGATTCATCAAAATCTATCCCCTCAATTTGAGAATATCCTTGTGCTACTAATCGTGCTTTATTCCTAGTGATTCTAGACTCACCATCTAATTTATTTTTAAAAATCCATTTTACACCTACAACCGGGTGATTAGATGGTCTTTCAACTAATTTCCAATCATTATGTCGCTCAAATTGTTCTAACTCTTCATTCATAGCCAAAAACTAAAATTCATCATTTAAAGCAGTAGAAATGTTTTTTGGTTCTATTTCAGAAACAAAACAAATATTTGAAAATGATTCATGAAGAGAAGAGCGAGTTCTTACCCCCGATGGATGGTTCACCAATTATAAATTCCCATGGATGATCCTTTGTGAATTTTAAGACGCTTGGAGGTACATATTCATCTTTCTTGGCCTCCTCTTCTTCTTCTTTGGAAGGTTCTTCATCACCATGCTCCAAAGGAGGTAATAGATCATCCTCTTTGCCTGCGGAAAGTCTTTCTATACAAGGTACAAGCTCATCAAATTTCATATTAATTGACTCTTCAACTTTTCTAGTTCTTTTATTAAAAACTCTATAAGCTTTACTAATTGAAGAGTATCCAAGAAATGTTCCTTCATCACATTTTCATCAAACTTTCCCAAGCTATCTTTTGTATTTAAAATAAAGCATTTACAACCAAAAACTTTGAAGTAAGATACATTAGGCTTCTTTTGAAAATAAAGTTCATATGGTGTGAGATTTAAAGATGGGCGAAGCATGATTCTATTTATAACATAACATGATGTGTTTACGGCTTCGGACCAAAAGGACTTAGGTAATTTATATTCACATAACATAGTGTGTGCTAGCTCTTGAAGTGTCCTATTCTTTCTTTCTACAACACCATTTTGTTGTGGTGTGCGTGGTGCAGGAACTCATGTTTTATGCCTACCATATCACAATAAGATGTAAATTTTTCTATTTCAAATTCTCCTCCATGATCCGAGCGAATGCATTTAATTTTTAAATCACTTTCATTTTGAATACGAGTACATAATTTTGAAAATTCACAAAACGCTTCGGATTTGGATGAGAGAAATATTGTCCAACAATATCTAGAAAAATCATCTATTAACCATATGTATATAATCTACCACCAAGACTTGCGGTGCTAACCGGACCAAAAAGATCCATATGAATTAATTGCAAAGGTCTTTAGTAGAAATAACATTTTTACTTTTGAAAGAAGATCTAGTAATTTTACCTTTTTGACATGGTGAACAAAGTGAAGGTAAATTTCCATTTAATCTAGGCAATCCTCTAATTAACTCTCTTTTGGCAAGTTTTACAATAAGCTTTGTGCTAGCATGTCCTAGCCTTCTATGCCAAAGTTCAAGTTCATCATTTTTGGTAATAAAATATTTTTAAGATGATTTTGAAAGATCATGAAATGAAACTATATAAACATTGTGTAATCTTGGTGCAGTTAGTAAAATATTGTTTGTAATAGGATTAGATATTTTGCATAGATTAGTGGAAGATTCAAATAACACATCTAATCCTTTATCACATAATTGGCTAATAGAAATTAAACTGTGTTTTAATCCTTTCACATAAAGAACATTAGATATAGTAAAGGATTTGTTAACAATTGTACCAATTCCCATGATCCTTCCTTTTCCGTTATCACCAAACGTCATGATCCCTCCCTTCTTCTTTTCTAGGCTAAGGAACTTAGCTTTATTGCCCGTCATGTGCTTGGAGCATCCTGAATCCAAGTACCACGCATCTTCATTGTCCTTAGCCTGCCTGCACATCTAGAAAGAAGATGAGAGTAAAGATCCGGATACCCAAGTGGTACCACCCATAGAATAAGTGGAAGCCTTAGGTACCCAGATTTGTTTTAAAGCATTTTGTTTTATTCTCCTGCAAGAACTAGATGTGTGACCTAACCTATAACAGTTTGCACACGAAATAAAAGGGGTTGAGACCCTTTTCTGGAATATTTTCTTGCTGGAATAAGTTAGATTTACAGAAGAAAAATATTTTGAAGAGGAAAAATCTGGTTTCTGGTATGAGGTGCTAGCGCCGGCGTTGGTGGCTAGCGCCGGGCGGTAGCCCTCACCTCGATATCCAAGCCCAAATTTTCCAGAACCATGGCACTAGTTCCCTAAGATCATTTCCAGAGATTTTTGGCCTATTCCAAATTTTGTAATGGCCATGGTGAGATCATGAACTTGTGCTTTAAGTGAAGAGTTTTCTTTCACAAGCATGACACACCTATTTTCAAAACCTTTTTTATTATTTTTGATTTGCAAAAGAGAGGCTTCTAATTTCCTTTCTAATTCCCCCCTTCTCTTTTGTAAGAGTTTTGGCATGAGAGAGGGCTTTAGAAAGTGACTCTTCAATATCTTTTGCCAATTTTGTGGAGTGATCACATTCTTGGCAAGAAACCTTTCTCTTTTCTAAAACAATTACCTTTTTGGTAAGCTTTTGATTTTCTTTAATAAGAGATTCATTTTCACGATTTAATAAAATACTATCTTTCATATTTTTATCAAAAGCTTTGCAAGTTTCAAGAAATTCATTAAACAATTCATCATAAGTGGGAGGAGTTACCTCAGTGTCACTAGGAACACTGGTGTCGTCGCCGTCATTTCCATGTCCCATGAGGCACATGTTTGCTTCCTCATCTTCGCTTGATGAAGACCCGCTTGATTCTTCGGAGGAGGAGGAAGAGGAGTCATCCCATAAGTGGATTTAATAAAATACTATCTTTCATAAGAGATTCATTTTCACGATTTAATAAAATACTATCTTTCATATTTTTATCAAAAGCTTTGCAAGTTTCAAGAAATTCATTAAACAATTCATCATAAGTGGGAGGAGTTACCTCAGTGTCACTAGGAACACTGGTGTCGTCGCCGTCATTTCCATGTCCCATGAGGCACATGTTTGCTTCCTCATCTTCACTTGATGAAGACCCGCTTGATTCTTCGGAGGAGGAGGAAGAGGAGTCATCCCATGTCTTTGCCTTTAGCACCTTCCTCTTTTCTTTCCCTTTGTGTCGTTTCTCCTTTTTCTCCTTCAAGAATTTTGGGCATTGGCTCCTTATGTGCCCCGTCTTCCTATAATGATAGCATTCCGGTGGAGGTCTCTCTTCTTCATTGTCGCTCTCTTTTTCCTTCTTTGAAGATGACCCTTTCCATCTTTCACCCTTTTGGAAATATTTTCGAAAGGTGTTTCTCCTTTCCGGATTGCGCATGAATTTTCGGAAGTTCTTCACCAAAAGGCTTTCTTCATCCTCATCCTCTTGGCACTCTTTCATTGATTTTAGTGTCAACGCCTTCTTCTTTGGCTCCTTGTTGTATTCATCAAATTGTATTTTGAGTTCTACCTCATGGGTTTTGAGATTCTCAATGTGGCTCTCAACTTGGAGCGTTCTTAAGTTGTGCGACCCCGAAATAACTGTCACCTTCGGGTTGAATTTTGGAGGAAGAGAACGAAGGATCTTACGGACCAAGTCAACATTTGAGAAGGTCTTTCCAAGAGCATTTGAGGCATTGACGATCTTGGTGAAGCGCGTGTACATACCATCAACATCTTCGCTTTCATCCATTCGAAATTTTTCATATTCCGACTCCAGTTGGAAAAGCTTAGAATCTTTAACATGCGATGTACCTTCATGAGTAACTTCCAAATGATTCCAAATTTCATATGCAGTAGTACATGCAGAAATTCTATTAAATTCATTTCTATCTAACTCACAAAATAGAGCATTCATGGCTTTTGCGTTATTTTTACATTTGAGTTTATCCCGATCATCCCATTTATATTTGGGTTTTTCTAACATAACCTCTCCAACTACAAATGTAGGAGGAGTGTATTCTTCTTCTACCATGTTCCAAACCTCAATATTTAGGGTCATTAGAAAACAACGCATCCTATTTTTCCAATAATTATAATCTGACCCAGTAAATAGTGGAGGTCTACTAATTCCCTGACCCTCGGAAAAGGCGAGATCATAAGACGCCATTATTCCTGGTTTTTAAACCGTTTGGAATAACCTAGCTTTGATACCACTTGTTGGATCTTGCGGCGCCCTTAGGGGGGGTGAATAAGGGAATAAAATTCTTTGTAAATTTTTTACTAAATTGTTTAGAGAAACTTAGAACAAAAATAACAATTTATCTTAATGAAGGAAAACAATTATAATTTGCAATTTTATGAATTACGCCAAATGATAGAAATCAAGTAAACACAAATGGACATGATTATATTATATGGAAAAAAAATGTTTACAAAAATTGGTTTCAATAGCGCTTGAAATCGGAGGCGAATAAAGTAATACAATTTTTCCTTTTCTATACCGACTTGTATCCCCACAAACCGGTTGGCTTTATCCTATCCTTCCCCGGATAAGGCCTCAAGCCGCTCTAGCCAATCCTTCCTCAGATATGGCCTCGAGCCCCCTAGATCTAATCACCTAGAACTAGTCGCCAACACAAGGCGAATTTCCCCCTAAGTCCTACCCAGACCTAGTCGCCAACACAAGGCGAATTAACTAAACGATTACAATAGAAATATGGAATGAAAATAAAATTAACAATAATGAAACTCCCTATATGAGATCTCTGAAGTTGAGGATGAAGAATCGTTGTAGCATAAGCGAGGTTGAAGCGATCGTTCTTCGGATGCAGCGTGGTGGCTTCCTTCTCCAAAAATCCTCTTTGAATTTGAGTGGGAGATGAACTTTCGGCAGAGTAGCAGCTCTGGAAATATGGCACAAGTAATCTCCCTGGAAGCACTAGCTCAAAACGAGAGAGATCCCATCATTTTATACAACTTGGAGATAGCGCCTGTGTTAGCTCCTAGCGCCTACGATAGCGTTCGTGTGGAGCGGTTGCGGAACCATCGGCGGCGTGGCGCTGTGCACGAATTTGAGATAGCGCCAGGCGGTAGCGCTAGCGCTGGTGGTAGCGAAAACTGTCGGTGGCGTGGCAGAACACACTTTTGTCGAACAGAATTCGTCGAACGGAATTTTCGTCGAACGGAGGTCGAAGTTCGTCGAACGAAATTTTTTGTCGAACGAAATTTTCGTCGAACAAAAATTTCATCGAATGTAGCTCGACGTTCGTCGAACAGAACTTTTTGTCGAACAAAATTTTCGTCGAACGCAGCTCGAAGTTCATCGAACGAGCTAACGCCCGGCTTTAGCGATAATGCTGGCGTTAGTGCTGCTCCTTTCAAAATTTTGATTCCATGATGCCTTCTACTTGTCGAGTATTGCCCTTATAGTTCATGCACACAATAAACACACTACAAGCAATATCAAATACAATATGGGATTTTTTATTCTCAAACAAAGGGATGTGACACACATGTCCAACAATAATTTCTTAGACCTTTCACAATTTTGAAGAATTTCTTGTATGTGTCTGATATGTTTTCTCTTGGGTCCTATTTGAAGTCCTCGTACTCTTGATTCAGCAGAGATCTACGATCATCTCTGACTTCTTCTATACCTTCCGTCAAGACGACAAGAGAATCCTACATCTCTTTGGATGATTTGCAGTGGAAGAGATTCTATAGCATAGAGTCATCCACAACACTGGCAATAATGTTCTTTGCCTTCTTGTCCAAGGCGACAAGAACAATTTCGTCCTTTGTTAAATCCAGCATCTTTTTAGGAACTTGTACATTTGGGTTAATAGTTGATGCTGTCATAGGAAAATAAGGACCTTCTTCAACGATCTGAAAGATTTTTGGATCGGCGGTTTCCATATAAAACTTTACTCTTTCCTTTCACATGGGGAAGTTCACTTTTGTGCACACCTACAACTTCATGGAAGAATCCTTGTTTCAGTCCATTCATGACATGATGTCTTTGAACAACTAGATAGAGGACTTTTGTTCAAGGTGTTAACCTCTTAACGAACAACCTATCTCTGATGCCAATTGAAAGTATCTAGTTGCTACCTAAATCACCTAGAGGGGGTGAATAGGTGAATTCTATGGCTTTTAGGCGGAATTAAAAACTTGAAAAAAAAACACAGAAACAAAAAGAACACACAAACACAAGGATTTATAGTGGTTCCCCGGAATGGGTACGTCCACTTTCTTGCCTCACCTATCTAGCACGCCCGGCTAGACTAGGCTACTTCACTATCTCAGATTAAAATAATCCTATAACTCGGAGAATACAACTCCTACAAACTCGGAGAACAAGCTTTCCTATATAATCTCGGAGAACAACCTCTCCTACTCTCAATCCTCTAAGAAATTGTAAAGGGATTTTACAATACTCTAGATTGAAAAATCAATCACTTAGAATCTCAAAGATATTCAACTTGATCAGATCTGAAAATAATAGATCTTCTTCTTCCTTGACTGAAATGAAAATCTGGATCTTGAAAGGAGGAGGAAGAAATCTTGTCTTGAGAGAACTTGATCTGAAAAACTTAGGAGATAACTATATCTGAAAAGAACTTGAGGAGGACAGAGATCAGAGATCCAGTTGATTCTTTTCTTCAAGAAGGATCGTGCAAGAACTTTGTCGGCAGCAGCAATGTCGATTTGCGAGAGCGAAGATAGCCGACGACGATTTCTGATCTTTCTTAAAATGAGAACGATTATTAGAGTTGAACAAAATAATCATTAAGTATTTATAGATCCTTCTCAAATGGCTATAAATGAAACTTAAGGATTAAGCTCCACGGATATTGTACATGGAGAAAGCCCTAAAAAGAAAAGCCGGCTGCGATTTCGAACAAAACGCACTCTGTCAACATTCGTCGAGTGAACTCATGAAATCAATGATTACTCAATGAATTCACTTAATGACTCGACTAATTGTACTTGGCAAAAAGGCTGAGATGGGAAGAGAGAATAACTTGACCACTCGAGAACTTCTCGAGAGCACTCGACGAATTCATCAAATGTTCACGAGAAATCAGCAGACCACTCAACGAATTCGTCGAGTGTTCTCGAGTGAACACAACTTTACTCGATGAAAATACCTAACAATTTTCTCTGAGACCTTTTGAGTAAACTCAACGAATTATCTAAGTCTTCACGAGATGTCTCGACGAATTCATCTAGATTTCTCGAGAGTACTCGACGAAAAAGTATTTGACAATTTTTCTTCCAATCCTGAATACAACAACTACTTTATTTTGGCTTCTCCATAGTGTTTGAATATGAAGTACACACCAATAGAGAGATTTTACATGAGTCAACACCTTGGTATACACAATGAGGGATTACATTGCATAGGCATATGCTTTATGACTCATTGAAACATGACATTGGTTTGTACTTAGCAATTTATATCCTGCAAACACAAAACTAAAATGTCACATCAAATACAATATCAAATCATCTTAGTTCAAGAGACACTTCTTCAAATCAAGGTTATTGTGGCTACAATACCCAACAGTCTTTGTTGGTTTATTGTAGATTCTATGTACCCAACTTGTTGAAGAATATCCTATAAATATATCTTCATCATATTTCTCGCCAAATTTGCCTAAGTTATCTTTAGTGTTCAAAATAAAGCATTTGTAACCAAAGACAAGAAAATAAGACATGTTAAGCTTTTTTTGAAAGTATAATTCATAAGGAGTTAAGTTTACGATTGGCTGAAGCATTACATTATTTATTACATTGCATACGGTAATAACGGCTTTGGCCTAAAAATGTTTAGGTAACCCATACTCAGAATGTATAGTGTGTGTTAATTCATGTAGGGTTCTATTTTTCCACTCTACTGCACCATTTTGTTGCGGTGTACATGGAGCAAAATAATTGTGCTTAATTCCTAACCTTTCACAAAAAGAAGAAAAAATTCATTTTCAAACTCACCTCCATGATCTGAATGTATGTAATTTATTTTAAAATTAAGTTTGTTTTGGATTCGTTTACACAATTTAGTGAATTCAGAGAACGTATCATATTTAGATGTAAGAAAGATAGTCCAACAATATCTTTAAAAATCATCAATTAATATAAATGTGTATTTTATTTCACCAAGACTAGAAGTACTGATATGACCAAAAAGATTCATGTGAATTAATTGTAGTTGTCTAGTGGTAAAAAATTCAGTTTTACTTTTAAAAGATGATTTAGTGATTTTACCCTTTTGGCATAGGCTGCATAGTGAAGATAAATTATCATTCAGTTTTGGAAGTCCTCTAATTAATTTATCTTTGGATAATTTTAAGATTAACTTGGTGCCAGAGTGACCAAGTCGTCTATATCAAAGTTCTAATTCTGCATTATTAACAACTAAACATTTCATTTATGATAAAGTGAGATCATTAAAGGAAATAGTATAAGCGTTATGTGATCTAGGCACAATGAGTACAATTGCATTTGTTTTAGTATTTAGGATTTTACTGAGATTTGTAGATGAATAAAAAATTTAGTCATTTATCACAAAGTTGGTTAATGAAAATAAAGTTATGTTTCAAGCCATTTACAAATAAAACATTCAAAATTGAAAATGAACTGATGCTAGTGATCCTTCATTTGGTGTTGTCTCCAAATGTGACTAATCCTCCTTTCTTTTTCTCTAGGCTAAGGAACTTTTCTTTGTTGCTTGTCATGTGCTTGGAGCATCCAGAGTCCAAGTACCACACGTCTTCTTTATCCTTAACCTGCCAACATACCTAAAAAGAAGTAGGGAGTAAGGATTCAGATACCCAAAAAGTCCCCCTAGAGTGTAGGTGGAATCCTTAGGTACCCAAATTTTTTTATAGCACGATAGCTTTTCTTCAAACAAGAGTCAAATGCATGTCCAAATATGTTGCATTTGGCACACAATAGAAAAGTGGTGGAAACCACTTTTTGAGTTCTGGGTGGACTCTTGCTGGAAGAGGAAGAACTAGTAGAAATATTATACCATTTTTATTTGATTTAAATTTTCTTCTAGAAATTGCGCAACCACCGACGGTAGTCATTATCGTCGGTGGTAGTGTCACAGAACTATAACGAAGCCTAAATTTTGCAATTTCATGTCATTGGTTGGCCAAAATCATATCCAAGATATTTTTATCAACTCCAAATTTTTGTGTGGCAACGTTCAACCCATGGATGCGGGCTTTAAGAGCCGTATTTCTAGTTATGAGCATTACACAATGATTTGCAAATGTCATTTTCCTGATCTAGATTTGGGCAAAAGACGATTGTAGTTTGCTCGCTAAGTCTCACCTCTCATTTGTGAGAGTTTTGGTGTTCGAGGAGGTCTTGGAGAGAACCTCTTCAAATTCTTTGATTCTTGCGAAGGAATGTTTGCACTCTTGCAAGTCATCTTCTCTTTCTCAAACTTAATTAATTATTTTGATAATTTTTTATTTTTTTCAACAAGATTTTATTTTCAATTTTAATAGATAAAGAACTTTTAATGTTTTATCAAAATATTTATATGTTTTCATGTACTCGGAATATAAATCATCATAAGATGGACATGGTACCATAGTGTCGCTTTGGACACTGCTTCCATTGTTGGAAGGAGGGTGTGATTTCTCATGAGGCACATGTTTACCACTTCTTCATCTCTTGAGCTTGACCCACTTGACTCCTCAGAGGAAGAGTCGTCCCAACTGGCCACCTTTAGCACTTTCTTCTTGTAATTCTGTTTGTGAAGTTTTCTTTATCCTTTTTTAGGTATTTTGGGCACTTACTTCTTATGTGCTTGGGCTTACGACAGTGGTAGCACTCCGGTGGTGCCCTCTTCTCCCCGTCATCGCTTACATTGTATTTATTTGACCATGAGTTCTTTCGGTCGATACCTTTCTTCATGTATTTCTAGAAGGTCTTCCTCCTTTCCGGATTTCTCATGAACCTCTTGAAACTTTGTATGAAGAAGATCTCCTCATCATCCTCATCCTTCTCCTTCTTTGATTTCAGTGTCAATGACTTTTTATTTGGATCTTTATTATATTCTTCTTGTTGGATTTTGAGTTCAGTCTAATGAGCTTTTTAGGTTCCCAATAAGACTCTCAATCTCGAGCCACTTTAGATCATGTGATTCTGCGATGGCTGTGACCTTTGGATTGAATCTAGGTGGGACTGATCTCAGTATCTTTTGCACCAAGTCTCCATTTGAGAAGGTCTTTCTGAGAGCTTTGGAGGCCTTCACAATCTTGGTGAACCTCGTGTACGTACATGACGTCTACTTCTTCATCAATATCCATCCAGAATTGTTCTAATTCCTTCTCCAATCTAAAAAGCTTTGAGTCATTTTCCTGTGAGGTACCCTCTTAAGTTAGTTATAATAAATTCCAAATATCATATACAATTTCACAAGCACAGGTACAATTAAATTTTGTTTTGTCTAGTGCACAAAATAAAATGTTCATTGCTTTCACATTATTTATACATCTTCGTTTATCATTTCCATCTCATTTACTCCTGGGTTTTTCTATGGTTTCTCCTCCAACTACAATTGTAGGAGAGGTATAGTGTTGTTCTATGATGGCCCAAACATCTAAGTTAAGGGTCATCAAAAATCATCTAATCATTGTCCTCAAATAATTATAATCAAAACCGGTGAATAGTGAGGTCGACTAATTCTTTGTCCCTCATTAAAAGCGAGATATCATGATGCGCCATTATTTCGGGTGGTGAAACCTTTTTGGAATAACCTGGCTCAGATACCACTTGTTGGATCGTGAAGCACTCATATAGAGGGGTGAATAAGGGTTTTTTAAATTTCTTTTCTAAAATAATTTTGATTAATGGAAAACTTTGAATTATTTCATCTTGAAATTCAACAATAAAATATTTATATAGAAAAGAGAAAGACATGACTTTATTGCTAACAAAAGTGATTACAAATTTTGATTTCTGTACAACCCCATATTCATCGAGTGGGCCCCCAGGCCCCAAACGATCAAAAGGATGAGCGGATCAAAGCAGACAGGTCGAGAGGGGATTTCGTCTAGAGCATCAACTGGGCATTCACCAAGGTCAATAGAGGCAGGCAAGCTTCGGGGCGAGTGCAAGCCTCACTCGCTAAGCACTCACCCGCTTAGTAGTTTGGATGCACAGACCACCAGGCGAGTGAGGAGCAGAACCCCACTCGCCTAGTGTATCAAGGATCAGGCGAGTGGTGCCTCCACGGACCACTCGCCCAGCAAGGCCTAGGGAATTCAGTATGCGAGAAGTCTGGCGAGCAGAGCCTCCACGGACCACTCGCCCAGAAGAATCTAGTGGTGAAATTACCTGAATACCCTTGGTGGACTGCCAATAGCCCTTCAGAACAACAGAGTTTGGTTGTTAGCAAACAAGTTTGGGGTGCGTTTAGTAAGACCAAAAGGCAGATTTTCGCTATTAGCAGACCAGTAGAGGAAAACTATATATAGACCTTGAAGGGAACCTTTGGAGAGGATCCAGTTTTTGGCTTCTTCCTCCTGAGGACATCGTTGGTTAGCTTCCCAGGCTCTCCAAGGTCCCAACTTTAGCTTTGGCTTAGGAGGGGAAGCGCTCTAAGATCTTCCGGGTGTGTGGTGGGACCTCCACATTGCAGCCAAGGGTCGATGTTTAGTTCTAAGTCTTCAGCCAGGTTCCTCCGTAGGATCAGTAAGTGCTAGTTGCCCCCTCTTATGGGGTTCGAACTCCTCGTTGGGCCGGTTAATGGTTCCAACATTTTTGGTGCGGTGAGCAAGGACTGCGGCTGGTACAAGAAATTCCCAAAGAGGCAACATGGCGAGAGAAGATGAG
The DNA here is from genome assembly GCA_033032865.1 of Dactylorhiza incarnata. Classification (NCBI taxonomy): domain Eukaryota; kingdom Viridiplantae; phylum Streptophyta; class Magnoliopsida; order Asparagales; family Orchidaceae; genus Dactylorhiza; species Dactylorhiza incarnata. The sequence continues at coordinate 802,505 of JAWHQI010000189.1, read as the reverse complement.
CGAGATGTCGGCTATGGTGGTTCGCCACCATCTAGCTCGCCAAAGACGGCGGGGTTGCTGGCAGATTTTTGAAGGGAGGTCTTTGAGACGATCAACCTCGCCTTTGTCGCAGCACGAAGCGAGTTCACAACCCCAACGCCCTAGGTTGTTCCACCGCCAGGGATAGGCGAGAATGCCCCAGGGCAGAGGGCGGGTAAGGAGACAGTAGCCGAGGAGCCAGGACGAGACCTCACTTGGCGAGAGCTTTTCCACAACCCGGCGAGTGCAGCCCCGGCGAGTGCAGACCCGACAAGTGCAGTCCCAGCGAGTGTGAGCCCAGCAAGAGTAGTCCCGGCGAGTGTGAGCTTGGCGAGAGCAGTCCCGGTCCGAGAGCTCATAGGGCGGATCGAGCAGGCAATTAACATTCATTTCCCACTCACCAACAACCAGGATGAGTACGAGGTCGTAATAGCGGGGCTCCGGCTGGCCTTAGAGTTGGGCGTGCAGGATGTGGAGGTCTCAACGGACTCCATGGTGGTGGCTTGGTAGATCAAGGGGGAGTTTGAGGCAAAGGAACCGACCCTCCAACGATATCTGGAGAAGGTCAAGGGAGTCATCGGGCAATTCTGTACTTTCTCGATTCAACATGTGCCGAGAGAGGTAAGAATCTCGGCAGATCTCCTGGCCATGTTCGGTCCCAAGGCAGGGTGAACAGTGTCATAGCTCTTACAGCCATCCATAGAGGAAGGCGAGTTGATGGAGGTAGATCATCGAGCATCGTGGATGGATCCCTTCATCACCTTCCTAACATCGGGGAAGTTCCCAGAGGGGGACACGGATAAGCTTAGATATAAGTCGGCATATTATTCTTTGCATGCAGGAGGATTGTACCTAAAGACCCTCTCGGGTCTCATAGCCCATTTTGTATCGGAGGAGGAGTCCCCGAGGGTCCTAGAGGAGATCCACTCTGGAGAGTATCGCAGCCACTCGGGGAGAAGGACCCTGGAGGGAAGGGTGTTGAGGCAAGGCTACTTCTAGCCCACCCTCTGCAAGGATGCGATAGAGTTCACAAAGAAGTGCTCTAAGTGCTAGCTGTATGCTCCCCTCCAACTCCTACCAGCCCAGAGACTCCAGACCATCTCATCTCCATGGTCATTCGCAATATGGGGGATGGACCTGGTGGGTCCTTTTCCCCAAGTTAGTCGCCAAAGGAAGTTCATGCTCGTAATGATTGACTACTTTTCCAAGTGGCTAGAGGTGAAGGCGTTGGCCAAGGTAACCTCTCATATAGTAAGAAATTTTGTATGGGGGGAGAAATAATCTTCCGACATGGGCTCCCACTAGCCATCATCACAGACAATGAGCCACAGTTTGCCAGCGATGAGTTTGTAAGCTTCTGCACCCAGCTGGGCATAGACCTTCATTTCACGTCGGTCCACCACCCGAGGAGCAATGGGCAGGTGGAAGTGACGAACAAGATAATTGTGAACTTACTGAAAAAGAAGGTCGAAAACCTAAGGGGTAACTGGGTAGAGCAGCTACCCTCGATCCTCTTGGCCTTAAGAACCACACCAAACACAGACACGGGGGAGACCCCATTCAAGCTCTCCCACGGGTACGAGATCATCCTCCCAATCGAGTACGAGGTGAAGTCACCCAGGGTGGTCACCATAGGAGAAGGAGATGAGGAATGGCGAGTGGAAAATGAAGAAGAGCAAAGGATGTCCTTGGAATACAACATTCGGCAAAACATCAGAAAGATCACACAGAATATAGTTAATATTTAAGGAGACTAGATTGTCCACAAGACAGAGCTGATCTCGCCATCCATTGCAGAAAAGAGAAAATTATTAATCAAGATAAGGAGAATACAGGGAGTGAGTGTCGGTAGTCTTAGTATTGGACCCACTGCCATCGACCCCGACCTCGCCTCCCCGTCCTCGGTGGCACTCGCGGGAAATAGTATGAGCTTACAGCAGTATGTTCTTGGTTAACCAAGCGCATTTGGTCCTTTGCCCGTGCGATGTGCCTCCTGGGAGAAGCCTCCTCGCATCTGCCTCCCTGATGCTCCATCTCCCCAACGAGGTGCGTGTAATCCCTCCCAAGAATGCCCAGTCGATGCTCAATGGTTGCCCGTTGTCCGTCGACCTAGCTGGCGAGGTCTCACTGCATCCAGATAAGCTTGTCGAGAACCTCCGTCACCCACTCCTTCATCATCCTAGGGTCGGCGGGATCGCCAAAGAAATCCGAGAGATCGCTAGGAGAGGGGGTGGCGAGAACATTCCTTCTCCCTCCTCATAGTGAGGGTCCATCGACGAGGTGTCTCGGTAGCCTGCGAAAGAAAAAGTTGGTTGGTCCAATCTAGTAGTTCATGCAAATAGGGTCGAAGCAAATGAAGTGACTAACCTGGTACACGTTTTTTGTCTTGGCGTCGGCGATAGGGGCTAGGTTGTCCTATGAATGGCTAGCTGGGGGTGAAGTGATTTCCCTTTCCCTAGAGAGAAGGTACCTGGTTGGTAGCAGAGGTGGTGGCTAGATCAGCGACAAGGTAATTGTGCATGTAGGATCTCCATGATGAGTGCTCCGGCTCTGGCATTACGGTCACGGGAACTGGAGGGCCTCGCACAATCGGGGAAAGTCCCAAGGTTCCGAGGTTGGGCATTGCAGATGACGGGGTAAGAAAGAGACGACAAAAGATAAAAAGGCATGTGAGAAGGTAATACACAACTTACCGGGTCCAATCTAGATTCTGCCTGATGTAACCGGAAGGCTGGTCTCCTAAGCTGGCGGGATATCCTTAGGGGCAGGCGGGAGTGCCGCGGCATCTGCTGGGATGTTCTTGAGGCAATCCCCCATCGCCGGCATTCCCCGCGAGTGGTCAGAATTGTTGAGGTGTCGTGTCGTTAGAATTATCAGTAAGCAAGAAGGGTCCAACCTTGTTTCGATCATCGTGATGATCGCGAGAAGGGGGAGGGGTCTTCGACACAGACTCGGCCACCATCGGGTCCCGCCTAACCTCCTTGGCCTTCTTCAGCAGTATGGTGAGCTTGGATCCCTCTTGGACGAAAGCCAAGGAGCATACCCAGCAGATTGAGAAGTGTTCTTCTCTCGCGCCGCGACAAGGCGATCCAGCAGCTCTTGTGAAAGCGGTCGCGGTGATGGTCTCTTAAATGACATTAAGATGGTGAAAGCTCGGGGGGAGTGGAAAGAACAGTGAGAGGAGAAGGGCCACTCTAAGCGTTGTGGACTAAGATATATATAGCACAATGGATCCCACCAAAAGATTCCCTCCAGGTCAGCAAGCACTCACCGAATACTAGGGGTTGGACTTTTCTTTCCGAGCGTAGAACTTGCTCTCAAAAAGAGGGGATTGTGTACAACCCCATATTCATCGAGTGGGCCCCAGGCCCCAGACGGTCAAAAGGATGAGCAGAGCAAAGCAGACAGGTCGAGAGGGGCTTTCGTCCAGAGCATCAGCGGGGCATTCGCCCAGGTCAATAGAGGCAGGCAAGCTTCAGGGCGAGTGCAAGCCTCACTCAATAAGCACTCACCCGCTTAGTACTTCGGATGCACAGACCGCCAGGCGAGTGAGGGACAGAAACCCAATCGCCCAGAGGATCAAGCATCAGGCGAGTGGTGCCTCCACGAACCACTCGCCCAGCCTAAGGAATTCAGTATGTGAGAAGTCTGGTGAGCGGAGCCTCCACGGACAACTTGCCCAGAAGAATCTAGGGGTGAAATTACCTGGATACCCTTGGTGGACTACCAATAGCCCTTCAGAACACTGGAGTTTGGTTGTTAGCTGACCAGTTTGGGGTGCGTTTAGTAAGACCAAAAGGCGGATTTATGATATTAGCAGACCAGTAGAGGAAAACTATATATAGACCATGAAGGGCACCTTTGGAGAGGATCCAGTTTTTGGCTTCTTCCTCCTGAGGACATCGTTGGTTAGCTTCTCAGGCTATCCAAGGTGCTCAGCTTCATCTTTGGCTTAGGAGGAGAAGCGCTCTAAGATCTTTCGGGTGTGTGGTGGGACCTCTACGCTGCAGCCAAGGGTCAGTGTTTAGTTCTAAGTCTTCAGTCAGGTTCCTCCACGGGAACAGTAAGTGCTAGCTACCCCCTCTTAGGGCTCCGAACTCCTCGTTGGGCCGGTTAACGGTTCCAACAATTTCAGTGATGCTAAGAATCAAGGCGACGAATAAAAAAACTTTTGGTTTTCTATACCGACTCGCACCTTGAACCATTTGGCTTTAGCTTATCTCTCCCTAAATAGGCATCAAGCCTCCCCTAGACTTAAACCTCAGTCTAGTCTCAAAACACAAGAGGCGGATTCTCCGTAAACCACACACAGACCTAGTCTCCAACACAGGCAAATTCCACTATGCTCAATGAAAAGAGTAATCAAAACCAAAAAGAATACAAGCTAGATAACAAAATATTCTGGAAATTAAAACTCCCTAAGTGAAGATCTGAAGTCGTGGATGAAGGAACGAGGGAGATCATCGTTGTCGAAGAGTTCATCCTTCATATTTAAGAAGCTTTAATCTAGATCGCCTTCAAATTCTCCTTCGAACGATGGAGTGTGCTCTTGGAACTCCTCTAGACGTCTGGACGTGGCCTCCCTTCAGAAATATTTGTATTCACGTTCCTTGGAAAGATGGAGCGAAGGACTCTTTAAATAGGAGTATGGTCGCTATCGTCGGTAGTAGTGGTACCGCATGGCTGTACCCTTTAGGAAACAATTTGCCGCTCCAGCCAGCCTGAAATGGAATCCCCTTTTAGTACATTAGGCAACAGTTATCGCTCCGCAGTAGCGCAAATATTTTGTTCTGCCAGTTTTGATATCATGCTCCACTTGGCTCCTTGATCAGCTTGATGATTGTCGGGCTTGCCTAATTGTTACCGTCGCGCAATAGCTCTATCATTACACGTTATGTGATTACTAAATAAGCTTCCAAATCCCGATAGGTCCCTTTTGAAATGTCCCTTGCCAGTTTTCCTTTTGGAGTGATCGTTATCTCCAGCAGTAGCAGCTACCGCGGCGCAGTAGTCACCATTTTAGAGCATGTCATCAATTGTTCATCCCGATCGATTCCTCCTGTATAATTTACACATTATACACTGTATAATTTACACATTATAGACTCAAACAAGCTAGATCAAATACATATTGAGATTTATTATTCTCAAACTAAGAGATGTGGAATCCATGTTCCAATAGTGTTGCCTTATTATGTATTTTTGAATAGGGGAATACATTATGTAACACATTTAGGCTTCGCAATGCGCCATCTAACTTAAAATCAAATCGCTGTATTTGGAGGGCTACATGAAATTTTTGATATGGGATTATATTATTGAAATGTTATCTCACATGTATAATCTTTAGGCTCTAGTGCATTGATTTTTTTTTAAATTGAGCTAACAAGGCTCATATGGCCTCTCATGCATTAAAATCAACTGCGATAATATTCCCCGACAGTAGCAAAAAGCCATAGCTGGAACCCTCAATTCGCTTTTTGCAAGAGAATATCAACACAAATTTAATAATGTAATTGCTTTAATTACAATATGTTGGTAACCTCTCGGTGAAAGCTACATAGAGTTCTATCGTTGTGCAGTAGAGGACCTCGTGTAGGAGCGGTAATATTATAACATTGAGTAATAAATCACCTCAAGTAAATTTTTAGAAACAAACTTTCTGAAATAGAGAGAGTGTGGGGGGTCGTGAGTAATAAAATATTTGACTAATAATTCAACTTAGAGAAATTTTAAGAAAAAAGTTTATGAAATAAATAGAAAATGGTGTATTGTAATTAGGGGTGCAAATTTGGACCGTGCCCGAGTCTGAGCCCGATTAGAGTTGGGCCAGGCTTAAGGGGGGGCCATCAGGCCCTCTTAATTAACCAAGGCCCGGCCTTGTGCACGGGCCGGGCCTAGACACCAGGCATTTGCCTGGTGCCCATTGAGAGCACTCAGTTGGGCGTTGTCCAGTTGTAAAACTGGGCAGTGCACAACATTTAAATGTCGGGCGCTGCCCAATATTAAATGTGGGGTTGCCACACCCAACATTTAATGATGGACATGGCCACCCAACATAGCTACCTTTTGGCAGCCATTAGTATTATAAAGCCCGGGCAGAGGGCTTTTTTTGCACCCCTATTGGAAATGATAAATACTCTAAATAAATTATGATTATTAAAAATGAAGTGCAATTTAGGCTATGTACACTTTTTTAAAATCACCGCACTACAATAAGTTCACACATAATTGTTAGGGGCGCCGCATTTTTTGTTAATAGCAAACTAACAAGAATAACTTGATATATCAATGAATCACAACATGCTTTCATAAAAAAGGATTAATAAGACACACACCATAGATTACATTAAATTTTGGAAAATTAACGACAAAAACTAACATGAATTAACAACAACGTGATTTCATCAAAATGGGAAAACCAAAAATAAAGTAAATAAATCTCTGCTTTTATTGTCAAAACTTTCCCCCTCATTGATGTTTTTGAAGTCCATATTCCTGATAAAAATAATCACATACAAGATTAAATATATTAATGAAATGCTTTCCGATTAATGATTGCTCACCTTGATTGATAGAACTCCGAAATGATTACTTTACTCCATATTCTCCCATATGATTTTTTTTGGTGCGCATATGCATATAAAATTACAAAAAGACAATTTATTCACACATCTTGAGACATAATATGAGAATGAAAAAAATAATAAAGATCGGTAACCTTTATCACATTTCCTCCAAACCAATAACGGAACTACCCATCTTGTTTGTTTATTGAAGTGTAATCCTTGACATATATAGAGATGCTCATGTGTCGACATTATGCTCGTGAAACCTACTCCAAGGCGAGAATATTGGTTGCAATTGATGATTTTCACTAAGGACTATTAGGAAGAAGTGATTTCCATTTATGAGGCCAATTGAATTTAAATTTGGCATTGGTGGTGGCACATAATGCAATGGAAAAAAACTAAAGCATTGATCACTTGAGAGCTCCACTACAACCACATTGTAGCAAGATGCGATTATAAGACCCATATCGGGTAATGTCATCTTAAAGTTATTGGAATCATCTATTCTTCACCAAGAGGGGGTGAATAAGTATTGTTTCCTTTTTATAAACTTAATGCGGAATAAAGAGAGTTTATGCAACAATCACACAATCACAAAAAATTCACAGCACAGACAAAGATAGCTATAGTGGTTCTCCGAGTTGAGTATGTCCACTTTCCAACTCTGTCTGTCTAGCAATGAGCTAGCCTCGGCAAACTCCAACCAAAACTCAGATCCTCAGATCCTACAACTCAGATACCAAGTCTCCTACATCATAGATACTAACTGATGAGTCCGGATTATATATGGTTTTTCGGACACATCTAGGCCTGTTATCTCACTCGTGCACTACACTTTAGTTGTAAAATGCTCATATTTGCCTTGGTTGAAACTGTACATTTAGTGCATTGTTGTCGCCCATCGGGGTGTGCAATTGCGCATTCTGTGCTGGGGGTATGCCTTCGGGGGCTCCTCATGCTTATTCTTGCTTTTATTGTGGATGCTATTTATGTTTCCTGTGCGGTAGGAGCTTGGGTTTTGAATGTGTGCGGGTGGATTGTGCCCATGAGCTGAGCATTGTAGTCTGAGTAAATCACACGACCGTGCGATTATTGTTAACGCACGATCGAGGTGATCGTGCGATTTACTTAGAACTCTATGTGATGATGCTCATCGTGCATTTTTCTTAACGCACGATTGAATCCAATTGGGAGTGAAGGTAATCGCATGACCTACCTGAATGCCGTCAAATTACAAGCCTTGTCCTACCCCTTGCATTTTTGGTCACGCACGAGCATGCTGCTCGTGCGTGAACAAAAATGCACGACCTTCATGTATCTCCAGGCAATGTTCATCTCCTTAAATCGCATGATCCAAACGTACGGTCGTGTGTTTTGGTCGTGCATTTCTTAAATTAACGCCTATATTTAAACGTGCAGGTTTTTCGACCTAGGATCGAATTCCAGAGTTGTGACCCGTTGGGAGGAGCGGGAAAAGCTCCAGTTTCGCCCCACTTAGCTCCATCTTGGGAGAGGAGTTCCGACCACCATTTCTCTGCAAATCTTTGGCTAGGACTTCATTTCCGGCCACTGTCATCATCCCCAACTCTCAGCTTCATTTCAAAACATTTCTCGCCGCATTTGGGAAGTTCTCCAGCGAGGTTGCTACCATCGGAGATCCGCGAAGAAGGCGGGTCAATAGAAGGAAGTGACAGCCCTTCCGTACTCCGAACGTCAGTCGTGGATCGAGCTTGGACAAGGCTAGACAACCCTTGATTCCTACCGTGAATCCCGGCAAGACTTCGTGCGCTCAGTTGTATCTCTTTCCTCCTTCCTTTATTGTAGTGTGGATAATGAATTTGTGGGATGTTGTTATGATGTGTTAAAACCCTAACATTGCTTCATTATGTTAATCATTTCTATGTGGTTAATCTTGTGGTTTTTACCTTAGTGGTGTGCCTATTTTTCATCCTTGTATTGTTGCATGTTGTGTTCGTGCGTCCTAGCAATTGCTAGGAGCGTGCTTGGCGACGAGGTGATTGTGACCCCCATTGTTCTTCTATGCACCCCATCACCCATTTGGGTAATCCACCAAAGTGACACGATGAAGGCGACCCATATTTTATTTCTTGTTTGTAGCGTAGGAACCCAATCACAAAACCCCCATTTGGTACGTATTACACTTACAATTCTTTTTCTGAATAGGGAATTCACACCCCCTACTTGCACTCCTCGAGAGATCAAAACTTGGGGACTTACTCTCATCTTTATTACTTGAGCGACCTATGCACTTGCCGTCTGCACATCAAATTTTTGGCGCCATTGCGAGGGAGTACATTTGTTGTGTGTTTTTCCTGTTTCAGGAGAAGTGATTGTTAGTTTCAGTCTTTTGGTGTCATTTACTTATTTTCATCCTGTTTTTCTAATGTCAGTAATATTTTGGCATGGTATGTTGCACTGGAGAATTTAGTAGTTGATTCATGTGCACTATGTGGGCCGAATTCAATTTTTGTTGCCGCAAGTTCCAGAGCAGTTCGCACGCTATATATTGTTGGAGCATGCGTTCCGCACTCGTCCGGTTTGAGAATAACAAATCCCGAATGTATTTGATCCTATTATTTTATTAATGGTGTGCATATAACAGGTGCAAGAATAACATGTTTTCAATTGGAGCAAAATGACATTTTCCAGAAATTTGAGCTATCGGATTTCCTACAGCGTGTTTATTTGATCTCTGCGCAACGGTTAAGAGCTATCGGATTTCCGATATCGCTATCGGATTTCCGACAGCCCACGATCTTCCAATAACAGCAGGATGTGCAATAGTTACCTTAACTAACGGATATCCGACAGTGCTATCGGATATCCGACAGCCCACGTCTCAACCACGACCTCAACACCACGCAGAAACTTTGTTTTAGTGGGACACGTGGCAGCCTCTGGAGATATCGGATTCTGGCGACAGTAGCTATCGGATGGCGACAGCTCTTTTTCTTAAAAGAGTTCAAAACTTTGTGGAATTCAGTTCTTGAGATTTCCAGGCTTTCTTCCAGAGTGCATACGAACCAGAAAGCTCAAGAACACCATCAACTCCCATTTGTGCAAAGAAGGATTGAGATTGAAGACGAGATCGAACGCACTTCTACATCAACGATCATCTCGGGGCTTCAACCTTCCTTTCAGAGATCTGAATTTCTAGGGAGTTGTTCTTTTCATTTTGTATTTCATTCACATTTACTTTTCACTTTGTAATCGTTGTAGAAATCATCGTCTTGCGTGCAGCGTCTAAGTCCTTGCGCGGCTTAGGAGAAAATCGCTTCCTTGTGCGGAGCGTCCAAGTCCTTGCGTGGCTTGGTAGGAAATCGTGGCCTTGTATGCTACGTCTAGATCTTGGGAAGATCCAGAGGGTAGGCTTGGACTTGATCTAGGGAGAGACAAGTGATAGCCTTCCGATCCTTAAGAGAGGGATTGGTAAAATCAAAATTATTGAAATTTATATTATCATATTTGTGCATTGATCTTAAGCATTGTTAAGATCATTTTATTGTATGTAAATTTCATGATTAATATAATTATGCTTCTTTCATTAATTGTAAATTTGGTTGCTTAATCTTTAACTTAGAAATTTGTGTTTGGTTTAATACAAAAATTACATTGGTTTGAAATTTTTTACAAGTAATTTTTTTTTGGAAAAGTAAAATCTGTTCAAAAAATTATTAAGTAAAAATTATATTTTAAACACACCCTTATTCACCCCCCCCCCCCCCTCTAAGGGCGTCACACGATCCAACAAGTGGTATCAGAGGGAGGTTACTCCAAAACGATTTTACCACCGGGAGTAATGGCGCACAACGATCATGCGTTCGTTGAGGGGCAAGGCATAAGTAGACCACCTTTATTCACGGGCACATACTATAATTATTGGAAAACACGTATGCGTTGTTTTCTAATTGCGCTAGATATAGAAGTCTGGAATATGGTAGAATCTAGTTACACTTCTCCAACATTTGTTGTAGGAGATGTAACAATGGATAAGCCCAAAGACAAGTGGGATGACAATGATAAATTAAAATGTAAGAACAATGCAAAAGCCATGAATGCTTTATTTTGCGCACTAGATCGCACTGAATTTAATAGAGTTTGTGCTTGTAATACTGCATTTGAAATTTGGAATCTGTTAGAAATCACTCATGAAGGTACTTCGCAGGTAAAGGATTCAAAGCTATTTCAACTGGAGTCTGAATTTGAAAGGTTCAAAATGGAGGTAGATGAAGAGATTGATACGATGTACACACGATTCACAAATATCGTGAACGACTCAAAGGTGCTAGGAAAGGTGTTCTCAAATGGAGACTTAGTAAAGAAAATCTTAAGATCACTTCTCCCGAAGTTCAATCCTAAAGTGACTGCAATTTCTGAGTCACATGATCTTAATACCTTACAATTGGAGAGCCTCATTGGAAACTTGAAAACTCATGAAGTTGAATTAAAAATTCAACAACAAGAGTATATGGAGCCAAGGAAGAAGGGATTGGCTCTAAGATCTAAGAAGGAAGAAACTAGTGATTCTGAGGAGGAAGAAGAAGATGAGGAAAGTTTATTTGTTAGAAAAGTTATGAAAAATCCAGAGAGGAGGAATTCGTTTAAGAAGTATTTTAAGAAGGAGACGTTTAGGAAGAAAAAAAGGAAAGGAAGGCGATGAGGAGGAAGAGAGACCGCCACCCGAGTGCTATCACTGCAAGAAGTTAGGACACATCCGAAGCAAGTGTCCAAAGTACTTAAAAGAACTTAAAGAAAAGAAGCACAAAGGGTCGAAGAAGGTGTTGAAGGCGGAAACATGGGATGATACTACTTCTGAGGATGCAAGCAGTTCAAGCTCAAGTAAAGAAGAGGAGGCCAACATGTGCTTAATGGGAAAGAGCGTCATATCTGATGACGAATGCAGTGTCCAAAGTGACACTGAGGTAACTCCTCCAACCTACGATGAATTATTTTCTGAATTTTTAAAGACTTGTAAATTTTTTGAAAAAAGTTTAAAAGATAATGATCTTCTTAAATCTGAAAATGAAATTTTGCTTAAAGAAAACAAAAAATTGTTAAATGAAATTAAGACTATTGGAAAAAGAGATATTTCCTGCCAAGAGTGTGATCACTATTTGGAAGAATTAAAGAACTTGAAGAATCTCTTTCCAAATCTCATTCTACAATAAAAATTCTTACTAAAAAGAATGAGATTTTAGAGAGAGATCTGAAATCTTCAATTTCCAAAGTCCATGAGGGAAAGAAATCTTTTGAACGTAGATGCGTAAATCTAGTATCCGAGAATACAGAAATGAGAAACCAGATTCATGACTTAACACTAGCCATGAAAAAATTTGGAATGGGCCGAAGATCACTGGATATGATCTTAGGATACCAACGCAATGGATCTGGAAGGTTTGGACTCGGATACACGTCAGGAAGCTATCGCCCGGCGACAACCACTATCGCCGGCGACAGTGAAAAGTCCAGAAAATCTATTTTTACAAATTCTGAAGTTAATGAATTGTCTAATACTGCATCCTCATCCAGTAAAAGTCCAGAAAAGTTATACTCATCTCAATACATTACATGTGCCAAATGCAATAGATTTGGTCACACTACGGACTCTTGCTGGAGGAAAGGAAAAAGTAAAATTAAACAAATCTGGGTGCCTAAGGCTTCTACCTATACTATGGGTAGAACCACTTGGGTAACCAGATCTTTACTCACCTCTTCTTTCTAGGTGTGTTGGCAGGCTAAGGACAAAGAAGACGTGTGGTACTTGGACTCGGGTTGTTCAAAGTACATGACGGGCAATAAAGAGAAGTTCCTTAGCCTTGAGATGAAGAAAGGAGGAGTTGTTACATTCGGAGATGATGGAAAAGGAAAAATCATCGGCATCGGAGTTGTGGGTAACAAAAAATTTTCAATTTCAAATGTTTTATTTGTAGAAAGATTAAAGCATAATTTGATTGCTATTAGTCAATTATGTGATAAGGGTTTAGATGTTTTATTTGAATCTTCTACAAATTTGTGCAAAATTATTAATTCTAAAACAAAAGAATTTGTTTTTACCGCACCTAGATGTCATAATGTATATATGATTAAATTTCTTGATTTTTCAAATTCTACTTTAAAATGTTTTTTATCAAAAAATGATGAATTAGAATTATGGCATAGGCGAATTGGACATACTAGTGCCAAGTTAATTACAAAACTTTCAAAAGATAAATTAATTAAGGGTTTACCATTGTTAAATGGAAATTTATCTTCTTCATTATGTGTACCTTGCCAAAAGGGAAAATTTTCAAAATCATCTTTCAAAAGTAAAAATATTATTTCTACCACTACGCCACTTCAATTAATACATATGGATTTATTTGGGCCAATTGGAATTCCTAGCTTAGGAGGTAGAAAATACACATTTGTATTGATTGATGATTATTCTCGTTTTTGTTGGACTTTATTTCAAACCTCCAAATCCGATGCATTTTCAGAATTTTCAAAATTATGTTTGCGTATTCAAAATGAATTTGAGTTAAAAATTAAACGCATACGATCGGATCATGGAGGAGAATTTGAAAATGAAAAATTTATTTCTTTTTGTACGGAGTTAGGAATTAAACATGAATTTTCCGCTCCACACACACCACAGCAAAATGGTGTAGTGGAGAGGAAAAATAGAACTCTTGAAGAGTTAGCCCGTACGATGCTATCTGAGTTTAAATTACCAAAATCCTTTTGGGCTGAAGCGGTTAGTACGACATGTTATGTAATTAATAGAGTAATGCTTCGCCCTATTTTAAAATTAACTCCTTATGAATTAATTTTTAGTAAAAAATCAAATGTTTCTTATTTCAAAGTTTTTGGGTGTAAATGTTTTATTTTGAATTCTAAAGATTCCTTAGGAAAATTTGATGAAAAATGTGATGAAGGTATTTTTATTGGCTATTCTTCAACTAGTAAAGCTTATAGAATTTTTAATAAAAGAACAAAAATAGTTGAAGAATCTATTCATGTTAGGTTTGATGAGTTTGTTTCATGTGTAGAAAAGAAAATCACAGGAAAAGAAGATGAACCCCTTCCTTCGGTGGAGAATGATGATGAAGAACTTGGAGAAAATGAAGAAGAAAAAGAAGAAGAGAGAGAAGGAGAAAGAGAAGAAGATAGAGAAGGAGAAGAAAGAGAAGGATATGTGCCTCCCAGTGAATTGAGATTTTCAAAGGATCATCCAAAGGAGCTTATCATTGGAGATCCGCAAAAAGGGGTTAGTACTCGTTCATCGTTACATGTTTTATTTTCAAACCTTTGTTTTGTCTCTGAAATAGAACCAAAAGATGTTTCCACCGCTTTAAATGATGAATTTTGGTTTTTAGCTATGAATGAAGAACTTAATCAATTTGAACGTAATAAGGTTTGGAATCTTGTAGAACGACCCAAAAATCATCTTATCGTTGGAGTTAAGTGGATTTTCAAAAATAAATTGGATAGTGAATCTAGAATTATTAGAAATAAAGTCAGGTTAGTTGCAAAAGGTTATGCACAAATTGAAGGGGTGGATTTTGATGAAACTTTTGCACCCGTAGCAAGATTAGAAGCGGTTAGGATATTTCTTGCATTTGCTTGTTTTAAAAGATTTAAATTATTTCAAATGGATGTCAAAACCGCATTTTTAAATGGGTATATAAAAGAAGAGGTTTATGTAGAACAACCCCCTGTTTTTATAAATGAGAAATATCCAAATTATGTTTATAAATTAGATAAAGCGCTGTATGGATTAAAACAAGCGCCTCGTGCTTGGTATGATCGATTAACTCAATATTTGTTAAAGCATGATTATAAAATAGGAAGTGCCGATTCTACACTCTTCATTAAGCAAATTGATCATGATTTAGTTATTTTGCAAATTTATGTTGATGATATTATTTTTGGAGCCACTAATGAAGAGTTGTGTAATGAAATAGTTCAAATTATGAAAAATGAATTTGAAATGAGCATGGTAGGAGAACTTTCATATTTTCTAGGTTTTCAAATTACACAAAAACATGATGGTATCTTTATATGTCAATCCAAATATATTTATGATATGTTAAAAAGATTTGGATTTGAAAATCTTAAGCATGCAAACACTCCTATGAGTACTTCACTAAAATTAGGAAAAGATGAAAGTGGTGTTTCAATTGAGCAAACCCTTTATAGAAGTATGATAGGATCTTTATTGTATTTAACCGCCTCTAGACCTGACATTATGTTTGCCATTTGTTTATGTGCTAGGTTTCAGGCTAATCCTAAAGAGTCACATTTAAAAGCGGTGAAACGCATCTTTAGATATCTTATAGGAACATCTAAATTAGGATTATGGTATCCCCATAATGATTCCTTTATTTTACATGGCTTTTCGGATTCAGATTATGCGGGATGTTCTTTAGATAGGAAAAGCACTAGTGACACTTGTCATTTTAGCGGCCGTTCACTTATTTCATGGTCGAGTAAGAAACAAAATTCTGTTTCCCTCTCTACTACCGAGGCCGAATATATTGCACTAGGTAGTTGTTGTGCCCAAGCTCTTTGGATATCACAAACATTAGAAGTCTTTGGCATGCAACAAAGTCGTGTAGAATTAAAGTGTGATAATAAAAGTGCTATAGACTTAACTAATAATCTCGTATTACACTCTAGATCTAAGCATATAGATGTCCGACATCATTTTATAAGGGATCATATTAAGAAGGGTAATATAAAAATCAACTTTATAGGCACGGAAAATCAACTAGCGGATATATTCACTAAACCGTTATCGGATTCCCGTTTTTCTATGCTTATGCTAGAATTGGGAATCCTAGACATTTCACAATGATTATATCACTACTTAAAACCTATAAAATTTTGAAAACATCACAATAGCCTTACATTTTAAAAAAGAAAAACTAAATGTTAACATAAACATTCACCACATCAATCATGTCCAAATCTTAAAAATTATTACAGAATTTTAATAAAAGGGTACTTAAAAAGTCTCAAAATAGAAGTTCACAAAATTAGGAAGAGATCTGGGCTGGGCAGTTGTCGGATGGCGACAGTGAGATGGCGATATCCCCCAGAACTCTGTTTCAATCCGACTCCTCCTCATTCCGACTACCTGCTCCACTACTTTCAGGAATATCAAAATCTGATCTCCTTACTACTGTCTTCCTCCGTCCACTGCTTTCAGGAATATCAAATTCTGTTTTACACTAGTTTGTTCAATACCTGATTCTATAAATGTTCATATGAGATTTTTTGTATCTTGCATAAAGGATTCTTCATGTGTTATTATTCAAAACAATAGCTTACCACATGATTAAGTTGTTCAATCTTAACTTATCATTGTGATGACACTTTCATATAGTAATTACGAATTGTTTTCGCATGCCTCTAAGTATAAGAAATCTTTTATCTATGACAATGAGCAATCACAAACACTTACTTTGGTAATACATGTTAATGAAATTTATTTTATACATACATCATGATTGATCGAACATAACACAATATATTTCATAAATGTCACCTTCACCTTTGAGACTTTGCACTTATTCAAATTTTACCATTTATGGCATGCAAGTGAATTCGGAGATCCTTCACATCTATAAAAAAATTGAAAAGGATCCTCCACCAAGCACTACTTAGCCTCCTGATAAGTCTTAATGAGCATTGTGAGGTTAAGCACCTTGGAAAGAATTGTAAAGTGTCTTGCAAAAACAAAATGGTCCTTTTATGTATATTTGCAAAGTTTCTAGTTCAAAAGTATGGGCTTTATGTATATTTATGTTATGTTTACCAATTCCATGGTCATGTATATTTTAAATATATTCATATGTATTCTTTCTCAAAGTCTCACTACTACACTTCATTGTTATTTATAAAATTTCTTCTTATGAGAATTGGACCGAAACGATTCAATATTCTATATCCTCCTATGTCTCTCTCTGATAATTGAAATTGAATCTCATCATGGTTAAGTATATTTGCTTCTATACATTATAACACATTACTAGAATGCTTAGACTCATCTCTATTATTCCTTATCTCAATATTCTATCAATTACAAAGCTTCCGCTAGTATACTCCAATTTTTCCCTATATTCTTTCTAATTTTCTAAAAGCTCTCTATAATCCTCTTTCCTCGAATCTATTAACATCTTTTGATAATATCAAAGGGGGCGAAGATAATAAGAAATCACTTAAATCACTTAAAATACTAAATTAATTCAGTAAGCATACATGTAGGGGGAGTTTATATGTAGGGGGAGAATATTTTTAGACAGGAGCTAATATTAAGGGGGAGATCATATTAATGGGAAGATCATGGAGATCTTACGTTCACACTTGTACACACATAGTGTATTTTTCACTATCTCTATAGGATTTGTTCGATTTCTTTTTATAAGGATTTGTTATTATCAAAAGGGGGAGATTGTTGGAGCATGCATTCCGCACTCGTCCGGTTTGAGAATAACAAATCCCGAATGTATTTGATCCTATTTTTTATTAATGGTGTGCAGATAACAGGTGCAAGAATAACATGTTTTCAATTGGAGCAAAATGATATTTTCCAGAAATTTGAGCTATCGGATTTCCGACAGCCCTATCAGATTTCCGACAGCATGTTTATTTGATCTCTGCGCAACGGTTAAGAGCTATCGGATTTCCGATATCGCTATCGGATTTCCGACAGCCCACGATCTTCCAATAACGGCAGGACTTGCAGCAGTTACCTTAGCTAACGGATATCTGACAGTGCTATCGGATATCCGACAGCCCACGTCTCAACCACGACCTCAACACCACGCAGAAACTTCGTTTTAGTGGGACACGTGGCAGCCTCTAGAGATATCGGATTCCGGCGACAGTAGCTATCGGATGGCGACAGCTCTTTTTCTTAAAAGAGTTCAAAACTTCGTGGAATTCAGTTCTTGAGATTTCCAGGCTTTCTTCCAGAGTGCATACAAACCATAAAGCTCAAGAACACCATCAACTCCCATTTGTGCAAAGAAGGATTGAGATTGAAGACGAGATCGGACGCACTTCTACATCAAAGATCATCTCGAGGCTTCAACCTTCCTTTCAGAGATCTGAATTTCTAGGGAGTTGTTCTTTTCATTTTGTATTTCATTCACATTTACTTTTCACTTTGTAATCGTTGTAGAAATTGTAGTCTTGCGTGCGGCGTCTAAGTCCTTGCGCGGCTTAGGGGAAAATCGCTTCCTTGTGCGGAGCGTCCAAGTCCTTGCGTGGCTTGGTAGGAAATCGTGGCCTTGTGTGCTACGTCTAAATCTTGGGAAGATCTAGAGGGTAGGCTTGGGCTTGATCTAGGGAGAGACAAGTGATAGCCTTCCGACCTTGGGAGAGGGATTGGTAAAATCAAAATTATTGAAATTTATATTATCATATTTGTGCATTGATCTTAAGCATTGTTAAGATCATTTTATTGTATGTAAATTTCATGATAAATATAATTATGCTTCTTTCATTAATTGCAAATTTGGTTGCTTAATCTTTAACTTAGAAATTTGTGTTTGGTTTAATACAAAAATTACATTGGTTTGAAATTGTTTACAAGTAATTTTTTTTGGAAAAGTAAAATCTGTTCAAAAAATTATTAAGTAAAAATTATATTTTAAACATACCCTTATTCACCCCCCTCTATGGGCTTCACACGATCCAACACATATGAATGTCCATCGGGAGACAATGGGCATGCAAGGATCTAGTAGCTCAGTATATAACGTACTGTACTCATGCAACTAGTCTCATACCGATCCCAGGACCTTTGGCCATTCGTCGTCTTCACACATTCCCATTTCTCATTCTTCCCCGGCCCCACAAGGACCGCTAAGTAATGGGAAAATGTGTTTGTACTATCGGATCACACAACAAGTGTTGACATATTGTGCTATATATTTACGTGATCTGGAGGAGGATGACAAGCCAGACATCCGGATTGTCCCGACTCCTACTTCTGGATGTGCACCTTCTGCCTTTGGTTTTGTGATCATGTCACCTTCGCATGTTGAAGGGAATGACCCGGATTTGCATACCAAGTTTGTGGTGGATGCTTCCGCCGATATGTTGGAGACTTCCCCCACGGTATATTCATCTACATGTGTAAATTTGATTGCTTTTGAGGAACCCGTGCTTGATTTTTATCCAAGCACCGTTTCTCCTTCTTCTATGCAGAGTACCATGGCGGAATCTGTCAAAATTGTTGATGATGCACCGCAGGTTGAGGTGTATGATCCATGTGTTATGACATATCTCATGGAGGAGGACAACCTTCTAGGTGATGATGATTCTTTCGCATCACCGGTGGAAGATGTCCAAATCATAGGTGAGGCCGCTGTAGATTCCACTGAGCCTTGTAGCACTGTCAAAGATTATGTCAGCATTTCTCTGCCCATGGGGAGTGAGACCGGGACCACTCCCCCAATTAGTGTTCCTTTTAGTTTTACTTCTATTTTATTACTTGATCCCATTTCTTTATCCAAGCCTGTGTGGGTTGTGCGATTACAGGTACCCATGGAGGACTTGCTTCTTCCACCAGTCGTTGGCTTCCTGCTAGGTGAGGATATTTTTTGTGAGAGGAGTGAGGATTTGCCTAACTCTTCTTACATGCTCTTCCCTCTACCTGTGAAGCGCAGGTATGAATATTTTGGTAGAGTGGTGACTGTCTTGTCCCCGTATTTGTACCCATTACCGAAGCGGAGGATGTAGTGTTGCCTTTTTCTTTTCTGTTTCATAAGCCAATAAGCTAATATTGCAATTTTTTATAATAAGTCGTGTTGGGATGACAGTAACCCCAGTAATTATCTAGGAGTAGGAGTAGATTTAATTTAGTGATAATCGTCTTGTGATGGTGCTTCTTGACTGTCGGGTTTGGCTTGCAAGAATTAGTTCATTGTTGTTGTCGCTCTCAGATTTTGTTGCCTTCATGTTCGTGTATACTCTCGTTGTGTTTCATTTTGTGGTCATAGCGATTTTAATCCAAGAGGGTGCACAGTGCTGATTTTACAGATCGCCCAATCCGGGATCGTGCGCCTGCAAAAATCACACGATCGTGCATTTTTGGGGATTAAAATCCATGGTTGGCCCATTCTGATCCGCGCTCTAGGTTATTTTTGTTGGATCTTACGGCGCCCTTAGAGGGGTGAATAAGGGAATAAAATTCTTTCTATAATTTTCAAGATAATTACTAAATTGTTTTATAATGAAAGAGATTGAAATAAACAATTTAGATTTAGAATTGAAAACTTAGAACACAATATAATAGAGATTACACCAAATGATAGAAATCAAGTAAACACAAAAGAGACATGATTATATTATATGAAAAAGTGTTTACATAAATTTGATTTCTATATCGCTAGAAATCGGAGGCGTACAAATGTAAATTTCTTTTTGTTTACCAATCCTTCTCCCAAGGATCGGAAGGCTATCACTTGTCTCTCCCTAGACCAAGCCCAAGCCTATTCTCTAGATCTTCCCAAGATCTAGACGTAGCACACAAGGCCACGATTTCCCACCAAGCCACGCAAGGACTTGGACGCTCCGCACAAGGAAGCGATTTTCCCCTAAGCCACGCAAGGACTTAGACGCTCCGCACAAGGAAGCGATTTTCCCTACCAATACAAAGTAAAATGTATATAAATGAAAATACAAGATAAAATAAGAACTCCCTAGAAAATCAGATCTCTGAAAGGAAGGTTGAAGCCTCGAGATGATCCTTGATGTAGAAGCGCGTCCGATCTCGTCTTCAATTTCAAACCTTCTCAGCATAAATGGGAGTTCATGAGGTTCTGGAGCTCTCTGGATGGAATGCACTCAGGAAGGGACTTAGAATCTTCAGAGCCTTGAATGCACGAACAAAAGGAGCCAATTTATAGAATTTCGCTGTCGCCTGGGCGACATCAGCTGTCGGAAATTTCCCACAGCGCAAAACTGCCGATCGTGGTGCTGTCGTGGGCAGTTGTTGTAACCTCCGAGCTGTCGCCTGGGCGACATCGATGTCGGATTTCCGACAGCTCAAAACTGCCTTTCGTCGTGCTGCCGTGGAGGGAAGTAGTTGTAACTTCTCTGCTATCGCCTAGGCGACAGCGGCTGTCGGAATTTTCCGACAGTGAAATTTCCCATATTCAAATTTAGCTCCAGCATGTAGATTGAGTCGTTCTCATCTCTGAAATGGGGTGCCACGTTCTGTAACTCTTCCTGGATTGAAAGTTATGGCCATTTTAAAATCAGCATACAAAACTCATCCAACCTGAGACTTGTCGTTCTCGGATCATGCCCATGAACGAGGACTTGTCTCCTCATTGAACCTGTACAACCTGGCCACTATAAACACACAAAATACTAGATCAAATACATCATGGTATTTGTTATTCTCAAACCAAGAGATGCGGAAAGCAAGCTCCAACAATCTCCCCCTTTTGATAATAACAAATACCCATATGAGAAATTAGTGAGTTTATAGATAAGTGTGATAAAAGATATGCATGAATAAAAGGTTTACTGCGTGATAGATTTTACTCCCCCTAAATATCTATGTCACTAGATTTCTCATTTTATTCTCCCTCTTTTGTTATTACCAAAAGTGGGTTGTCATGATCGAGCAATATCACTCCCTCTACATAGACGCTTTCCATGAAAACTTTTTAATATACTCCCCCTAAATTGTATTCTCCCCCTATATGTATGCTCCCCCTAAATTTTATAATTAATTGCAATGGTGCATTCTGAAAAATTGAGATTAGTAAGAGATTTCTTGAATTTATATTTCTCTCCTTTTTTTGATATTATCAAAAGTTATTTTGAAATAAAGAATGAATAATTATGAAGAAATAATAAATATGGGAGTATATAAGAGTAATAGATTTTATGTCGAGAAGAAAAATAGGATGCAATCAAAAGCTTGTTAAATACTACTTGTGGAGAAAAATATAGGCATGATGTAACATAAAGTAGTAAGCAACATAGCTAACATGATAAAGTAAGCATTCTATTTTAAGATACCACTTGCTTAAAGGAAAACACAGTGTTAAAAATAATAAGCACTCTTAAGCATAAACAACATTTTAGAAGATAAAACCATATAAAGGATAATGAGTTTTAAATTTGAAAAGTTGATGTTTGAGTTAAAGATTGAAGAGATGCTATTCCATTAAGATAAAAAAAATTGCAAGCATGATTTCATAATATCAAGAAAAGATACACAAACTACAATGTAATAAAATTTTCATTTCAAGTAAACATAAACATTGTAGCGGTCATGCTTTGTTATCTAGTGCATTTACTTAAGTTTGTAGAGATTTGAGTAGATGAGCATTAGGATCCAATTCTCATGAGTAGAAGTTTTATGAAAGATAATGACGTGTACAAAGTAGTGTTTTGATAAAGTATACAAGTGAATCAATCAAAAACACATGACATATATAATGAAATAACACAACATTAAAATACACAAATAATATTACTTCCACACTATTTCAATGCACATGAATAAATAGTACAACTACCAAGGTGCTCTGCACACATAATGCTTATTAAGACTTATCAGGGTGCAAAGTAGTGCTTGGGGGATCACTTTTATACTTATTAGCTTTATTTTCAATTTTTTTTGTGATCCGGTGTACAAAAGAGAAGTGGTGTATAAATTGTTTGCTACAAGACACTTTACAATTCTTAGCCAAGGTGCTCAACCTCACAATGCTCATTAAGACTTATCAGGAGAGTGAGTAGTGCTTGGTGGAGTTTTCCTTGTCATTTATTATTTGCTTTTTAGTTTAGTGACTAAGGACTCCGAATTCACTTGTTTTGCAAACATAGCATTTTAAACCACATTTCTCTAAAGAATAAGATCATGAAAGACAAAGAATTGTAATAACCAATTCAATGTTGTGTAGGTAATCCATTTAGGCATTTTAATTATTTACGTTATTACATTACACAATCATGTAAGAATAAGATTGTAAACACATGTAGGTTATCAAAAATAAGTGAGTGAATGAATCATTATCAAACATAATACATTACTCATACTTAGAGGCATGCTAAACATTTCTACACATGTTTATCTACAATCAATTTCATTGCACATAACAAGATAATTCTCAAGGCATGACAAATACAAAACAATGTTTTTAAGAAACTTGAAAGTTAAATTAAACATTGTATTTAATCTTTAATTGATATAATTAATCATCCATCCTTGACAATGGCAATGAATAACAATCAGTTTTTATTTTATTTTATTTTTTTTTATAAATTTTTGAATTTTTTTTATATATGCACAAAACAATAAACACACATACAGAAAAACATATTTTGTTCTTTGAAATTGTTTTGTAATTTTGTATTTGTTTATATATATATATATATATATTCTCTGGAACTCATAGAAGTCTTTAATAGCCCTTTCAGTAAATGATATTCTATGCCAGAGAAATAAACAAAAATAATGTATGAGAAAATACATATATATATATATATATTTAAAAGAAATAAAATTTTGTTTTAAAAGGAATAAAAAGATAAACTTTTTACAAACACACAAAATATTAAAATAATACCAGAAATAATTCAAAACACAAAAAAAATATTTTGGAGCAAAGGAGCTAACGTCGGGCATTAACTTCTTAACGCCAAAACAGAACTGCATTTCTTGATGTTTTGAAAAATATTTTTCTCAATTCATTTGTATTATAAAGAGACCTTCCTTCTATTGAAATTTCAGAGTATATTGATTAGATTTGAAGGCTCTTTTAGCATGTATTTGGTGATTTTTCAAATACTTGTGTTTGGTAAAATCATTAAAGCTCGAAATATTAAAATATGCAAACACATGATGCAATGTTAGAATAAAAAATATGCATGATTTATGTATAAAGAGTGAGATAATTTTCATGCAATGAATATAATATAAGTATATCTAAGATCAAGATACCTTAACTACATGACTACACTCTAGCCCCGTACTAAGTGACGGATGGGCATGGGGAGCTGCACACATGCCGTAGGTTGGGGTGTTAATCCCATATGCACACAATCCTACGCCCTCGCTATTGTGAGACACATGTCATAGGTTAATGATTATGGATATACTAAGCGTTTTAGTCTAAGGATTGATTCATAAAACATGAGTTTGTTTTAGTTTTAGAACATATAGTAGATTTTGAAATCACAATGTACTCATGAATTTTAAAGTTCAAATTTCTCTACCTTTAGCATGTCACTATATTGATAATCCTAACATAAACACTAAATTGAGCATATACAAAGAGGTGCGGCTAGGATAATGAATTTGGATGTTATGCAAAATATGCTAAATTTATATAATTGGTTTGCATGTAATCAATTTTAGAGTTTTGAAAATTTATAGACCTAGAATGAAGTGACAATTCTATTTGATTTCATCTTGTTGATACCAAGTTAATTCATAGGTCTAAAGATAATGATATACATGCAAACAATAAAGATGCACATCACACACACAAAACAAGATATGAAACTATAATACTAATTGCAATCATATATTTCATAATTCCTAAGGTTGATAGAATTAGTTGATTTAAGATAGGTCTTGATGGATCATGAATTATGATATATGATTATAATGAATTTTAGCATAGGATATTAATAGATCATGGTAGTGATTGTGAAATCATATTTATCATTTTTGAAAATTTTCTTTTGATTTTAATTTTTAGAAATTAGACTAAACAAATACAAGGTATTTGACAATAATGATAGTAAAAATAATTTTTCAGAGAAATCAGAATTTTTTTTTAGGAAAATATGTTACCGCCAGCGTTAGTGATAATGCCTGGCGTTAGCAACAAAGTTACTATATTTGATTTAAAACACATTATTTTTGATATTATTTGATTCTGATTTTTCTCGATTATGATTTTCAATATATGGGCTATTATATGCAGCAACGAAAAATAGACAAATATGCAATTAGTTGCGCATTTAATATTTTAGCCTAAGACCCCTAAAAATCCATTTAAATCCAATTTTGAAAGTAATTTCATTAGTCTTGATAATATCATTTAGAAAATTTAGCATTCAATTTATAATGATAATATAAGACATTTATAGGCAAAGGATTTAAAAAGGATAAAACAAAAAGAAAGATAGATCACTTAAAAATTATGACTTTATGTTTAATTTAATTCAATTTTGATTTGATAAACATTAGGCTTAAAATGTAAAAGTCATATTTCATAATATATCTAAGTGACCTTAGCGTGTTGGCTCAAAAATAAGAAAACAAACAAAAGAAAAAACAATTAAGCATATCATGAAGTAGAGAATTGATATTTCATTTTTAATTGTTTCTACTTCATGCAAATGATAGGATACTAATGAATAAGAAATTTAGGTATCCAAAGGGGACCATGAGGGATGGTTCCTTTGGGTACCCAAATACGACATGATGATTTCTTAGGAGACAAGGATAAATGAGCCCTTTCTATTAAAGTTGATGTGTCATTTTTCTTTAAGGGTCTCCATTCATACCTTGGTTGTTTATCTTTAAAATTCATATTATGATTATGTGACATCTTTATATGATTGTATTTGTTTGAAAAATAATTCATTTGAGATTTATGCTTATTCAAATTATTTTTCAAAATAGATTGATGTTGATAATCATAATGAATTTTATTATATGGATTCTTTGAAAATTTATAAGAGTGATTGTCTTTCTTTAGAATTGAATGTTGAAAGAGTGAGTTACAAAATGTTTTAAATGATTGGTCCTTATTTAGATGATTTTCATTTCCACTCTTTCTTATAGACATACTCTTATAATATGAAGTTAAGCTTTTAGACTTTTGAAATTTGATAAACTAGAAAAAAGAGATTTTTCATTATATGAAATTTTTTGAATAAACATTTTTAATGATTCTAGTTTATCCTTTAAATTATCATTTTCTTTTATCAATTTTTCATTATGTTCTTTTGAAATTAAAAGTCCTTTTTCTAAAACCTTGAGTTCTTCTTTAAAAGAATTATAATCAAAACAAGGTTTAGCATTTTCAATTAAAGAGCATGAACAAGAATTTGAAACATCAATATAAGATTCTACTTTAGTGTTTGCTTTTAAAGTTTTATTTTCTAAACGTAATTTGGAATTAGCATGTTTCAACTTTGAAATTTTACGTTTAGCAAATTTAAGCACACGAAATGTAGAAATAGAATTAGTTACTAAAAGAGAAGATTTAGATTTTTCTTACCTTGCTATAGTTTCCGTCTTCTCTTTTGCTTGATGTTTTGCCATCAACTGAGTCCAATATTGTGACGTTGTCTTCTTCATCTTTCTCTTCCAAACAAGAGTGTCCATCATCCTTTCCGCTTGATGCGCATTATATGGATCCATCCTTTGTGTAGCTTTCTTGAATATTTGCATAGGCTTGCATATTCTCCGGTTCTTGTGAATGTTCCGTACCTGTAGAAGGAGAATCATAAGTTCTTTCAAGAAAACTCCAAATTTCATATGCGGTAGGTAAAGTATAAATAAGTTTGAAAATATTTTGGTCTAACGCACAAAATATACTATTCATAGATTTTGCATTTAAAATAATTTCGTTTCTAGTTAGTACGCTAGATGGCTTTTTAATAGTAATATTCCAAACTTTTTCATCTAAGGCCTTAAGAAAATTTGTCATTAATATTTTCCACCCTTTAAAATTTTTGCCCATAAATAAAGGTGGTGATAATATTTTTTTCATTTATATTAGAATTTTCCCCACTAGTAGAAGCGAGATCATGATCAAGAGACGCCATTATTCCCGGTTGTTAAGCCGATTTGGAATAACCTTCCTCTGATACCAATTGTTGGATCTTACGGCGCCCTTAGAGCGGGGGTGAATAAGGGAATAAAATTCTTTCTATAATTTTCAAGATAATTACTAAATTGTTTTATAATGAAGGAGATTGAAATAAACAATTTAGATTTAGAATTGAAAACTTAGAACACAATATAATAGAGATTACACCAAATGATAGAAATCAAGTAAACACAAAAGAGACATGATTATATTATATGAAAAAGTGTTTACATAAATTTGATTTCTATATCGCTAGAAATCGGAGGCGTACAAATGTAAATTTCTTTTTGTTTACCAATCCTTCTCCCAAGGATCGGAAGGCTATCACTTGTCTCTCCCTAGACCAAGCCCAAGCCTATCCTCTAGATCTTCCCAAGATCTAGATGTATCACACAAGGCCACGATTTCCCACCAAGCCACGCAAGGACTTGGACGCTCCGCACAAGGAAGCGATTTTCCCCTAAGCCACGCAAGGACTTAGACGCTCCGCACAAGGAAGCGATTTTCCCTACCAATACAAAGTAAAATGTATATAAATAAAAATACAAGATAAAATAAGAACTCCCTAGAAATTCAGATCTCTAAAAGGAAGGTTGAAGCCTCGAGATGATCCTTGATGTAGAAGCGCGTCCGATCTCGTCTTCAATTTCAAACCTTCTCAGCATAAATGGGAGTTCATGAGGTTCTGGAGCTCTCTGGATGGAATGCACTCAGGAAGGGACTTAGAATCTTCAGAGCCTTGAATGCACGAACAAAAGGAGCCAATTTATAGAATTTCGCTGTCGCCTGGGCGACATCAGATGTCGGAAATTTCCGACAGCGCAAAACTGCCGGTCGTGGTGCTGTCGTGGGCAGTTGTTGTAACCTCCGAGCTGTCGCCTGGGCGACATCGATGTCGGATTTCCGACAGCTCAAAACTGCCTTTCGTCGTGTTGCCGTGGAGGGAAGTAGTTGTAACTTCTCTGCTGTCGCCTGGGCGACAGCGGCTATCGGAATTTTCCTACAGTGAAATTTCCCATATTCGAATTTAGCTCCAGCCTGTAGATTGAGTCGTTCTCATCTCCGAAATGGGGTGGCACGTTCTGTAACTCTTCCTGGATTGAAAGTTATGGCCATTTTAAGATCAGCATACAAAACTCATCCAACCTGAGACTTGTCGTTCTCGGATCATGCCCATGAACGAGGACTTGTCTCCTCATTGAACCTGTACAACCTGGCCACTATAAACACACAAATGACTAGATCAAATACATCATGGTATTTGTTATTCTCAAACCAAGAGATGCGGAAAGCAAGCTCCAACAATTTTGCGGATCGGCATTTTCTTCGTCTCCGCTACTCCTTGTCACCATCTACGTTGTTCCTTGTCTCCACCGCCGATCTCCCTTCATCCCTCTCTCAAGCTCGATCGAGGTTCGCCATGGGGCTGAAGCTGCAGTTCCGCAGGAATGTGTGAGGTGCTGGAGCAATTGTTCCTCGTCTATTCGAGATCTCCACTGCGGAGATGCTCACTTTCAAAGCTCGAAAAGAACGCACTAGGTATGAGACCTTGAGGGAGAAAGAGCTCCTCGATTTTTATTTTGTCTCTTTCTTGGAACTTGAGTCCATCGACCTCGACGTGGCGGTGAGACGACTTCTTCAGGTGGGTTCGTGGTCGAACCTATTCTCCATTACAGATGATGGGTACGCCGAACTCACCCTTGAATTCCTCTCCACACTCCGTTGTCATGAGGCGGTTTATGCTGGGATTTACACCCAGGCCGAACTCGAGAATATGGATGTACTCACCCGTACTCATGATTTCCCCATGGGTGTCTCTCCCAGCAAATTCTGGCAGACGATCACAAAAAGGCACGCACCATATGAGGCTCATGCCGCTAAGTCCACATCTATCATCTCCCCCGCATTGCGCTGCGTGCAACACTTGATCGGTCATTCCATCAATGCTCGAACAATGAGTCACGTCGTAGCGGCATGGCAGGACCTCCTTTACCTCTACAGCATGCATCAGTAGGTTCCCTTGCATCTTGGTTGGGTGCTCGCCCAATACCTCCTTCACCAGGCATCGTATATGCCATTGAAATTAATTGGTGTGGCGCATTACGTATCCAGGATCACCAAGGGCCTTGGCATCATGGAGGGTGCACCCCGGATGGCGGTTACGACTGCGGGTCACGGGATCACCCTGGGCATGATGTAGGCTTTCAAGCTTGTGTCGATAGTGCAGTCAGGTCGTGGCTTCATCTTTGTTCTTCGTGGGAGAGGATCTGCGGATATGGAGGAGTCCTCTAAAATTCCTGAGGCTAGTTCTTCGGCGAGTTCAGCGCGTCCTGCCTATGCTGCTCCTGGGCCATCTACCTCTACTCGTCAGAGGCGTGCTCCCAGGAAGGCCGAGGAGGAGGGCAGTCATGCAGTTGCCGAGCGTCTTTCTTTGCTGGAGTAGTCTAGGTCGATCCAGCATGACTACTTTGGGCGGATTGGGGCTTATCTTGGCCTTGATCCTCCACCTGTTGATCCTCTTTGGATATGCTACCAGTGGAAGAATCGTCCCCCTCCTCCTGATGCTCCCTCTGGTTATTCCCCTCCTTCATGATGCGGTCTCTTGCTGGTTCTTGTTTTGCTTCTCCGGGTGGTTTATTAGCAGCAGTTGTTGCTGTTTTTATTTGTTTTTTAAAGAATAATTTTTGGTAAACAATTTGTGATGTACTTTATTCTGCTGGGGCTTCATCCCCAGAGTGGTTTGGACTAATTCTATGCTATCTTCCCCTTGCTAAGAGATTATTTTGTGCATATGTGTGATGTTAGCGTAATTTAATTCGATTGAGATATTTTATGCTATGTTTTCACTTATATTGTTTGGTGGTAGTTGCTCCTTTCTACAGGTGGATGCTCCTCTATGTGGGCTAGTTCCCTATATCAAATTAGCGTCAATCTTCTGTATGCTCTTTTTTGAGCATGGGTAACGCTTCCTCCTTCATCCTCATTTTAATTTCGTGCTTAAAGTATATTCATATCCTGCACTTTATTTATGTTTGGGAGTTGGGAGTATGATGTGTGTACCTGTGCACACACTCAAAGCACAGCATACTAGAATTTTATTTTATTTTTCTTAGGTCATTTCTTTGCACACCATGCACTCGCTTTAGCTCGCACTTAATCGCTAGTGTGTCTTGAGTAGATGTTTCTCTTTTGTGCATACGGTAAAATAATGGTGTTGGCTTAGGATTTTGAGGTAGAGTAGTACGAAACTCATGTAGTGCTCCTAATCGAGTGCTCATGTGCTGTGTAGAAATAGTGTATGTTTACTTTTTCTGTGTACTCATGAAATTATATTATTTCTATTAGTGTAAATATTGTTTATATTACTCAAAAGTGGTGAATCAGGTGGAATCAAACAGTAGCATATGGAGGTGTGTGGACTTCACTAGCCTCGTATTGCTCGAGTCGGGAGGATGGATCATCTCTCTAGGTGGCTAAGTACTTGCCCCACGCGACTCTCGAAGCATTTGTGCATGATTAGTCGAGCATGAGCGTGATGTAGGCCATTATTTTGGCCCGGTTGAGCTTCGTATCATTCCTAGCGTCTACCCTCGTTAGCCCCTTTGTGCCTACCCTTCTCTTGATTCAGCTCCACTTTCATCTCGCTAATGTCTATTAGATAATCCTAGTCGCACACCCATTTTGAGCTTTATTTTGCACTTCGTGTTTATTTTTGTGGTGGTGTGATACGGTGACCTATTTTTGAGAAATTGTGGCTATGCTTATTGTTTATATGCTGAAATGAAAAAGAAAGAAGAAGAAGAAAAAGAGAAGTTATAAATGAAAAGGAGAAAGTTGTGTAAAAATTTGTGGAAAAGAGATAGTTTAATTGTTGATCTTTTTATCATTGTTGTTATTTAGAGTGGGCGGTGCATGCACCCATGTATTCAAATCTAAGTTTGGGGGTGCGGTGCACTCGCACGTGTTTTGGGGGTTGATAAGATCTCTGTTTGTATATGCTCTGTGGGTTTAGTGCGTGAGCCTTCCTTTTTATCACTTGTTTACCTCACCTAAACCCAAGCACCATTTTTATCCTTAAGTCCTACGGATTCGCGCTCGAGTCATGCTAGAAACGTGGAGAGAGTGTGAACAGGCAAGCATATGGCCCTGACATTGGTGGATTCCTTTGGTGGTGGTCTGGATTCTCAGTCCTTGGCAATGCGCCACTGAGTGGCCCGTCTGCTTTCTTCCTTTACGTGACTGATTGATTCACCTTGATTCCGCTTTTGAGTAAAAATAATATTTTGATACGCTATGCGAAATATATAAATTACGTAGTATAGTTAAAAAGTTTGTCTACTATATTTTCTATGGGCGTGAGTATTAGATTTCTCGTAGTACTCTATTTTGCAATTACTAAGCCAGCTAGTTATTTTGTAGTCCACAGAAAGATGATTTGCTCAGGACGAGCAAATGGTTAAGTCTGGTGGTGTAATGAGTCTGGATTATATAGGGTTTTTCGGACTCATCTGGGCCTGTTTTCTTACTCGTGCACTACACTTTTAGTTGTAAAACGCTCATATTTGCCTTGGTTAGAATTGTACACTTAGTGCACTGTTGTCGCCCATCGTGGTATGCAATTGCGCATTCCAAGCTGGGGGTATGTCTTTGGGGGCTCCCCATGCCTGTTCTTGCTTTTATTGTGGATGTTATTTATGTTTCCTGTGCAGTAGGAGCTTGGGTTTTGAATGTGTGCAGGTGCATTATGCCCATGAGCTAAGCATTGCAGTCTGGATAAATCGCACGACCGTGTGATTATTGTTAACGTGCGATCGAGGTGATCGTGCGATTTACTCAGAACTCTATGTGATGATGCTCATCGTGCATTTTCTTAACGCACGATTGAATCCAATCGTGCCTGAAGGTAATCGCACGACCTACCTGAATGCCATCAAAATATGAGCCCTGTCCTACCACATGCATTTTTGGTCGCGTATGAGCATGCCGCTCGAGCATGAACAAAAATGCATGACCTTCCTATAGCTCCAAGCATTGTTCGTCTCTTTAAATCGCACGATCCAAATGCACGATCGTGCATTTTGGTCGTGCATTTCTTAAATTAACGCCTCTATTTAAGCGCGTGGGTTTTTTGAACTAGGATCGGATTCCAGAGTCGTGACCCGTCGGGAGGAACGGGAAAAGCTCTAGTTTCGCCCAACTTAGCTCCATCTTGGGAGAGGAGTTCCTGCCACTGTTTCTCTGCAAATCTTCGGCTAGGACTTCATCTATGGCCACTGTCATCATCGCTAACTCTCAAGCTTCATTTCAAGACATTTCTCACCGCATTTGGGAAGTTCTCCATCGAGGTTGCTACCGGCAGAGATCCGTGAAGAAGACGGGTCAATAGAAGGAAGTGACAGCCCTTCCGTACACCGGACGTCAGCCGTAGACCGAGCTCGGACAAGGCTTAACAACCCTTGATTCCTACCGTGAATCCCGACAAGACTTCATGCGCTCTGTTGTATCACTTTCCTCCTTCCTTTATTATAGTGTGGATAATGAATTTGTGGGATGTTGTTGTGATGTGTAAAAACCCTAACATTGCTTCATTATGTTAATCATGTCTATGTGGTTAATCTTGTGGTTTTTACCTTAGTGGTGTGCCTATTTTTCATCCTTGTGTTGCAGGCTGTTGTGTTTGTGCCATCCTACCAATTGCTAGGAGCGTGCTTGGCGACGAGGTTGTTGCGACCCTCATTGTTCTTCCATCCACCCCATCAACCATTTGGGTAATCCACCCAAGCGACGCGGAGAAGGCGACCCACATTTTATTTCTTGTTTGTAGCGTAGGAACCCAATCATAAAACCCCCATTTGGTTCGTATTGCACTTACAATTCTTTTTCTAAATAAGGAACTCAGACCCCCTACTTGCACTCCTCAAGAGATCGATACTTTGGTACTTACTCCCATCTTTATTACTTGAGCGACTGGTGCACTTGTTGTCTACGCATCACTAACTAACCTCCTACCTCAGGTCATAAGAATCCTACCTCAAAAGCTCTGGATGGTTTCCTATCTCAGGTCACATAGGACCCTACAACTCTGATGCTCTGGCTAGCCTACTACCTCCAGTCACACAGGACCCTGCAACTCAGAAGCTTTGGATAGCCTCCTACCTCAGGTCACAGAGACCCTACAACTCAGATTCAACAAATGAATCTTACAGCTAAGATCTTAGAGAGATCTAATGGCTATACAAGTTTTGTGTGAAATTTTCCAAGATCTAGGAGTGAGCAGGAATTGTACAACTAAAAGTTATAGCCAAACAACCAGAAGCACATGAAGCAAACACAATCATTATTGATCAAACAAAATTCTTCATTACAGGGCGAGGTATACATGGCAAGACATGATTTCGCCAGTACACAAAAACAGAAGAGAAAATACAACTGAAAGATAACCAGCGGTCTGCCTGACTAAGACCGCCTGACCGCGCGACCTGACAGTTCGCTTGACTAGAAGACGAGACCGCCCGAACTGCCTGCCAGCGACTTGAACAACATCAACTGAGAACCACGCGAACTCCCGAACTCCACTGATCCTCCCGAACTCCAGCAACCAGCACTGCAAGTCGCGAGACTGCCCGAACACCTTCAAAAAAGGAGATGACCGCTGCTGCTCGCACAATCCGTAGAAGCTGCACAAAAGAAGTTCAATCAGCAAGACCGACCGGTCACGAGAAATGAGACCGCAAGAACTAGCCGCGAGTTCTACTCACACTTGGTGCGATTATTTTGCTACTACAGTGGCTCCTATTTATAGGCGTGAGACCTGATCCAGTCACCACCCTATGAGATAGAGTCACCTCCCCTTGATCGCTCGACCAAACCGGTCAACCCGCTCGATCAGCAAAAGATCCTCCTGCTTAGTGAGCTCGCCGACTTCACGAAGAAGCCACGCGATCAAGAAAACTCGCCCGGTCATGATGCTCACCACCTGTGTTCGCCACCCGACCTCCCCCAAAGACCGCGAACACACCAGGCCGACTAGGACAACATCCCGCCAACTCGACCAAAAACACCTGTGACCGCATATACCAGCAGATCGTCGAAGGACCAGCTATGCGAACACAAATAGGAGACCGCATATACCAGCAGATCGCCAAGGACCAGCTTATGCGAACTCAGAAGAGGAGACCGCGCGACTAAGAAGACCTTAGTACGCGCGCACCACAAAGAAATCAGACAGCCACCAGACCGGACTACCCCCACCACGCGATCACAAGCACCAGATCGCGAGATTACTCCAGCTCGCCACGCGGTCACACTACCAGACCACGCGGCCTCACCTCGGCACCCTTGGACAGAAGAATGGCGGTCACGCTGAATAGCCCGCGGCTAGACCAGACAGGTTAGACCGCCAGAAGAGACCGCAAGACCGTGCAGTCAGACCAGACCGCGCGGTCTCCCCCCAGACCGCCAACTTCACAAACTTCCACTTCAACATTTTCAACACTCCCCCTTGAAGTGGGAAGTTGAAAACAGCCCCAGTAAACTCCTTAGCCGAGTAAACGGCCCCTTCGCCAGTGCCTTTGTGAAGATGTCAGCAACGTTGTCCTGACTCCGAACATGCTCGACCGAAAGAGACCCCTCCAGCACCTTCTCACGAATGAAATGATGCTCGATCTCAATATGTTTGGTCCTCGCGTGACAAACTGGATTAGTAACCAGTTTGAGAGCACTCTCATTGATGCTGCGGAGCAGAGTCGGACCCCGAACCTCCTTATGGACATCTCCAACCAACCTCCTAAGCCAGATGGCTTCTTGAGCTGCCAAGGCCGAAGCCTTGTATTCCGCTTCCGTGGTTGAGACAGACACGGAATCCGCTTCTTGCTGCACCATGATATAGTTGTGGGGCCCTCCATGAAGACGTATCTGTTGGAGCATGCGTTTCGCACTCTTCCGGTTTGATAATAACAAAGTCCCATTTAATGGTGTACAGGTAACAGGTCTGAGATGTTCACAATTCTGCTGGAGCTCAATTTGAGTGTATGAAAATTTTGGATGTCGGAATTTTCCGACAGCTGATGTCGCCCAGGCGACAGCAGAGAAGTTACAACAACTTCCCCCACGGCAACATGACGAACGGCAGTTTTGAGCTGTCGGAAATCCGACAGCGATGTCGCCCAGGCGACAGCTCGGAAGTTACAGCAACTGCCCGCACGACAGCACTACGAGCGGCAGTTTTGCGCTGTCGGAAATCCGACACCGATGACGCCCAGGCGACAGCTCGGAGGTTACAGCAACTGCCCGCACGACAGCACTACGAGCGGCAGTTTAGCGCTGTCGGAAATTTCGACAGCTGATGTCGCCCAGACGACAGTGAATTTCTATATATTGGCTCCTTTTGTTCGTGCATTCCAAGCATTGAGAATTTCAAGTCCCTTCCTGAGTGCATACGAACCAGAGAGCTTCAGAACCTTATCAACTCCCATTTGTGCTTAGAAGGTTTGAGATTGAAGACGAGATCGGGCGCGCTTCTACATCAACGATCATCTCGAGGCTTCAACCTTCCTTTCAGAGATCTGAATTTCTAGGGAGTTGTTCTTTTCATTTTGTATTTTCATTTATATACATTTCATTTTGTATTGGTAGGGAAATCGTCTCCTTGTGCGTGACGTCTAAGTCCTTGTGTGGCTTAGGGGAAAATCGCTTCCTTGTGTGGAGCGTCCAAGTCCTTGCGTGGCTTGGTGGGAAATCGTGGCCTTGTGTGCTACGTCTAGATCTTGGGAAGATCTAGAGGATAGGCTTGGGCTTGGTCTAGGGAGAGACAAGTGATAGCCTTCCGATCCTTGGGAGAAGGATTGGTAAACACAAATTGTAAAAGGGTTATTTTCATATTTGTGTCTTGATCTTAAGCATTGTTAAGATCATATTATTTGTATGTGAATTTCATGATTATAAAATTATCACTTTTTCTTTAATTGCAAATATGGTTGTTTAATCTTTAACTTAGAAATTTGTGTTTGAATTAATTCAAAAATTACATTGGTTTGAAACGTTTATAAGTAATTTTTAGAAAAGTAAAATTTGTTTTAAAATTCTTAAGTAAAAATCGTAATTTTTAAAAAGGCCCTTATTCACCCCCCCCCCCCCCCCCTCTAAGGGCGCCACAAGATCCAACACGTGGTATCAGAGCGAGGTTACTCCAAAACGGTTTTACCACCGGGAGTAATGGCGCACAACGATCACGCGTTCGTTGAGGGGAAAGGAATTAGTAGGCCACCACTTTTTACGGTCACGGACTATAACTATTGGAAAACCCGAATGCGGTATTTTCTAATAGCTCTCGACATGGAAGTTTGGAATATGGTCGAGACGAGTTATACTTCCCCAACATATGATGTAGGAAATGTAACAATGGACAAACCCAAAGACAAGTGGGATGACAATGATAAATTAAAATGCAAAAACAATGCAAAAGCCATGAATGCTTTATTTTGCGCACTAGATCGCACTGAATTTAATAGAGTTTGTGCTTGTGATACTGCATATGAAATTTGGAATCTTTTAGAAATCACTCATGAAGGTACTTCGCAGGTAAAAGATTCAAAGCTATTTCAACTGGAGTCAGAGTTCGAAAGATTCAAAATGGAGGTGGATGAAGAAATTGATACAATGTACACACGATTCACTAAAAATCGTGAACGATTCAAAGGTGTTGGGTAAGGTTTTCTCCAATGGAGATTTAGTAACGAAAATCTTAAGATCACTTCCCCCGAAGTTCAATCCTAAAGTGACTGCAATTTTTGAGTCACATGATCTTAAGACCTTACAATTGGAGAGTCTCATTGGGAATCTAAAAACCCATGAAGTGGAGTTGGAGATTCAAAGCCAAGAGTACAATTTGGAGCCCAAAAAGAAGAGCTTGGCGTTGAAATCTAAAAAGGAAATTGAAAGTGAGACTGAAGAAAGTGAGGAAGATGAAGAAGGACTGTTTGTGAGGAACTTTAAGAAGTTTATGGGAAATCCGGAGAGGAGAAATTCATTTAAAAGATTTTTCAAAAAGAACGATTTTGCCTACCAAAAAGGCAAAGGAAAAATGAGAATGAAGAGGAGCGTCCGCTACCGGAGTGCAACCATTGCAAGAAGATTGGTCATATCAGAAGCAAGTGCCCAAAGTATCTGAAAGAGCAAAAAGCAAAGAGGCACGATAAAAGTTACAAGAAGAAAGTGTTAAAGGCAGAGACTTGGGATGATTCTTCGTCTGGTGAAGAAAGTGATTCCTCAACACAGGAGGAAGAGGAGGCAAATGTCTGCTTGATGGGGAAAGGAAATGCGTCATCTGACGACGATTGCAGTGTCCAAAGCGACACTGAGGTAACTCCTCCATCTTATGATGATTTATATTCTGAATTTATGAAAACTTGCAAATTTTTGGATAAAAGTCAAAAGGAAATCGATTTCTTAAAATGTGAAAACAAAGTTCTTTTGAAAGTAAATAAAAAGTTATCAAATGATTTGAAATCTATTGGGAACGAGAAGGAAATTTGTCAAGAGTGTGATCACTCTTCGACAAGGATAAAAGAACTTGAAAACACTATTTCTAAGTCCGATCAAAAAATTGATCAACTTCTAAAAGAGAAAAAGGACTTAGAAAAAGTTGTTAAAACCTCTCATTCTCAATTAGAGAATTATAAGAAAAGTGTTGCAAATAGATGTGGCATGATAGTAAAAGAAAATTCAATTTTAAAGTCCTAAGTAAATGAGTTGAACATGGCAATTGGAAAATTTGGTGTTGGAAAAATCTCTGGATATGCTTTTAGCCAACCAATGCCATGTGACAGCAAAATTTGGGCTAGGATACGTTTCTGGAAGCTCTGGAAGCTATCGAAAATTTCCGACAGCTGCTGTCGGAACCAGCGACAGCTCCAGGTTCAGAAAACCTATTTCTCAAAATGAAATTTTTTCTAAATCCACACATAAAGATGTTTCCTCCAGCAAGAGTCCAGAAAAACCATTAAAGAATGGTTCCTCACTATTCATTGCATGTGCCAAATGTCATCGGTTTGGTCACATCTCGGACTCATGCTGGAAGAAAGGAAAAGTTAATGTTAAACAAATCTGGGTACCTAAGGCGTCCACCTATACCATGGGATCGACCACTTGGGTAACCAGATCTTTATTCTCATCATCTTTTTAGGTGTGCGTGCAGGCTAGGAACAAGGAAGACGTGTGGTATTCAGACTATGGATGTTCAAAACACATGACGGGCGATAAATCAAAGTTTCTTAGCCTAGAGATGAAGAAAGGTGGAACAGTGACATTTGGAGATAATGGCAAGGGTAAAGTCAAAGGCATCGGAGTAGTAGGTAACGAAGAAATTAAAATTTCAAATGTTTTTTATGTTAAAGGTTTGAAACATAATTTAATTTCTATTAGTCAACTATGTGATAAAAATTTAAATGTTTTATTTGACTCTAGCTCAAACCTTTGCAAAATTATTGATTCTAAAACAAACGAAATCTTACTTACTGCACCAAGAATAAACAATGTCTATACAATCACTTTTCATGATTTATCTCATTCTACACTTAAATGTTTTATTTCAAAGAATGATGAACTTGAATTATGGCATAGGAGACTAGGACATTTTAGTGCCAAACATATAGTAAAGCTTTCTAAAAATAAAATTATAAAAGGTTTGCCAAATTTGAATGGAAAGCTTTCTTCATTATGTTCACCATGCCAAAAAGAAAAGTTTACAAAATCATCTTTTAAAAGCAAAAATGTTATTTCTACTACTAGACCTTTACATTTATTACATATGGACTTGTTTGGTCCAATTTCTACACAAAGTCTAGGAGGTAGAAAATATACGTTTGTTATTATTGATGATTATTCTAGATTTTGTTGGACATTATTTTTAAATTCAAAATCTGATGCTTTTGATGAATTTATAAAACTAATTTCACGTATTCAAAATGAACTTGATTTAAAAGTAAAATGCATTAGATCAGATCATGGAGGAGAATTTGATAATGAAAAATTTATTTCATATTGTAATGAATTTGGGATAAAACACGAATTTTCCGCTCCTCGCACACCACAGCAAAATGGTGTAGTGGAGAGGAAAAATAGAACACTTCAAGAATTAGGACGTACTATGCTTTGTGAATTTAAATTGCCAAAATATTTTTGGGCCGAAGCGGTTAGTGTTGCATGCTATATTATTAATCGTGTCATGATTCGTCCTACATTACAATTAACTCCTTATGAAATTTATTTTCAAAGAAAACCAAATGTATCTTACTTTAAAGTTTTTGGTTGTAAATGTTTTATTTTGTATACAAAAGATAACTTAGGCAAATTTGATGAAAAATGTGATGAAGGAATTTTCATTGGTTATTCTTCAACTAGCAAGGCCTATAGAGTTTATAATAAACGTACTAAAGTGGTTGAAGAATCTATTCATGTAAAATTTGTTGGAAACATTTCTTGTGTAGAAAATACTAAAGTTGCAGGTAATAAGAAAAACGAAGAAGATGTGGAACAAAATCTAAGGAAAAATGATGATGATAATGATGATGAAGAAAAAGTGGAGAAAGAATGCTGATTCGTGAAATCCCGACGAATTGTTACAGAAAGAGTTCTTTTTCTGTATGGACTGCGGATAGCGATTATTTTAGGTCTGTTTATACTTCGGCTATAAATAGAACTTAATCTAAAGGGTTCAACACCCCTTTATGTGAATAGAAGATTCGGCCGACGGAAGTGTTCCGCCCGAACCCTAGACGGAAGTGTTCCGCCGCCCCGTTCGCCTCCATCGAGCCCCCTTTCGGCGATCGTCGCCGTGGATGTTCTTCCTGGAGCGAACCTAGCAGTTCGTGGAAGTGCAAGGTGCAGTCTTCTTCTCCCGGCTCGTGTGGACTGCTGTAGAGACGTAGACATAATTCTACGTGAGAACTCTCTTTGCCGCCAACAGGAATCTTCTTCGTGGAGCATCTAGGTTGGATTTGATCCAATCCCGCAAAGGTAATTTCATACCTAGCAATTTTATTAACTTCTTGAATCAATGTTCATGGCCCGATCCGAATCTTTTTGGGTTGTTTCTCTTTATTTCCGCTGCGCCTACATACGATGTATGGTTGTAGAAAAACCCAACAGTGGTATCAGAGCTAGGTTCTGGTCATGAATGTTGTTTCAGAAGTTAGGTTATTCCAGTACGTGCGAGACCACCGCCAGGGGCGCGGCCCCTTGGAACCCCGCCAGGAACGTCTGGGATTTCGTGGTTATTTCTAATTGTTAGAAATTGTTGTCTCCTTAGCAGTAACCGTCCCTCAAGTGGTTAATGAACCCTTGTATTGTTTTGGATTTTGAATCCAACAATGAGAGACGAGCTTGTCTACTGCTTTAAGTCGAGTTGCCTTTGCCTTTGTCCAATGCATGTAAATCTGAAGATTTGGAAGAGTTCTAAATGTCCAGATTTAGCCCTTTCGTCAATCAAAGGTTGATAGTCTTATGTTGTGCACATAAGGGATGCATGTGGATTTTAGAAAGCTTGTTTTTTTTTGTTGATGTGCACTTGATCAAATGTTGATCATGGTTAAGTGTTAACCTATTATTAAAATTAAAATCCCTTCATCAAATATTAAGTGTTCGGATGCCATCCGATGGATGACACTCTTCCTGCCTCGATCGATGAAGTTTGGGCTTGCCAAAGCAAGGTGCATTAATCTACCTTGGTAAGGGTGCGAGCGGATAATTGTGATATCCCACTGTAGACATCGGGTCTAACTTAACTAGGTGACCTCAAAGGTTGAGTGCCTAGAGGCATAGGGTTGGCATGCACCATATGATGGATGCGAATAAGGAGTTATTCACCAACCATACAAGAGTCGCATGAGGATGCAATTGGCAAGCGTTGCCTACCTAAATAACCGCATTATGAGAGGAACGCCAAAGCGGACTCGTGGTGTTGGTGAAATACGGATCTTGTCCACTAAGAGAGTAGCTCGCATGGACTCTCCGAATTGATAGTGAGGGCTATCAATTTGAATAAAATAGTGGGAGTATTTAATTGAAGTCCAAATTAAAATAAATTGTATTTTGAAATTAAGGTACTGATTAAATTCTGCATGAATTCTTGTAGAATTCCATGGCAAGTGGTTCACATTCCACCTTGTCCCTGAGAGCTATCCTTGAGAAGGACAAGCTTAGTGGGACGAACTATATGGACTGGTATAGGAACCTGAGAATTGTTCTCAGGCAAGAGCGAAAGCTCTACGTCTTGGAAGAAGAAGCCCCCGAGGTGCCGACTGGGAACTCGTCCCGTGTTGATAAGGATGCTTATAAGAAGTATACCGATGACGCCTTAGACGTCGAGTGCCTTATGCTTGCCACCATGAACTCTGAGCTTCAGAAGCAACACGAGAACATGGGGTGCAAGGAGATTGACGAGCACCTAAAGAAAATATTTCAAGGGCAAGCTCGTCAAGAGAGGTTCGATGTCACGAAGGCATTATTTCAGTGCAAAATGGGAGCTCGAGACTCGGTTGGTACTCACGTACTCAAGATGATTGGGTATATAGAGAACCTGGAGAGACTGGGTTTTCCTCTGGGTCAAGAGTTGGCCACAGATCTTATCCTGCAATCGTTGCCGGATAGTTATGAGCAGTTCGTCTTGAACTACAACATGAATGAAATAGACAAGACACTGCCCGAGCTCCTAGGCATGTTGCGAACTGCCGAGATAAACATGAAGAAGGCCAAGCATGCTAGTCCCATATTGATGGTACATAAAGGCAAGGGTAAGGCTAAGGGCTTCAAGAAGACGAAGGTGGGACCTAAGTCACATCATGAGCCCAAATCTTCTGCGCTGAAAAAGAAGAGCACCGTGAAGGAAGGGAAATGCCACCACTGTGGCAAGGCTGGTCATTGGAGGAGGAATTGTCCTTCATACATTGACGGTCTGCAGAAAATGAAGGGAGGTATAACTTTCGCTTCGAATATTTACGTTATAGAGATAAACTTTTCTGCTCCTTCATCTTGGGTATTGGATATCGGATGTGGTTCTCACATTCGTACAAATGTGCAGGAACTAGGAAGGAGGAGATTGCTGAGTAAAGGAGAGGTGGACCTGCGCGTCGGCAATGGAGCAAGAGTTGCTGCTGTAGCCGTAGGGGTTTACCGTCTTTCTTTGCCCAGTGGGCTTGTAATAGAACTTAATAATTGTTATTATGTTCCGGCCATAACTAGAAACATTATATCCATTTCATGCTTAGACATGATTGGATTTTCTTTTATAATTAAGAACAATTGTTGTTCTATATTTAAGAATGATGTTTGTTATGCTGTAGCTCAATTGTTTATTGGTCTTTATGTTTTGAACCTGGACCATCCGATCTATAATGTAGATAATAATAAAAGACTAAGAACAAATGACTCAAATCCTACATATCTCTGGCATTGTCGTTTGGGCCATATAAACGAGAAGCGCATATCCAAGCTCCATAAAGATGGACTATTGGACTCATTTGATTATGAATCATGTGAGCGATGTGAGTCTTGTTTATTAGGTAAGATGACTAAAGCCCCTTTCACTGGTTATACTGAGAGGGCTGAGGATCTTTTGGGTATAATACATAGTGATGTATGCGGACCCATGAGTTCTATGGCTAGAGGTGGGTATTTCTACTTCGTTACATTTACTGATGATTTCAGTAGATACGGATACGTGTATCTTATGAAGTGCAAATCCGAAACCTTTGAAAAGTTCAAAGAGTTTAAGAATGAAGTGGAGAACCAATTGGGTAAAAAGGTTAAAGCACTCTGATCTGATCGAGGTGGCGAATACCTGAGTCATGAGTTCCGTGATCATCTGAAAGA
Organism: Dactylorhiza incarnata; assembly: GCA_033032865.1. Lineage (NCBI taxonomy): Eukaryota > Viridiplantae > Streptophyta > Magnoliopsida > Asparagales > Orchidaceae > Dactylorhiza > Dactylorhiza incarnata. Next base: position 760,180 of record JAWHQI010000189.1, on the reverse strand, counting down.
GTGTGGTATTGTATCACAGCTCACTCCACCTAGGACACCGCAACATAATGGTGTGTCTGAGAGGAGAAATCGTACTCTATTAGACATGGTACGGTCGATGATGAGTCATGCAGACTTGCCTGTTTCTTTTTGGGGTTTTGCTTTAGAGACTGCTACAATGACACTGAATCGCGCTCCGACGAAAACGGTTCTAAAGACATCATATGAGATATGGACTGGGAAGCGTCCAAGTATGTCATTCATTAAAATTTAGGGCTGTGAGGCATACGTACGACGTCAAATGCCTGACAAGCTGGAACCCAAATCAGATAAGTGTTATCTGGTGGGATATCCTAAGGAAACGAAAGGATATTACTTTTACCTACCGTCTGAGGGCAAAGTGTTTGTCGCAAGGACGGGTGTCTTCTTGGAGAAAGAGTTCTTGTCAAGAAAGACGCAAAAGGTAGAACTTGAAGAAGTTCAAGAACCACAAGTAGTGAATGAACCAGAATTGGATTCTGAGCCAGGACTACAAGATGTTGTAGCTAGAGAACCTGCTTAAGAGACACAAGTCCTACGTAGATCTGGTAGACCAAGATTTGAGCCTGAGATATATGGATTTCTCGTGTCTCAAATAGGTAATGTGTTGCTTATGGATCATGATGATGAACCAGCGACCTACCAAGAGGCTATGAATGGACCGGACTCCGACAAATGGCTTGAGGCTATGAAATCCGAAATGGACTCCATGTATACAAACCAAGTTTGGAACTTGGTGGAACCACCTGAAGGGGTACGACCCATAGGGTGCAAGTGGGTCTTCAAGAAGAAGACCGACATGGATGGGAATGTACAGACATTCAAAGGTCGACTGGTGGCTAAGGGTTTCAAGCAAATTCATGGTGTTGACTATGATGAGACCTTTTCCCCTGTTGCCATGGTAAAGTCCATTAGGATATTGCTTGCTATTGCTGCATATTATGACTACGAGATCTGGCAGATGGATGTCAAAACGGCTTTCCTAAATGGAAACCTCCTTGAGGAAGTGTAAATGACACAACCCGAGGGTTTTGTATCCCCAAATGAAGCCACTAAAATATGCAATCTGAATAGGTCCATCTATGGATTGAAACAGGCCTCTAGAAGTTGGAATCTTCGTTTTGATGAGAATATCAAAGAGTTTGGTTTTGTCAAGAACGAGGATGAACCGTGTGTTTACAAGCGAATCAGTGGGAGCATTGTTGTCTTCCTGATATTGTATGTAGATGACATACTGTTGATCGGGAATGACATACCTACCCTGAAAGTTGTTAAGAACAACCTAGGAAACTGCTTTTCTATGAAGGACTTGGGTGAAGCGACTTACATACTCGGTATTAAGATCTATAGAGATAGATCGAAGAAGTTGCTGGGTTTGACCCAGAGTACGTACATTGAGAAGGTGTTGAAGCGGTTCAACGGGCTTGAGTCCAAGAAAGGATTTTTTCCCATATCTCATGGTGTAAATCTCTCTAAGGACCAGTGTCCAAAATCTTGTGAAGATAAGGAGCGCATGAAGTTGATTTCATATGCTTCGGCAATTGGGTCAATCATGTATGCAATGTTATGTACTCGACCCGATGTCTCTTTTGCTTTGAGCATGACTAGCAGGTATCAGTCTGATCCCGGTGAATGTCACTGGATAGCCGTAAAGAATATCCTGAAGTACTTGAGAAGGACTAAGGATGTATTCTTGGTGTATGGTGGAAAGGAAGAGCTCGTTGTAAGTGGTTACACGGATGCCAGCTTCCAAACTGATAGGGATGATTTGAAGTCTCAGTCAGGGTTTGTGTTTTGCCTGAATGGAGGAGCTGTGAGCTGGAAGAGTTCCAAGCAAGAGACAGTTGCTGATTCTACAACTGAGGCCGAGTATATCGCTGCGGCAAATGCAGCGAAGGAGGCTGTATGGATTAGGAAATTCATCGGCGAGCTAGATGTAGTTCCTAGCATTGTTGGTCCCGTAGTTCTCTACTGTGATAACAATGGTGCAATTACACAATCTAAGGAACCTAGATCACATCAGCGCTCCAAGCACATACTTCAGCGGTTCCATCTTATTCGTGAGATTGTCGAACAAGGAGATGTGAACATTTGCAGAGTGCCGACTGAGGAGAATATTGCAGATCCACTAACAAAGCCTCTCGCACAGAGAAAGCATGATGGTCATACTAGATCAATGAGTATACGATACCTGAGTGATCAACTCTAGTGGGAGTCTTGTGGGTTGCATGTAAAATATATATATTCTGTTGGCTGTTTATTATTTATTCATATGATGAATTGTGTACCAATTTTTTTTTTTACAATTAATGGCAAGTTCTTTTATTACGATATGCTGTTTCTATATGATAGAATAAAATTCGTGATAAATACCCTTAAAATGTTTGCTTCCATAGGACATCAAGTACATGACTTGAATGTGAGAGCCTATGATTTCGAAGCTTCATTCTTAAAAGGTCCCTGGTCGAGGTATCATCGTAGAAGCTAAGGGTGATGATGATACGTTAAGCCTAGCATGTGTGTTGACTGATGACCGGTTCTCACAGGTCATGATATTGTGATATCAAGTCATCACGTGGGTACTTGTTAGTGAACAAGTTGTACTGGACAGACCCAACCTGAGACTACTATGTGGATTGTTACTTAAAAGTGTCACAAGTAGGTCTCATTTGACAATGGTGTTGTAGTCCTTTGACCTGAAGTCACAGCATTCATCGAGTGAGGAAGAGCGTGCTTTGATGTCATCTAAAGTCTTCCTTGAAGAAGGTTGATGATAAGGGTGGTCGTTGGGTACGTTACGAATCATTTGGGTGTTTGGGTGTGAGCAGATATGGGATTTGTCCTCCTATATAACAGGAGTTGCATCCATGGGCCCCTTGATGGAATTGGACTGGGAAATGCATGGCCATGCTTGGTTGAGTCAATATGTGATATTGAGCTCACCATTCTCTGGAAGTCCGTTCTAGATCAAGAAACTTGGATTGAGCTATTATGAGGGTGACACGGTCCATGCCTCTAGTTCTCTCCGGATGTAAGGGACAAAGGGACAAAGACAACGCTGGAACATTGGTCATAAAGGCTTATGAGTTATGAACTCTTATTGCTTGGGGAGCAATGATGCATTGCTAGATGCCGCTCATTGTTTGTGAGGTTTTTGTTTGATACTTTCAAGATCAAGTGGGAGACTGTTGGAGTTACCATTGTGATCTAGAAGTGGTTAAACATATAATGTCACTGCCAACGCGATATGAGCATGCAGGGTCGCACATAAGAGCATGTGGAGAAGTTGGAAGATTGACTGTGTTGGTAAAGGTTACCAATCACCATATAGAATGGGGAAAGTCCGGCAAATGTTGCTATCTGAATTCATCGAGTTTACACGGATAGAATTCGTCGGAATTCGTCGGATATGATTCGTCGGATTCGTCGAATTGTTCCGTGGAATCTCGACGAATTGTTACAGAGATCCTTAACTCGGCAAATGTTGCCGTCTGATATGATTCGTCGGAATTCGTCGGATTCGTCGGATTGTTCCGTGGAATCCCGACGAATTGTTACAGAGATCCTTAACTCGGCAAATGTTGTCGTCTGATGTGATTCGTCGGAATTCGTCGGATTGTCCCGTGTAAACTCGACGAATGCTGATTCGTGAAATCCCGACGAATTGTTACAGAAAGAGTTCTTTTTCTGTATGGACTGCGGATAGTGATTATTTTAGGTCTGTTTATACTTCGGCTATAAATAGAACTTAATCTTAAGGGTTCAACACCCCTTTATGTGAATAGAAGATTCGGCCGAACCCTAGACGGAAGTGTTCCGCCGCCCCGTTCGCCTCCGTCGAGCCCCCTTTCGGCGATCGTCGCCGTGGATGTTCTTCCTGGAGCGAACCTAGCAGTTCGTGGAAGTGCAAGGTGCAGTCTTCTTCTCCCGGCTCGTGTGGACTGCTGTAGAGACGTAGACATAATTCTACGTGAGAACTCTCTTTGCCGCCAACAGGAATCTTCTTCGTGGAGCATCTAGGTTGGATTTGATCCAATCCCGCAAAGGTAATTTCATACCTAGCAATTTTATTAACTTCTTGAATCAATGTTCATGGCCCGATCCGAATCTTTTTGGGTTGTTTCTCTTTATTTCCGCTGCGCCTACATACGATGTATGGTTGTAGAAAAACCCAACAACATTTGCACCCGTAGAAAGATTGGAAGAAGTTAGAATTTTTGTTGCATTTGCTAGTCATAAAAGATTTAAATTATTGCAAATGGATATTAAAACTGCATTTTTAAACGGTTTGATTAAAGAAGAAGTTTATGTTGAACAACCCCCAGGATTTATAAATGAAAAAATTCCTAATCGCATATATAGATTGTTAAAAGCTTTGTATGGCTTAAAACAAGCACCACGGGCATGGTATGATAGATTGACTATATATTTATTACAAAATGGTTTTAAAATGGGTGGTGTTGATTGTACACTCTTCATTAAGCAAGTAGATGATGATTTAATTGTTTTACAAATCTATGTTGATGATATTATTTTTGGAGCCACTAATGAAGAGTTGTGTAATTATGTTGTAAAAATGATGGAAAGTGAATTTGAAATGAGTATGGTAGGAGAATTAAAATATTTCTTAGGATTTCAAATTGTTCAAAAACATGATGGAATTTTTATTAACCAATCAAAATATATTCATGATGTTTTAAAACGATTTGGATTTGAAAATCTAAAACAAGCAAATACTCGTATGAGTGTATCTTTAAAATTAGGAAAAGATGAAAATGGAATATCAATAGATCAAACTTTATATAGAAGCATGATAGGTTCACTTTTATATTTGACTGCTTCTAGACCGGATATTATGTTTTCAGTTTGTTTATGTGCGAGATTTCAAGCCGATCCCAAAGAATCACATTTAAAAGCGGTAAAAAGAATTTTTAGATATTTAATTGGCACATCTAAACTTGGTTTGTGGTATCCTCATAGCGATGATTTTACTCTTTTTGGCTATTTTGATTCTGATTATGCTGGTTGTTCACTAGATAGGAAAAGCACTAGTGACACTTGTCACTTTTTAGGCCCTTCACTCATTTCGTGGTCGAGTAGGAAACAGAATTCTGTTGCCCTCTCAACCACCGAGGCCGAATACATCGCACTTGGTAGTTGTTGTGCACAAGCTCTTTGGATGAAACAAACTTTAGAAGACTTTAACATTAAACAACAAACAATAGAACTATGGTGCGATAACAAAAGTGCAATTGATTTAACTTACAACCCGGTTCATCACTCTAGGTCTAAACATATTGACGTAGGCATCATTTTATAAGAGACCACATTAAAAATAATCAGATTAAAATTTCATTTATAGGCACGGATAATCAACTAGCGGATATATTCACTAAACCGTTACCGGATTCCCGTTTTTCTATGCTTAGGCTAGAATTGGGAATCCTAGACATTTCCCAATGATTATATCACTACTTATGACCTATAAAATAAAAAATATCACAAAACCTATACATTTTTAAAAAAAACTAAATTTTAAATCAAACCAAAGAATTTGAGTGACTTAAGAAAAATTCTCACATCATTATCATTACATAAAAATTGTTCCACAAAAACAGTAGAAATCAACATAGGATCAAGTTCAGATAACAGAAAATGAAATCTGGGCAAGTTCACTGTCGCCCAGGCGACAGTGGATGCCAGAAAATTCCGACATCAGTCAGAAGCAGCACCCTACTGAAAACTACTCAGAATCCTCATATCCAGCCCCGCTGCTTTCTGGACAGTCTTCTGCAGGTCCACATCTTACGGCCTTTCCACGTCGAGTCCGCCTCACCGATTGGCGTGGCGGTTCTTCATCTGGAATTTCCCATTCGGACGCTTCTTCTGGAGTAGGCTTTAACTTCAGACCTTTCACCAGAAATTTCATAAACTTCTGCATTCTACTGCGATCTTTCTTCACTTCTTTCTTGTGATCCTCAAATGAATCACGAAGATCATCTATAGACTCTCGTAGTGATCCTCCCCTAGGAATTGTAGGCTCTCTAATCTCTATTGCAGGATGAGGCTTTTTATGAGTCTTCTTCACTTTCATGGTACCCGTATAGTATATCTCAGGAACACAATCATCAAAGTACGAATCTTGAACTATCCATTCATACTTCTTATATAGTATACGTTGAATTATAGCCCGCATTGGCAAAGTATGAATCTTCACCCATTTTGGATGTTTTAATCTAAAAGCATAACGAATATGGGCAAGGATGAGATCCGCTACATCAAAGGGTTCCTCTTCCATAATAAAATATGTAATCAGCGTCAACTGTGCGGTAATACTCCTTGTATCTCCACTTTTTAACATAACTGAGTTTCTCAATATGTCTTGGACAAAATACGCATCAGGAGTGAGTGAAGAAACTTCAGTGATTAGGGTATTCTTTTGACTTCCATGTAAACTCATGTTTACAAGAGTCCAATCTCTATCCTTTCTATAACTCTCTACTATATCTAGCATATGCTCACTCATGAGAAGACCAAATTCATCTCTAAGATCAACATATGTTATTTCCACTTGTTGACCTTAGATTCTCGATCTCACTCCCCCATCCAATTCAGTGTAACTCGGGACTTCCAAATGATTATAAAATTCTCGGATCAAGAAAGATGAGAACATATCTACTGAGATTACTGATATTATACCTGCATTAGCAAGACGAGCATAGATATGATCGTGCTTAGGAGAGTCAAATTCTACATATTTTGACACTCCAATTATTGCTTTCTCAATCCCAGGGTATACTTGATAAGAACTATACGCATCTTCAGACATACTCTTACGTGCCTTAGAACTGGAAGCCATTCTGCAAACATAACAAAACAAAAGTAAGTTAAACAAGTTCTGTGCACTGGGAAGCTGTCGCCCGGGCGACATTGACTGTCGGAAAATTCCGACAGTACTCCAGTGAACTTTTTTTTCCTTTCCTATAAAATTTTTCAACTAGACTTCGAGATCTACTCAAAATCAAGCTATGTTTATGTTAAAAAAAAATTTTTAGACCAAAACTACATCTTCTCACATATCCTTTACTATTCATCTTCTTCAACCTTCTTCAGAAGGAAAAGCTTCAGTTTTTCAAATTACACCATGTAAAAATACAAAACTTAAACCCCAAAAATCACAAAATCCAAACATATTTCACCAAGATCCAACGAGATCCACTTGATTTACACTAGATCTACACCTTTTATACACAAAACTTCAAAGATCTACACCATTCATCAAAAGTAAAATGAAAAACACATTTTTCATCTTCTCTCCTTTCCAAAATCACAAATCTCTAAAAAATTTTGAGTCAAAAACTTCAAAATAAAAAAAACCCATACCTTAAATCTAGGGTTGTCGCCGAACTCCGACAGCTTCCTCTCGCCTTTCAATCCAGAAAATTATGCACAATAGGGTTTGACTCGATTTTAAGCCGTATTTATATTTTTAGCTGTCGCCCAGGCGACAGTGACTGTCGGAAATTTCCGACAGCTCCCGATTTGCTTAATCTTCAGTTTTGGTCCCTTTGATGCTTTCCAATAGTTATATGTCATTATTAATGCTACAACGCATGACTTGATGCCAAACCATGTGCTTTTTATTTTTTTAAAAATGGCTATTACATGATTATATGATTTCATTTCTACTCTATCATCGTATTGACACTCCTACTAAGTTGTTTAGACTATTGGAAATTGTTTTCGCATGCCTCTAAGTATGAGAAATTGTTTATATATAATAATGAACTATCATGTTCACTTCTCTTGATCCATACATATATCTTTCTATTTAATATATACATGAACCATATTTGCTTTAACATAATACAATAGCACTTCATAAATACTACTTTCAACCTTGATTTGTTAGCACAACCAAATATACACCATCTTTTGCGATTCAAGTGAATTCGGAGATCCTTGGTCAATTAAAAATAAAAATTATAAATATCTCAAAATTAAGATATCACAAAATATGTGATCAAAAAAAAGGTTTAAATTGAAGACAGGGATACTCCACCAAGCACTACTTACCCTCCTGATAAGTCTTAATAAGCATTGTGAGGTTGAGCACCTTGGAAAGAATTGTAAAGTGTCTTGTGCAAAAGAAAAAATGGTATTCTATTCTTATTGTGCTATATCTTCAAGGTCAAAGTTGTCTTTATATGCTTATATTATGTTTTCTATTCCAATGATCATGTCAATTAAATAATTTCATATGTTTGATCCAAGCATCACCTGTACACATCATTATGTTATATAAACATTCATCTCATGAGAATTGGACCGAAATGATTCCAAATTTCTATACACACTTGTGTCTTTCTATGATACTTTAAAATGACATTAATCATGTTTAAGTTATTTTGTTTTTTTTTCTAGTACTTCATATGGCTATACCATCTCTTCATGAGTTTATTCCATACTATGACATATTACTATTATTTCAAGACCTTCAATCATTCCCAACAAGTGCTTCCGCTTACTCTTATTTTCTACATCCTATCTATTCCCTTAAGAACTACTCATTCATCTCATATTATCTTTTGCTAATACCAAAAGGGGGAGAATTATAAGTATATTCAAGAAATCAAAAAACTATTACACCTAAATATTCCACCTAAACAATACATCATTTCAACTTACTTTAACATTTAGGGGGAGCATTCATTTAGGGGGAGCATTCATTTAGGTGGAGCATTCATTTAGGGGGAGCATTCATCTAGGGGGAGATAACTTTTAAGAGGAATATATCATGTTATTTTTGTGCACACACCATATGTTAAAATCAACAACCTAAATAGACATGATTTCTTTTTATACGGATTTTTTATTATCAAAAGGGGGAAATTATTGGAGCATGCATTTCGCACTCTTCCGGTTTGATAATAACAAAGTCTCGTTTGTATTTGATTCTATTTTTATTAATGGTGTGCAGGTAACAGGTATGAGATGTTCACAATTCTGCTGGAGCTCAATTTGAGTGTATGAAAATTTCGATGTTGGAATTTTCCGACAGCTGATGTCGCCCAGGCGACAGCAGAGAAGTTACAACAACTTCCCCCACGGCAACACGACGAACGGTAGTTTTGAGCTGTCGGAAATCCGACAGCGAAGTCGCCCAGGCGACAACTCGGAGGTTACAGCAACTGCCCGCACGACAGCACTACGAGTGGCGGTTTTGCGCTGTCGGAAATCCGACATCGATGACGCCCAGGCGACAGCTCGGAGGTTACAGCAACTGCCCGCACGACAGCACTACGAGCGGCAGTTTAGCGCTGTCAGAAATTCCGACAGCTGATGTCGCCCAGGCGACAGTAAATTTCTATATATTGGCTCCTTTTGTTCGTGCATTCCAAGCATTGAGAATTTCAAGTCCCTTCCTGAGTGCATACGAACCAGAGAGCTCCAGAACCTCATCAACTCCCATTTGTGCTTAGAAGGTTTGAGATTGAAGACGAGATCGGGCGCGCTTCTACATCAACGATCATCTCAAGGCTTCAACCTTCCTTTCAGAGATCTGAATTTCTAGGGAGTTGTTCTTTTCATTTTGTATTTTCATTTATATACATTTCATTTTGTATTGGTAGGGAAATCGTCTCCTTGTGTGTGACGTCTAAGTCCTTGCGTGGCTTAGGGGAAAATCGCTTCCTTGTGTGGAGCGTCCAAGTCCTTGCGTGGCTTGGTGGGAAATCGTGGCCTTGTGTGCTACGTCTAGATCTTGGGAAGATCTAGAGGATAGGCTTGGGCTTGGTCTAGGGAGAGACAAGTGATAGCCTTCCGATCCTTGGGAGAAGGATTGGTAAACACAAATTGTAAAAGGGTTATTATCATATTTGTGCCTTGATCTTAAGCATTGTTAAGATCATATTATTTGTATGTGAATTTCATGATTATAAAATTATCACTTTTTCTTTAATTGCAAATATGGTTGTTTAATCTTTAACTTAGAAATTTGTGTTTGAATTAATTCAAAAATTACATTGGTTTGAAACGTTTATAAGTAATTTTTAGAAAAGTAAAATTTGTTTTAAAATTCTTAAGTAAAAATCATAATTTTTAAAAAGGCCCTTATTCACCCCCCCCCCCCCCTTTAAGGGCGCTACAAGATCCAACAGTATCCAGACGTCGACTTCCGATCATCCGAATCTCACCCGTAATCAGCATCCATATACCCATGCACCTCGAAGCCCGCATCTCTTCTGTAAAGGAGACCCATATCCGAAGTCGCCTTGACATACTTCAATATACTCTTGGCCACTATTAGATAAGGCATCCGTGGTTCCGCCATATAACGGCTCACCCTGCCAACTGCATACGCAATTTCTGGCCTGGTAATCGTCAAATAGATCAAGCTCCCAACCAGAGCCCGGAACACCAGCGGATCTTCCAGAATCCTCCCCTCATCCTTGCGAAGTTTCATGGCCTTCTCCAGAGGTGTGGAAATGCACTTCCCTTCCTTCATGCCGAACCGCTCCACGATTCGCTCCGCATATCCAGCCTGGGACACCAGCACTCCACCTCCCTTCCTCTGCACTTCGAGTCCAAGGAAATGGTGAAGCTCACCTAAGTCCTTCATCTCGAACCTGATAGGATATCTCGGCCTGAAGCTTTTCTACCTCCTCCTTCGAATTCCCCGTCACGATCATATCATCGACGTAAAGCAGCACGATGACTTGAAGCTCCCCGCTCTTCTTGACGAACAAGCTTGAGTCTGAGTCTGAAGCACCAAACCCGCAGAATAGGAGATATTCTGCTATCTTTCCATACCACGCCCTCAGTGCTTGCTTCAACCCATACAGGGCCTTCTTCAGCTTGCAGACATGCTCGGGAAAATCTTCAGATACGAAGCCTGGAGGTTGGACCATGAAGATGTCCTTGTCAATCTCGTCATACAAGAATGCATTCTTTACGTTAAGCTGCCAAATCTCCCACCCCCAACATGCCGCCAAGGCAATCACAACTCAAACTGAAGTCATTTTTGCCACCGGACTAAATGTCTCTTCATAGTCTTCACCGTATTGCTGCGAGAATCCCCGAGCCATAAGGCGAGCCTTGTATCGCTCAATACTGCCGTCAGCCTTCTTCTTGAGCTTATAGACCCACTTGCATGTCACAGGGGTGATACCCTTGGGCTTGGGCACAAGAGACCAAGTCTCATTCTTCTCAAGAGCACTCATCTCTTCCTGCATAGCTGAATCCCACTGTTCCATGCCTTTGGCCTTTTCAAAGCTCGACGGCTCCCTCTCATCCAAAGGACCAGCAAAGAAACATGAGATAAAGCTCACCATGTTTCCTCCTGTATAGCGATCAGGGACAATGATAGTTCGCTTCGATCTCCGCAATGCCTTCCCCTGACTCACAGTATCCTCAGCTGCTTCTTCCCTAGATCCCCTTCCAGACGTACTAGGAGCATCGCTCCCCCTGCTTCCTGATCCAGAAGCCTCCGTCTCAGAACTAGATATTGATGGACCACCTGATGACACAGGCAGCTCCACCTGATGATTTTCCACAGCTTTCTCCGGCTCCTTCACCCTGCTTTCTGGTAGCTCAAAACCAGAACTTCCCTTGTAATATGTCACCTCGTCGAACACGACATCGCGAGATACAACAAATCTCCGCGTCTCCAGGTACATGCACTTCCAGCCCTTCTTCCGATCATTATAACCCACGAAGACTAGCTTCCGATCATTATAACCCACGCTTCGCTTTTCCTTGAACATCAATTAATGCGGGGTCTTCATATTGATAGGACTGAGAGGCATCCTGTTGATGACGTAGGCAGCACAAGACATTCCCTCTGCCCAAAAGGACTTTGGGATACTCTTGGCATGCAGCCAACACTTGCAGGTCTCCGTCAGATGACAGATCTTCCGCTCTACAACTCCGTTTTGTTGTGGAGTATGTGCACAAGTAAGCTCCCTCTGGATGCCTGCCTTCCTGCAAAAAGTAGAGAACTCACCAGAGGTGAACTCACCTCCGTTGTCAGTCCTCAGCTTCTTAACCCGCAGGCCAAGCCGACCCTCCACAAGCTCCTTGAACTCCACGAACTTGGCAAACGCCTCCGCCTTCTCCTTCAAGAAATATACCCAGACATATCTGGTGTAGTCATCGATCAACACCAGCATATATCTGCTGCCTCCAAGGCTTGGGATAGCAGTCTGTCCCATCAAGTAACCGTGGATGCACTCCAAAGGCACACTACTCCTTGTCTGCGACTTGTCAAACGGTAGTCGATGAGACTTGCCGAGCTGACATCCCGCGCACACATGACCATCTCCGTAGGAAGATAGACTAGGCAGGACCTTGACCAGACCTCTCACCGCCATAGCCTTCAGCTTATCCATCCCTACATGCCCCAACCTCTCGTGCCATATCACGGCACAATCATTCGTCCTCATCTTGTCGACATAAGAACTTGTTGATAAAACAAACAAGTATTTAGCCCTTCTCCCCACATGAACGACCTCAGCCTTCACCGCCTCCACATTCCGAAGAAACCTCACTTCTGTTGGGCCAAATAGAACGTGATACCCAGCGTCTACAACATTGGTTATGGAGAAGAGGTTTTTCCTCATTCCGGGCACATGATAGACACTCTTCAAATTTAGTGGCTCTCTATCACTGCCCAAGGAAACAACCCCCACCTTCTCGACAGCATGCACGGTATTATCAGCAGTAATAATGGTATCATTACCTGAGTAGGGCTGCACTGAAGTAAGCTTCGACTCATCCCCGGTGAGGTGATGACCACACCCCGAGTCCATGATCCAGTCCTCCTGATAGTTGATAGGAGCCGCAACTCCAACAGAAGCCGAGAAGGCTCCTCCCCATCCTCCATCAATCTGCCTGGCATCAACTTCCTCCTTTCCTGCAGCAGCATGCCCCGGCTGAAGATTCACCCGGCAATCCTTCCTGATGTGACCAAGCTTCCCGCACCTGAAGCACTTGGGACCTTCTCCCTTCTTCTTCCCTTCAGCCTTAGGAGCATAGCCCCTATCCTGCTGTCCCAAAGTTGAAGGCCCATTGCCTCTAGCGGTCTTCTTCTTCTTATCCCAATTCTTCTTCTTCCCGGTGAAGAGAACCTCGCCTTCTCCCCTAGACACTGACACCCTCGCCATCTGCCTTGCCAGACTCTCCTGCGAAGCAAGCAAATTTTCCAGCTCCAGCAGAGACGGCTGATTTGCCCAACCCTGCACCGACGTCACAAAGGCCACATACTCCTTCTGCAAGCCACGGATGATGTGCCTCTTCAACTTCACCTCAGAAATTGGCTCATCAGGATCCAGTGCTGAAATCTCAGCGCATAGGTTCTTCATCTTCAAGAAGAACGTAGAGATAGAAAGATCACCTTGAGCCGATATGTCCAGCTCATTTTCCAGGAATTGAAGTCTTGCCACATTCTTCTTGTTAAACAGCCCATCCAGGGCTCTCCAGATCTCTGCAGTTGATCCACACCCCAAGATGTGATCAAACAGGTCAGGTGAAATTGCCCTTTTCAGGGCGAACTCTGCTTTGGCATTAATCCTCCTCCATTTCCTCACCTCATGACCGTTATCCCCAATCAGAATAACTTCCTCCGTGCTCTCTCCTCCAACCACCTCCTAAAGGTCCTCACCCAGAAGATAACTTTGCATACATGACTTCCACTTCTTAAAGTTAGTCGATGTAAGCATCTCAATTCCAAGACCCCTTGCTTCCATGGCTCTACCATTGGTTCCTTCTTCACAAAGGCGATGGCAACTTTTAGTTATTCACTGCTCTATCCACTCCAACCTGGCTCTGATACCATGTGAATTTTCCAAGATCTAGGAGTGAGCAGGAATTGTACAATTAAATGTTATAGCCAAACAACCAGAAGCACATGAAGCAAACACAATCTTTAATGATCAAACAAAATTCTTCATTACATGGCGAGGTATACATGGCGAGACATGATTTCACCAGTACACAAAAACAGGAGAGAAAATACAACTGAAAGATAACCAGCGGTCTGCCTGACTGAGACTGCCTGACCGCGCGACCTGACAGTTCGATCGACTAGAAGACGAGACCGCCCAAACTGCCTGCCAGCGACTTGAACAACACCAACTGAGAACCACGCGAACTCCCGAACTCCACTGATCCTCCCGAACTCCAGCAACCCGCACTGCAAGCCACGAGACTGCCCGAACACCTTCAGAAAAGGAGATGACCGTTGTTGCCTGCACAATCCGCAGAAGCTGCACAAAAGAAGTTCAATCAGCAAGACCGACCGGTCACAAGAAATGAGACCGCAAGAACTAGCCGCGAGTTCTGCTTACACTTGGTGCGATTATTTTTCTACTACAGTGGCTCCTATTTATAGACATGAGACCTGATCCAGTCACCACCCTATGAGATAGAGTCACCGCCCCTTGATCGCGCTACCAGACCGGTCAACCCGCGCGATCAGCAAAAGATCCTCCTGCTTAGTGAGCTCGCCGACTTCACGAAGAAGCCGCGCGATCATGACAACTCGCCCGGTCATGACGCTCACCACCTGTGTTCGCCACCCAACCTCCCCCAGAGACCGCGAACACACCAGGCCGACTAGGACAACAACCCGCCAAGTCGACCAAAAAAACCTGTGACCGCATATACTAGCAGATCGCCGAAGGACCAGCTATGCGAACACAAATCGGAGACCACATATACTAGCAGATCGCCAAGGACCAGCTTATGCGAACTCAGAAGAGGAGACCGCGCGACTAAGAAGACCTTAGTCCACATGCACCACAAAGAAACCAGACAGCCACCAGACCGGACTGCCCCCACCACGCGATCACAAGCACCAGATCGCGAGATTACTCCAGCTCGCCACGCGGTCACACTACCAGACCGCGCGGCCTCACCTCGGCACCCTTGCATAGAAGAATGGAGGTCACGCTGAATAGCCCGCGGCTAGACCAGAGAGGTCAGACCGCCAGAGGAGACCGCAAGACTGTGCGCTCAGACCAGACCGCGCGGTCTCCCCCCCAGACTGCCAACTTCACAAACTTCCACTTCAACATTTTCAACATTTTGTTCAAAACCTTTCTATAGACTTAAAATAATAGATCTTGATAAATCTGGAGTCTTCTTGAAGCTTGACGTGGATTGGCATCAACTTTGATCTTCTTACAGAGGACTTTGAAAGAATATATTTTCATGAAGAATGTTTCCTCTACACTTTCAAAGATCCTTCCTCTTCTCGTCGATAGATGATTTTGCTTTTAGTAGATCAACGAAATGAATCGAACTCTTACTTCTAGAGAAGAAAGGATTGGCTCTAAAGAATATCTTCTCTGCTCTTGAGCTTCCTGATGAATATCCCTCTTTTTGAATATGACGGCGGAGAGAACTTTCTTTTTGATATTATGATTATTAGGGTTAGTTGTGTCTAGTCGCATCCCTTTTTTAGGGTTATTTGATAATGGTAGAATCCTCGGACTATCTTTATGTCATAGATCATTTGTCTTTAAGTACAAATCTGATTGGCCCAATCTACGGTGGCATTAAATGAGATAATGCCACAATTATGCTTTAATTTGAATTCTTTCCTTTCCCGCAATTCGACTAGAAGTCTGGTCGAATCTTCTTGATGTCTAGTAGAATGTGTACTAGCTATCTTTACAATGATATTAGCATTGTCTTGATGTTATTTAGATTCTTCTCGACGATATTTGTAGTATACAAGATCATATTTAACTACCACTATCTTCCAGTCGAATGATCAAGCTTATCAAGTCAAATTTTGTGTTCAATATGTTCATTGTCTTCTAATCGAATGATTAAGCTTATCAAGTCGAATGATGTGTTTGATATGTTCACTATCTTCTATATTTCTGAAATGTTGGGTAGGTTTCCTTACGACAATTAATATAACCTCGACGATAAAGAACTTTGCCTTCATGATGATGGTCTTAGATTATTTTTAGATCAATATATTTCTGAAATGTCATGTAGGCTCATCGACAACATTTCACTTGTCCTCGATGACAAATGACATCACCTCGATGATAAAGGATTTAGCCAAATTCTTCCTTCAATGAGGAGTCTTCCAAACATCTTGTTGATTATCTTCAAGACGATGAGTATAGTTGATCCTTGTCAAGACGATATCTTCATGGATAATGTATCACCAAGACAATATTTAGAGCTTGGGCTACTTCTTCTAATCAAGATGATATGAGACTTCTGCTAAGAGTCTACAAGACAATATCGTCTTGAAGCTTAAGGTCTTCAAGCCGGTATTGATACCTCTTCAATACGATATTTGGACTCTCCAAGACGATATGACTTAGTCATTTTCTGATCATCCTGAATTCAGTTCCTTTGCTCTTTGTAACTTGCTAGACCATTCTTCATGATGTTTATAAGTGAGTGATAATTCTAATATAATATAGATCATAGGTTGACATAGTGTTTTGCATAATAAGGGATTATATTAGCAAAACTATATTTGATGACACTGAGTCTAGCCCTATGTTAGACTTGCACTACCTAATGCCTGAAAACAATATTCTAAACACATGCATCAAATACAAAGTGTGTTTATTCTTAACTTGAGGACTTCTTCAAATCAGCAACATTGAGGGCAAAGTTCCCAACAATCTCTCCCTATTTGAAGAAGTAGAAACCTCAACCAATAACAAACAACACGCAATTAAAATATTAAAAATAGGAATCATGTGCTTTAGATGAGAGGATTTAGAGTACCTCACATTGTTACCTTCTCCCCCTTTCTGACTTTTCAACTTCTTCTCCCCCTTTTTGACTTTTAAACTTCTTCTGTGTTATAGGATAAGAGTCTTGAAATATTATTCCCTCTTTGACTTCTTAATGAGTTGATTGAAGATTATTTCCTTCTGCTTGATCAACTAGGGCAGATGACTCTAGATGAGTCTCCCCCTGAACAAAAACCATCTTTAGTGTATTTTTATTTCCTTCCAAGCTGACTTCTATAATAGTGAAGCTCAGACTTGCTCCCCCTTAATGTTTGCTGGAGGGGTAGAGCAATGATGGATTCTCCTCCTCAATGTAAGCATGGGATGTTTAGAGATGAGTCTTGAAGATCTCCCCTTGTTCCTGTCATTTTCCTGGAACATTCTTTGTCCAAATGCCAGATAGGATTTTGTGTTGTCCTTTGGACTATCTTGCAAAACAGATTAGTTTACCTTAGGAACCAAACAGGTTTGGGTCCTTGGTTCTTGTTAGTCATAAATACATGATGCTTCACAATAAGACTACTAGCAAGCCTTAAATTATTTGCCCTATGCACTATTGGATTGAACAAACAGTCTATGGCAAAGTGGCCAATTTTGTCACAACACCAACATTCAAACCTATTATACCTCCTCTTCTGAGTCTCTTTCGGAATGGAATGATGATGATCAGAAGAACAAGCTGTTGCATTCCTAGTATTTCTCAAATGAATCTTGTGGTTGTGAGCATGATGGAAGATGGGCTGCTTAATCACATGTTTCATCTTAGGGATAGACTTTTGAGGAATAGCCTTTCCCTTCTATTTGAGTATTGGTGTTGTAGAGCCAAACACAAATGATCCATGATTTTTCTTCTGGATTTCCTCATGAGGTGCTTTGAGAGCACTCAGTCCAATGTTTGCTTTATTCTTTAAGTTATGTGGCTTTGTTCCACTGGTAGAGCACTCATTGGACAGAACTCCATAGGAGAGATCATGATCAAAGGTATTGGTAGGCAATGTGACCTTCTGAACAATAGCCTAGTATTTTATTGTCCTGCCCTTGCTTGCCTCTTCAGTATATCATACATCACATATATATATGGTGTAGAAAAATTGTCAATGATTGGCAGCACTGTTTGTGGTTTGGAAAACCTAGTCACAAGCTTCCTCTCAATGAGAAGCTTCTCCTCAAGAGCTTTGATGATCTTGTTCTTCTGATTTAGTGTATCAACATGGATCTTGTAAATCCCTCTTAGCTTGCTAAGTTCATCACTCACATGAGCTAGCTTCTTAACTTCCTCAAGGAGTTTAGATTTAGCAACCCTAAGGGATTCAATCTCCTTAGCTTGTGCATTGATAAGCTTTTTGATTCTTTTCAGAGCATCAAGCAAGACACCAAATTGATCCACTAGATCAGTTTGGTCCTCCTAATCAGACTCAGGTGAGGATGATCTTTCTGACTCGCTATCATGCAATAATTGTACTTCTGATTCAGAATCAGTAGCAGAAAGAGGAGCTCTAATTTTTACCTGAGCAGTTGATATGGACTCAGCCCAGCTGTCTTCAGTGAAAGACATGAGCCCAATAAAAACTTCTTCATCAGATTCACTGTCTGACATAGACAAGGGTGCCCTTATGCATACCTTGGCAAGAGAATAAGCAGCATGCCCCTTATCTTCAGACAGTGCAATAAGCCCAATGTGAACTTCTTCTTTAGAAGAAGAGCTGATGCTGTCACATAGAGTCATGGTCTTCTTAGCAATGAAGCTCTTTGCATGTTTCTTGCCCTTATGAGATCTGTTATCATCATACTTGGCATTCTTCTTCTCTTTTCTCCTTACTAGGAAGTCAGTAATCATGTGACCTGCTTTTTGACAACCATAGCAAACAACATGAGCAGAAACATGTTTGTTATGTTTAGAGTCATACATGTCCTCTTTGGACTTGTGCTTTGGTCTGTCATTGCAGAGATCGAATTTCCTAGAACTTGAAGGAGAGGCTCTGTGCTTGTCATGTCTCTTCTTTAACGGCAGCCTTTTTTCTTGTTTGCCGAGAAGATGCAACTCTTCGTCAGAAAGTTCAGATCCTGAAGTGTTGGCTTCAGATTCATCATAATCAGCATTTCTCTCTTGATGACTTGGATAAGCCTCCTTGCATCTTCTTGTGATGTCAGCTCTGAAAGCTACTGACTTGTCCATGTTGTATTCCTCTTCAGCATTCCTTGTATTTTACTGCAGCTCATGGGACGAAAGCTTTCCAAATAGTTTTTTGGGGCTCCATTCTTGCAAGGTTCCTCATCTCCCTTATAACACATATCTTGATATCTCATTCTTTATTTAGTGATCTGAGAAACTTTTCATTCAAATCATAGTTGGAGAACTCTCTCCCATATGTTCTCAAACCATTCACTAACTTGAAGAACTTCTCATAGCATTCTGAGATGGATTCCTTCTTATCCTACCTGAAGGCCTCAAACTCTTAATTCAGAAGTGATATTTTGTCATCTCTCACTTCTTATGTGTCTTCCATGTAGACAATCAGAGAGTCCCACATTTCTTTGGTTGTCTGGCAATGAACCAAGTTCTGGAAAGTAGAGTCATCAATACAGCTGAACAGAATGTTCTTAGCCCTCTTGTCCATGGTGACTAATTGTTAGTGTTTCCAAAGTGATCTGGAAGTGGTAAAGCATTTAGTCTCACTGCCAACGCGATATGAGCCTATGGGGTCACACATAAGAGTGTTTGGAGAACTTGGAGGAAGAATTGTGTTGGCCTTACTCATATTGGATATGAGTGAAGGGCCAATCATATGATTTATTGGAGTTGGGTCGAGTCAACTGAATGCTCCACAGGTATTGTGAATATTGTATGGAGCATGTTGGAAAGATTTCGAGACGAGTCGTCGAGAATGTCTCGACGACATTTACTTCAGGTTTACTCGATGAATTCATGATCACTTGACGAATTCAGGTTTGCTCGACGAATTCATGATCACTCGACGAATTCAGTTTCCTTGACGAATTCAAGATCACTCGACGAATTCTGTGTTTACTCGACGAATTCATGATCACTCGACGAATTCTGTGCTTACTCCAATGCAAGTCATGGGTATGCGGTTATCTTGTTTTTTGCCTGGGTATAAATAGAACCTGATTTATACCCTAGATCTGGCTCTGCCCTTTTGCGACTCTTAAAAGAATGACAAAAGCATTCTGTAGAACCGACGAAAGCATTCCTACAGTCTTAATTCCGCAACCCGACGCCGCCTCTTCCTGTCATCGGATCTAGCAGTCTGTGGAAGACCAAAAGGGCTCTTCTTCTTCTCCGACGTAGTTCTTGTGCGACAGGAAGTTAGGGTTCTTCTTCACTCGTGTGAACTTCCATAGAGGCGCCGATCGATTTCTGTGTTTGGAACTCAGAGTTTGTCTTCGAGATTTCTTCTTAGAGCATCTTGGTTGAGTGTTGACTCAATCCCCTCAAGGTACTTTGTTATTGTTACCTTTCTTATTTCTTGATTCATGAAATTGTAAGATCCTTAAACTCTTTTGGGTTGTTCTTATTTGTTATCTCCGTTGCGCATATATGATATGTTGTTCATTATGAATGAAGTAGAAAACCCAACAGTGGTATCAGAGCTTGGTTCCGATCTAGTGCGTGTAAATTGGAAATTTAGAAGTGTTCTAAATGTTTGGATTTCTTCTGGATGTGAGGATTCTGATGAAGTGTTCTAAATTGGAACCCCGCCAGGAACACATATGATTGTGTTGCGATTTTATTGTTTCAGAAATTGTTTCTCCTTTGCAGTAACCGTCCCTCTAAATGGTTTGTGAAACCAAATGTCTTAGATTTTGAATCTGACATTGAGAGATGAGCTTGTCTACTGTATAAGTGGAGTTATTTTTCCTGTGTCCAATGCATGTAAATCTAGAGATTTAGAAGTGTTCTAAATGCTCAGATTTAGCCCTTTTTATCAAAGTGTTGATAATTTAATTTTGTGCACATATGGGATGTATTTGGTTTGTGAACATTGTAATTTTGTGAATGTGCACATTGATTCATTATTAATCGATTATCTTAAAATCCCTTATCCAATATTAAGCATACGGATGTCTTCCGTTGGATGACACTCTTCCTGCCTCGATCGATGAAGTGTGGGCTTGCCAAAGCAATGTGCATTAATCTATCTTGGTAAGGGTGCCGGTGCGAGCGAAAAATTTTGATATCCCACTATCGATATCGGGTCCAACTTAACTAGGTGACCTCAAAGGTTGAGTGCCTAGAGGCATAGAATTGGCATGCACCATATGATGGGTGCGAATAAAGAGTTATTCACCAACCATACAAGAGTTGCATAATGATGCAATTGGCAAGTGTTGTCTACCTAAATAACCGCATTATAAGTGGAACGCCAAAGCGGACTCGTTGTGTTGGTGAAATATAGATCTTGTCCACTAAGAGAGTAGCTCTCATAACCTCTCCGAATTGATATTAAGGGTTATCAATTTGATTAAAATGGTGGGAGTTTTTTTAATAAAAGTCCTTATTAATATAAAATGTATTTTGAAATACAGTACTAAAATTTTTGCAAATTTATTGTAGAATTTCCATGGCAAGTGGATCTCACTCCACCTTGTCCCTAAGAGCCATCCTTGGGAAGGATAAGCTCAATGGGAATAACTTCCTAGACTGGTACAAAAACCTGAGAATTGTTCTCAGGCAAGAGCGCAAGCTCTATGTCTTGGAAGGGGAAGCCCCTACAGAGCCGACTGGAAATGCTCCTCGAGCAGATAGATATGCTTACAAGCAGTATCAAGATGATACCCTGGATGTGGAATGCCTCAAGCTTGCTACTATGTCCTCTGAGCTTCAGAAGCAACACGAGAGCATGTGTGGTTATGAGATAATCGAACACCTCAAGAAAATGTTCGAGGGGCAAGCTCGGCAAGAGAGGTTTGACATATTTAAGGCATTATTTCAGTGCAAAATGGGAGTTCGAGACTCAGTAAGGACTCACGTACTCAAGATGATAAGGTATATAGAGAACCTTGAAAGACTGGGTTTTCCCTTGGGCCAAAAGTTGGTCACTGATCTGATCCTGCAATCGTTGCCGGACAATTATGAGTAGTTCGTCTTGAACTATAACATGAATGAAATAGACAAGACACTGCTCGAGCTCCTAGGCATATTGAGAACTGCCGAGAATAACATGAAGAAGGTCAAGCCTGCTAGCCCCATACTGATGGTGCATAAAGGCAAGGGCAAGGTCAAGGGATCGAAGAAGACAAAGATAGGATCTAAGTCTTATCTTGATCCCAAATCTTCTGCACTGAAAAAGAAAGGTCTGATGAAGGATGGAAAGTGCCACCATTGCGGTAAGGCAGGGCATTGGAGGAGGAACTATCACCTCTATATTGAGGATCTGCAAAAGAAGAAGGGAAGTGTGACTTCCACTTCAGGTATTTATGTTATAGAGATAAACCTTTCTACTCCTTCATCTTGGGTATTGGATACCGTATGCGGTTCTCATATTTGTACAAATGTGCAGGAACTGCAAAGGAAAAGAATGTTGGGTAAAGGGGAGGTAGACCTGCACGTAGGAAATGGATCAATACTTGATGCCGTTGTAGTTGGCGTCTATCATCTTTCTTTGCCCACTGGGCTTGTAATAGAATTAGATAACTGTTATTTTGTTCCAGCCATAACTAGAAACATTATATCCATTTCATGTCTTGACATGAAAGGTTTTTCGTTTATAATTAAGAACAATTGTTGTTTGATTTTTATGAATGATGTTTGTTATGGTGTAGCCCAATTATTTAATGGTTTATATATTTTGAAATTTGGCCATCTGATCTATAATATAGAAAATATGTACTAAGAGACTAAAAACAAATGACTCAAATCCTACATATCTCTGGCATTGTCGTCTATGCCATATAAATGAGAAATGCATATCCAAGCTCCATAAAGATGGACTATTGGACTCATTTGATTATAAATCATTTGAGAGATGCGAGCCATGTTTATTAGGCAAGATGACAAAGGCCCCTTTCACTAGTCGTAGTGAGAGGGTTGATGATCACTTGGGTATAATACATAGTGATGTTTGCGGACCCATGAGTTCTATGGCTAGAGGTGTACACTACTACTTAGTTACATTTACTGATGATTTTAGTAGGTACGGATATATATATATCTTATGAAGTGTAAATCCAAAACCTTTGAAAAGTTCAAAGAGTTTAAGAATGAAGTAGAGAACCAACTGGGAAAAGAAATAAAGCACTATGATCTGATTGAGGTGGCGAATACCTAAGTCATGAGTTTCGTGATCATCTGAAAGAGTGTGGTATTGTATCACAACTCACTCCACCTAGAACACCATAACATAATGGTGTTTCCTGGAGGAGGAATCGTACTTTGTTGGACATGGTGCGATCGATGATGAATCATGCAGATCTACCCATTTCCTTTTGGAAGTTTGCTCTAAAGACTGTTGCTTTTACTTTAAATCGCACTCCATCCAAAACAGTTTTAAAGACACCATATGAGATATAGACTGGGAAGCGTCCTAGTATGTCTTTTATTAATATTTGGGGTTGTGAAGCATACGTGCGATGTCAAATGACTGACAAGCTGAAACCCAAATTGGATAAGTGTTATTTAGTGGGGTATCCTAGGGAGACCAAAGGATACTACTTCTACCTATCGTCTGGGGGCAAAGTGTTTATCGTAAGGACTGGTGTCTTTTTGGAGAAAGAGTTCTTATCCAGAAAGAATGCAAAGGTAAAACTTGAAGAAGTTCAAGAACCACAAACTGAGAACGAACCAGAATTGGAACCTGAGCAAGGACTACATAAAGTTGTAGCTAGAGAGCCTGCACAAGAAACGCAAGTCCTACGTAGATCTGGTAGACCAAGATTTGAGCCAGAGAGATATGGATTTATCATGTCTCAGATAGGTAATGTGTTGCTTATGGATCATGATGATGAGCCTGCAACCTACCAAGAGGCTATGAATGGACCGGACTCCGAGAGGTGGATTGAGGCCATGAAATCTGAAATGGACTTCTTGTATACAAACCAAGTTTGGACCTTGGTGGAACCACCTGAAGGGGTACGACCCATAGGGTGCAAGTGGGTCTTCAAGAAAAAGACCGACATGGATGGGAATGTACAGGCATTCAAAGGCCGGCTGGTGGATAAAAGTTTCAGGCAAATTCATGGTGTTGACTATGATGAGACCTTTCCCTTATTGATATGGTCAAGTCCATCAGAATTCTACTTGTTATTGATGCGTATTATGATTACGAGATCTGGCAAATATATGTCAAAATGGATTTCCTTAATGGAAACCTCCTTGAGGAAGTGTATATGGCACAACCCGAGGGTTTTGTATCTCCAAGTGAAGCCACTAAAATATGCAAGTTGAATCGATCCATTTATGGATTGAAACAAGCTTCTCGAATTTGGAATCTGCGTTTTGATGAGAAGATCAAAGAGTTTGGTTTCATCAAAAATGAGGATGAGCCTTATGTTTACAAGAGGATTAGTGGGAGTTGTCGTTTTCTTGATATTGTATGTGGATGACATACTGCTGATCGTGAACGACATTCTGACCCTGCAAGTTGTTAAGAACAACCTAGGGAACTGCTTTTCTATGAAAGACTTGGGAGAAGCGACTTATATACTTGGTATTAAGATCTGTAGAGATAGATCGAAGAAGTTGTTGGGTTTGACCCAGAGTACATACATTGAGAAGGTGCTGAAACGGTTCAGCATGCATGAATCCAAGAAGGGATTCTTACCCATGTCTCTGTTGGAGTTACCATTGTGATCTAGAAGTGGTCAAACATGTAATCTCACTGCCAACGCGATATGAGCCTGCAGAGTCGCACATAAGAGCATGTGGAGAAGTTGGAAGATTGACTGTGTTGGTAAAGGTTACCAATCACCATATAGAATCGGGGAGGTAAAGCAAATGTTGCTGTCGGAATTCGTCGGATATGATTCATCGGATTCGTCGGAATTCGTCGGATCGTTCCGTGGAAACTCGACGAATTATCACAGAGACCCTTAACTCGGCAAATGTTGCCGTCTGATATGATTCGTCGGATTCGTCGGATTGTTCCGTGGAAACTCGATGAATTATTACAGAGATCCTTAACTCGGCAAATGTTGCCGTCTGATATGATTCGTCGGATTCGTCGGATTGTTCCGTGCAAACTCGACGAATGCTGACAGAAACCTCAAGTTCTTCTGTATGGACTGCGGATAGCGATTTGTCTAGGTCTTTTTATACTTCGGGTATAAATAGGACCTGTTTTAAGGGTTCAGTATGTTCTTCTTACGCCTCCTGAAAGAAGACTCGACGGAAGAGTTCCGCCTCACGAACCCTAGCCGACAGAAGTGTTCCGCCGTTTCGCTCATCTACGCAGACCTCCTTCCGGCGATCGTCGCCGTGATTGTTCTTCCTGGAGCGAACCTAGCAGTTCGTGGAAGTGCAAGGTGCAGTCGTTCTTCTCCCGGCTCATGTGGATCACTGTAGAGACGTAGACATCATTCTACGGGAGGACTCTCGCATAGCCCTTGACAGGATTCATCTTCTTGGAGCACCTAGGTTGGATTCGATCCAACTCCACTAAGGTAATTTATGCCTAGTAGTTTTCATTACTTCTTGATTCAATGTTCATGGCCGATCCGAATCTTTTTGGGTTGTTTCTCTTTATTTCCGCTGCGCCTACATACGATGTATGGTTGTAGAAAAACCCAACAGTGGTATCAGAGGCAGGTTGTGGTCATGAATGTTGTTTCAGAAGTTAGGTTATTCCAGTACGTGCAAATCTAGGTATTTGGAAGCGTTCTAAATGTCAGGATTTCTTCCTGGAACATCAAAAGTTGATGATTTTTCCAAGGGAATTCGGTGGTGATTTTGAAAATTTTGGATGGGGCGCCAGGGGCGCTGCCCCTTGGACCCCGTTAGGGACTCTGCCCCTAAGATCCCGCCAGGGGCGCGGCCCCTTGGAACCCCGCCAGGAACGTCTGGGATTTCGTGGTAATTTCTAATTGTTAGAAATTGTTGTCTCCTTATCAGTAACCGTCCCTCAAGTGGTTAATGAACCCTTGTATTGTTTTGGATTTTGAATCCAACAATGAGAGACGAGCTTATCTACTGCTTTAAGTCGAGTTGTCTTTGCCTTTGTCCAATGCATGTAAATCTGAAGATTTGGAAGAGTTCTAAATGTCCAGATTTAGCCCTTTCGTCTATCAAAGGTTGATAGTCTTATGTTGTGCATATAAGGAATGCATGTGGATTTTAGAAAATTGTTTTTCTATTGATGTGCACATTGATCAAATGTTGATCATGGTTAAGTGTTAACTTGCTATTAAAATCTCTTCATAAAATATTAAGTGTTTGGATGCCTTCCGATGGATGACACTCTTCCTGCCTCGATCGATGAAGTGTGGGCTTGCCAAAGCAAGGTGCATTAATCTATCTTGGTAAGGGTGCGAACGGATAATTGTGATATCCCACTGTCGACATCGGGTCTAACTTAACTAAGTAACCTCAAAGGTTGAGTGCCTAGAGGCATAGGGTTGGCATGCACCATATGATGGATGCGAATAAGGAGTTATTCACCAGCCATACAAGAGTTGCATGAGGATGCAATTGGCAAGCGTTGCCTACCTAAATAACCGCATTATGAGAGGAACGCCAAAGCGGACTCGTGGTGTTGGTGAAATACGGATCTTGTCCACTAAGAGAGTAGCTCGCATGGACTCTCCGAATTGATAGTGAGGGCTATCAATTTGAATAAAATAGTGGGAGTATTTAATTGAAGTCCAAATTAAAATAAGTTGTATTTTGAAATTTTGGTACTGATTAAATTCTGCATGAATTCTTGTAGAATTCCATGGCAAGTGGTTCACATTTCACCTTGTCCCTGAGAGCTGTCCTTGAGAAGGACAAGCTAAGTGGGACGAACTACATGGACTGGTAAAGGAACCTGAGAATTGTTCTCAGGCAAGAGCGAAAGCTCTACGTCTTGGAAGAAGAAGCCCCCGAGGTGCCGACCGGGAACTCGTCCCGTGTTGATAAGGATGCTTATAAGAAGTATACCGATGACGCCTTAGACGTCGAGTGCCTTATGCTTGCCACCATGAACTCTGAGCTTCAGAAGCAACACGAGAACATGGGGTGCAAGGAGATTGACGAGCACCTAAAGAAAATGTTTCAAGGGCAAGCTCGTCAAGAGAGGTTCGATGTCACGAAGGCCTTATTTCAGTGCAAAATGGGAGCTCGAGACTCGGTTGGTACTCACGTACTCAAGATGATTGGGTATATAGAGAACCTGGAGAGACTGGGTTTTCCTCTGGGTCAAGAGTTGGCCACAGATCTTATCCTGCAATCTTTGCCGGATAGTTATGAGCAGTTCATCTTGAACTACAACATGAATGAAATAGACAAGACACTGCCCGAGCTCCTAGGCATGTTGCGAACTGCCGAGATAAACATGAAGAAGGCCAAGCCTGCTAGTCCCATATTGATGGTACATAAAGGCAAGGGTAAGGCCAAGGGCTTCAAGAAGACGAAGGTGGGACCTAAGTTACATCTTGAGCCCAAATCTTCTGCGCTGAAAAAGAAGAGCACCGTGAAGGAAGGGAAATGCCACCACTGTGGCAAGGCTGGTCATTGGAGGAGGAATTGTCCTTCGTACATTGAGGGTCTGCAGTAAATGAAGGAAGGTATGACTTCCGCTTCGAATATTTACGTTATAGAGATAAACCTTTCTGCTCCTTCATCTTGGGTATTGGATACCGGATGTGGTTCTCACATTTGTACAAATGTGCAGGAACTGGGAAGGAGGAGATTGCTGAGTAAAGGAGAGGTGGACCTGCGCGTCGGCAATGGAGCAAGAGTTGTTGATGTAGCCGTAGGGGTTTACCGTCTTTCTTTACCCAGTGGGCTTGTAATAGAACTTAATAATTGTTATTTTGTTCCGGTCATAACTAGAAACATTATATCCATTTCATGCTTAGACATGATTGGATTTTCTTTTATAATTAAGAACAATTGTTGTTCTATATTTAAGAATGATGTTTGTTATGATGTAGATCAATTGTTTAATGGTCTTTATGTTTTGAACCTGGACCATCCGATCTATAATGTAAATAATAATAAAAGACTAAGAACAAATGACTCAAATCCTACATATCTCTGGCATTGTCGTTTGGGCCATATAAACGAGAAGCGCATATCCAAGCTCCATAAAGATGGACTATTGGACTCATTTGATTATGAATCATTTGAGCGATGCAAGTCTTGTTTATTAGGCAAGATGACTAAAGCCCCTTTCACTGGTTATACTGAGAGGGTTGAGGATCTTTTGGGTATAGTACATAGTGATGTATGCGGACCCATGAGTTCGATGGCTAGAGGTGGGTATTTCTACTTCGTTATATTTACTGATGATTTCAGTAGATACGGATACGTGTATCTTATGAAATGCAAATCCAAAACTTTTGAAAAGTTCAAAGAGTTTAAGAATGAAGTGGAGAACCAATTGGGTAAAAAGATTAAAGCACTCTGATCTGATCGAGGTGGCGAATACCTGAGTCATGAGTTCTGTGATCATCTGAAAGAGTGTGGTATTGTATCACAGCTCACTCCACCTAGGACACCGCAGCATAATGGTGTGTCTGAGAGGAGAAATCGTACTCTGTTAGACATGGTACGGTCGATGATGAGTCATGCAGACTTGCATGTTTCCTTTTGGGGTTTTGCTTTAGAGACTGCTGCAATGACACTGAATCGCGCTCCGACGAAAACGGTTCTACAGACACCATATGAGATATAGACTGGGAAGCATCGTAGTATGTCATTCATTAAATTTTGGGGCTGTGAGGCATACGTACGACGTCAAATGCCTGACAAGCTGGAACTCAAATCAGATAAGTGTTATCTGGTGGGATATCCTAAGGAAAAGAAAGGATATTACTTTTACCTACCGTCTGAGGGCAAAGTGTTTGTCGCAAGGACGGGTGTCTTCTTGGAGAAAGAGTTCTTGTCAAGAAAGACGCAAAAGGTAGAACTTGAAGAAGTTCAAGAACCACAAGTAGTGAATGAACCAGAATTGGATTCTGAGCCAGGACTACAAGATGTTGTAGCTAGAGAACCTGCTCAAGAGACACAAGTCCTACGTAGATCTGGTAGACCAAGATTTGAGCCTGAGAGATATGGATTTCTCGTGTCTCAAATAGGTAATGTGTTGCTTTTGGATCATGATGATGAACCAGCGACCTACCAAGAGGCTATGAATGGACCGGACTCCGACAAATGGCTTGAGGCTATGAAATCTGAAATGGACTCCATGTATACAAACCAAGTTTGGAACTTGGTGGAACCACCTGAAGGGGTACGACCCATAGGGTGCAAGTGGGTCTTCAAGAAGAAGACCGACATGGATGGGAATGTACAGACATTCAAAGGGCGACTGGTGGCTAAGGGTTTCAAGCAAATTCATGGTATTGACTATGATGAGACCTTTTCCTCTGTTGTCATGGTAAAGTCCATTAGGATATTGCTTGCTATTGCTGCGTATTATGACTACGAGATCTGGCAGATGGATGTCAAAACGGCTTTCCTAAATGGAAACCTCTTTGAGGAAGTGTACATGACACAACCCGAGGGTTTTGTATCCCCAAATGAAGCCACTAAAATATGCAAGCTGAACAGGTCCATCTATGGATTGAAACAGGCCTCTAGAAGTTGGAATCTTCGTTTTGATGAGAAGATCAAAGAGTTTGGTTTTGTCAAGAATGAGGATGAACCGTGTGTTTACAAGCGAATCAGTGGGAGCATTGTTGTCTTCCTGATATTGTATGTAGATGACATACTGTTGATCGGGAATGACATACCTACCCTGAAAGTTGTTAAGAACAACCTAGGGAACTGCTTTTCTATGAAGGACTTGGGTGAAGCGACTTACATACTCGGTATTAAGATCTATAGAGATAGATCGAAGAAGTTGCTGGGTTTGACCCAGAGTACGTACATTGAGAAGGTGTTGAAGCGGTTCAACATGCTTGAGTCCAAGAAAGGATTTTTGCCCATGTCTCATGGTGTAAATCTCTCTAAGGACCAGTGTCCAAAATCTTGTGAAGATAAGGACCGCATGAAGTTGATTCCATATGCTTCGGCAATTGGGTCAATCATGTATGCAATGTTATGTACTCGACCCGATGTCTCTTTTGCTTTGAGCATGACTAGCAGGTATCAGTCTGATCCTGGTGAATGTCATTGGATAGCCGTAAAGAATATCCTGAAGTACTTGAGAAGGACTAAGGATGTATTCTTGGTGTATGGTGGAAAGGAAGAGCTCGTTGTAAGTGGTTACACGGATGCCAGCTTCCAAACTGATAGGGATGATTTGAAGTCTCAGTCAGGGTTTATGTTTTGCCTGAATGGAGGAGCTGTGAGCTGGAAGAGTTCCAAGCAAGAGATAGTTGTTGATTCTACAACTGAGGCCGAATATATCGCTGCGACAAATGCAGCGAAGGAGGCTGTATGGATTAAGAAATTCATCGGCGAGCTGGATGTAGTTCCTAGCATTGTTGGTCCCGTAGTTCTCTACTGTGATAACAATGGTGCAATTGCACAATCTAAGGAACCTAGATCCCATCAGCGCTCTAAGCACATACTTCGGCGGTTCCATCTTATTCGTGAGATAGTAGAACGAGGAGATGTGAACATTTGTAGAGTGTCGACTGAGGAGAATATTGCAGATCCACTGACAAAGCCTCTCGCGCAGAGAAATCATGATGGTCATACTAGATCAATGGGTATACGATACCTGAGTGATCAACTCTAGTGGGAGTCTTGTGGGTTGCATGTAAAATATATATTCTGTTGGCTGTTTATTATTTATTCATATGATGAATTGTGTACTAATTATTTCCTTTTACAATTAATGGCAAGTTCTTTTATTACGATATACTATTTCTATATGATAGAATAAAATTCGTGATAAATACCCTTAGAATGTTCGCTTCCATAGGACATCAAGTACGTGACTTGAATGTGAGAGCCTATGATTTCGAAGCTTCATTCTTAAAAGGTCCCTGGTCGAGGTATCATCGTAGAAGCTAAGGGTGATGATGATGCATTAAGACTAGCATGTGTGTTGACTGATGACCGGTTCTCACAGGTCATGATATTGTGATATCAAGTCATCACGTGGGTACTTGTTAGTGAACAAGTTGTATTGGACAGACCCAACCTGAGACTAATTTGTGGATTGTTACTTAAATGTGTCACAAGTAGGTCTTATTTGACAATGGTGTTGTGGTCCTTTGACCTGAAGTCACAGCATTCATCGAGTGAGGAAGAGCGTCCTTTGATGTCATCGAAAGTCTTCCTTGAAGAAGGTTGATGATAAGGGTGGTCGTTGGGTACGTTACGAATCATTTGGGTGTTTGGGTGTGAGCAGATATGAGATTTGTCCTCCTATATAACAGGAGTTGCATCCATGGGCCCCTTGATGGAATTGGACTGAGAAATGCATGGCCATGCTTGGTTGAGTCAATATGTGATATTGAGCTCACCATTCTCTGGAAGTCCGTTCTAGATCAAGAAACTTGGATTGAGCTATTATGAGGGTGACACGGTCCATGCCTCTAGTTCTTTCCGGATGTAAGAGACAAAGGGACAAAGACAACGCTGGAACATTGGTCATAAAGGCTTATGAGTTGTGAACTCTTATTGCTTGGGGAGCAATGATGCATTGCTAGATGCCTCTCAATGTTTGTGAGTTTTTTGTTTGATACTTTCAAGATCAAGTGGGAGACTGTTGGAGTTACCATTGTGATCTAGAAGTGCTCAAACATGTAATCTCACTGCCAACGCGATATGAGCCTGCAGGGTCGCACATAAGAGCATGTGGAGAAGTTGGAAGATTGACTGTATTGGTAAAGGTTACCAATCACCATATAGAATCGGGGAGGTAAAGCAAATGTTGCTGTCGGAATTCGTCGGATATGATTCGTCGGATTCGTCGGAATTCGTCGGATCGTTCCGTGGAAACTCGACGAATTATCACAGAGACCCTTAACTCAGCAAATGTTGTCGTCTGATATGATTCATCGGATTCGTCGGATTGTTCCGTGGAAACTCGACGAATTGTTACAGAGATCCTTAACTCGGCAAATGTTGCCGTCTGATATGATTCGTCGGATTCGTCGGATTGTTCCGTGCAAACTGGACGAATGCTGACAGAAACCTCAAGTTCTTCTGTATGGACTGCGGATAGCGATTTGTCTAGGTCTTTTAATACTTCGGGTATAAATAGGACCCGTTTTAAGGGTTCAATATGTTCTTCTTACGCCTCCTGAAAGAAGACCCGACGGAAGAGTTCCGCCTCACGAACCCTAGCCGACGGAAGTGTTCCGCCGTTTCGCTCGTCTACGCAGACCTCCTTCCGGCGATCGTCGCCGTGATTGTTCTTCCTGGAGTGAACCTAGCAGTTCGTGGAAGTGCAATGTGCAGTCGTTCTTCTCCCGGCTCGTGTGGATCACTGTAGAGACGTAGACATCATTCTATGTGAGGACTCTCGCATAGCCGTTGACAGGATTCATCTTCTTGGAGCACCTAGGTTGGATTCGATCCAACTCCACTAAGGTAATTTATGCCTAGTAGTTTTCATTACTTCTTGATTCAATGTTCATGGCCGATCTGAATCTTTTTGGGTTGTTTCTCTTTATTTCCGCTGCGCCTACATACGATGTATGGTTGTAGAAAAACCCAACAGTCTCATGGTGTGAGTCTCTCTAAGGACCAGTGTTCTAAATCTGTAGAAGATAAGGACCGTATGAAGTTGATTCCATATGCTTCGACAATTGGATCAATCATGTATGCAATGTTGTGTGCTCGACCTGATGTCTCATATGCTTTAAGCATGACGAGAAGGTATCAGTCTGATCCTGGTGATGGTCACTGGATAGCTGTCAAGAATATTCGAAAGTACTTGAGAAGGACTAAGGATATGTTCATGGTGTTTGGTGGAGAGGAAGAGCTCATTGTAAAGGGTTACACGGATGCTAGCTTCCATACTGATAGAGACGATTCAAAGTCTTAGTAAGGTTTTGTATTTTGCCTGAATGGAGGAGCTGTGAGCTGGAAGAGTTCCAAGCAAGAGACAGTTGTTGATTCTATGACTGAGGCCGAGTATATCGCTGCTGCAAATGCGGGAAAGGAAGCTGTGTGGATTAGGAAATACATCAATGAGCTTGGTGTAGTTCCTAGCATTGTTGATCTCGTTGTTCTCTACTATGATAACAACGTTGCAATAGCCCAAGCTAAGGAACCTAGATCTCATCAGCGCTCCAAGCACATACTTCGGTGGTTCCATCTTATTCGAGAGATTGTTGATCGAGGAGATGTGAGCATTTGCAGAGTACCGACTGAAGAGAATATTGTGGATCCACTGACAAAGCCCTTTACACAGAAAAAGCATGATTGTTATACTAGATCAATGGGTATTAGATACCTGAATGATTGTCTCTAGTGGGAGTCTTGTGGATTATATTTGTGTCGGTTGTTATTCATATAATGAATATAGTACTTTTATATTTTATTTTACATTTATGGTAAGTTCTTATTATTATGTCAACTGTTTCTATTTGATGGATTAATTAGCATAATAAATGCCCTTAGAATGTTTGCTTCCATAGGAATACAAGTACGTGACTTGAATGTGAGGGCCTATGTTTATAAGAAGCTTCATTCTTAAATGGTCCCTGGTCGGAGTATCATCTTAGAAGTTGAAGGGAAATAATGATACATTAAGACTAGCATGTGCGTTGACTGATGACCGGTTCTCAAAGGTCATGATATTGTGATATCAAGTCATCACATGGGTACTTATTAATGAAAAAGTTGTACTGGACAGACCCGCCTTGAGGCTACTTTGTGGATTGTTATATGAACGTGCCACAAGTAGATCTCAACTGGCAATGGTGTTTGTGGTTCTTTGACCTGAAGTCACATCATTCATCAAGTGAGGAAGAGTGTACTTTGATGCCATCAAAAGTCTTCCTTGAAGAAGGTTGATGATAACGGTGGTTATTGGGTATGTTATGATTCATTTGGGTGTTTATGCGTGGAAAGATATGAGATTTGTCCTCCTATATGAGAGGAGTTACATCCAAGGGCCCCTTGATGGAATGAGACTGAGAAATGCAAGGTCATGCTTGGTTGAGTCAGTATATGATATTGAGCTCACCAATTTCAAACAGTTTATTCTAGATCAGGAAACTAGGATTGAACAATTATGAGGGTGACACGGTTCATGCCTCTAGTTCTATCCGGAGGTAAGGGACAAAGGGACTTGACAACATTGGTACATTGATTAAGACAGGCTTATTAAGTTATGAACTCTTATTGCTTGGGTAGCAATGATGCATTGCTAAATGCCGCTCATTGTTTGTGAGACTTTTGTTTGATACGTTCAAGATCAAGTGGGAGACTGTTAGCATTTCCAAGGTGATCTAGAAGTGGTCAAGCATTTAGTCTCACTCAAATGCGATATGAGCCTATGGGGTCACACACAAGAGTGTTTGAAGAAGTTGGAGGAAGAATTGTGTTGGCCTTACTCATATTAGATATGAGTGAAGGACCAATCCTATGACTTATTGGAGTTGGGTCGAGTCAACTGAATGCTCTACATGTATTGTGAATATTGTATGGAGCATGTTGGCAAGATTTCGAGACGAGTCGTCGAGAATGTCTCGACGACATTTACTTAAGGTTTACTAGACGAATTCATGATCACTCGACAAATTCAGGTTTACTCGACGAATTCATGATCACTCGACGAATTTAGTTTACTCGACGAATTCATGATCACTCGACGAATTCTGTGTTTACTCGACGAATTCATGATCACTCGATGAATTCTATGTTTACTCTGATGCAATTCATGGGTATGTGGTTATCTTGTTTTTCGCCTGGGTATAAATAGAACCCGATTTATACCCTAGATCCGGCACCACCCTTTTGTGACTCTTAGAAGAATGACGCTTTCTGTGGAACCGACGGAAGCGTTCCGACAGTCTTGATTCCACAACCTGATGCCGCCTGTTCCTGTCATCGGATCTAGCAGTCTGTGGAAGACCAAGAGGGCTCTTCTTCTTCTCCGACATAGTTCTTGTGCGACAAGAAGTTAGGGTTCTTTTTCACTCGTGTGGACTTCCATAGAGGCGCCGGTCGATTTCTGCGCTTGGAACTCAGAGTTTATCTTCGAGATTTCTTCTTGGAGCATCTTAGTTGAGTGTTGACTCAATTCCCTCAAGGTACTTCGTTGTTGTTACCTTTCTTATTTCTTGATTCATGAAATCGTAAGATCCTTAAACTCTTTTGGGTTGTTCTTGTTTGTTATCTCCGCTGCGCATATATGATATGTTGTTCATTATAAATGAAGTAGAAAACCCAACACTAAGATGATTTCATAATTAGTCATTTCAGTATATTTCAATGGAACTTGTCTGGTTGGATCTATTGTTGAAGTTTTCATAGGGATGCAATGACCTTCTTTGACTGATATTAATATCTTTGGGTCAGAGACTTCCATGAAGAGCTTAACCCTCTCCTTCCATATGGGAAAGTTTGCTTTTGAGCAGATGGGTAATTTCATAGATATTAATTCCTTGAAACCTCCTCCTGAAGTCATGGTGGATAGACTTTGAATCCCTTTTTAAAGATCTTTGTCAAGATGTTAAGCTTTCTTTGAACAATCAAGCTCTGATACCAATTGAAAGTCATTGAATTTGTCTAATCTTCACCTAGAGGGGGGTTAATAGGTATTGTTGCTTTTTTATAAACTTAATGCAGAATAAAGAGAGTTTATACAACAATCACACAATCACTAAAAATTCACAACACAAAGAAAGATAGTTATAGTTGTTCCCCGAGTTCGATACTTCCACTTCCCCCCTCTTACTATCTAGCAATGAGCTAGTCTCGGTAAACTCCAACCAAAACTCAGATCCTCAGATCCTATAACTCAGAGACCAAGTCTCCTACCTCAGAGGTACTAACCGACCACCTACCTTAGGTCACAAGGATCCTACCTCAGAATCTCTGGCTGGATTCTAACATCAAGTCACACAGGACCCTACAACTTAGAAGCTCTAGCTAGCCTCCTACCTTTGGTCACACAGGAACCTACAACTCAGAAGCTCTAGTTAGCCTCCTACCTCAGGTTTCACAGGACCCTACAACTCAGATTCAACAAAAATATCCTACAGCTCAGATCTCAGAGAGATCCTACAGTTATACAGGTTTGGTTCAAAACCTTTCTATAGACCCGGAATAATAAATCTTGATAAATTTGGAGTCTTCTTGAAGCTTGACATGGATTGTATTCAACTTTAATCTTCTTGCAGAGGACTTTGAAAGAATATGTTTTCGTGAAGAATGTTTCCTCTGCACTTTTGAAGATCCTTCCTCTTCTCGCTGATAGATGATTTGACTTTTAGTACATCAGCAAGATGAATCAAACTCTTACTTCTGGAGAAGAAAAGATTGGCTTCAAAGAATATCTTCTCGTTTCTTGAGCTTTCTAATGAATATCCCTCTTTTTGAAGATGATGGCGGAGAGCTCTTTCTTTTCGATATTATGATTATTAGGGTTAGCTGTGTACCGTCACATCCTTTTTATAGGGTCATTTGATAACGGTAGAATCCTCGGACTGTCTTTATGTTAGAGATCTTTTGTCTTTAAGGACAAATCTGATTGACCCAATCTGCGGCGACATTAAATGAGATAACGCCACAATTGCGCTTTAATTTGAATTATTGTCTTTCCCGCAATTCGACTAGAAGTCTAGCCGAATCTTCTTGATGTCTAGTCGAATGTATACTAGCAATCTTCACGGCGATATTAGCATTGTCTCGATGATATTTCGATTCTTCTCGACGATACTTGTAGTCTACAATATGATATTTGACTACCACTGTCTTCTAGTCAAATGATCAAGCTTATCAAGTTGGATTCTGTGTTCAATATGTTTATTGTTTTCTAGTCAAATGATTAAGCTTATTAAGTCAAATGTTGTGTACAATATGTTCAGTGTCTTCTGTATTTCTGAAATGCCATGTAGGCTCCTCGACGACAATTGATATAACCTCGACGATAAAGGTCTTAGCCTTGACGATGATGGACTTAGATTATTCTTAGCTCAATATATTTCTGAAATGTCGTATAGGCTTCTCGACAACATTTCACTATTCCTTTACGACAAATGACATCACCTCTATGATAAAGAACTTAGCCTAATTCTTCCTTCAATGAGGATTCTTCTAAACATCTTGCCGATTATCTTCAAGAAGATATGAGTATAGTTGATCCTTGTCGAGATGACATCGTCTTGGATAGTGTATCACCAAGATGATATTTAGAGCTTGGGTTGCTTCTTCTAATCAAGACGATATGAGACTTTTGTTAAGAGTCTACAAGACGATATCGTCTTGAAGCTTAAGGTCTTCAAGCCGATATCGATACCTCTTAAAGACGATATTTGGACTCTCCAAGATAATATGACTTAGTCATTTTTTGATCATCCTGAATTCAGTTTCTTTGCTCTTTGCAACTTGCTAGACCTTTCTTCCTAATGTTTATAAGTGAGTGACAAGTCTAATATAGTCTAGATCATAGGTTGACATGGTGTTTTGCACAATGAGGGATTATATTAGCAAAACTATGTCTGATGACACTAAGTCTAGCTTTATGTTAGACTTGCACTATCTAATGCCTGAAAATAATATTCTAAACACATGCATCAAATATAAAGTGTGTTTATACTTGACTTGAGGACTTATTCAAATCATGAACATTATGGGCAAAGTTCCTAGCATCATCCACTTCTCAACCGGTGCCGGAGTCACTGTGAAATCGAGACTTTGTAATAATTGGGTTCGTCTAATGTCGTTAGACATCTCATCATATAAAGTTTTGTGATTATCTAGTTCCATGTAGAGATTCTTTCTCACTTGTACCCAATCTGCACCCTTATCTAAAGCTTGACTAACAACTCGAAATCCACAATGAACATCACCAAGCATATCTACCACATCTGTAATATGTTCGTAGAACAAAGTTGGCAATTATTGACGAACTTCATTACCCATATTTATATTAATAGATGGAGTTCTAAGTTGATAGTTTGTCCTTTTTCTAGCATTCAACGTGGCTCTTGATTTTAACTTTTTTGCTTCATTTTGATGATCGTCCATGGAGAGTATATTGGAAATGTGATCAATCGTCTAGTTTATTTGTAATCATCTTTAAAAAAATTAGGCTTCTTTTGGGTCTTCCTCTTAACCGCATAGGAACCATATGCTCAACTGTTTTGCTAGATGATGGCTCAACTAATTCTCTAAGTTTCCTTTTAATTTCTTTCTTATGTTCCATACTTGAAGTAGTAAATTTTTGAACAATGACGTCAATTTCATTGCTAATATCAATTTCTTCTGAAACTTCTTTTTTTATTTCTTGTAAGGATAATTGTTTCCAATGCCTATTTATA
The DNA here is from genome assembly GCA_033032865.1 of Dactylorhiza incarnata. Classification (NCBI taxonomy): domain Eukaryota; kingdom Viridiplantae; phylum Streptophyta; class Magnoliopsida; order Asparagales; family Orchidaceae; genus Dactylorhiza; species Dactylorhiza incarnata. The sequence goes on along the minus strand of JAWHQI010000189.1, from coordinate 721,838 downwards.
CATCATAGAGGGAAGGGTTTTGATTGAGCTATGTATGGCAAAAGCTCATATGATCATGGTAAGACTCTTTTTATGGGTGCAATCATGAGCTTGCATGCCTTTCCCCACAAAATTTTCTTCTTCTTGAATACACTCCAATGCTTTTAAAGATGCACGCCCCCAATATATCCACATATAAAGATCCACTATGCTCTTGGCTTACCTGTATACAACTTTGCCCAAAAGACCTCTTTATGTCTGTATGTTGTATGTTGATCATTTGATCGAATGTGTTTCAAATGGTATTCAAGTTCCCGATACAGTTATCTTCCACTCATCAACATTAGCAATTTTTTGGCCTTTAATGAAAAAAAGGACAACCACATCTTTTACTAGAAGATTTACGAAGACCATTTTTTCTCGACCTTTATTGCGTTGATTGGCTCGATAATGACCTCATCTATCACAACCAAGGAGAACACGAGGTATCAACCTACCCACTACCTTGTCCAAACAACTAATTGTGACAACAAAACCCAAAGTACGACCAACTTTTCGAACCCACTCAATTAAGGATTCTTTAGTCTTAAAAACTTGATCAGTCTCAAATGACAACCCACTTCAATTTCTTATCATCACTACTAAAAATTGACATATCAGTACCTCCCTCCATACTGTAAAAACTCACAAATTTGTACTAATATAAATTATAGCTCGAATAAACAACATAATTGAAATGACAATCACTTAGCAAAATCGCAACACAAATCAAAGATACCTTTGAAGGTGTGTTTGTCCAATGATCGAGTATCTTGAAAAGATGGAACTTGAGGACCCAAAAATCTTCCACCGCAAAGAGCAAACAATAAATTTGATGAATGTAAATCGAAAATGAGATAAATGGAGATGTTATGAAGGAAATTCAGACAATCAATGGGAATAAATATGGCATACCTTAATCTGTGAATGGGATCTGGAACAGGGTTGCGGGAGGGGGACGAATGGTGGTGATGAATAGGGGAGGTGGAGGCGGGCGAATGGCAGTGAAGATCGGTGAAGGGCGGCGAAGCTAGGCGGGCGAGGATCAGCGAATGCCGGTGAACGACGGGAGAAGCGACAAGACGGGTAGGTTTCGGGATCGCCGGCTGGAGGAGGGGAAAGTGTGATGTGCGCATAAAAGAAGTGTACCTAGTTATTTTATGGGAATGAATTTAGCTATTCTCTCTTAAAATTAGGGCGCTGATATCCGCACTGCAGTTTTGGCTATCCGCACTCTATTTGTATGAGTTCTTACGCGCCTTTTGAAAATACGCCATGTACGTGCACTTTTAGGGAAAGTGTTCAACGCGAAAGTTGTAGATCTCAAAATGAGATCTACAACTTTCGCGTTGAACACTTTCCCTAAAAATGCACGCACAAGATGTATTGCCGCCCTGATTGAAACATGAGCGTAACTATAACGAATTTTTGGAAATACGAGGCGTACATGCATTTTTAAGAAAAATGTTCAACACGAAAGATGTAGATCTCGACAAGATCTACAACTTTCGTGTTGAGCACTTTTTCTAAAAATGCATGTACAAGACGTATTTCCAAAAGACACGTAATAACTGATACAAATAGAGTGCGGTTAGTCAAAACTGTAGTGCGGATATCAGCGCCCTAAAATTATAACGACATAGCCAATATTGATGTGCACTTAACAATTCCCAAAATGAATTATATTGATTACCTTCCGTAAAGCCACAATTCACTCACACTTCAAGACAATGCAGGTATTAATGATTGAGGAAAAGGAGTACCTGGCCCGAAAAGTGTGAGGAAGAGCAGAAGAGAGAGAAAATATTAAAATATTAGATATAGAGAGAGAGAAAGAGGGGACAGATCCTTTTAATGCCAAGTGAAGGGGAGAGAGAAAAAAGGGTATTCAGTGTTGTGTGACTGCGAGTGTGAGCAAAAAATGAGGAAAAGGGTAGAGTTTTTTTTTGTAAATAAAAAAAACGCAGAGTGTGACTGCGAGTGTGAGCAAAAAATGACTCTATATTCAGTGTTGTGTTTGTTTCACGCTTTGCTTGATTCCCAAGAACTAGCCATGATAGCTATAAAGATCCCAGCCTTATCTGAATTCATGAACAAAATTGAGTACTTGAGGGAGAGAGAAAAGTGACGGGAAGAGGGAGATGGGGAGGGAGTCTGAGGTATCTGCTAAACTGAAGCTCCTCTTAGCTGTTCTTCTTCTCCATTTGTGCTTCGCAGGATCTCAAATAGTGATGAGGGCAGCACTAAACTTCGGTGTCAGCAAAGTGGTGCTCCTTGTCTACAGGAACATCATTGCTGTAGTTGTGCTGGCTCCCTTTGCCTATTTTCTAGAGAAGTGAGCCACTTTTTTTTCTGCTAGTTTTCTTCATAGTGTAAAAGTTTCATCATTTTGTGCAAATAATTGTCTTTCAGGATGGACAGGCCAACTCTCACCTTCTCCCTTCTGATTAAGCTATTTCTACTTTCATTTTGTGGGTAAGTGATTCATATATGACATTATTTTGCTTCGGTGTATTACTTAAAAGGACAAATGTTTGAGATTTGAATCACAGAACAGCATTTTTTACCAAGAAATTGAGAAAAGTAATCAATCATTGTGTATTGGCTTGCCATTGAATGCTGTTTTACGGCATTTGTAAAGTATCATTCGTATCAGAATAACAACGGCTGGATGATAATGGAACACTTCAGATTTTTATAGTGGGTTGAATATGACTTGAAAATTAATATTTTTCTGCTGACACCCATGTCAGGATCATTTTTTTGTTCTTCAAGATGCTAAAGAGTTTTTTTGGGTGTGCCCTCATATTTATTGCCGTTGAGATGCCATGGATCCTAATAAGTTTCTAAGCTTTTTTTAATTTTGACCCCTTTTTTAGTTAATACCCCATTCGCAAAGGATTTTATGAGATTTGTAAAAGATGCAAAATCTAGTTGAAACATTTAAAAAGAGAATTGAAGTGAAAAAGTATCTGAATTCATGGAAAGTGATGAAGCCACTCATGGATCTTCCAAGTCTTTGAGACTATGAAGGAGGAGACTACTTCTTTTAGCTCTCTCCGACGATGAGATGTTAGAACCACTAATGGAGAATGAAAATGACGCCTCATGACTGAGAGGATCATAATCTATTTATAAGAAAACTCTCATGTGTGCTTTAGCATTTAAGCTTGTTGCGGGTCACCCGGTTTTTCTCCGGTCTGGAGAATCAGACCGTCCAAGCTCCAAGTCGGACCGGGCGTGCAAACAGTCAAAAGTAAATCAAGCAGCAAGGACACAGAGGTGTTTTAGCATGAAAAACCACGTGGCCGGTACGGTGCCGGGCCGAAATCCACTATTTTCCTTGATGTTACAAGTATTTGAGTTCCCTAGAGGGTGACAAACCACCTCTCCGTTTACAAGCTTTGACGAGAGTGTCCACAGGCGCGTTTTTCCAAGTCTTTTCCTTCGCCTGTTGAAGCGAAGTCCACGGAGCCGCTGAGGGAGCATCCACTATGGTGATCTTCTGCGTCTTCTCTGGCATTCACTGAAGCTAATTCCACAGAGCTGCTGAGAGAGCGTCCACTAGGGTGATCTTCTGTGTCCCCTCTGGCGTTCGCTGAAGTTAAGTCCGCAGAACTGCTGCATGAAAGTATGCTTGAGCATTCACCGCGAGCAGACTTGAGAGGGAGCTGAGAGGATTCAGAGCGAAAGAATGATCTAAGTCCCACGTTCTTGCAGGAAAACCACAGAGATCTCTCTTGTCTCTTGGATTGCCTGGCTTCAAATGAAGGCATGTGGGCATTTTTTATAGTTTTCTGAAGGGGCGGGTTGGTAATTGCACCCAGCTGAATCTGGAGTTGACGAATGACACTGCTCGGGTCCGGTCACCTGGATCACCAATTTCCCGAAACTGACGAACCTTCCCACCAGCTTCCCGGGCGGAGGAGGCGGCCGGGGGCACCGGCGAAGGTGGACGGCTTGGGGGAGGCTCCCCGATGCGCCGACAGTTGGAGCGGTGCTGGAGGCTGAGGTCGGTGGCGGCCTGCCAGCACTCCGGCGGCGCACGTGCGTGCGGGTGGTGCTTATCGGCCCGTTGCGCACGCCGACCACGTGTCCGCGTACGCGCTGCCCGTGCGTGGTGCTGGAGGCTGAGGCCGGTGGCGGCCTGCCAGCACTCCAGCGGCGTGCGTGCGGATGGTACTTACCGGCTCGGTGCGCGCGCCGACCACGTGTCCGCGTGCGCGCTTCCCGTGCTTGTGCATGGGCTGGCGTGCGCGCGGTTCCGGGCGCGCGGGCTCAGGTCGTGTGCGGTGCCGACCGCGCGTACTTGTGTGGCGATGGTTGCGCATGTGCGTGACGAGTACTCCCCACGCATTTGGCGCTTGCCTACGCGGGGCTTCTTTCCCCTCTTCGGGGCGGTTTTGAAACCCCTTGAGCGAACACGGCCCATGCGCGTGATGCATTCTGTCGGATTGAATTGCTAGAGTGCTTTTACTCGGTTTGACTCGGGGGCCAATACCCATCAGATGCCCACTTATTTTTGAGAGTCGCGGATTGCCAAAGGACGAGCTCAAAAATTTCACCCGTACTTGTGATAACTTTGTACCGCGATACCTGAGTATGACAGCAGACGTGCATTATGAACTATCTTTCGATGGCGACGTTAGATTTTTTTTTGTTCGTTAAGCCCGGAGGCACATGTTGATTACACGGCGATTTCTGGGGTTTACCCCGCGCAACGATGACCATGTATTCGTTGCAGGGCAGGGATATCTGCGGTCATTTTACTTGCGCATTGCTTTCCACCCTGTTGGTTGTAGATGTGGTTTGGAAGCGCCTTTCTTTGCGCATTCTTCCTACTCGGGTGCATGTGAGCGACGTCTGACGCTGACAGTTGGACCTTGGTTGTGGTGTGGAGGGGCGTTTTCCCCCTTGCCTTTCGGAGGGGGGAGGACTCGGGGCCTACTCCTTCAAGAGGTGCAGAAGAACCTTTGTTCGTTCTTGCCTTGACAGCAGAAGGACTCTTTCGTTCTTTTTAGAAGGTGCAGAAGGACCTTTGTCCGTTCTGTCCTTGATGGTAGAAGGATTCAGGGTCCGTTCTTTCAGGATGTGCAGAAGAACCTTTGTCTGTTCTGGTCTTGACGGTAGAAGGACTCCGGGTCCATTCTTTCAGGAGGTGCAGAAGGACCTTTATCTGTTCTCGCCTTGACGGTAGAAGGACTCGTAGTCCGTTCTAACAGGAGGTGCAGAAGGACATTTATCCATTCTCGCCTTGACGGTAGAAGGACTCGGGGTCCCTTTCTTTCAGGAGATGCAGAAGGATCTTTGTCCATTCTCGCTTTGATGGTAGAAGAACTCGAGTTTTGTTCTTTCAGGAGGTGCAGAAAGACTTTTGTTTGATCTCGCCTTGATGCTAGAAGGACTTGGGCCGTTCTTTCAGGAGGAGCCAACGTTATAGTCTGAACTGGAGAACTGTTAAAATATTATTGAAAAGGGGAGGTACATGCGAGCGCCTTTTTGGCCCTGTGATTTTCCACCCTGGGCATAGACTACTGGTAGAAGCGACGCTAGTTTTGCGTGTTCCAAGTTCGGGGGAGCGTCTTCCCATATGGGCCCTCAGTTTGTAAGTTTCAGGATTTTCTATTGTCGTGACGATAAACGGTCCTTCCCATGCTGGGGAGAGTTTGTCCATCTGGAGGCCTTTTCCGCACGCTTCGAGGCTTCGGAGGACCAGTTCCCCGATGCTAATTGGTCTTGGCTTTACACTCCTGTCGTAAAAGCGGGCCACAAGTTTTGATATGTAGCGATTCGTTGTGCCACTTTGTCCCTGACCTCCAAAACTAAGTCCAGGTTTCCCCGGAGGAGTGCCTCGTTCTCCGCTAGCTCGAAAGCTTGGATTCGGGGGCTCGGAACGCCGATGTCCACTGGTATGACAGCCTCTGATCTGTAACAGAGGTTGAATGGTGTTTCCCCCGTCGGAGTCCTTTCCGTGGTACGGTAAGCCCACAACATGTTTGGGAGGGCGTCCACCCATGCCTTCCTGCCTCCTCGAGGCGGGTCTTTAATCCCTTAAGGATGGTTCGATTGGTGACCTCTGTTTGGCCGTTAGCATGTGGATGGGCTACGACCGTGTTGCGGAGCTCTATGTTTAGATCCTCGCACATTTTTGGGAATGTCTTCCTCGCAAACTGTATTCTGTTGTCAGCGATAATTGTAGCTGGGATGCCGAAATGACAGATGATGTTCCTCCAGACGAATTTCTTGGCGTTCTCCTCTGTGATTTTGGCTAGCGGCTCCTCGACCCACTTGGTGAAATAATCGACTGCCAGGATGATAAACTTCCTCTGCCCAGAAGTCGGTGGGAAAAGACCGAGCAAGTCAATTACCCACTGTGTGAAGGATTGCATACTCTGTGGCGGGGTAAGGATGATCGTGGGCTGGTGAGGAATGTTTGAATGAAGTTGGCAACTTTCTCACTTTCGAACAAAATCGAGAGCGTCCTTCTTTAGCGTGGGCCAATAGAGTCCTTGGTGTAAGACCTTTAGTGCCAAGGCTTTTCCTCCTAGATGTTCACCACATACTCCTTCGTGAATTTCCCTCAAGGCGTACTCTGCCTCAGAGGGGCGCAGGAACTTTAAATAGGGTCCTGAGTAGGAGCGCTTGTAAAGCTCGTTGTTGATGATGAAGAATGACGCGGTGCGGATCTGCTGTCGTCTTGCTTCTAGCTGTTCCCCGGGAAGCTGTCCATCCTCCAGGTTAGCGATTATGGAATCCATCCAGCAGGGCCCCCTTTCTGCGATGGCGGCGATCTACTACGGACAATGCTAGGGACCATCAGATATTCGATTCGGCGATGCCTTTATTGGTATCCCGCGACGGAGCTTGCAAGCTTGGAGAGTGCCTCTTCCCTGGTGTTCTGCTCCCTGGGGATATGGAGAATTTGATAAGATTCGAATTTTCCCAGAAGTGACTTTGCGACCTGAATGTATTATATAAGCTGCCCATTCTTCGCCTCGTAGTGTCCCTTGACCTATGAGACCACCAACTGAAAGTCGGCATTTTTGATCAAGTTTTGCGCTCTACAATCGACGGCTAGACGAAGGCCAGCGATCAGGGCCTCATACTCATCGACATTGTTTATGGCCGGGAACTTCAGTCTAAGCCAATACTCGAGGGTGACTCCCTCAGGGTTTGTTAGCAGCAAGCCCGCACTTGCCCCCTCTGCTCTTTATGGCCCATCAACCTATAGGACTCATTGTGCTGGAGCGGGGCAGTCGAGGTTGGGGGAGACCTCCAATGGGATTGTGCACTCTACCACAAAATCTGCCAAAACTTGGGACTTGATGGTGGGTCTTGGTAGGAATTGAATGTAGAACTCTCCTAGCTCTACTGCCCACTTAACTAGCCTTCTGGATACTTCTGGTTTCTGTAGGATTGCATTGTGATTTGTGGGGGGGTTGAGAATTCCACTAGTCATTGAATAATGTTGTTGTTGCTCACCTTTTTTGGAGACATCCCAATCCGAGGCCCTGCTAGAGATTGAGGGCATACCCGCATTAAAGCTAGCACTAGCTGTAGTAGCTACGACCACATCGCCACCAGCCTTCTAAGATGTGACATACTAGATAGTGGAAGATGGAGAAATGTTTTGTACTTTTTACGCCTACCTATTACGGTCGTATGTACGATCCCGGACCACTATGCATAAATTATGGCTACGGCCTTACTTTATGCATTTAGTCTTTGCTGAGTTTTTGCTTCCGCTTGTGAATTAACCTGGATATAACGGTATTGTTAGTCTTACAAGGCGATCTCTCTACGTTTGAATAGCGGTCACGTTTACCCGTTTGAATAGCAGAGAACAGACGTCGTGGGCATATGGTCCCTCTCGATCTGGTCGTGTTTGGGGAGAGTGGGGGACCTTACACACTGATCCGCACATGAATGTATACCTAGATGTCGACTTTCGATCATCTTTATCTCCAACAAGATCCGCATTTGTGAACCCGTGCAACACAAAATCTATGTTCTTCTCATACAATAACCCAAATTCTGGGGTTAACACATCGTTCTTGAGAATTCTCTCGGACGCATCCATATCTGGCTTCCATGGATCTTGCATATAATGACTACTAGCCTAATTGCAAATGATATATCCGGCCTCGTGGTCATCAACTTGATCAAGCTACCCACTAGTGCGCGACATGGTTTAGGATACGCTAGAATCCTATCTTCCTCCCAGCTCAATTTCAAGTTCGTCTCCAAAGGTGTAAAGCACGACTTGCTTTCATGCTAAAATCGTTCGATGATCTTCTTAACATATCCTTTCTGAGACACAAGCATCTTCCTCCTCAACCTCCGAACCTCCAAGTTAAGGAAATGATGAAGTTCACTCAAGTTCTTCATCTCAAATCAGATAGATAGCTCTTCTTTAAGCATTGACACCTCCTCGTTATCGTTCTCTGTCACTATCATGTCGTCAATATACAATAGCACTAGAACATATAGACTTCTATGCTTCTTTATAAACATGCTCGAGTCAAAACCAGAGATGAAGTATCAACAAAACTGCAAGTACTCTGCTTTCTTTCCGTACCATGCACGACGTGCATACTTCAGCCTATACAATGTCTTCTTCGGTTTACAAGCATAATCAGGATGCTCCTAGGATACATATCCTTGTGGTTGCAACATGAAAATGTCTTTGTCGATCTCCCTATAAAGAAACACATTTTTCACGTCCAACTGCCACAATATCCAATCTTGGCACGCTGTCAATACAATCACAGCACGCACTGATGTCATCTTCGCAACTGGACTAAACATCTCCTCATAGTCCTCTCCATACTTCTGTGAGAACCCCGGGAGATAAGTCGAGCCTTGAAGCGCTCAACAATGCCTTTCACCTTATTCTTGACTTTGTAAATCACTTGCAAGTACCTGGGGCGACACCATCAACTTTGGGCACAAGATCCCAGGTTTCATTCCTCTTGATGGCACTCATCTCCTCATCCATGACTTCCATCCACTGCTTCACACCTGCGGCTTCGTCATAGCACGATGACTCTCGATTGGCCCAACAAATAACATGAAACCATTGCTACTAAATTGTCTTCCTTATAGCAAACTGGTGGCACGATGGTCCACTTTGACCTTCTAAGGGCAAAACCGCTCTACACATCTCCACATCCTGACTTCGCACTTGCTTCCCCATCACCATGACTTGAAGCATTGCTCCCCCGTCAGCGTGACTTGAAGCATTGCTCACCATTCTTCGTGAATCCATCTCCACTGTCGTCGAGATTGAAGAGTATGGGTCTCCTGGAGACATATGTAACTCAAATGATTTTTCTTCAGTTTCTTCTTCAAGGATTGCTTCTCCTCTGCTCTCTTCAAACACATTGTTAGGACTCCACCATACGATTTCAACTCGTTGAATACTACATCATGAGAGACGGTGAACCTTTGAGTTTGAGGTTTCATACTATACAACCCCATATTTGTCTAATGGACCAGCAAAGAGCGCCCCTAGCAGCTTGCACTCTCCCTCCCCATCTTGGGAGCTTGCACTCTCCCTCCCCATCTTGGGAGAGTCGCGAGAACCCCATGCATGTTGGGCACTTGCCCTCCCCCCCCCCCCCCCCCCCCCCCCCCCCCCCCGCAGTCAGCCTTCTAGCCGATGTTGATCATGTTCCTAGAATGTCGCGAGTATCCAACATCGATGGGGACTCGCCCCCGCAAGCAAGCACGCCCTGAGTGAAGTGTGCTCGCCCCCTAGGGAGAAATCTCCTATTTAGGATCTTTCATGTTGTCTTGCAGTTAGCCATTCCAAACAGCGGGATTCTGTTGTTGGCAGACCAATTTGGGCAACTTTTAGTGAAACCAAACGACGGGATTCAGCTATCCGCATACCGTTTTGAGAAAACTATAAATAGACCCCCAAAGGCACATTGGAGAGGATCTCTCACTTGTTTCTCTTTCCTTTGGATAGCTTTAGTTGCAAGAGGGTTCAGGCTTGCTGCTCGTCGTGGTTTCCGGATGGGTGGTCAGGAATCCTCTAGTGCTCTCCAAGGTGCCCGACTCAGCATTTGGCTTAGGAGGGGAAGCTCTCTAAGATCTTCAGGGTGTGTGGCGGGACCTCCTCACTGCAGCTCGAGGGTCTATTCTAGTTTCCACCATAAAGAGTGAGGTTCCTTGTACCGAGAGTCTGGCCTAATGACTTGACTTGAGAGAATTAAGTGCAAGCTACACCCTTGGTCCGAACTCCACGTTGAACCGTGGTTTCCGGGTTCTACATTTTGGTGCGATGAGCGTGGACCGCAGCTTGTTCGGAAAATCTCGAGTAAAATCTCATTGCCGGAAGAGATGGGCAAGGAGGCGACCTTTGGAGCTTGCCCCCCTCAGGCGAGTTCGTTAGAAAGAGTGACTTCGATGAGTTCAGGAAATCGATTTTGGAGACCCTGTGTATCACCCTTATGTCATCAGGCGAATGCTTAACTCCCGCGATTCCAGTGCTCGCCTCACAAGCTCTGGGCAAAGAGGTGCCAGGCGGGTGACCTCGGAAAGTGGTGCGAGCAGGGGAGGACGAGCGAGCCCTCCACGCGTGGGTGTTGCTTCCCATCCCGCCGAGTACACGCTATCTAGGCGAGGAGACCGGGCGAGTACTCCCAGCTCGCCAGGTAGGGTCAGGAAGCCCATTCTACGTGTTGATTCTCTCAGCTCTGGTTCCAGAAGGATTCACGGAGCCCGTCGTATCCTACTACACGGGCAAGGATGATCCCTTCCAATATCTCCAGTGGTTTGAGGACGTCGTCTCCATCAGGAAGATTACAGATGCCTTCAACTGCAAATTATTTGCCATCTCTTTTAAGGGAAAGGCGAGAGATTGGTTCCATCAACTCCCCTATGGGACCATCTGCAGCTTCGAAGATCTGCGCCGGAGTTTCCTGCTACGGTTTGCCACATCAAAGAAGAGGAAGAAGGGGGTCGAGGCTCTTTTCCTAGTCCAACAGAGGACTGAGGAGTCGTTGGGGAGCTACATGGACCAATTCCAAGAAAGAGGTTCTCTTGGTCCATGAGGTGTCAGGGCACACCTTGCAACTTGCCTTCACCCTCAGATTGCAGTAAGGGATGTTCAAGATGGGACTTGCCCAAGATCCCCCTCTGTCCTATGAGGAACTGATCGAGCGGGCGGGACGGGAGATCGAGGGAGAGACCACCAACAATGCTTTCGTGGCAAAGTTGACCAAGTGGGCCGCAGGGGAAGAGAAGGGAGGAGGAGGATCCCAGCACCATGAGACGAAAAAAAGGGAAGAGTCGAGGAGACATAGGTTTCAAGGACCCCCCGGGGGGCAGGAACGGGGGGGGGGGGGGGGGGGAAGATACCAACCGCCAGTCAACAATCAATTTGGAGGCCACCGGGAGGGTATCTTCAGGGTCACAGAAGACGATTTGCCTAGGCAGGGAACCTTTCCAAGGAGGAGGGGGAAACTTTCAGGGAGGGCAGGGACGGTTCAACCCTCCGAGGTGGCGACCGGGTCCGAGACCTTTCCATCCCCTGCCGCAGCACGCCATAGAGATAGGCTGAGGGAGAAGAAGAGGAAGAAAGAATCGCACAGAAGGGGCAGAGAGGGGTAGGGTAGAATTGCCATACTACGACTTCCACCTGGAGGAAGGTCCCGCAACGGCTACCTGCCCCGAGTTCTTAGAATTAAAAGAAGGGAGGGGGCCCCGACGGGGCAACAACAACTTCAGGTGGTCAGAAGAGGAGAAGAAAGGGTGGAGGTGGAGGATCGGTGCGAAGACCGGGTCGATGTGGGAACCCAAGGAGGGATCGGGGTGATCCACGGGGGAGTAGGAATCGGGGTGACCCACGGGGGAGTAGGAATCGAGGCCACCCGAAAGGGAAGCCTCCATGCCATCTATCGTCGGAGTGTCGCTTCATCCTCCAGGACCCCACCCCCCGAGGAGAAAATCACCTTCACCACCAAGGATATGCCAGAGCATGAAGATCCCTTCTGCGATGCGTTGGTAATCCAGACAGCGATCGAGAACTTCACGGTTTCCAGAATCCTAGTAGACAATGGGAATTCTGTTAACGTGATCTTCAAGAAGGCCTTCGACGAGATGAAGGTGGAGGCGAAGAGGGCACTCGCCTCGGATAATCCCCTCTTCAGATTCTACGGATAGAAGAAGGAAGTGGAGGGAGGAGTCGAGCTCCTTGTGACTCTGGGGGGAAGTCAAGGAACTGTCGGTTCGTCATCGTGGATGCCCCGAGTAGCTATAATGCCATCTTTGTACGACCCCTCATCAGCGCCTTCCTGTGTGTATGAAAGTATCTAGTTGCTACCTAAATCACCTAGAGGGGGTTGAATAGGTGAATTCTATGGCTTCTATACGGAATTAAAAATTTTAAGCAAAAGCACACTGAACAAAAGAATCAACCACAGACACAAAGATTTATAGTGTTTCCCCGGAATGGGTACGTCCACTTTACAACTCACCTATCTAGCACTTTCGGCTAGACTAGGCTACTTCACTAAGCTCAAATTAATAATAATCTTACAACTCGGAGTCTACACCTCCTACAAGCTCGGAGACGACTTCTCCTACAAACTCGGAGAACAAGCTCTCCTACGCACTCGATCCTTTAACCTAGGATCTACAAGAACTCGGAAGATAAACTTCCTACAAGAGTATGTAAAAGATATTATAAACACCTTGGATTAAAGAATCCAATCTTTGAGAATCTCCTATAGATTCTACTTCTTCAGATTTGAATCAGTGGATCTTCTTCTTCCTTGAGAAATGAATTTCAGAACTTGAGAGAGGAAGAGGAACACCTTGTTTCTTGAAAGCTTTGATCTGAACTCTTAAACACCCAACAAGATCTAGAGGAGTATTGAATCAATCCAAGCACAGAGATCTTGTTAAGTGAGAACTTGCAGGGGAATCGAGCACAAGACTGGTCGGCGACAGTAGATCGTCTTTTTCGAGAGCGAGAGCACGAGCCGACGGGATTCTTACGGAATGTATGATTTGCACGATTAGGGTTAGAGGAGATCATCTCTTATGTATTTATAGACTTCTCCCTCAACGGCTATAAGCAACACTTAAGGAGAAATGACCATGTGGATGAAAAGCCCTAAACAGACGGACGGATGGCAATCGCGCTCTGTCGGCATTCGTCGAGAGAAGCCACTATTTTGACGAATTCGTCGAGATAAGCAAATTATCCGACGACAATACTTAGAGAAAACTTGGAGATGATGAAGAAACTGAGAGCTGAAGAAATTATACACTTCGTCGACAAGAACGCTTCTTCTCGACGAATTCGTCGAACGAAAGATTTTCCTCGACGAATTCGTCGAATAACTTAGGCATTCGTCGACGATAATATACAGCCTAATCGATTGTCTGTTCGGGTGATATCGTCGAGACCCGCTAACGTCTCGACGAATTCGTCGAGATAACCAATGGATTATCCGACGAAAATACTTAGACAGATTCATTCTACTTCTGATTTCAGCAATCTTTGACTTTAAGCTTTCCCTTAGAACTTGAGTGTGAGGTACATTCTAAGAGAGAGATTTTATATGAGTCAACATTTTGGTCTACACAATGAGGGATTACATTGCGTAGGCTTGTGTTTATGACTCACTGAAACCTGACCTTGGTTTGTACTTAGCAATGAACATCCTGCAAACACATAACTGGAATACAGTATCAAATACAATATCAATTCATCTTAGTTCAAGGGACACTTCTTCAAATTAAGGTTATTGTGGCTACAATACCCAACAATCTCCCCCTATTTGAAGGAGTCAGAACTCTATATACTGAGATGAATTGCACAGACAATAAATATGAAAGAAAGTACAACAAGGTAAAACAAGATAAGTGAGATGAAATGAAATATCAGAACATCAAGACATTAAAATGTATATATATAAATGTTTTTAGATTTCAAAGGATCACAACACAAACTAAGGCATTTTAGCCTTTTCTTTCTTGCTCTTCTGAATTTGCCTAGCAAAAAATTCCTTTGGCTTTGGGTAATATCTGGGAGGACGAGGAGGTGCTGTTGGGTTGTTGTGTCCGTGAATTCTGAAATGGATTTTCCTTTTTAGCTTGGCAGCTTTATACATATTGTACTCTTCTTAGCTGTAGTAGTCATGAGGTTTGATATTTCCAATTTCCAGAAGATTGTAATTGTCCAGGATAATGTCTTTGGAAGTTGGACTCCAGACATCTTGACCAACCCTTCTTTCAGCTACCGGCTCTCTGATCACTAAATTTGGATTTCTTCTTGGAGAATTTACAGTTCTGCGAGAGGATTCATCTAATTTTTTTTCTTGGGAGCAGGCACAGAAGGCTCAGCAACTTCTTCAGCATCAGACCACAGCTGAGTATATTGAGATGGAGGATTGACAGGGAATTCTTCATACGAACCTACAGCTGGCTGAAACTGTTCAGAGGATGGGAACTGATCTGAAGATGGGAACTGATCTGAAGATGACAATTGTTCTGCAGACAACTACTGAGGACCACTTATAAATGTTTCATAAAGCCAGTTTAGGCCTTGATGACATTCAATATTTGCTTCTGTGAACTTACTTTCCATTTCTCTGCTCTGATCATGTAGTTGAACTAGAATTCTCTCCTCCCCCTTTCTGACTTCTTCAGATACAGTCTGGAGAACTTCATCTTTGAATTCAGATATATTTTGGAGAACAGCATTCTTGAATTTGGATAGGTCTGAAATGATATCATCTCGAATGCTATCACTCTGTTCATAGATCTTTCCCTGGCCCGTCAACAAGTGATTGGAATTGTCAAAGACAGCCTGCAATCCTTCATTGGTGTGTTTCACCATTTCAGCTCCAGTTGAGAAGAACTTGTCTAAATCACTTTTCATTTTAGACATATTATGGTTTATTGCTGCAAGGCCGTCATTCACGTCTTTCTCAACTTCTTTCACTTTCGCGAAGACTTGATTTAAAGAAAATTCAAAGTGTTCTGCTTGTGACTTGAGCAGTGCTTCCATGGTCTGGAGCAGTTCACTGTTGGAAGTAGATGGCACAGGAACATGCACACTTTGAGGAGAGGGAGTGCCAAAACTTTCATCATTGAAAATAAATTCATTTGATTAAAGTCCCCCTTGGTCAGGTAACTCATCTCTTGCCTGCACACCCTCTTTTTCTTGGGAGGAAGGCAGTCCTTCAGCTTTCTCCACTTCTACTTCCATGTCTTCTTTGAGTATCTCCCCCTCAAAACCTGCCGGTGAGAACCTTTCAGGTATAGATTTAAGTCGAGCCCCCTCTGGATCCGGAGCATCATCATTGTCATCATCATCATCATTGTCATCAAAATTGTCATTTCCATCAACATCATCATTGTCATCAACATTAAGCAACTGTTCTTGATCTCTGGGAAGAATTTTTTCTGAGTAATGGCCAGGGATCAGGTTGAGACTCTTCTCGATACCTGAGACACAAGCAACAAACTGGCTTTGAATGCTTGAATGAACTGATACTGATGGATGTGGTCCTTGTTGAATGGATACTGCAGGTGACTTGGAGATTTCCTTCTCAGCAGATGGAACTACGGGGGCTGGCACTGTAGTGATCTCTAACGGGGGAAGAGGAGTGACTGGAAGTGTGATGACTGGAGGTGGACTAATGACTGGTGGTGGAGTAGTGACTGGAGGTGGAGTAGTGACTGGAGGTGGAGTAGTGACTGGTGGTGGAGTAGTGACTGGAGGTGGAGTAGTGATTGGAGGTGGAGATGCTCTGACTGGGGAGGGTTCGTGCCTTTCCTCTATTTCTTCTTTTTCGGGAACAACAGGCTGCTTGAGACCGGGCCTTATAATTACTCTTTCCCATCTGTCCATGATGGAAGAATCTATCTTCTTGAGGTGGTGAATGGAGCAACCAGACCTCATATCAAACTGATCGCCATCCATTTGATTCAAGTAAAGACTGATAATTCTACCAAAATTTGGGACCATCAAGCTTGCTTTTATTCTGTCAAACAGAACTTGACCCCGTCAACTCTTCTTCTGCAGATTATGGCTACTGCTAATTTGAACATTTCATTAGACATGTAGTCATGTGAGCCTGTCTTGAGAGCAACGCCTTACCCAGGATGTCTGAAAGGAGCTTTCCTTCTCCCTTCATATTCTTGCGTCTAACTGAGGTTGTTCCCCTAGGCAATCCACAGAATAATAAAGCTCTTGTATAATCTTCCTCATGAAGGGGGTTCTCTTCTTCAATGACTGGCAGTTGAAGAAATTTTGTCAATCTTGATGGCTTTAACTTTATCATTTGATTTCTGACTTTGGATTTAATCACCTCTCCATTTCGTCGAAGACTAGCATGCTTGAAAAACTCTAATACATCCCTCTCAAGAACACGGCATGGATGTTCAAGCACGAAGGATAATCTGGCTTCCTCTAGACATAGAATAATGTTGCGAATTTCGTCTGGTGCGTCGGGAAACCCAGTGCGCACTAACTCTCCCCCTACCTGAAGCAAACCTGAACTCTTGCGAGACATTGCAGTTGGACAGAGAGAACGAATCGGCGATTGAATTCGGCGATGGAGGCAAGTCGGTGAATGCAAGTCGGTGAATGCAGGAGAGCGAGTGAGAACGAATCAGCGATTGAAGTCGAGAGGAGGAGTCGACGGAAGAGATTGAGTTGGAGGGTGAAGGCGAATCGTCGGGAGAAGGCGAGTCGACGGGAGAGAGCGAGTCGAAGGGTGAAGGCGAATCGTCAGGATTTTCGGCGAGGGAAAAGAGGCGTGACCTTTGAAATCTCTTATTCATATATATATATATTAATATTTTGATTTGAACTAAAAGAACATGAATGTACCTTTTGCACAGTGATGATTCTTCGGATCCAATAAAAGGGAGATTTATGAAGTGGTCTGCGAATAGACAGTCGACGAACCAGGTTGCGAGGCAACTCCGATTCGTCGAGATGATTCGACGAAAAGTCATTTTCGTCAGAAGATATGTCTGTATTCGACGAATTCGTCGAGTGACTTCTTGAGTTCTTAAGTGAATTTGGTTGACTTATTGTTGTCTTTGATCATGTTGCCTTGTTCATTATTCTCTGTTCAGCATTCCAAGTTCTAGCTTGAAGTAGTTGAACTTGGATTCATCGAGCGTCTTTGTGAAGATATCTGCAATTTGTTTGTCTGTTGGGACATAACAGAGGTTGTGTCCATGTTCTCCACATGCTCCCGGATGAAATGATAATGGATCTCTATGTGCTTTGTCCGGCTGTGAGATACTGGATTATTGTCTATTGCAATTGCACTTGATGAGTCACAGAACATTGGAATCTCCTTCAGCTTCAAATTATAGTCTTCGAGCTGATTCCTGATCCACAGAAGTTGTGCACAGCAACTGCCTACGGAGATGTACTCTGATTTAGCCGTTGAGATTGCTACACAATTCTGTTTCTTACTACTCCACGAGACAAGCCTCTTTCCAAGGAATTGGCATGTCCCAGAAGTGCTCTTCCTATCATCCCTGCTACCTGCAAAGTCAGCATCTGAAAAATCTATTAGCTCGAAGTCATTACTTCTTGGGTACCATAGACCAAGATTTGGTGTGCCTTTAAGATATCTCAAATCCTTTTTGCAGCGGAGTAATGAGATTCCTTATAGTTCACTTGAAATCTAGCACAAACGCATGTAGAAAACATTATATCTGGTCTACTAGCAGTGAGGTAGAGCAAGGACCCAATTATTCTTCTGTATTTGGTTTCATCAAAAGGTTTCCCTTTCCCATCCTTGTCTAGATTCATACTTGAGTCCATTGGAATCCTCATCAAGGTTGCATTCTCCATTCCAAATTTCTTAATTAACTCTTTGGTGAACTTCGTCTGAGAGATGAAAATTTCATCTTCAGATTGCTTCACCTGAAGTCCTAAGAAATATTTCAACTCACACATACTACTCATTTCAAATTTCTCTTGCATTAAGTTAGAAAACTTTTTGCAAAGGTTATCATCCGTAGAACCAAAAATGATGTCATCGACATAAATTTGCATTAGCAAAATCTTGCTTTTTTACTTCCGTAAGAAATAATGTCTTATCTATCTTTCCTCTTGTGAACTTGTTCTCAAGAAGAAAGGTAGAGAGCGTCTCATACCAAGCTCGGGGAGCTTATTTGAGACCATATAATGCTTTACGAAGGAAGTAAACATAATCAGGTAGAGAGGAGTCAACAAAACCTGGGGTTTGTTCTACGTATACTTCTTCATTTAAGTTACCATTAAGGAAGGCTGACTTTACGTCCATTTGATAGACCTTAAATCCTTTGTGAGCCGCATACGCTAGAAACAACCTAATTGCCTCGAGCCTTGCCACTGGGGCATAGGTTTGATCGAAGTCGATCCCTTCTTCTTGTCGGTAACCTTGAGCTACAAGTCTGGCTTTGTTTTTAATGATTACTCCGTCTTCATCCAGCTTGTTTCTGTAAACCTATTTAGTTCTGATTACGTTCTGACCGTTGGGTCTTGGCACCAACTTCTAGACGTTGCATCGTTTGAACTGATTGAACTCCTCTTGCATTGCAATGATCCATGACGTATCCTCTTTGGCTTCATCAAATATCTTTGGTTCAACCTGAGAGAGAACTCATATGCAAAACTTGATTAGCAGTACCTCTTCTGGTTCTAACCCCAACATGTGTTTCTCCAATGATTTGAACAATTGGATGATCCCTTTGATGTCTAGTCACCGAGTTTCTTCCATGTACATTGACAACAGGTACATCTGCTTGTGGCACATCTTCCACTTCTTGGAGCTCTTCTTCTTCAGGGGTGAGAGTATTACCAACAGAAATTGTTCCTGGGGCATCTTCCTCAATGTCTTTTTCCAAGTTCAGTTCTTTTAGTTTCATACTAGCATCTGCATCTTCAACATAAACACTATAGGAGTTTCTGTGAAGCATACTCGTCTCATCAAAAATAACATTAATTGATTCTTCTACAACCAGTGTTTTCTTATTGAAAATCCTATATGCCTTACTATGACTACTATAGCCTACAAAAGTACCTTCAAAATATTTTTCACTAAACTTAGTTTTGTAATACTTCCCGTTGTTCAGAACGTAGCATTTACTGCCAAAGATTCTAATATGATATATTCGGTTGCCTGTCCTTTAGAAGTTCATAAGGGGTCTTATGATGATTCTTGTTGATTAATGCTCGATTTTGCACATGACAAGCAGTGTTGACTGCTTCTGCCCAGAAGTATTCTGGAAGAGAAGAATCATTCAACATTGTTTTGCTTGCCTCTATGAGTGTTCTATTCTTTCTCTCAGCAACTCCATTTTTTTGTGGAGTGCGAGGAGAGGAAAACTCATGAAAGATACCTAGGCTTTCACAAAATTCTGTCATAGCCCCAGATTTGAATTCTGTTCCGTGATCACTTCTGATTTTGACTACGGAGCAGTTTAATTCATTCTGTATTTGCCTGAAAAAATTGGTGAAAGAGTCAAAAGTATCTGACTTGTGTTATAGAAAGAATACCCAAGCAAAACGTGAGTAGTCATCAACGATAACCAATATATAAGCTTTACCTCCTAAGCTTCTAACTGGCATGGGACCAAATAGATCCAAATGTAGCAGATATAAGCATCTGGAAGAATCGTTGCCAATTATGCTCTTAAAGTTAGTCCGAGACTGCTTGCCCATCTGGCATGCATGACAAGGTCCCTCTTTAATGCACTTAACATCAGGGGCGTTACGTACCAAGTTGTGAGAAAATAACATGTTTATAGTTTTGAAATTTATATGTGTTAATCTCTTGTGTCATTGATCGCAGAGAGATGCACTATCTTTTGCCAAAAAACATACTGGTGTAGATGAATCTAAACAAAGAAAATTCAAACAAAAAGATATTTTTGCTCCTAGTGCCTGTTAAAATAGTTTCTGACGTATCAGACGACTTTATCAAACACTTGTCCTTGTTGAACTCAATCATATAGCCTTTGTCACATAGTTGACTTATGCTGATAAGATTATGTTGTAATCCCTTGACATAAGCTACGTCAATGAAAGAGACTATACCGTTGGAAATCATACCATAGCCCTTTGTGATTCCTCTGTCAGATCCACCAAAGATAACCTTTGGGCCATCCTTGATGAGAGTGAACCTTTGTAGGAGGTTTCTAGTTCCGGTCATGTGCCGGGAACATCCACTGTCCAAATACCCAGATAGGCGTTGTGTTGGCCTTTGGACATACCTGCAATCAACAATAGATTGCCCTTAGGAACCCAAAAGGATTTGGTTCCTTGGCTTCTTGTTAGATGACTTCCATTAGGATTATTAACATTGCGAGTGGTCGACCTTGCATTGTTAATCAGTGAAATTCTTGCATTCCTTGGATTAAACCAGCAATCTATGGCGAAGTGACCAACTTTGCCACAACACCAACAATCAAATCTGTTATATCTTCTCTTACCCTCCTGCTTGACTTTTTGAGCGGGGAGTCTAGCAGGGGTTACTGACCTGGAGGTAGAGGCCTCGTGATTGCAACAAACATAGGGCTCCTTCTCAGGTGGTTTCGTCACAATAGTCTTGATTTTTGGTGCTCTCTTAGCAGACAGTCCATGCACGAATGAACCATAGTCTTTGAGAATTATTTCTTCGTAAGGTGCTTTGAAAGCAGTCGTTCCAAAGTTACGGGGACGGCTCCATCCTTGGTTCTCTTTACTTGACTCAATGTGGGTTGGTCTCGTAAAGTGACCATAGGATGTTTCGAAGTCATACGTGTTAGTGGGAAACACTACCTTCTTAAAGGAAGGTTGACTCTTATCAGCCTTGCCCTTACCTTTAACGGCTCTTTTCTTGGCTGCCTTACTTTTCTCGATTTGATGAACGATACCACTACCCTTTGCAGGAGCGGAAAATCCATTAATGAGAGGTAGGATGGTCTTTGGTTTGGAGAAGCTTGCCACCAGCTTTCTCTCAACCACTAACTTTCCTTCCAGTTCATTTATGATTTTCTCCTTCTGCTTTAATAATTCACCAGAGCTTACTAATTCGTCCTTCAAGGATTGGACTTCATTTCTGAAAGGAATTAATGTTTCAATTTCTTCCTTCAGATTTGATTCCAAATCCTTGAGAGCCACAATTTTCTTTGCTTGATATTTAACTGCACTGCGACATCTTTTAAATAATTTAAGCAACGCTTGGTGCTGAACCGTTAATTCAGATTCTTCTGCAGAGGTATCGTCTTCATTCGCATTGGAGTCCGTCTCGGATTCAGAGAGGGGAGTGTGAGAGTTTACCTTCCCCTCATAAGGAGTGTTATATTTTTCCTCATCGGTTTGAGCCATTAGGCCAAAGTAGGCCTCTTCATCTGAGCTCGACTCATCTGAGTCGCTGTCGCTCAGTGTTTTTGGCTTCTTTTCTAAGAAGCTCTTTTCTTCCTTCCTCTTACTCTTGAAGGTCTTCTTTTCTTCCTTCCCCGATCCTTCTTTCTTTTTGTACGGGCATTCCGCAATCACGTGCCCTGGTTTGTTGCAGCAATAACGAATAATGTCAGTCGAAATATGTTTGTTCGGTTTAGACTTATACCTGTCATTGTTGTAATTCTTCTTGTGATGTTCACCATCACGTCTTGATCTTCTGTGATCAGAAGTAGAGGATTGACCTCTCCTCTACTTTCTTTTATTTAGTAGCCTTTTGAATTGTTTGGAGAGAAGAGAGAACTCTCCATCGGACATGTCTGAGCTTGAAAAGCCAACCACAGACTCATCATCCTCTTCTGATGACCGAGTTCTTACCGGTGTCATCACCTTGCTTTTCTTAGATCCTTCAGCTTTCAGAGCCACGGATCTTTCCTTTCCGGACGTCCTGTTGCCATCTTCCCCAGCTTTCCTGATGCTAAGCTTAAGCTCATGTGATAAGAGCTTCCCGAACAATATTTGTGGCTCCATAGTAGCCAACTTTCCAAATTCTCTGATTGCAATCGCCTTGGTATCCCATTCTTTCGTTAGGGATCTCAAGAACTTATCATTCAGTTCACCGACGATGAATTCTCGGTCATAATTTCTTAGACCATTTACTATCTTGAAGAATTTTTCATAGGTGTCAGAGATAGAATCTCTTGGATTTTGCTTAAATGCTTCATATTCTTGATTCAGCAAAGATCGTCGATCATCTCGCACTTCTTCTGTACCTTCCATGAGAACCACTAGAGAATCCCACATCTCTTTGGAAGATATGCAGTGTATCAGATTTTGCAACATCGAATCGTCCACTGCACCAGCAATGATGTTCTTGGCCTTTTTATCCAAGGCGACGAGAGCAATCTCATCCTTGGTCAACTCTAGCATTTTCTTGGCTATTTGAATATTTGAATTTATTGAAGAAGGTTTCATCGGAACATGAAGACCCTCTTCAACAATCTGAAAGATTCTTGGGTCTGCGGCTTCCATGTAGAATCTTACCCTTTCTTTCTACATCGGAAAGTTCTCTTTGGTGCAGACTGACAACTTAACAGAGGATTCCTTGGCTCTTTCCATTCCAGACATGTTGACTTTTAACAACTAGATGGAGGATATTGTTCAAGGTGTTAACCTTTTACCGAACAACCTACCTCTGATACCAATTGAAAGTATCTAGTTGCTACCTAAATCACCTAGAGGGGGGTGAATAGGTGAATTCTATGGCTTCTATACGGAATTAAAATTTTAAGCAAAAGCACACAGAACAAAAGAATCAACCCCAAAGACAATGATTTATAGTGGTTCCCCGGAATGGGTACGTCCACTTTACCACCTCACCTATCTAGCACTTCCGGCTAGACTAGGCTACTTCACTAAGCTCAGATTAATAATAATCTTACAACTCGGAGTCTACAACTCTTACAAGCTCGGAGACGACTTCTCCTACAAACTCGGAGAATAAGCTCTCCTACGCACTCGATCCTTTAACCTAGGATCTACAAGAACTCGGAAGATAAACATCCTACAAGAGTATGTAAAAGATATTATAAACACCTTGGATTAAAGAATCCAATCTTTGAGAATCTCCTATAGATTCTACTTCTTCAGATCTGAATTAGTGGATCTTCTTCTTCCTTGATAAATGAATTTTAGAACTTGAGAGAGGAAGAGGAACACCTTGTTTCTTGAAAGCTTTGATCTGAACTCTTAAACACCCAACAAGATCTAGAGGAGTATCGAATCAATCCAAGCACAGAGATCTTGTTAAGTGAGAACTTGCAGGGGACTCGAGCACAAGACTGGTCGGCGGTAGTAGATCGTCTTTTTCGAGAGCGAGAGCACGAGCCGACGGGATTCTTAGGGAATGTATGATTTGCACGATTAGGGTTAGAGGAGATCATCTCTTATGTATTTATAGACTTCTCCCTCAACGGCTATAAGCGATACTTAAGGAGAAATGACCACGTGGATGAAAGCCCTAAACAGACAGACGGACGGCAATCGCGCTCTGTCGGCATTCCTCGAGAGAAGCCACTGTTTCGACGAATTCGTCGAGATAAACAAATTATCCGACGACAATACTTAGAGAAAACTTGGAGATGATGAAGAAACTGAGAGCTGAAGAAATTATAGACTTCGTCGACAAGAACGCTTCTTCTCTACGAATTCGTCGAACGAAAGACTTTCCTCGACGAATTCGTCGAATAACTTAGGCATTCGTCGACGATAATATACAGCCTAATCGATTGTCTGTTCGGGTGATATCGTCGAGACCCGCTAACGTCTCGACGAATTCGTCGAGATAACCAATGGATTATCCGACGAAAATACTTAGACAGATTCATTCTACTTCTGATTTCAGCAATCTTTGACTTTAAGCTTTCCCTTAGAACTTGAGTGTGAGGTACATTCCAAGAGAGAGACTTAATATGAGTTAACACTTTGGTCTACACAATGAGGGATTACATTGCGTAGGCCTGTGTTTATGACTCACTAAAACCTGACCTTGGTTTGTACTTAGCAATGAACATCCTGCAAACACATAACTGGAAAACAGTATCAAATACAATATCAATTCATCTTAGTTCAATGGACATTTTTTCAAATTAGGGTTATTATGGCTACAATACCCAACATCGTACCTTCCTCCTACCACCAATGCTTAAAGTACAACATTGGAGGAGTCCAGATCTGAGTCAGGGGAGATCTTAAGGTGGCTAGAAAGTGTTACGTCACGACTGTCAACACCATCACTTGGATAGAGGAAGCGGAGGAGGTTGACAAGGCAATGGAGGATCAGGCAAGGATGGAAGCAGCGGAGGAGATCGAGATGAAGGAAGTTCTCACGCAAGGAGGGAGGCCGTAGAAGGTGTAGTTCAGCGGGAGGCTGAGCGTGGAGGACCAGGAGAAGGTCTGAGAGTGCATCCAGTGGAACATTGATGTCTTCGCATGGAGCGTTTGACATGTCAGGAATTGATGCTGATGTGGCGTGTCATCGCCTCAACCTCGACTCGAGCGTCCGCCCCATCCGCCAGAAGAAGAGAGTTGTGGCAACCACTCTGGTCGAGCCCATTGGGAAGAAGTAGGAAAACAGCTAGAGACAGGTTTTGTATCAGAGATCCAGTACCCAGGCTGGGTCTCTAATGTTATAATGGTAAAGAAGGGCGATGAGAGGTGGAGAATGTGTGTTGACTTCTCTTTGTTAAATAAAACATGCCCCAAGGATTGTTATTGAAAGTGCACAGTTAACCACACTAGAATTCTCTAGAGGGGGTGAATAGAGATTTAAAATATTTTTGTGCAAAAATAATTATATATATATGTGTGTAGTGATCACAGATTAGTGCTTCCCACACACCAACAAGAATTAAACAAGTAAAGAAAATAAATGCAAGAAGAAAAATCACAGCACAACACAAAGAAATATAGTGGTTCCCCAAACTTTGGGTAGTCCACTCTTCTACCCCCTTGGTAGGAATTCACTATCTTGCACTGAGTCTTTTGATAAGGAGACTCTTAGAACCACCCTGAGTCTTTTGATAAGGAGACTCTTAGAACCAACCGAGTCTTTTGAAAAGGAGACTCTTAGAACCAGTACAACTGAATTTTTTGAAGAGAGATTCTAAAAACTCTTTTACAGTATTTGAGAGTGAATGTAAAGAAGAAAAAGAAATAAGACAAGAAGGAATCTTCTTCCTAGCAAGAAGATTGGAAGCACAAGAAGTAGTGAATGAAATCTCTCTTCTATAGTGAGAAGGAGATTTGTAGCTTTTCTCTCTTTTAGTGAGAGCTATGAGAGTTTGCAGCAGGATGACTTCAGAAGCAGGAGAAGATGGAAGCTTGATGATTGCTGCAGGACTATTTCTCAATTCTCTTCTTTTTACTTGGGAGCTCTTCCTCTATTTCAAATGTAAAAATGGTGGATCACTTGTCTCTATTCTCTGCCGACCTCCTTGTTATTTTATAGCTCTGTCCATTCAAATAAACTATAGGAGGATAATTGATTAGCAGATAGAGAAATAGAAAGATAGAAATATTTCCATAATAATTATATCAATAGAAGGAAAAAATTCATTCTGATTTCAAATAATGTCCATAATGGGTTTAATCAAATTAGCCAAGAATCCATTAGAGGAAAAGAATGATTCAGAACGGCTTTAAAGAATAAATTGATTCCATATAAATCAGATCCTTAAAAGAAGGAAAGAGATCTGACGATTTTTTGAATTAAATATAGAAATCGACGTGCGTCGATTACTATTCGACGTAAGCGTCGAATTCGTCCTGGCTGGACGTCGAGAGAAGAATAAGGAAGGTGCGTCGACTGAGGTGCGTCGACTTCACTAGATGAGTCGACTAGAAGTCAGAGCTACGTCGACATAGGATACGTCGGATTCTTCTTAAAGTTATTTCGACTCATTCTGAAAGGAACGTCGACACCACTTCTACGTTGCGTCGAATACTATTCGACGCATGTTTACTTAACCTTGATTTTTCTTTCTTAGAATTCATATTCAACTCATTTTCAGGGGTTAAGAGAAATCATTTTCCCAACAATCTCCCCCTATTTGTCTTAACCCTATTTAGAGAGAAATTGTATCAGCATATTGATCAATCACAGCAAAGCATTTAAGCAAGTAGAAGAAAAATTAGAAAAAAAGGAAATCTTATAAACAAACTTCATGTTCAGATCAATCAGTATTCAACCATAAATATATCAGTCATTGTTTTTAAGGCATTTCAGGAGGGGTAGGAGGAGTCTTCCTTTTTCTAGTGAATACAACTGTTTTAAGAGAGGGAGGTTGCTCCTTCTCAGCACCAGGTAGTTCACTCAGCTCCCCCTGAGTTACATCAGTTTGCTCCCCCTGGGATGGAGCTTCCTTGGTTGCTTCTACTTCATGAGCTTCAGTTTCTTTTTCAGTTTCAGCTTCAGTCATAGCAGTACCTGGCTCCTGAGCTCCTATTTTAACTCTCACAGTACCTAGCTCCCCCTGAGTTTCAGCCTCTTTATCTTTATCTTTCTCACCATCTGCCACATCTTCCTTTTCAGCTTCATTTTCTGCCCTGCTTGCCTCCCCTTGTAAAAGTACCACTTGACTTGCAGCCTCTCTTGCTATATTGAGTACCTCTATTATTTGTTCTTCAATATGTAGCTCAGGTACTCTCTCATTTCCAATTGACTTGTGGGAGAGAGATTTAGGAGTGGAGGGCTGCTCTTCATCTAGCTTCTCCCCCTTCTTGACCTTCTTGGCCAAGGAGGTTAAGAAAGACCTGGTTACTCTAGAGGAAGAGAGAGAGGTCTTCAGACTTTGCACAGAGGCACTGACCCCACCTATTTGGGTGTGCATGTGTAGGATGGAGGAATGAATCTGTGAGCAGTGCTCATCCAGCATTGCTTGGAATGTTTGAGCTGCTGATACAATGCACTGAGTGAGGAGAGCTTCAGTGGATGCAGATGGTTCATGTTGTGGTTGGTGATGAGGAGAGAGTGGTGGAGGTGGTGATGAAGCTGGAGAGAAGTTAGTTGATACATGAGGTATGGGTGATAAAGGAGGTGGAGAGGATGAGAAAGTATGAGGAGGAAGAGATAGAGAAACTGCTGTTTGAGCAGGTGTTTGAGAAGAGGTAGGTAGAGTAGGAGTTGTGAGAGTGGTAGAGACTAATGGAGTAGATGATGGTGGTAGAGAAGGATTGTCTCTTTGAGGAGAAGGAGGAGGAGATGGATGAACAGGAGAGTTGGGAGGAGATGGAGTCTTTTCAGGAATGGAACCAGGCTTAGGGATTTGCCTGGTCCATTTGGAGAATAGAGCTATTGACATCCTTTTCCCTGGAGGAATAGGGATTCCTTTTGACCTACATAGGTCAGGGAAGGAGTGGAAGAGTACTTGACTCATAATCCTCATATATGTATTTTCTTTGTGTGAGTATTTAGAGCTTATCATCTTGAGCAAGCATGTGGCCCAGTCCACCTTCTTCTTCAGTACCAGGGCCCCCATGATATTCAGTTGCTGCTTGGGCACTGCATCATGGGCTGAGGTCTTGCATAGCAGGATTTTTCCTACTATATCTACTAGCAGTCTGTACTCCTCACAAAAGTCTATTTTCTTTAGATGGATTGGTTTATCCTTTGAAAACTTCATGGTGGTTAGCAGATGCTTGATTTCATCAGGTGTGAGGTCTATAGATTCATCACCTAATAAGGGATTGATGAAGACTTATTTAGTTATTCTTTAGAAACTGATTTTCTTTCCCTATTTGCTTTGAACAAAGATAATATTAGGGTGTACCTGATGGAAGATCAAAGGTTGTCCTAATGTGTTCTGCAGATATTGAGACAGGTGTCTCATGGATTGTTCCTTGGATTTCTCCTTTTTCAGATATCTGAACATGAGTCATCAGCTCTGTGAGCTCTGTTTCCAGGATCTTGCATCTTGTGGAGATGAGCTTATCTAGTCCAGCTTCAGTGAACAGAGCAATGATGCTCTTGTAGTTTTCTGCGGCGGCTTGGAACGATGCAAGGTCAATGTCGAAACCAGAGTTGGTCTTGGGAGCCATTTTTAGGTCAGTGAGAGAGAGAGGAAGAAATCGTCTGGACTGAGGAGCAAGAAGGATGAAGGATGCAGAGTAGTGAAGGTTTCTAACTGAAGAGTCTTTGTAAGTCAGGTGAAACGTCGAAATGCGACACTATTCGAGGCTTATTCGGTACTTCAGTGGATGTGACCGAAAATATTTTAGTATTGCCGCTCGTTTTCATGAAATCGACGTTACGTCGAGTGGAATTCGACGTAAGCGTCGATACAACCCGCGTTAAGATGCTAGGGTTTCGTATCGACGTATGCGTCGATTGTAGTCGACGGATGCGTCGATTTTACTTATTAAGTTGAGTCATCGACGGTGCGTCGATTAGAAGTCGACATGACTTTTAATTTTCCTGAAAAATTCTAGGTGTTTATTTCTTTTTATCTCTTCCTAATCCTAAAGGTTTCTAAGTTAGTCTTGGACTAATTTTCACAGATAGTTTGATTGATTGTGCCAACATTGTTTGGCAAGGTGGCCAATTTTGTTACATATGTAGCACTTGATTATCTTAGTATTGTGTTGATTAGGATAGAAAGTTTGATTTAGATGGGAATTTTGGTTAGGATAGAAAGTTTGGTTAGGATAGAGGTGTTGATTAGGATAGAAATCATGATTAGGATGAATAGGTCCTGAATAGAGGTTAAGATGGAAGGTTTTTGGAGGATAGGCATTTAAGTTGCTCTGAGTTTTTATGCGTCGATATCTATTCGACGTACGTTGATAGTTGCGTTGATTTATATTCGGTGCTTTCTCCAGATTGCGTTGATCTGGTATCGATGCATGAACAAAGTTGCGTCGATTTGATGTCGACGTACTTTTATTCAAGCGTCGAGTTGAGGTCGAGGCATCTGAGAGATTGCGTCGAGTATAATTCGACGCACTATCACTCATGCGTCGATATGAAGTCGACGCAACTGTATCTTCATAAATTTTCTTTTTCCCTTTTTCTGATTTTGCTCTTTTATGTATTGTTTCTTTTGGCTTAGTTGCTTCTTCAGATGAAGTTTGAGAGTCATCAGCTGAATAATATGATGTTTCATCAAATTGTTTTATTTCCTTGAGGGATTCTTCTTCCTTATTTAGTGAGTCTTTTTCTTGGTTTGATTTGATGGGTTTGGTGAATTTTACAGAGATCATCCAAGCAGGTTTGTTGGATGGAATTTGGCTGGTTGAGGGATCAGCCCCTAGACCAAGATTTTTATGTCTCCTTGTTTGTTGTTCAGTGATTTCCTTGAGAGTTTGGCTTCTCATTTTTATTGATTCTTCAAAAGCTTTTGCCTGGGACACCTTATCCTTAAGGAGCTGGTTTTCTATTCTAGCCCTTTCTACTTCCTTTTCTATGATGTTAGCCCTTAATTCATAATTTTTAGAGCTTTTATCTTCTCTATTTCTCTGGTTTTTAGCCATATTAATTTGTTCTTTTAGATCCTTAATTTCTTGTTTAGCTTTTAGTTGATGTAGACACATTCCCATAAAATCATTTCTGAAATTATCACTTTGAAAATCTATTTTATCAAAAATGCTTACCTCATCCTTATCCTCAGATTTCTCTATGAGAATAAGGCTATTTTCTCTTTCATCTTCAGAAGATATGCTTTCTTCTGATTCTGTCTCATTCCATGAGTTGGTACCATCATCTTTCTTTGAGCCTTCAAATGCCATTAAGCATAGGTCTTCTTGCTTAGGCTCTTCATTGTCACTCTTAGAAGAGGAGCTGTCCTCAGAGTCTGTTTCACTCCAGGCTTCTGCAATAAAACCTCTTTCTTTCTTCTTCCCCCTTTTCTTGAGATCTTTCTTTTTCAGATCTTTCTTTGTCTCAGCATTTTCTGGACATTCTGGGGCAATATGTCCAGGTTTCCTGCAAGAATAACAAATAATTTCTTTAGTAGGAGTTTTGTCATACCTTGGTTTTGACTCTCTCCTTCTTGATTCATCTGTCCTGACCCATTTCTTGAATTTTCTGGCCAGGAAACTGAATAGTTCTTCTTCAGTGACAGAGCTTCCTTCTTCTGTTGCTTTTAATGCAATGTTCCTATCTTTTGAAGAAGTTGGGGTGTTTTCTCTTCTCTTATTCTCTTCTCTGGTTTTCAGCAGTTGCTCATAGGATCTGAGTTTTCCTAAGAGAGCATCTGTTGAAATTTCCCTTTGTCCTCTTGTGTCTCTTATTGCCCATATCCTTGAGTCCCATGAACTTGGGAGACTCATCAACAATTTGTCATTGATCTCTGTGAGAGAGATTTCTCTATCCAAGTCCCTTAGTTGATTGATAATCAGACTGAATCTGTCATACATCTCAGAGATGCTTTCTTCATTCCTCTTTTGGAAGTTCTCATATTGAGAGATCAATAGAGCTTTCCAATCTTTCCTTTCATCAGCACTTCCTTCTACCATCTTTATGAGAGCCTCCCAAATTTCTTTGGCTGATTCACAATCAACAACCCTTTGAAAGATTTCATCAGAGAGGGTTGAGACCAGAATATTTACAGCTTTTGCATCACATGTTCCTGCCTTCTTCTCTTCAACTGTCCACTCAGCCTTTGGGACAAGTGTTTGAGTCACTTCACCACTTGAGTCTTTTCTATAAGGCTTGGGAGGACCTGCCAAGATAACATTAAATAAATCTTCATCAATAGAATTCATATAAATCCTAATTCTTGTTTTCCAAACTGCAAACTTTTCAAGATTGCACATTGGTGATCTGGTGGAAGCATAATCTTTGATTTGTGCCATGTGAAAAATAATTTTTAGAAATATATATATATATATATATATAAATAAGAGGTAGGATCTTTTTGATCAAGGAGTTAACCTTTTTAGACCAACCTCGCTTTGATACCAATTGAAAGTGCACAGTTAACCACACTAGAATTCTCTAGAGGGGGGTGAATAGAGATTTAAAATATTTTGTGCAAAAATAATTATATATATATATGTGTAGTGATCACAGATTAGTGCTTCCCACACACCAACAAGAATTAAACAAGTAAAGAAAATAAATGAAAGAAGAAAAATCACAGCACAACACAAAGAAATATAGTGGTTCCCCAACCTTTGGGTAGTCCACTCTTCTACCCCCTTGGTAGGAATTCACTATCTTGCACTGAGTCTTTTGATAAGGAGACTCTTAGAACCACCCTGAGTCTTTTGATAAGGAGACTCTTAGAACCAACTGAGTCTTTTGAAAAGGAGACTCTTAGAACCAGTACAACTGAATTTTTTGAAGAGAGATTCTAAAAACTCTTTTACAGTATTTGAGAGTGAATGTAAAGAAGAAAAAGAAATAAGACAAGAAGGAATCTTCTTCCTAGCAAGAAGATTGGAAACACAAGAAGTAGTGAATGAAATCTCTCTTCTATAGTGAGAAGGAGATTTGTAGCTTTTCTCTCTTTTAGTGAGAGCTATGAGAGTTTGCAGCAGGATGGCTTCAGAAGCAGGAGAAGATGGAAGCTTGATGGTTGCTGCAGGATTATTTCTCAATTCTCTTCTTTTTACTTGGGAGCACTTCCTCTTTTTCAAATGTAAAAATGGTGGATCACTTGTCTCTATTCTCTGCCGACCTCCTTGTTATTTTATAGCTATGTCCATTCAAATAATACTATAGGAGGATAATTGATTAGCAGACAGAGAAATAGAAAGATAGAAATATTTCCATAATAATTATATAAATAGAAGGAAAGAATTCATTATGATTTCAAATAATGTCCATAATGAGTTTAATCAAATTAGCCAAGAATCCATTAGAGGAAAAGAATGATTCAGAACGGCTATAAAAAATAATTTGATTCCATATAAATAAGATCTATAAAAGAAGGAAATAGATCTGGCGATTTTTTGAATTAAATATAGAAATCGACGTGCGTCGATTACTATTCGACGTAAGCGTCGAATTCGTCCTGGCTGGACGTCGAGAGAAGAATAAGGAAGATGCGTCGACTGAGGTGCGTCGACTTCACTAGATGCGTCGACTAGAAGTCAGAGTTATGTCGACATAGGATACGTCAGATTCTTCTTAAAGTTACTTCGACTCATTCTGAAAGGAACGTCGACACCACTTCTACGTTGCGTCGAATACTATTCGACGCATATTTACTTAACCTTGATTTTTCTTTCTTAGAATTCATATTCAACTAATTTTCAGGGGTTAAGAGAAATCATTTTCCCAACAGTTATCCTCTGCCTCGAATCGACGCGCTGGTAAACTCAACCATCGCTTTTCCTGTGATGAGTTTTTTAGATGCTTTTTCATGCTATCATCAGATCTGAATGCACCCGCTAGATGTCAAGGATGTTTTCTTCATCACAGACGATGGATGTTACTGTTATAAGATGATGCCCTTTGGGTTGAGAAATGCAGAGGCCACTTACCAAAGGATGATGGATCGAGTATTCAGGGAGAAGAAGGGGAGATATTTGGAGGTCTACGTAGATGACCTGATGGTGAAGAGTAGGGATGTTGGGTCTCACCTCCAGGACCTAGCAGAGACTTTTACCAACCTGCAGAAATTTAAGATGAGACTCAACCCCCTGAAGTGCATATTTGGGCGGGTAAGGGGAAGTTTCTAGGTCATCTCCTCACCCCGGCAGGAGCAGAGCCCAATCCTAATAAAGTGAAGGCAATCTTAGATTTGGAGTCTCCTACGAATTTCAAGGAGGTCCAACGACTGACGGGGAAGCTGGCAGGATTTTGCAGGTTCCTCTCCCAGGCGGGGGAGAAGTGCTCGCCCTTCTTCAAAGTGTTGCGAGTGAATCAAAAGTTTGAGTGGTCTCTAGAGAGCGAAGAGGCTTTTCAACATTTGAAGAGACAACTCACACAGGCCCCGCTACTCCAAAGGCCAAGGGAGGGTGGGACTTAGCTATGTACTTATGGGTGGGAGCTGAGGAGGTAAGCTCGGTCCTAGTTGGGGAAGAAGGAAAGAAACAGCTACCCATATACTATGTCAGCAGGGTCCTAAAGAAGGCAGAACTCAAGTACCCCATTCTTGAAAAACTGGCGTTTGCTCTGGTCATCTCGGCAAGGAAGATTTAGTCATATTTCCAGGCACACTCGATCAAGGTAGTGACCGACCATCCCCTTCGCAACATCATTGATGGGGTGGAACATTCAGGAAGGTTTGCAAAATGGTCTATAAAACTGAGCGAGTTCGAGATCTCCTTAGTACCTCGACTGTCAATGAAGGCACTGGCGGTGGCTGACTTTCTGGCGGAGTGTGTGGTCGAGGTGGAAGAGTCCAAGTATCCCGAGCATTTAGCCTGGGAGATGCTGGTGGATAGGGCATCAGGGAGGTACTCCCTAGGAGGGGGAGTGGTTTTGGTAAGTCTACAAGGGACAAAGATCGAGCAAGTGATTGACATCCATTTCCCTCTCACCAACAATCAAGTTGAGTACAAGGCAGTGACAACAGGGCTCCGCTTGGCAAGGGAGCTAGGGGTCCATAATGTGAAGGTTTTTACGGACTCGATGGTGGTGGCGTTCCAAGTCAAGGGGGACTTTGAGAACAGAGAGCCGACTCTCTAGCAATACCTC
This sequence comes from Dactylorhiza incarnata, assembly GCA_033032865.1. Taxonomy (NCBI): domain Eukaryota; kingdom Viridiplantae; phylum Streptophyta; class Magnoliopsida; order Asparagales; family Orchidaceae; genus Dactylorhiza; species Dactylorhiza incarnata. The sequence continues at coordinate 688,260 of JAWHQI010000189.1, read as the reverse complement.
ATGAAGGTCAATGGACTCATCGGGCCATTCCGAACCTTTTCCATTCGGCATATACCGAGGAAGGAGAACACTCAGGCAGACTATTTGGCAAAGCATGGCCCTCGTGCAGGAGGGACGGTGATGGAATTATTTCGTCCATCCATTGAAGAAGGAGAGTTGATGGAGATCGGTCGGCGGCCCGTGTGGATGGACCATTTCATTGCCTTCCTGACCTCAGGCAAATTCCCGGAGGAGGTCCCGGATAAGAGACGATTCAGGTATAAATCAGCCTACTATATGCTTCAGGAAGGATCCATGTATCGGAAGACCCTGTCCGGGCTCCCCCCGAGGTGTCTCCGAGGAGGAGTCCATAAGGGTTCTGGAGGAGATCCACTCCGGAGAGTGTGGCAGTCACTCCGGGAGTTGGACCTTGGAAAAAGGGTGATGAAGGCAAGGTTACTTTTGGCTCACGATCAGCAAGGACGCGACAGAGCACACGAAGAAGTGTCAAAAGTGACAGCTCTTCGCACCGCTGCAACTCCTACCAGCGTAGAGGCTCAGGACAATCATGATGATATGGCCCTTTACAATTTGGGAAATGTACCTGATAGGCCCTTCCCCTAGGCCAGTGGGCAAAGGAGGTTTCTCCTAGTCATGATTGACTATTTATCCAAGTGGATAGAGGTTAAGGTATTGACAAAGACAACCTCATAAGCAATAAGAAACTTCATTTGGGGAGAGATAATCTGCCGTCACGGGCTGCCCCTGGCCATCGTCACAGATAACGGGCCGTAGTTCGCTAGTGATGAGCTCGTCAACTTCTGTAGTCAGTTGGGCATTGACCTTACCTTCGTGTCCGTCCATCACCCAGGGAGCAACAGATAAGTGGAGGCAGCGAATAAAACCATTGTAAATTTATTAAAGAAAAAGGTAGAGAACTTGAAGGGTAACTGGGTGGAGAAGATCCCCTCAGTCCTTTGGGCCTTAAGAACTACTCCCAGCACGGCCACGAGAGAAACTCCTTTAAACTCTCTCATGGCTCTGAGGCCGTGTTGTCGGTGGAGTTCGAGGTGAGGTCCCCTCGAGTTGTGACCGCGGTGGAAGGAGATGATGAGTGGAGGGTAGAGAATAAGGAAGATTAGCGGCTCTCGCTTGACCTCGTGGAGGAACTTCGGGACCTGGCAACCATTTGCCAGGAGAATATCAAGCGTAGGATGGCAAGGTACTTCGATAGACACATTAGAATCAAGCATTTTACGAAGGGGGACGTTGTTCTCAAAAAGGTCGACACTGCAGGTAGGTTAGCGACGGTTGGAAAACTCCACCCCAACTGGGAGAGTCCCTATGTAATCTTAGAAGCGTTAAAGCTAGGAGGGTATCTCCTTCAGAATGCTGAGGGGGCCCCTCTTAGCAACGCCTGGAGCGGTGACGACCTGAAGTGTTTTTATTCCTAGTTGATAATGAAATTTTTATCTTGGTAAATTTGTTTTGTGATGCGTGGACTTCTTCCCTGCCCGGGCAGGGTGTCGTGAACCAAAAGTTTCATGTTGTTTCGAAGTTAAAAGTTCTTTTGGTGGGAAAAGACACTGAGATGATTCTGCTGACTGGGCTCTCGCAAGCCGGCAGGGCAGGTAGATCACCCAGCTGGCAGGTTGTAAAGATTTTTTGAAAATCCCCTAAATTGATTGCGATGACCGGACTCTTGCGAGCCGACATGGCAGGTTGATTGCCCAGGTGGCAAGTTGTAAAGATTTTTTGGAAAATCCCCTGAGATGATTCTGCTGACTAGGCTTTCGCAAGTCGGATGTGCAGGTAGATCACCCAGGTGGCAGGTTGTAAAGATTTTTTGAAAGCCCCTGAGATGATTCCGCTGACCGGGCTCTTGCGAGCCGGAAGGGCAGGTTAATCACCCAGGTGGCAGGTTGTAAAGATTTTTTGGAGAAGCCCCTGAGATGATTCTGCTGAGCTCTCGCAAGCCGGCAAGGCAAATTAATCACCCAGGTGGTAGGTTGTAAAGATTTTTTGAAGGTACCTGAGATGATTCCGTTGACCGGTCTCTTGCTAGCCGGCAGGTCAGGTTGATCTCCCAGGTGGCAGGTTGTAAAGATTTTTTCGAAAAGCACCTTGAGATGATTCCACTAACCGGGCTATCGCAAGTCGACAGGGCAAGTTGATCACCTAGGTGGCATGTTGTAAAGATTTTTTGAAGGCCCCTGAGATGATTCCGCTGACCGGGCTCTTGCAAGACGGCAGGGCAGGTAGATTACCCGGGTGGCAGGTTGTAAGGATTCTTTGTAAAAGCCCCTGAAATGATTCCACATACCGGGCTCTCGCAAGCCGGCAGGTTAGTTGATCACCCAGGTGGCATGTTGTAAAGATTTTTTGAAGTCCCATGAGATGATTCCGCTGACCAGGCTTTTGTGAGCTGGCAGGGCAGGTAGATCACCTAGGTGGCAGGTTGTAATTTTTTGAAAAATCCCCTGAGATGATTCTGCTGACCGGGCTCTCGCAAGCCGGCAGGGTAAGTTGATCACCCAGGTGACAGGTTGTAAAGATGTTTTGAAGGTCCCTGAGGTGATTCCACTGACCGGGATCTCGCAAGCCGATAGGGCAGGTTGATCACCCAGGTGGCAGGTTGTAAATATTCTTTGGAAGAACCCCCGAGATAATTTCGCTGACTGGGCTCTCACAGGCCAGTAGGGCTGGTTAATCACTCAAGTGGTGGGGAAGTGAAGCAGAATTAGTGAGGGAGATGCCAAGTCAAGATAAGGGTAAGAGGCGAGCCGGGTCGGCCTTGCCCAGACCACGCACACCTCCCACTCGCTCACTCTAGGGAAACAACAAACGCGCGAGCCGTGCAGCCCGCGGGTAGGAGGGGTAAGACAGTGCAACCCCTCCTGTGAACGCGAGCACCAATACATTAGTTAAGGTACTCGCCGGGTTGAGGTACGACTGGTGTTGAAATCTTGACAACGTTAACTCCGCGCGCGAGGTGAATACAGGGGATGCATGGGCATCACGCAGGATTGGTACTCGACACTCTCGCAGAACCTTGAAAGAGAAGATTCCTAATCTTTTGTTGAAAGATTGCGAGCGCATAGGAATCGCAAAGTCTAGGTCTCGCCAGTCTCGTAGGGGGAGGCCAACAGTTCGACAAATTATTTGGTCCTTAAGGCCGGCGCTCGGCGAGTCTAAGAGACTAAGGCGACTTGCCATGAGTATCATATCTAAAAAAAGAGGAATCAACAATGAGACTTGAAAACATTTATATTTAATTCATAAAAGTTTACAAAAATCTGGGGGGGGGGGGGGGGGGGGGGCTTCACCCCTTACATATATAAAAGAACAAAAAAAGGAGGGGCAAGGCCTAAATCTAAGGCGTAGGCGGGTCCTCGGAAGATTGTCCTCGCTCGCCGTCATCTTTATCAGTCGGCGGGTAGTCGTGCAAGTCCGAAGACGAGTCCACCAGTGGGTCGGGGAGGAAGAGCGCGGGGATCAACACCTCTGCGGTGATGTTTTCCCGCCCTACCACAAACACGTTGACGTCAAGTAGCATGTCGAGCGTGGTCTCGTTCACCTTGATCACCATAAGGCTCTGGGTCTCCTCGATCTCGTTGGGAGTGAACTGCAACACCTTCTAGTGCTTAGAAGTGGATTTGTCGCGCTTCGTTGCGAGCAACTCTACAGGGGCCCGGACAAGCTGCGCCTTGAGGGCCTCCACCTCAGCTTCCGGCTCGCTGACTCGAGTCGCCATCTGAGCCACGCCCTCGACATTCGGCATTGAATTCACGTAAGAATGAAACAGAAAAGAAGGGAAAGCAGAATTCATCTCGGGTAAAACTTACCTATTTCCTCGGGGATTTCGCGAGAAGCCTCTCGGCAACTCTAAGCCGTACCTCAAGATCCCCAGCCTGATCCTGCGTGAGTTCTCGGGTGGCTTCAGCTTTGTAGAACCTCATCATGAAGGAGAGGCCGCGGTGCGACGCCATGTGAGAGAGTTCGGTGGCGCGCATATAGGCCCATGAGCTCTCGTAGACGAGCTCCCGCAGAGTGGACTTCTCGTAGGCGGCTTCTTCCCTCCCGTACAGCACATAAGCAAGGGCGTTGGAGTGCTCTACGGTCAGGCCGTGCTCGACCCAGGAGAGAAGCCGAGTGGAAACCGTAACCTTCTCCGCCTCTGCCTCCCCCTCCCAAACGAGTAAGGGGTCACCTGCGCAATCCCGAGGCTTCTCTCCCAAGCAGAAGTTGGGGTGTACATCTAGCACATCTGCCCCGCTCGTTCCTGCATCGGCCCAGGCCGGGACTCCAAGCAGCTCGCCGAGGCGGTCTTCTTCTTCGTGGCCACGACATTTTTAAGCTTCTTCCGCGAGACGGAAGGGGACGGAGGGTCGAGATCCATCACAACCCTCTTCCCTTATCGCTGCTGAACTTGGGCTTGCCCAGGTCGCTGGCGCAGGCTTCCGCGATGACCCTCGCAAATTCAAGCGAGGAGGCCAGCTTCGCGCCACCCGCATATGGCGGGTTTGCAGGAATTAGATGCTCCCCTACAACACATGGAAACATAAGTTAGTAAGGTGGGCGAGCTAAAAAGACAGTCTAAATAAATGTGAGTAGAAGCATACCTTCCCCTTGTGGCACCGGGGGGAGCGAGTCGAGATGTCATCGCAAATAGGGGGCCTTGAAGTTCTTCTTGATGAAGAACTTGTAGAACTCTGTCGTTTCTCCATCCACGCGAGGAGCGCGATAGACGGAATCACTCTTTTGGACATGCGCGTACGGGATGTTGCCGAAGTTTCCCTTGACAAAGGGAACCTATCATTCAAGTGGACTTTATTAAGGGTCTCGCAAACTTTGAGCCATGAGCCGGTCAGAAAGGCGACTCCATCCGAGGTCGCCCTGTAGATAAACAACTTACGGAATGGCCATAAGACTGAACTCTATCCTCTCGTCGCGCATGTAGCAAGCGAACGCCATGAGCATAGCAATCGCGTTCGTATTGACCTGCGCAGGCACCGTCCCGAAGTATTTGAGGAATTGCTTTATCTCAGGCCACAGGGGGAGGGGAGGCGAAGCCCAACTTCGAAGTGCGAGAGAGGGAAGGCGAGCTCATCCTCGTAGAATGAGTTGATGGCTTCGCGTTCCCTTGGGCAGCAAGCCGAGTACCCTCCGGTAGGAAAGCGACCTTGAATGCGAGGCGATCCTCCTCCGACACTTTTCCCTCAGGAAAGTGGTGGTCGGCGAAGTTAGCAACACAGTTCCCTCGCCCATCAGAAGGGTCATAAGATTTGGCCATCTTAAGAAGGATTGGCGAGTAGGACGAGCGAGCCGAAGGGTAAAGGAGAGCAAGAGGGCAATTAATGCGGTAGGTGAATACGGAAAGAAGGGGTATTTATATTAAAAGGGGGTGAGGGAGGTCTCGCGATTAATGACGCGACCCGCACCCCACACCCACTCGCCCTTACCCGCACGCGAAGTCTCCTTATCTTTATCTTGACGAGCAAACGCGAGCGTTTTTATTCTGCAATTCTTAACATCAGAGAACGATAAGGAAAACAACACATGCAAACTATACCCAGTGAAGAGAAAAATATGAACCCCCGCGAGGCGAGGTTAAGCACAGAGAAATAATAATGTTTGTACAGCAAAAGGAAATAGTAGTGAAACAGTTACAAAGAAAACTTGATTGCGAGCGAGTCGGAAACACGGAGAATTGCACCTCCGGGGATCCCGACCGCTCATCCGCATCCTTTAACCTCACCTCACAAGAGCATACTCGCGGGCCGCGGCGATCTCCTGTTGAAGGGCGAGCGCGCACTTTTCTATACGCCTAAAGTGGTCCCCCAATGACGTCGTGGTGCCCCCTGCGAGTCGTTGCACCTCTTCTGCGACCAGGATGCAGTCTCCCTCAAGGGCTTCCATTCGTCTTTCCAGGGCGAGGATGCGAGGGAAGGGGTCATTGTCAGCTGAAGCCCTCTCCTCCTAGAGCTCCCGAAGCATATACCCGTGCTTTCGCAGGATGCTTGCCACTCGACCCTTCATCTCAGCAGCATTGGAGGGGTCGCCCAGGTACTCGTTGATCATCTCGGGAGAAGGCGGTGCCGAGTAGATTACTGCATAATCGGACTCGTCGGGTTTTAGGTTATCAACATCTGGAGTTAGGCAAAAGGTTAGCGCTGAGTCGAAAAATGAAGAAGCACGAATGAACCCCCTTACCAAGCGAGTCCTCAATAACCTTTCCCTCGCGACGCAGGGTGGGCTCGCGGTTATGACGTGTGAGGAAACTCAGCCTCCCGCCAAAGGGGAACCAGGTAGGAAGTATTCGAGACTTTCCCGAACCCACTCGCAGAAGAGCCTTGTCAGGACCCCGCGCTTTAGGAATTACGACGACACCAGCAACAGTGCTCGCAGGGGCGATGGTCGTTTAGGGAAACTCCTGGGTTAGGTCTCGAGTAGGTGACTTCGGTCGCGGAGGGGTCGGCGTGAGGTCGATATAATTGGGTACTGCGAGGATAAACATGGTTAGTTATGCCCACGAGGCGCGAGTTGAGTGCGATGAAGAATAACGTTCGCTTACCAGGAATGAGGCGGGTATTTGGGTAGGCCTGATTGCTCGTTCCCTCTTGCTCGCTGACCAGTTGATCACCCGCACCGCCCTCCGTGGCAACGTTGATCTGCGAAACCCATGTGATGCAGGCTACACTCTCCGGCATGATCGCTACGAACAAGCACGCGTTCTCTCTCAACATTCCAACTTTTACGTTCGCACAAAAAATAACCACAACGTACACGCAACGCAATACTTATCAATTAGATGCTAATGAACGGGTAGTCACCCCGTTAGAGGTCGAATAATTGGCTATAGGCCAAAATTCTTCCCGACTAAAAGTTCCCACCCGGTCCGAACGAGCTAGGGTTGTACCAAAAGAGATCCACCAAAAATTACGATTCAAAAATGGTAGATCTCTCCCAACAAAAAGTCAAGGTTCGTCAATCATCTTCAAAAATTAAATAGATTAAGATGAACGCAAAAATCGATCGAAGAAACCACGATTAACCAAGTGATTCGAAGATCACGCCAAAATTACCACCACAAGAAATTAACGAGAGGGAAATCTCACGAGTAGAAATTTCGTTACCCCGCTTGAGATGAGATTATCCTTAAGCATGCACTCACCCAAATCGTTCTTCAACGGATCCACCGGAGCCGCGTTGAATGGAGAGAAACTCGTTCTCCTTCGTCGCTTCACGCCGGATTTGATTCCACGAAACCACGGCCCTTTTCTTCTTCTTTCTTCACCTTGGTCGAAATCTTCCCAGGAGGGGGATGAATAGGAGATGGAGAGGGGAGATGGCCGAAATTTGCCAAGGAGGGGGTGAGGAAGAGGTTGGCCTTCCGCCAAGAGGAAGGAGGCAAGGGAGAGGGGCGGCCAAGGAAGGGGAGAGAGCGAGGTGGCCGAAATCTTCCAAGGGGGAGAAGAGAGGGGGGGGGGGGGGGGGGGGGGGGGGGGGCGGCTAGGAGGAGGGAGAGAATAAGAGAGGCAAGATTAGGGTTCAGCTTTTAATAATTCATTCAATAATCACAATTCTAATACAATAGCCTTTTATAGGCAAGCCAACAAACATGGCTAAACGCAGTCCAAAATTAAAATAAAACACGAGCATGGCTATACGCAGTCCAAAATTAAAATAAAACATGGACATAAACAAAGTCCCAAATAAAAGACAAAGCATGAATAAAATTTAATTAATAATTATAATCAAATAATTATAATTATTAATTTGTAATCTTGCGCCGCGGGCAGAGGTTGTAACGGCGATGACGTTCATCATGACGTAGGTCTTTGGTTGGAGAGGCGTCGTCATCCGTAAGCGCGCTGTTACCAACATCTTCATATTGAGGGCCGTTGTCTCCATCACCATGGCCCAAGATTGGCATGACATCGTGAAAGTTGTTATAGGAGATTAAATTAAAGGGAAGGCTCGCACATGGTCTGAAACCCCGAGGCCTAGGCTGAACCCGAGTTGTGGTTGGAGCCCGGTCAGGGTCGTTCCCTCTCCCACGGACTCTCTCTTCGATTTTTTAGCAACGCATTTTTCTACGCGCCTCGGCGTAGGTCGCGAGGAGTGTTCAGTAATGAATCCTAGCAATCCAGCGGAGGTCGCCTCACCCTTTTTCTTAGATGTGAAGAGGCGAGCCCGGGGCTCTTGGGAGAGCGGCATGATGTTGGTCAACCGAGGAAAAGCGAAAGAAGAGAAGAATGGATTGGGGGGGGGGGGGCAGGGGTCCCTTGGAAAGGCCCTCCCCTTCCCTCCTAGTATTTATAGCCCCCGGTGGGGCCCACTAAAAGATTCTCTCCAAAATCGAGGCACTCGGCAAACACTCGGGGTTGAACTATCTTTCCGAGCTTGAGGCAAACTCGCAAAGAAAGTGGATTATGTACACCTCTGTCTTTATCGAGTAGACCATCAAATAGCGCAAAAGACGACATCCAGGAAGAGGGGCGTGCTGCGAATACCCCACCCTGACAGCTTGCACTCGCCCTCCCCATCTTGGGCGAGCCGCAAGAACCCCATGCATGATGGGTACTCGCCCCCCAGTCAGTCTTCTAGCTGATGTTGATCATGTTCCTAGCAGGTCACGAGTATCCAACATCGCTGGGTACTCACCGCCCCGGGCGAGCACGCCCTGAGTGAAGTGTGCTCGCCCCTATGGAGAAATCCCCTTTTTAGGATCTTTTGTGTTGGCCTGCTGTTGTTGGCAGACCAACTTGGGCTGCTTTTAGTGAAACCAAACGGCGAGATTCAGCTATCCACAGACCGTTTTGAGAAAACTATAAATAAACCCCCAAAGGCACATTTGGAAAAGATCTCTCACTTATTTCTCTCTCCTTTGACTAGCTTTGGTTGACAAGAGGGTTCAGGCATGCTGCTCACCGTGGTTTCCAGGTGGGTGGTCAGGAATCCTCTAGTGCTCTCCAAGGTGCCCAGCTCAGCATTTGGCTTAGGAGGGGAAGCTCTCTGAGATCTTCCGGGTGTGTGGCGGGACCTCCTCGCTGCAGCCCGAGGGTCTATTCTAGTTCTCCACCATAAATGTGAGGTTCCTTGTTCCGAGAGTCTGGCCTAGTGCTCGACTTAGAAGAATTTAGTGCAAGCTACACCCTTGGTCCGAACTCCTCGTTGAACCGTGGTTTCTGGGTTCAACACATACACTTCCAACCCTTCTGACGCTCATCATAGCCAATGAAAACACACTTCATGGCTTTGGCTTCAAGCTTTGTCTTTCGTGCATCCGGAACATGAACTTAGCAAACATTTCTAAACACCCGCAAATATTTCACGCTCGGTACCTCCCCAAACATGAGTTCATGCAGAGACTTCTGGTCGTTCAGGCTCAATAACTTCTTGTTGATCACAAATGTCGCATACACCATTCCCTCCGCCGATAAGGTCTTGGGAATGCCCTTGACATGCAACCAACATATTTAAGTCTCAGAAATGTGTCAGATCTTCCTTTCGACAACTCTATTCTGCTGCGGTTATGATTACACGATAACTTTCTCCTGATTTCATACTTCCTACAGAAGAAAGAAAACTCAACGGATGTAAATTCCACTCCATTGTCAGTTCTCAGCTTCTTGATCTTCTGCCTAAACGCACATTTCATAATCTCCTTGAACTCCAAGAACTTGCCAAACACCTCTGACTTCTTCTTCTTCAAAAATACACACATGTAGCATGAGAAGTCATCCACGAACAATAACATGTATTTATTCCCTGAATAAGTTTGTGTGGCACTTAACCCATTCCATCACACTGAATACATAATACGAACTTGAAAGAGAATGCTTGGATTAATGAAGACGGATACAATCCGGAGCAAGCTCCGGCCAACTCTTGGAGGCTGGTTCCTCCAAGGAGCCTTCTCTCAAATGAGAGCCAAAGACAATAGATCCCAAAAGATGCCTAACTCCCAAAATCACCTCCTTATATAGGGAGGGGGGCTCACAACAAACTAATGCATTTAAAAGAAAAGCAATAATAAAAATAGGATGATGCGTGCGCGTAACAATACATCCCGTCAGAAAAGCGACCTTGACCCCAAGGTCGCTATGCCACTTTCCGTTCACTTGAGGGAATGTACCCGCGACACGTGGACCCGTAACACTCCATCCGTCCTTCAAAACGAGCTCGCCCTCCAGCTCGTGTATCAAGCGGGTGGACGGATCCTCTGGTACCTTGACCACCCTCCAGAATAGGGCCCGATAGCGCGTAGTAGCGGTGGCGGTGTTGGCGAGTAGCGGCGGCGGCATCGAAAAGACGGGCGGAGACAACAGTGACTTCCGCAAAGTCGGTGGAGCGGTGGGGAGCAGCAACCCCAAGGATGTCGGAGATACGACGACCGACAGCAGGAATGGATCCGTCGGGAACAACGGGGTACAGGGCGGCAGAAGAGGCGGCGATGCGGCCGATGGAAGTGGCAATGCAGGGGCCGGCGGAGCAAGAGCAGGGAGAGGATGCGGTGAGATGGCCGAAGGGGGCGATAGAGGGGGTGACCGGAGAGGTGGTGGAAGCGGTGGCGGTACGACCACGGTGGGGAGATGCAGTATAGTAGCGGTCGGGGAGATTTCGACGGGAGGATCGACTGTGGGGCGGAGGGACGGGTTGGTGTCGTAGAGGAATGTTGGGGGCGGCATGGCCGGATAACCCTCGCATGGTAAAGGATGCAGCCGTGGTGGAGGCGACTTAGGGCAAGGAGCCTCGAGGGAGGTTGCGAAGGCCCGTCCGTCGAGAGCGATGAGACGGTCGACTTTGGCGTGGAGAGAGGCGCATGTGGCCAGGATTTGTGCCGCGAGGGCAGAAAAATCCAACCGAGGGCTGGTGTCCGTCGATGGCAAGAACAGCGGCCCGGGCGCGGCCGATTGGGCGGTATCCGCCATGGAATGGCTGCTGGAGCGGTTAATAGGAGCCATGGGAAACGCCTGGTCTGAGGGGGGCTGCAGCGGCAGATGCGGGAGGCGGATCGTCGAAGAAGGGCAGCGCGGATCGGGGGCGTCGATGCACGCGGGATCGGGGGCGTCGATGCAGCGCGGATCGGGGGCGTCGATGCAGCGCGGGATCGGGGGCATCGATGCAGCGCGGGATTGGGGGCGTCGATGCAGCGCGGATCGGGATCAGGGGCGTCGATGCAGCGCGGGATCGGAAGTGCGGATCGGGGGCGTCGATGCACGCGGGATCTGGGACGCAGAGGTATGCGGGATCTGGGACGCCGATGCACGCGGGGTCGCGGATCGGGGACGCCGGCGCTGCACGCGGAAGCCGGGCGGAATGCCGATCGGGCTGGACGGGGCTGTGCGCGGGACAGAAGCGACACGATGCGGAAAGCTTTGGCTGAGAGCGAGCCTCCGGCGGCGAGAGTAGCGGGCGGAGCGGCAGGTCGGACCAAATAATACGAACTTGAAAGAGAATGCTTGGATTAATGAAGACGGATACAATCCGGAGCAAGCTCCGGCCAACTCTTGGAGGCTGGTTCCTCCAAGGAGCCTTCTCTCAAATGAGAGCCAAAGACAATAGATCCCAAAAGATGCATAACTCCCAAAATCACCTCCTTATATAGGGAGGGGGGCTCACAACAACCTAATGCATTTAAAAGAAAAGCAATAATAAAAATAGGATGATGCGTGCGCGTAACAATACACTTCAGTGGCCTCTTGCATTTCGAGAGAGACATGTCAAATGGAGGTTCATGTGTCATTCCAAATTGGCATCCCTCACATACGTGCCTGCCACCGAAGGAAAACAAACTAGGTAAGTCCCTGACTAGGCTCCACCACCACTCTAAGCTTCTCCATTCTGACATGCCCCAATCTTTCACGCCAAATCACAGCGCTATCATTTGCCTTCATCTTGTCCATGTACGATGTCGTGGAAAGAACAAATAGATCACAAACTTGTCTTCCAGTGTGAGTCACCTCCGCCTTCATCGAGTCTAAGTTCTGTAGGAACTTCACCTCCTAAGGCCTAAATAACACGTGTTACCCTGCATCAAATTCATTCGTCATTGAAAATAGATTCTTCTTCGTATCTGGAACTTGATATACACTCTTCAGCATGAGTGCACTCCCATCACTACCCACTGTTACAATACCTTCCAGCTTAACTAGACGAACTGTGTTGTCCGTCGTCAGATAGCATCACTTCCATCATACTTCCGCAGAGATGAGAACATGGACCCGTCACCTGTAAGGTGATGTCCACATCCGAAATCGATGATCCAATCATCTTTGAAGTTCACCGAGGCCAAGGCTTCCACAGTGGAGACCTTCTCCGCAAGGAAACATCTCCCTCAACCTTCGCCTTCCTTTGTACCGTCCTCTTTCTCTGTTGTATGACTCAGTGTGAAGTTGACCGTACAATCACGCTTGTAATGTCCAACCTTATTGCATCTGAAGCACTTGACATTCCTCTTTCCTCCATCATTCCTTGGAGGAAAATGAGGATGCATCACTCTCCTTAGAAGAGGTAGAAGGACCTTTGTCATCGTTCTTCTTCTTCTTCCTATCCCAGTGTTTCTTCTTCCCATTGCATAAAACATCACTGCTTTCACTAGAGATAGACATGACTGTCATCTGTCTAGCCAAACTCTCCTGTGACGCCAAGAGATTCTCCAACTCCATTAGAGACGGTTGAGTGGCCCATCTTTGTACCGCTGTAACAAAGGATATATACTCCTTTCACAGCCCTCTGATAATATGTCTCTTCAACTTCGCCTCAGAAATTGGCTCTTCCGGATCCAACGACGTGATCTATGCATAGAGATTCTTCATCTTCAGGAAATAAACCGAGATAGAAAGCTCTCCTTGATTTGCCTTCGCCAACTCATTTTTTAGGAATTGAACTCTTGCCACATTTTTCTTATTGAACAAACCATCAAGCGACGCCTAAATCTCAGACACCGATTTGCACCCTATGATGTGGTCGAACAAGTCCGGTGAGACAGTCCTTTTAAGAGTAAACTCCATTTTCGTGTTCATCTTCTTCCATGTCTTGACTTCCCGAGCATTCGTCCCGGTCAGAACTACATCTACCCGTGCCTCTTCACCAACGAAATCCCACAAATCTTTTCCCAACAAGTAACTCTCCAAGCATGACCTTAATTTCTTGAAATTTGTGTACGTGAGCATATCGATCTCCAAACCACGGGAACTACCACTACCTTCCATTGATGAGAAATTCGAATAATAGCAAAACAAAAGAACTTAGCCTCACAAAAACTTCAGTCGTTCTGATACCATGTAGAAAATTTGTGTGCCCAAAGATCACTTCGCCTCTTTACACAAGATCCCATCTCAATCGCAATGAAATCAACAACGAAAAACCCAACCGGGATAAATTCCACACAAAAATCAAATTAAAATTTAAGGTTCAAATTTTAGCTTAAAACCGGAAAACTACAAAGCTGATTTCTGAGAGACAAACTAGCAAGACATGCTTTGATCTTCACAAAAATAACATTCCATCAAAAACTGAAATGGAAATGCCTCCTTTCTTCCTTGCAACCACAATGATCACCTTAGCCCTTTCTTTTTCGCAAACAACAACAATTTCAGCACATGGGGCGGCGGTCTTGGAGGAGGGAGAACCAATGACCGCTTTGATATCCAACGGCTCAAGAAAAGAAAATACTGAGGGCAGTTTCTGTTGAAGTTTTTTGAAGTGAGGTGGAGGGGAGGCGAGTGGAGGTGGCCCAGGCGAGTGGAGAAATGCTTGGGCGAGTGGAGAGGGGGCTGCTGCCTAGTGTCCTAGGCGAGTGCAGCAAGAGGTGCAGGCGAGTGGAATACTTGGAGTTGGCGAGTGCACAAGTGGCGAGTGGAATTAAGAAGGGGGGCTGCTGTTGGTGCCGAGTACACTTGTGCTGGCAAGTGCATGTGAGGAGATGTGTGCATGCAAAGTGAAGTGCAAGTGATATGCATGTGCGAGTGGAGCTTGCCAAGAAGGCTGCCGAGTGGAGCTTGCCAAATGGGCCTGGGCGAGTGGAAAGTAGGGGGGCTGTTGGTCTTGCCGAGTGGTGCAACTGGAGGTAGTTGGCGAGTGGAGCATTGCCTTGCCGAGTGGAGGTGTGTGCAGCCTAGGGGCGAGTGGAAGGATGTAGGGGGCGACCTTGAGGCTGCCGAGTGGAAGTGCATGCATGCAAAGGTGGTGAGTGTACCCCCCCCCCCCCCCTTTCTCTCTCCCCAAATTGTGTTTTCTATAAATACCCCCCCCCCCCCCCCACCCTATCTAAGTCGAATGCGAGGAGAGAGAGAGAGAACTAGTGATCAACTAGTGGAGGAGTGAGATTGGGAGTGTGCCTACACCCCAAGAGAGTCCAACCCCAACCCGTACCTCAGCGAGAGGTGGAGAGTGCACTGTGAGGTGGAGAGTGCAGGGTTGCATGCGTTGTGAAGTGGAGAGTGCGTTGACAAGCTCAACGACACTAGTGGAGAAGCGGACCTTGTCCGCGACAAGTTTTTTCATATATTTCAGTTGTTGTGAATCAAGGTGTATGCACCTTGTATTCAGCTTGTTCATTTGTAATTAAATCAATTGCCTAGTATAAAGAGTTTACTTCGTTTTGTTCATCGTTGGTTCATTATACTTGGTAGCATACGAAAATTTAACATGGTATCAGAGCCAGGTTGGTGAAGCAAAGTGTGCTATCTAGGTTCAAGGTTGACAACCAAGATGGACGGCGGAGGAGGATATGCGAGAGGACTAGGCATTGAGCTGCTCACCCAGACCAACTACAAGAAGTGGAAGTCATGCATGGAGAGTTACCTGCTTGGAGAGGACCTATGGGAGGTCGTTGGAGGAGAAGAGCAGGCAGAAGTTTTTCAAATCGATGACAATGGTCCAGAAGTGAGGGCGTGGAGGAAGACCAACGCCAAAGCGGAGTTCACCTTGAAGAGAGCTATCTCTCCTGACTTGTTCGACCACATCATGGGGTGCAAGTCAGCGTCAGAGATCTGGAGTGCCCTTGATGGGCTATTCAACAAGAAGAACGTAGCGCGGCTACAGTTCCTGGAGAATGAGTTGGCGCGGTCTACTCAGGGAGAGTTGTCGATATCCACCTTCTTCTTGAAGGTGAAGAACTTATGTGCAGAGATCTCGGCCTTGGATCCTGATGAGCCGATCTCTGAGGCGAAGCTGAAGAGGCACATACTCTGAGGTCTGCGGAAGGAGTATGTTCCGTTTATCACGTCCGTGCAAGGATGGGCTACTCAGCTCACCTTACTGGAGCTAAAGAACCTGCTGTCGTCACATGAGAGCTTGGCGAAGCAGATGGCAGGAGTGTCTATCTCAGGGGGAGATAGCGAGGCGTTGTTCTTAGGCAAGAGGAAGCCTTGGGACAAGAAGAAGAAGAACTCCAGAGATGGACCTTCAACGTCCTCTCAGGGAGTTAGGGAGAACTTCCTCCCCCCATATGACCAGATGGGGAGACCCCTCTGCTTTGCCTGCAAGAAGTACGGGCACATGGCAAAAGAGTGTCGGTCTAATCTCAAGGCCGGTCATGTTGCTGAGAGAGGTGGAGACCATCAGAGAGGTGGAGACCATCGAAGAGGTGGCGGAAGAGGTGGAGGTCACCAGGGTGGTGAAGGCGGAGACAACTGCTTCTTGGCTGAGATGACGGCAACGTCGGTCGATGCCTTAGCCTCCGTCAGCTTTGAGAACGACTGGATAGTGGACTCCGGTTGCGGGCACCATCTCACTAGAGATGTGTCTAAGTTTGCCTCCTTGAAGGCATATGGTGGAACTGATGCTATCATCACGGCGGATGATACAGTGCATCCAGTTGAGAAGGAAGGGATGGTATCCTTGGGAAGTGAAGAGAAGCCCGTGACACTAAAGAGTGTGTATCACGTGCCGGGCATGAAGAAGAACCTCTTCTCGGTTGCAAATGCAGTGGATGCAGGTTACCACGTGCTGTTCGGACCGAAAGAGGTGAAGTTCCTGAAGAACCTGTCTTCAGTTGATGCTGATGTCACGCTCACCGGGAGAAGGGTGAAGGACTTGTATGTTTTGTCTGCAAGTGCCTACGTGGACAAGCTGAAGACCAACGACAGCGCAACGATCTGGCATGAGAGGCTAGGTCACGTGGGGATGGACAAGTTGAAGATGATATCGGCGAAGGGTCTGGTGTCTGGCCTGCCCAATCTCTCCTCTTGCAGCGACGACCATGTGTGTGAGGGCTGTCAGTTTGGAAAGTCACATCGACTTCCATTTGACAAGTCAGAGACCAGGTGTAGGGCACCTCTTGAGTGCGTACACGCTGATGTGATGGGGCCTTGCGCCACCCTGACGTATGGAGGAAACAAGTATGCGCTGGTCTTGGTGGATGACTACACCCGCTACACGTGGGTGCACTTCATGAGGGAGAAGGCGGAGGTGTTTGAGAAGTTCCAGGAGTGGAAGGAACTAGTGGAGGGGTGGCTGAACCTGAGGGTGAAGAAGTTAAGAAGTGATAATGGGGGGGAGTTTACCTCTAACGCTTTTAACTCTTTCTGCAGGAAGTTCGGCATCCGGCGAGAGCTCTCTTGCGCCCATACCCCTCAGCAGAATGAGGTGGCAGAGAGGAAGATCCGCCATCTGGTGGAGACTACCAGGAGTTGGCTACATGCCAAGGGGATTCCCAAAGCCTTATGGGCGGAGGGAATGACATGTGTCACCCATGTGATCAACCGGCTACCTCTGAGTCCCAACAGGATGGTGTCTCCACACCAAATCTTGTTCGGGGAGAAGCCAGATGTGAGTCACATGAGGGTGTTTGGCTCTACCTGATTCGTGCATGTCCCAGAGGCTGAGAGAACCAAGTTGGAGCCGAAAGCGAGGAAGTGTGTCTTCATCGGCTACGACGAGAGGAAGAAGGGATGGAAGTGCATGAACCCGCAGACCCACAAGTTCGTCGTCTCGCGCGACGTTGTGTTTGACGAACTGATCTCATATCAGGGAGTCTCTTCTGTGGTGCTGTCGGAGAGTGGAGAATCAAGCAGGGAAGGAGAAGAGAGAGTCACTGAGGACTCTATGGTGGAGTTGGAGGTATCTCCAAGTGCCCCGTCGCCATCTGGCTCAAGGGGAGCATCTGGCTCAGGGGGAGCTTCTGGCTCAGGTGGAGCTTCAAGCTCTAGAAGCAGGGGGGCGCTGCTTCAAGAGAAGTTGAAGGTGGAGCTGGAGAGGAGGAGTCTACCGGAGCGGTAGAAAGGGTCAAGCCTTGAGGAGGTCGAAGCGGACCATCGTCCCGCCTGCTCGCTATAAGGAGGGAAACTTCGTGAGTTTGGTCTCTTGCTTATTCGCAGGACCACTCGACGAGAGGGAACCTGCTCGCTTTGAAGATGCTGTAGGTACTAAGGAGTGGGACGTGGCCATGGATGAGGAGATGGAGGCCCTGAAGAAGAATGAGACGTGGGACCTTGTTCCCATGGTGGAGGGCATCAAGCCTGTCACCTGCAAGTGGGTGTACAAGGTGAAGAAGAGAGCTGATGGAGAAGTGGAGCGGTACAAGGCTAGGTTTGTCGCTCGAGGTTTCTCACAAACCTATGGAAAGGACTATGAGGAGACCTTCAGTCCTGTGGCGAAGATGACGTCGGTGAGGACGGTCATTGCCCTAGCAGCGTGCAGAGGGTGGAAGCTGTGGCAGCTGGACGTGAAAAATGCATTCCTATACGGAGAGATAGATAAGGACATATTCATGGTGCAACCACCTGGATACGTGTCCAAGTCTCAGCCACGTCATGTCTGCAAGCTGAAGAAGGCCCTCTATGGGTTGAAACAGGCGCCGAGAGCCTGGTATGGGAAGATTGTAGAGTATCTGCAGTTCTGTGGTTACGATGCCTCAGACTCAGACTCTAGCATGTTCGTGAAGAAGAGTGGAGATCTTCACGTGCTGGTGCTGCTGTACATCGACGACATGATCGTGACTGGGAACAACAGTGAAGAGGTCGCGGCGCTGAGACAGCAACTAGCCATCCGGTTTGAGATGAAGGATCTTGGTGAACTGCACCATTTCCTTGGACTTCAAGTGGAGAAGAGAAGTGGCGGGCTGCTCGTGACCCAGAAGGCGTATGCCGAGAAGATCGTCGAGAGATTCGGCATGAAGGAGGGGAAGAGCAGCTCCGTTCCACTGGAGATTGGGCTGAAGCTTCGGAAGGAAGAAGGGAGGATTCTTCCTGATCCGAAGATCTTCCGGGACTGGTGGGGAGCCTTATCTATCTGACCATCACAAGGCCGGACATCGCCTTTGCTGTCGGCCGAGTGAGTCGGTACATGCAGGAGCCGCGGAAGCCTCATCTGGAGGCAGCCAAGGGGATACTGAAGTATGTGAAGGGGAACCTGGAGATGGGGTTGTTCTATGGAGGGAGGACCGACTTCAAGCAGCATGGCTACACAGATGCAGATTACGCAGGTGACGCTGATGACCGCAATTTGACATCAGGTTACGTGTTCATGTGTGGAGCCACTGCCATCTCGTGGTGCAGCAAGAAGCAGGACTCCATTTCCCTCTCCACCACTGAGGCTGAGTACAAGGCGTCATCCTTAGCAGCTCAGGAGTGTGTCTGGCTGAGGAGGCTGGTGGAAGATGTGGATGAGAAGGTCAGAGGACCTACAGTGCTGCATGGCGACAACGAGAGTGCTCTAAAGCTGGCAACCAACCCAGTGTGTCACGCAAGGACGAAGCACATAGAGATCGAGCACCACTTCATCAGAGAGAAGGTGTTGGGTGGCTCGCTTGCGGTGGAGCACGTGCGAAGCGAAGAGAACGTGGCGGACATCTTCACAAATCCCCAATCTGTGGGGCCGTTCAAGAAGCTTCGCGCTTGCCTCGGAGTCGTCCCTGAAGCTCACTTCAAGGGGGAGTGTTGAAGTTTTTTGAAGTGAGGTGGAGGGGAGGCGAGTGGAGGTGGCCCAGGCGAGTGGAGAAATGCTTGGGCGAGTGGAGAGGGGGTTGCTGCCTAGTGTCCTAGGCGAGTGCAGCAAGAGGTGCAGGCGAGTGGAATACTTGGAGTTGGCGAGTGCACAAGTGGCGAGTGGAATTAAGAAGGGGGGCTGCTGTTGGTGCCGAGTGCACTTGTGCTGGCAAGTGCATGTGAGGAGATGTGTGCATGCAAAGTGAAGTGCAAGTGATATGCATGTGCGAGTGGAGCTTGCCAAGAAGGCTGCCGAGTGGAGCTTGCCAAATGGGCCTGGGCGAGTGGAAAGTAGGGGTGCTGTTGGTCTTGCCGAGTGGTGCAACTGGAGGTACTTGGCGAGTGGAGCATTGCCTTGCCGAGTGGAGGTGTGTGCAGCCTAGGGGGCGAGTGGAAGGATGTAGGGGGCGACCTTGAGGCTGCCGAGTGGAAGTGCATGCATGCAAAGGTGGTGAGTGTACCCCGCCCCCCCCCCCCCCCCCCCCCCCCCTTTCTCTCTCCCCAAATTGTGTTTTCTATAAATACCCCCCCCCCCCCCACACACCCTATCTAAGTCGAATGCGAGGAGAGAGAGAGAGAGAACTATTGATCAACTAGTGGAGGAGTGAGATTGGGAGTGTGCCTACACCTCAAGAGAGTCCAACCCCAACCCGTACCTCAGCGAGAGGTGGAGAGTGCACTGTGAGGTGGTGAGTGCAGGGTTGCGTACGTTGTGAAGTGGAGAGTGCGTTGACAAGCTCAACGACACTAGTGGAGAAGCGGACCTTGTCCGCGACAAGTTTTTTCATATATTTCAGCTGTTGTGAATCAAGGTGTATGCACCTTGTATTCAGCTTGTTCATTTGTAATTAAATCAATTGCCTAGTATAAAGAGTTTACTTCGTTTTGTTCATCGTTGGTTCCTTATACTTGGTAGCATACGAAAATTTAACAGTTTCTGGATAGATCGGGTTTTTGAAAGAATGAACTAAGAGCAGTTTTTATCTTCTTTTCTTTTCCTGGATAATTCAGTTGCTTGATGTTGAAAGAAAGTATCCTTTCTCAAAAACAGCAAACTCTCTATTTTCTTCCCTTGGATGTGTACAGCAGTTAATGAAGAATCTTTGAACAGGGGCAGCTTTTGGGAAGGGGCGCGGCTCTGGCTTTTCTTTTTGCGAGAGATAAAAACATACACCTGACCATGGTTCTATTTTTAGAATAAAACAATAACAAAAAACTGAACAATAACCAAAAGATAAATTACAATTAATTCATCTTGACTTTTAATAATTCTATCGCCATGCTGGATTGCTATAATTAACTGATAATCTTTCAAATATATGACTGAACTGAACATTTATTGAGATAAAATAACCAAGGGTTTTACTACCTTTCAGAATTATACTTAACCAAGGGTTTTACGTGCTGGCCATGTACTATTTGTCTCCAACCTATGTATCAGCAATACAGAATTCATTGTCCGCATTCACATTCGCCGTGGCTGCAGCCTTAAGGTGACTCTTTTTGCAAGATATTTAGGCTCTGTTTGGGGTGGCTTTTTCAAAGGGAAGACATCGCTTTCCGCCTCTACGGCAGAAAACGGTCCAAAAATAGCGGTAGCTGCTGCTGTTTTAGACTCCGTTTGGGAGAGCGGTGCCAATGGCTCCTGTAAGAAATTTAGCTCCGGTGAGAATGAAACCCACAGCCTGTCAAAATGAAGTTTTCAATTTCTACAGCGGCATTTTTATCCCTCTGAAATGAGTTAAAATGCATAAGCCAATAAAACCTCAATCCGTGCCCCACCGCTCCCCTGCAGCGGCACCAAATGGGCACTTAACTCCTTTTATGCAATTTTGCTAACTTGACAGTGTTCCACAGAGTTGAGCAAGTGAAGATCAATGAAAAGTATGGAATTGCAAAGGTACTTGGAACTTTTATTTGCATTGGCGGGGCGACCATTATAACATTATACAAAGGTCCACCTCTATTTCAAACCCAGCCACACCACAATACACTGGGAGCTATCTTTTCCTCAGGCCATATACTAAACTGGACTTTGGGATGTGTATACACTGTTGGGGACTGCCTTGCCTGGTCTGGCTGGTTGGTTTTGCAGGTGATGGCTACTTCCTTTCAAAAACTCTCAAATCAATAGGGTTATAGGGGGATCCATGTTGGACCATACAACAATTGTCAAACCTTTGATACATTATATCATTGAGCGCTTGTTGGGATTGGGAATCTTCAAGCATCGGTCGTCGATCATGTGATGCTCGACGATCATCGGACACATTGGGAGGTCGACGATTTCTTGTTAGCTCAATAATTGGAATGGATTTGGTTGTCTCGCACTGAATTCGGGAGTAAAGATCCTGAATTATGTATGATGGCTCGATTCCTTTTCTAGTGAGGTTGTGCCTTTTCGGACAAAACCATGAAGGTTTAGTATGGGATAAACCCAAAAGCGGACAATGCCTCGCCAGATTTGGATTCGGGTTGTTCCAAAACCCGCATTTCAACTTGGAACAAGTCTATGGGTGAGGTGTAACTATATGGTATACATACACCAACATATACTTAATCTATTTAATGTGGATACAGGACTAAACTATCCCCCTCGTGTGAGAGCATAGTTCAGTATGACTTAGGATATGCGAAATATATGTTAGTACAAAATCACCATGTGGTTAGCTCTCACCCACGAGCTTTTCGGTCAA
The DNA here is from genome assembly GCA_033032865.1 of Dactylorhiza incarnata. Classification (NCBI taxonomy): domain Eukaryota; kingdom Viridiplantae; phylum Streptophyta; class Magnoliopsida; order Asparagales; family Orchidaceae; genus Dactylorhiza; species Dactylorhiza incarnata. The sequence continues at coordinate 666,647 of JAWHQI010000189.1, read as the reverse complement.
ATATGGGTTTTTGTTCTGGTGCATTTAGCCCAACTTTGATCACCTGGGATTAACTCTCTCCAACATGTACGAGTATCTTTCATATGGATAGATGTTTTAAATCATCTCTTTACAGGTGCCGATGCTGAAGCAGTACCCAGCCAGGCTCTCATTTACAACACTCGTTTGCTTCTTTGGACTTGTTCAGTTCCTTTGCATAGCAGCATTTTTTGAAACTGACATTGAGAGGTGGAAGATCCATTCAAAAGGGGAGCTATTCACGATCCTCTATATTGTAACTCTCCGCATTATGCATGCCATTAAAGTCTCTTATATTTACATATTTAACATCGAAAATACACTATTTATTCATACGCCAACCACCTAAATAGATATCTAAAAATTACCCATCCTAAATTGTTTGGAGTACTTACTTTTCCACTCCCTTTGCTCCCTTCGTTGAAGGTTCTGGGGGTGTTTCATTTTCCGGACAGCGAGCGGTGGGATTGGCGGATACACTATATCTATTGTTTGAGAACTCCCTGTGTATTGCGGAGTATATAACTCCATTAGTTGTAGGGTTTGATGTGTTTAGAACACACCATTGTTTATCTTGTATCCTTACTCTCCTCATAGTCACACTTGGGAGAACTACGAAATTTCGATCTTGCTTTGTGTATAGTTCTGGGTTTCCATGTTTCTTCTTTCTTTGCCCTATTATCCATACAAAACTCTTAGAACTAACAATAGGAGATATTTTTGTTGTATTTAAGTGGTATGCAAGTAAATAGCTTAATTAAATATGTAAGCAAGACATTGTTTAATCTCTTCATCTGTCTCTCTCACTCTCTCTCTCTCTCTCTCACACACACACACACACACACACAATCTTTACTGTATTAATGTTTTCTGATGCAGATGGGTGGAGAGAGGGGTAGAGATGTCCCCATCCCAACCATCGAATCCATTTTGAATGACTGCAATTGAATCAAAATGAAATCAACATTCAAGTGGATTGGATGGCTGAGATGAGAATGTGCACCTGTGGAGAGGTATTCTATGTAATACAAGAATTTTACAATATATCTCTCTCCCATAAAACATTTTTTTATATATTTTGATGTGGATGGGTTAGGTCACTTTTGAATAAGCAAGAAATTTGCATCATGCAACTCTCATAGTCACTTCTCTTTGTACATTCATAATGTATCATAAGTAATGTAGATCCTGGAGGCTTTTCCAGCTTCATAGTCTTAGGCATATGTCTCTTTTGATCATATTATCTTTATATTTTTCACAATTTGAACTATCCAATTATTTAGCATTAATGGTTCATAATACTTAAGCTTATCCTTTGTCCTATTCAGGGTGTAGTGGCTACAGGAATTGGATTCTCTCTTCAAGCTTGGTGCATTGACAGAGGCGGACCACTGTTTGTTGCTGTATTCCAACCTCTACAGACTGTCTTGGTTGCCATAATGGCCTTCATTTTCTTTGGAGATAAATTGTATTCTGGAGGGTATGTATAACCATAGATTACTCACTTGCAGCCCCTCATAGAATCAATTCAACAATTTCCATAAACTTTGAGGGGTCTCGAAATGAAGTTTGCGGCCTCACAAAGTAGCCAATAGTTCGGTTACAGGGTTGTGAGGGCTGTTAAAACATAGTCCCTTGTTTCTAAACACGAGCATCGTTCAACACATTATAGATCCTGGGCCCTTCACACATATCCAATTAGTTTTAGGCTGATTGCATATATTTTAATGTTGTATCCGAGCAGGAGCTTAGCTCAGACGTAGCTCGCTTCTTTTTGGGTGTCAAGCAATGTCAAACTAAAATACCCAACAAGCATAGGCATTAGCTCTCCTTGAAAAGGAGGTGATCCAGCCGCACCTTCCAATACATTGAACTTGTTACGACTTTACTCCAGTCACTAGCCCTGCCTTCAACATCCCCCTCTTTGCGGTTAAGGTAACGACTTCGGGCATGACCAGCTCCCATTGTGTGACGGGCGGTGTGTACAAGGCCTGGGAATGAATTCATCGCCGTATGGATGACCGGCGATTACTAGCGATTTCAGCTTCATGCAGGCGAGCTGCAGCCTGCAATCCGAACTGAGGACGGGTTTTGGAGTTAGCTCACCCTCGAATAGCATGTGTGTCGCCCAGGGCATAAGGCGCATGATAAGTTGACGTCATCCTCACCTTCCTCTGGCCTCACTCTTATGTCACCCAGTTAAAATAAATCACATGTGGGAAGACGTGTTGATAATATAGTGACATATTTAGAAGCTCGCACTATGGCCTTGAGCATATTAGTATAAAAAGTAAAAAAACATCATATTAGAGTTCAAAGACTCTACACGCAAGAGGGCATGTTAAGAATAGTCATATAGTAGACTTAACCATCATACATTATACATCCCAATCATATTTTTGTTATCATCAATAAAGGGTTTGAGATCAGGACTCTCTTCGATTTTACCATGTTGAATTTGCTGGGAATGACCCACTCGCAATCCCGACACACAAGAAGATAATAAAAATACAACAACACAGAGAACGCAGAAATTTACGTGGAAAACCTTATCTAAATCAATGAGGGAAAAACCATGGTGCGGGGCACACAGAAAAATCCACTATAATCTGAGAATGATTACAAGAATAATAGACACGAGGTTTGCCCAACCTAGATCCCCCTTTTGGATTCACAAATAGAATCCCCCTCATAGCACACGGTGAAATCTCTTCAAGAAGGAAACACCTCCAACCTTTCTCCAAACACTCCGGCGACGAAGACAAGATGAAGAATCTTTACAGCAAAGACGATGGACACCAAAGGTGAGAACCTCCTATTCTTCCTCCAGAAGAACTCGCTAATGAATGTTTTTCACGAACAACAACTTGACGTCCAAGAAATGAGAGATTAATATAGGTTTTAATCTCTCTCCCACTTAAATAGGGTCACCCCCTATAAGACTTCATATGCGCACCTCTCGTGGCCACTGATGGGAGATCAGAGAGATCGAACGTCTGAAATAAGAGATTTGACGGAACTGGGTTCGTCACCTACCGCCGGCAGTATCAGTACAGCTCGTGTTAGCTCTAGCCAACAAAAGGGTCGTCTCGATGATATCGGAGACTCATCTCGACGATCTGCTACCGCTAGTGTTACCCATATCGTTGGGCGTTAGCAACCTTCAACCAGCCTTCAAGTCGGCATAACACTAGCTTCTCGTTGATATCAGAAACCTGTCTCGACGATATGTGGTCTTGTCGATATGGACCATGTCTCGTCGACATGCACAAAGTCAAGCCGACACTCTACAGACTTCAAGTCGATATGCTACCGCTGGCGGTAGGGATACATCTCAGCAATAACTTCCAGCTCCTGATCTGCTTTCTCTTTAGGGACTGGACCCCAGCAAACTCCCCCTCCAGACTATAAAGAGAAGTTCACAACCTGACTTCTTCAGATGGGCTTCATGCTGATCAACAACCGGCACAACTCGTGCTTCTCCCTCGGCATGACCTTCGTCATCATGTCCGAAGGATTTTCATCTATGTGGACTTTCTCCACCATTAGCAACTTCTCCTCTACAGTATCCTGTATCCAATGATACCTCACATCAATGTGCTTCGTCTTGGAGAATATTACACTATGACTGTCACTATACACAGTGAACTCGTCTTGTTAGAGTCCAAGTTCAAGCATGGACTTTTTCATCCACAAGACCTCCTTGGAGGCTTCCTTCAGTGCTATATATATTGCCTCCGTCGTCGACAGTGCCACACACTTTTGCAACCTCGACTGCCACGACACAGCTCCCCCTGCATATGTAACAACATACCCAGATGCGGACCTCTGGGAATCAACATCTCTTGACATATCTGAGTCAGAGTACCCAACTAGCATTGGTGACCCTCCACCAAACTGCAAACAATGACTTGTGGTACCTCTGAGATATCAGAGAATCCACTTCACAACATCCTAATGGATCTTCCCTGGATTTGCTAGATATCTGTTCACTACCCTCACTGCATAGGTTATGTCTGACCTCGTGCAGACCATAACATACATCAAACTTCCCACTGCAGATGCATAGGGGATCTGGCTTATCTCCTTCACTTCCTTCTCAGATGAAGTACACTGATAGCTTGAGAACTTGAAGTGTCCACCCAGCGGAGTAGCAACCGGCTTGGCATTCTCCATTATGAACCTCTTCAGAACCTTCTCCATATACTTTCCCTGAGATAGCCATAACAAACATGCACTTCTGTCCCTAGTGATCTTCATTCCAAGGATCTTCTTCACTGGTCCCAAGTACTTCATCTCAAAGGACTTACTGAGCTCATTCTTCAGCTCTTCAATGTTGGCCTTGTCATCACCGACAAGCAGCATGCCATCAACATACAACAGCAGAATGGTAAAGGTCTTTTCAGTCCTCTTCACATAGACATAGTTATCAGCCATAGTCCTCTGGAACTTGCTCTTCGTCATGAAGGAGTCAAATTTCTTATACCACTGTCTGGGTGTCTGCTTTAACCCAACAGACTCTTTTTGAGTCGGCAGACCAAATGCTCCTTCCTCTTGACTTTAAATCTTTCGGGTTGCTCCATGTATAGATCCTCCTCTAAATCTCTATGCAGGAATGTTGTCTTGACATTTATCTACTCAACTTCAAGATTCCTAGAGGCAACCAACCCCAATACCAGTCTGATAGAAGACATTTTCACCACGAGTGAAAATATCTCATCAAAATCTACACCGTGCTTCTCGCTGAACCCTTTGACTACCAGCCTTGCCATGTACCTAGATTTGGATAGGTTTTCATCCGTCTTCAACTTGAAGACCAACTTATTCTTCAAAGCCTTCCTCCCCTTCGGTAGCCAGACCAAATCATAGGTCTCATTCATCTGGAGAGAGTCTAACTCCTCCATAGATACTGCCCAAGACTCTCTGTCTTCAGCCTTCTGATTTTCCTCAAATGACTCAGGCTCACCACCATCAGTAAGCAAGATATAGTCTTGCGGTGTATAACTAGTGATCGACCTCCGTACTCTGTCAGATCTCCTGAGAGGCACCTCCACAACCGGTGGAACATTAACAAACCAATCTCCCCCTTCATTCAGTATCTCTTCCTGATCTGGAATCTGCATAGCTTCTTCCTCAGCACCAACATTCTCTGGTTCAAGATCTTCATCAGAACTCTCCACCAGTGGATCTTGTGGCTCAGCAGCCTTCTGCTCACAAACAATCTGGTCTTCTACAATGAACATATCCCTGCTTCTGACGATCTTCTTCCTCTCCGGATCCCAGAGTCTATAGCCAAACTGTTCATGCGGGAATCCCAGCAAGATGCACTCCCGTGACTTCTCATCAAACTTCGATCTATTCTCTTTGGGGATATGGACATGTGCTCTACAGTCCAATGTCCGCACATGTCCAAAAGATACTTCCTTTACATACCAAACCCGGTCTGGAATGTCTCCTTCCAACAGCGCAGAGGTGGACAAATTGAGCAGATCGATGCACTACAGTTTGTACCGCCTCTGCCCAGAATTGCATACCAATTCCTTCCTGTGAGATCATGCACCCAATTTTCTCCACAATTATCATATTCATCCTCTCTACCAGCCCATTCTGTTGCAGTATCCTCGAAATAGTCTTCTCATGCACGATTCTCCCTGTAGTAGACATCAAATGGTCCAGTATATTCTCCCCCTTTTGGTCAGATCTTACCTGTTTGATCTCCTTCCCGGTCATCTTCTCCATCTTTACTGTGAACTCCACGAACTTTGTCAAAACTTCACTCTTCTGCTTCATGAAGTAAGGTCATACCTTCTTAGAGTGGTTATCAATGAATGCAATAAAGTAAGTTGCACCGCCCACTGACTTGGGCTCTATAGGACCACACACATTTATGTTTATCAGGTTCAGCATCTCTATATTTCTCTTCGGTTCAGACTCCGCAAAGGATACTCTTCTCTGCCTGCCAGCCAAGCAGTGAACACACGTGCCAGGTAGCTCCCCTAACAGCTCAGGAAGAATCTTGTTCTTCACCAGGATCTTGAGATTCTTCTCATTGATATGACCAAGTCTGCGATGTCACAACTCCATAGAGTTGTCTTCAGCTGCATTCACACTCGAACTACAGATTGTTGTCTTTGCTCTGTACAAACCGCAACACTTTTTTCTCCTGGCCACCACCAAAGAACCTTTCACCAGCCTCCAGGAACCCCCGCCTTCAATGCTTGTAAAGCCTCCATCATCAAGCCTACCAATATAAGTGAGGTTCAGCCTCAAATCAGGAATATGTTTGACATCCTTGAGTATAACCTTCCCCAAATTAGTCTCCAGGTGGACATCTCCACTACCGACAATCTTCGACACACCGGCATTCGCCATCCGGATGATGCCAAAGTCTCTAGCGGAGTAGGAATATAAGTAATCCCTATGAGGTGTGCAGTGATAGGATGCACAACCATCCACAATCCAGTCTGTTTCTACACACTCCTGGGATGCAGGCCCACTGCAATGTAAGCACACCGACTCATCTTCAGCAATCGAGACCGCACCTGCACTATCACTAGATTCTTAAGTCTCCTTCACCTTCCCCTTTTTATATCTCTGCAACTTGTAGCAGTCCTTCTTGAAATGTCCTTCTTCTTACAGTAATAGCACTCGATCTCCTTCTTGGACTTACTCCTGGACTTGCCTCTTTGCCTTGCCTCCTTTTAATCAACCTTCTCCTTCCCTCCATGAGAAAGACATCATATGTAGAGGCTCCAGAGTCATTCCTTATCAACTCTTCATTCAGCAGACAGCTCGTCACCATCTCCATTAACACAACGTCTTCAGGTGCTGAATTAATCAGCGACACCACAAGAGTCTCCCAACTCTCTGGCAAGGAACTAAGGATCATCAAAGCTTGCAGCTCATCCACCAAAGTGATCTTCATAGCTTCCAACAGATTTATGATGCACTGGGCAAGGTTCTGAAGCTCAGTCATCTAAGAACCCTCTTTGTACTTCAAGTTAACAAGTTTTCTGATCAAGAAAGTCTTGTTCCCCGTTGTCTTACTCTCGTATAGTGCTTCAAGATTTCTCCACCAAGCCTAGGTCGATGTCTCCGTAGATACATGATGAAAGACAGAATCATCAAGCCACCGTCGGATGAAACCAACTGCCTTCTAATCCATTTTCTTCCACTCGTTATCATCCATCACAGATGTCGGCCTTCCTGACAGAGGGGCATGAAGATCCTTGCAATACAAGAGATCCTCCATCCGAGGCTTCCAAATACTCCAATTCTTGTCATTCATACTAACCATTCTTGTGTTCTGCTCCATCTTCTCTGAATAGCCCAACGGTCCGAGAACAACCTATCTCTAATACCACTTGTTGGGAATGACCCACTCGCAATCCAGGCATACAAGAAGATAATAAAAATGCAACAACACAAAGAACGCAAAATTTATGTGGAAAATCCTCTCCAAATCAATGAGGGAAAAACCATGGGGCGGGGCACACAGAAAAATCCACTATAATCTGAGAATGATTACAAGAATAATACACTAGGTTTGCCAACCTAGATCCCCTTTTTGGATTCACAAATCGAATGCCCCTCACAATACACAGTGAAATCTGTTCAAAAAGGAAACACCTCCAACCTTTCTCCAAGCACTCCGGCGACGAAGACAAGATGAAGAATCCTTACAGCGAAGACGATAGACACCAAAGATGAGAACCTCCTGTTCTTTCTTTTGAAGAACTCGCTAATGACTGTTTTTCACTAACAACTTGACAGCCATGAAATTAGAGAGATTAATCTAGGTTTTAATCTCTCTCCCCCTTAAATAGGGTCGACCCCCTATAAGACTTCATAGGTGCACCTCTCGTGGCTACTAGATGGGAGATCAGAGAGATCAAACGTCTGAAAAATAAGAGATTTGATGGAACTGGGTCCATCACCTACCGCCGGGGATATTAGTACCGCCCGCGTTAGCTCTAGCGGACAAAAGGGCCGTCTCGACGATATCGGAGACTCATCTCGACGATATATATCGGAGACTCATCTCGACGATCTGCTACTGCCAGTGTTACCCATATCGCTAGGCGTTAGCAACCTGCAACCAGTCTTCTAGTCGATATAACTCCAGCTTCTCGCCTATATCGGAAACCTGTCTCGACCATATGGTCTCGCCGATATGGATTATGTCTCGTCGACATGCACACAGTCAAGCCGACACGCTGCAAACTTTAAGTCGATATGTTACCGCCGGCGGTAGGGTTACCGCCCGACGATTGCATCTGCTTTCTCTTTAGGGGTTGGAACCCAACAAAATTCACGTAACCATCATAGAGAAATAATGTAATAGCATATATAGTTTGAGTATGTATAATAAAGGTTAGATGGCGCAATAATTAGGCGAGTGGATAGATTTTAATCAATTTTCTTACATAAACTTAAATTTTAGTTTGCATATATAGTTTCTTACATTTCTAACATAAACTTAAATTTTAATCAATTTTTTGTCATTTGAAATGCAGGCTTGTAGGATTCATCCTTATAATTACTGGGCTTTACACCGTGCTATGGGGAAAGAGTGAGCAGAGCAAAGCTGAGAGCAGGGAGACAAACAATCTCACCAACCATCTACTTGAGCATGAAAGAACCGAAATAATTTGAGATTCATAATTGTATGCTAGTTGGTATACTAGCAAATATGCGTAGGAATTTATGTTAGTTTTTCTTGGTGTAGTCCCATGTTGGATAAATAAAAATGCATGTTCGTTTGGAATACTACGTGTTTCACCAGCAGTTATAGCCTCTGTTTGTGGTGCGATGGCGGTGAAAAGAGCAGTGGTGGGAAACTAGTGGTGGCATTGGAGCTATGTAGAATGCTGTTTGAAAAAGTTGTAGACTGTTTGGAAAATCTCCATTAATTGTTTTTCATAAATGTTTTTTTTTTGTTTTTTTGTTTGGAAGAACAACTTTTTAATAAATGTTGTTTAGCTTTATAATAATACAAAGATGTTTTATGATAATTATTTATTGCATAAATAAATAAATATTATATAAATCCTAAATCATAAATTTCCTAGCAATGACTTTATATTAATGCTGCCTGGATAACGTGTCCATTCATCAACTACACATTTGATAGGGCTCCTCAATCATGGGTTTGGTCCAACAAAGATTTTTCGCCGTGACCTCAACCAGCTCGCTGATAAGATTTCAACGGGCTCATTCTCGCGCAATTCTTAATATGTTTGTTCTTCCAAATAGATGTCGGAACCCACCATGGGGTGCGAGCAGTAAAATCACTCACCATGAGGTGCGTATAGTAAAATGCCACACCATTATGTGTGAATAGTATAATCTCCATCATGGAGATGCAAATAGTAAAATCCTTCATCATGGGTGTGCGGATAGTAAAATCCTCACTATTGGGTGAAGTAAAATCCTTATCATTATTGCGAATAGTAAAATCCCCCCATCATAGGGGTGCGCATAGTAAAATCTCTCATCATGGAAGTGTGCATAGTAAAATCATCCATCATGTGGTGCGCATAGTAAAATTTTCCATCATGGGGGTGCGGATACTAAAATCTTTTATTATGGGTGTGCGAAAACCACACCCCTTAGCGGCATAATTACAAAAACACCCATTTCAGAAGCGATAAAAGTAACCTAGAGCCCTCATTTGAAAAGACCTCATCTTCTATGTCTGAGAGAGCTCTAGAATCTTCCTTCGAAGATCTCCCAGAGTTCTTCTGCGCTTGAAAATCCCTTCGAAGATCTCCTTCGGCGCTCGAAGATATCCTTCGGAGCTTGAAGATCCCTTCGAAGATCTCCTTCGGCGCTGGAATATCTCCTTTGGAGCTTGAAGATCCCTTCGAAGATCTCCTTCGACGCTCAAAGATCTTCTTCGACGCCTGAAGATCTCTTTCGGAGCTTGAAGACTCCTTCAAAGATATCCTTCGACGCTCGAAGATCTCCTTCGGAGTTCGAAGATCTCTTGAAGATTGCTCGAAGACCTCCTTTGGCGCTCGAAGATCTCCATCGGCGCTCGAAGATCTCCATCGGTACTCGAAGATCTCTTTCGGAGTTGGAAGATCTCTTGAAGATTGCTCGAAGACCACCTTCATAGTTCGAAGATCCATTGAAGTTTACTCGAAGATCTCCTTCAGCTTTTGAAGATTCATTCGGAGCCTCGAAGATCTCCTTCGCTCCTCGAAGGTCCCCTCGAAGACAGCTCGAAGACCTCATCCAGCTCCGTCCTTCGAGCCCAGAGCCCCGTTGTTTCATTTATCATTCTGGATTGCTTCTGAGTACGCTCAACACCACTCCACTCCAAGCGACCTCCACCACTACTAGAAAAATGACTTTTAGCAATACTTTTTTTTGTTACGGGTAAAAACTCGTGGCTAATAGTTAAGTATTAGTCACGACCTCTAATTCGTAGCAAATAAGCAAATATTAGCCTCATATGTCTAATTTGTGGCGAAAAAAAGAAAATATTAGCCACAGTTTGTTTAATTCATGGCTACGATTGCCTATTTCGTGACTAATAATTTAGTCACATTATTAATCCATTGCTAAAAAGGAAGTATTAACCACGATTTTATGCTGTGATAAAAAGTTTATTATGAAATAATTGATTAAAATTTATCTATTTTTATTAAAAATATGTGCAAAAAATCATTAATTCACATAATTAGTTAATTAGTGTCACATATAATTCGATCACATCACGCGTTATGATTATCATAATTATTTATATATTTATAAATTAACGGTAATCATAGTGATGATATCGATTATACTAAGTCACTGCAGTTAAATTTTTTAAGTGCAAGTAATAGTTTAAATGACTCTATTCAAATAGGTATTCAACTTACCCTCCGAAAAAAATCACGCGCTTCTTCTAATTAATTTGTCGCCGATGGAAGCAGAAGCATGCTTTACAATGCCGACGTAATAGTGCCTGCTTCGTCGGCGTCGGTGGAACCAAATAGCGACACCCACTTGCAACAATGCGGAGCGAGAGAAGTCCAGACCCTAAATATTTTGAGGGAGACCGGCTCCGGCGGAGACTAAGAAGAGCAATGTGGGTTTCGTCGAGAAGCAAGGGCTTCGCGGAAGGAAAAGGTTTTCGCGTGGTGAGGTCGACCAACAAGGGGGCGAAATTTTGAAAAATTTGAAACGAAGGCATTCAGGTGGGCCCGGGTATTTAAACCCACACAAGTTCAATATACGGGATGCGTATGCAAAAATTTCGCTCATATATGATAGAGATAATCTCCTTGGAGGAAAACAAGCTCGTTAGCCGAGAGATTACGAATGTCGAATAAACATCGTAGATTCTTAAAGTTACTTTGAAAATGAAAAAGATTTAGGGTTCGTTTGGCTCGGCTTATTTGCTCCGGTGAGTTTGGACAAAATCGTCATTGTCATAGAATGTATGTTTGTTATGACAAATGTTACTATCATTACCAAGAAAAGAAAGTAGTTATAAGCATAAAATGTTTGGTATGACAATGACGATTTTGTCCAAACTCACCGGAGCAAATAAGCCGAGCCAAACGAACCCTTAATGTATACTAATTTTTTATAAGTGAATATTTATTATTAATTAAAAAATAATGCTAAGATGAAGGGCTTGGGTACTAGGTGTTGTATTAATAGAAAAAATAATAATTTTATTAATTTTAATATTACATATGTAATGAAATATATGGAGGGAAATTTTCCGTCATGAGATTTAGGCACAAATTAAATCACTCACTTCTACCCTAAACCGTTTCAGATCGCTCGACTTCCAGCCGCCAGGAAGCCTTCTGACTTCTTCACTCTCCTCCCAGGTGCACGATACTACTCCATTTTGTTGGTGGCCCCTAGGGCATTGGCTTTCGTTGCTTCATTCTTGCTCGTGCCCCCGTCCTCCCGCATCCCTGTTCTCGGGAAGTTAAGTTTGCGAAGGGTTCCTTCATTTCACCGGCGGATACCTCCTCCAACTTCAAGTTTATCTTCTCCGGCAACAGAAATCCTCCTCCCTCTACACCATTGCCTCCATTGTAAGTTTTTCTCTCTCTCTTTTTATTGATTTTGAGATGGTAAATTGGTGTAGTTAGTTAGGGCAAAATGCATTTTCTTGTTTCTTACCCCACTACATAATAAGAAAGAGCCAGTATAACAAAAGCATGTTAAGTCATAGATTCTCCAAATGTTAAGCCTTAACCAGCTCTGAATCATGCTTTGTTCGAAGACGCCACTCGCGAGAGCAACGCCTTTGAAGAAGAGTTCTCTGACGAAGCCAACTCCACGCATCCTATCTGAATGACCATGGGACCCAAAACCAACCATCATCATCACCGCCCAGGAACAATAGCCATTGAGCAAGTTATGAAGAGGCTCACTCGCGAGGGATACACGATGCGATCGCTGAAGAGTACGACCAAGTAGGTCGACGGTCCGCTTTTGCCCGTAGGCCTCTCCGCCGTGGCGACCCGTTGGCAACTCAAGTTCTGGCGCATTCAATCCCGCATGGCTTCAAGCTCCCAAACATCGAGATGTTTGAAGGGACGGATGATTCGCTGGAGCATGTCAATCATTAAACCACCATCATGATAATCTACAACGCTCCTGAACTGCTATTATGTCAAGTATTCCCGGCGACTCTGAAGGGACGGGCTCGCACCTGGTTCCATTTCCCGAGAGGAGCCAATGATAGTTTTGCGGAGCTAACTCAGCAGTTCACAGACCAATTCATCGCCAACTGCAGAATTGTCTGAGACCTCTCACCTTTCGGGAATCTGCCTGAAAGAGGGGGAGACACTTAAGAATTTCTTCCGGAGCTTCACTACCGAGGCACGACAAATTTTAGGAGTCAATCCCGACCTTCTGAGGGGAGTTCTTTCGGAGGACTCCGCCCTAGTGGATTTTACTCTGCGCTGATGCGGGAGACCGTGCCCAGCTATCTCGACCTCATTCACTGGGTTGTAGCCCAGATTGCATCAGACGAGGCAATCGAGGCGCAACGCCAGTAGTTTGAGTGGTGCTCGAAGAGAACAAGGGGACATGAGCTGCTACCGCCACTGACACCCAGGAGGTACAATGGGCGTCGCAACGACCTCCTCAGAGATCAGGGACCTCGCTAGCAGCAAGGCTACACTCCCCTAAGTACAACCCAGACGAATGTGCTCATGGAAATTCTTGACAGTGACACACTTCGCCGACCCAAGATGCTGCTCCCAAATCGACGTGACCAGACGTAGTACTGCAAGTATCATTGCAGGCATGGACACATTTCAAAATACTGCACCAAGTTGAAGGAAGAGATCGAGCGCCTTGTTTGGCAAGGACTCCTCGACAAGGACTCCCCGAAAGGGATCAGCCTCCAGCGCTCTAGGGAGCACATGGGGCAGACAAATGATCGGGGAAGTTAAGACCATAGATGGGTCTCCCTTCCTCCACGCTCAAGTCTACTCCATTACCCAACCCCAGAAGGGTTACGAAGGGCAGAAGACACATAATAATGCAATTATCAGCTTTGTGGATGAAGCCTTGGAGAGACTGTGTCTGCCACACCAAGACCCCCTCATCATCAGCGCTGAGAACAACGACCTCTGCTTTAATGCCAAGAGGATACTGATCGAAAGTGGAAGCTCAGTAGATGTCCTGTTTATGTCTACCCTTGGCATCATGAAGATCGCAAAGGAGCATCTCAAGTCATCCGTAGGATCGGTGTACGACTTCGACAACATCCCCGTCCCGGTACAAGGGACAATCAATCTCCCGGTCACCCTCGGCGAATTTTTGAAGCAAGTCACGAAAAATGTTCAGTTTGTGGTCATTGAATCTGACTCCGCATACAACGCTGTCTTTGTCCCCCCCCTCCAGACCCCGTTCGATGTGATTCCTTCCATTACACATCTGGCGATGAATTTTATTACTCCTGGAGGGATAAGAATCATATAAGGGGATCAAAAAGTAGCAGGACTCTGTTACCTAAAATAGTCGTACCCTAGAAAGGAACAATTCCCAAGGGCCTTGCTGAAGCTTGACGCATGAGAACTAAAGGAAGCAAAACAGAGAGGCTCTCTCCCCTATCAACTGTTTCCTTTTTCTGTTTTCTAAGTTTATTCTGTTGTAAAAAGCCGCAAGACTAAACTTGTGCGCAGGTGTATCTGCTTATCCTACAATATTGCAACTGCTTTCTCATTTCATCAGTTGGACTTGCCCCTTAAACATGGAAACTGGTAAGAACAAACTCTGGTCCTTCTACACCCCGGGTAAGAACAGACAAAGGTCCTTCTACGCCCACTAGTAAGAACAAACTCTGGTCCTTCTACGCCCCACGGTAAGAATGGACAAAGGTCATTCTACACCCTCGGGTAAGAACAGACCTCGGTCCTTCTACTCCCTCTAGTAAGAAAGGACTCCGGTCCTTCTGCACCCTCAAGTAAGAACGGACAAAGGTCCTTCTACGACCTCAAGTAAGAACAAACTATGGTTTTTCTATGCCCTCCAGTAAGAACGGACAAAGGCTTCTATGCCATCTGGTAAAAAGGGACCTCGGTCCTTCTACACCCTCTGGTAAGAATGGACTTCGATCCTTCTATGCCCTCCGGTAAGAACGAACAATGGTCCTTCTATGCCCTCCGGTAAGAACGGACTTTGGTCCTTCTACGCCCTCTGGTAAGAACAGACAAATGCCCTTCTACGCCCTATGGTAAAATGGACAAAGGTCCTTCTACGGATGGAATTCAATCATTCTACACCCTCCGGTAAGAATGGACAAAGGTCCTTCTATGCCCTCCGGTAAGAACGTACAAATGTCCTTCTACACCCTCCGGTAAAAACAGACTCCGGTAAGAATGGACAAAGGTCCTTCTACACCTTCAGGTAACAACTGACCCTGGTCCTTCTACGACCTATGATAAGAACAAACTCCGGTCCTTTTATGCCCTCCAGTAGGAATGAACAATGGACCTTTTACGCCCTCTGGTAAGAACAGACAAAGGTCCTTCTACGCCCTCTGGTAAGAGAGGAAAAAATCCATATACACCCCAATGGAGCGTCAACCTCCAACTCCAAAGACGAGTGACAATTTCAGTACCCGAGCCAAGAAATAAGCTTGCACCAACCGAGCATTGACCCACGACATCAGAGACAAGCACCGACTCCGATACTTGCGCCAAGCAACAAACATACGCTAACTGAGTGTCAACCTCTAGAACTGACGTCGTGCGATGACCTCCGATGCCAACTCTAAGCGACAAGCTCAGTAGTCCCCGATAAGGGTGGACAAAGGACCCCTACGCCAGAACTGAGTGACGACCTCCAGCACTAACGACAATAGACAACCTCTCGCACCGACGCCATGCGACAACTCCTGGTACATACACGGAGAAGCAAGCTCGTAACGGTGAGAATCGTGACAATTTACCCAAACATGCTCACACACACAAAAATATATGAGTCATAAGAAAAAAGTACTGGACTCATTTTCTACAAAAGCAACCTCCAAAAATTGGGGCATTTGATGGGGTTCCCCAATCATGGGTTTGGTTGAAACGAAGATTTGTTACCACGACCTCAACCGACTCACTAATATAATTTCAACATGCTCATTCTCGCGCAATTCCGAGTCTGTTTTATCTTCTAAACGGATGTTGGAATGCACCATGGGGTGCAAATAATAAAATTCCCCCACCATGGGGTGTGAATAGTAAAATCGCACACCATGATGTGTGAATAGTAAAATCCCCATCATGGAGGTGCGAATAGTAAAATCCTCCATCATAGGTGTGCGAATAGTACAATTCTCACCATGGGGTGCGAATAGTTAATCCCCATCATGAGGTGGGGGGGGGGGGGGGGGGGAGGGGGGTGCAAATAGTATAATCCCCCATCATGGGGGTGCACATAGTAAAATTTCTAATCACAGTGGTGCGTATAGTAAAATCCTCCATCATGAGGGTGCGCATAGTAAAATCCTCCATCATGTGGGTGTGAATAGTAAAACCTTCAATCATAGGTGTGCGGATAACCACACTCCTAGCGCCATAATTACCAAAATGCCCATCTCAAAAGCTATAAAACGGACCCAAAGCCCTCATTTTGAAAGGACCTTGTCTTCTACGCCTGAGAGAGCTCTAGAGTCTTCCTTCAAAGATCTCCTTGAGTTCTCCTTCGGCGCTTGAAGATCTCTTTGAAGATCTCCTTCGGAGCTTGAAGATCCCTTTAAAGATCTCCTTCGGCGCTCGAAGATCTCCTTCAGATCTTGATGATCCCTTTGAAGATTTCCTTCGGCGGTCGAAGATTTCCTTTGGAGCTTGAGGATCCCTTCGAAGATCTCCTTCGATGCTCGAAGATCTTCTTTGGAGCTTGAAGATCCCTTCAAAGATCTCCTTCGACACTCGAAGATCGATCTCCTTTGGAGTCCGAAGATCTCTTGAAGATTGCTCGAAGAGCTCCTTCATAGTCCAAAGTGTTGGAACACGGTTTTCCGCATCCCTTAGGTTTGAGAATAACAAATCGTACTTATATTTGATCTAGTTTGCCATTGTGCTCTTAGTATGCAGGATTGAACAAAGATGACACTACAATGTTATATGTTAGTCTGGACTAGCTCAAGTGCTGAAAAGAAAGGATGTGGTCTAATACCAGGCGTTAGAGTCAACACTGGCGTTGACCCTCGATCTTGCTCGTATGAAAATGGTATGGAGGGAAGCAGCCGTGATTGCAGGTGCATTTTGGGAATGATTTGACCTAATGCCAGCGTTAGCCTTAACGCCAGCGTTAGGGTTGCCTAAAATGAGATTTTTCCAAACATGCAATATCTCCTTCCTGGATTGTGGATTCAAGCCATCAAAATAATTCTAAACTGTGTCAATGCCTGACGTTAGCCCTAACGCCGACGTTAGCTTCCTCTCCTATAAAAAGGTGGCATTTGTTCTATTCAACTTAACAACTCAAGGACCCCTATTCCAGCACTCTGAATTCTCTGTGAGGACCGTATTTCCAGACCACAAAGGATCTCCCATACAAATTTAAGAGAAGGAATCAAAGGAGGCTTGGATCAACGCGAAGAACGCACGCTTCGACTTCAATGATCTTCAGCGGTTCTTCGTCATCTCCTCCAGATTTCTTCATAGTGAGTTTTCAATTTGTCTTTCATATTTTGTAATACTTTTATCTTTGTTATCGTTTCGTGAATTCGCCGCGGTTGTTGGCGACTAGGTATGTGTGTGACTTAGGGGGAATTCACCATAAGGCGACTAGGTCTATGACTTAGATCTAGGGGCGCTCAAGACCCTTTTTGGGGATAGAAAGGTTAGAGCGTCTTAAGGCCGTATCTTGGGACAGATCGACTAAAGCCAACCGGTTCTTAGGGAAGAGAGTCGGTATAGAAAATAAAATGAGTTTTTCATATTCGCCTTGATTTCTAGCGTCATTGAAATCGGATTTTGTAATCAATTTTATAAATAATAATCATGTCTTTATTTGTCAATAAAATTGATTTGGTTTTCAATTTCTAGCACTTTACTTTTTATTCAATCTATTTCTAGTAAAATATCAAAAGTTTTCCTGTAAATCTTAAAGTTTTCTAAAACACTTATTAACCCCCCCCCCCCCCCCCTCTCCAAGGGCGCCATAAGGTTGAACAAGTGGTATCAGAGCAAGGTTATTACAAAACGGTTTCACCACCAGGAATAATGACGCACCATGATCTCGCTTTCTACGATGTGCAAGGAATTAATAGACTACCGCTATTTACCGGGTCCAGAACTAGGATGCGATGTTTTCTAATGACTTTAGATATAGAAGTTTGGAGAATGATGGAACAACGTTATTCTCCTCCTACCAATGTAGTAGGAGAAGCTACTCTTGAAAAACCTACAGATAAGTGGGATGATCAAGACAAACTTAAATGTAAAAATAATGATAAAGCAATGAATGCATTATTTTGTGCTTTAGATAGAACTGAATTTAATCGTGTTTGTGCTTGTGAAACTGCATATGATATATGGAATTTATTGGAAAGTACTCATGAAGGAGCTTCGCAGGTGAAGGATTCAAAGTTTTTCCTACTGGATTCAGAGTATGAAAAGTTCTGCATGGAACCAGACGAGGATATCGACGTCATGGACACAAGATTCACAAAGATTGTTAATGCATCAAAACTCCTCGGAAAGATGTTCACAGACAGAGACCTAGTGACGAATATTCTTAGATCTCTTCCATCAAAATTCAATTTGAAGGTGACGACTATATCAGAATCTTATGATCTAAGGCAACTCCATATTGAGAGCCTCATTGGGAATCTAAAAACCCATGAGGTGGAACTCAAAATTCAGTATGAAGAGTACCATGCGGAGCCAAAGAAGAAGGTCTTGACACTAAAATCCAAGAAGGAGGCCAATGGTGATGAAGAGGATGAAGAAAGCCTCTTTGTACAGAATTTCAAGAAATTCATGAAGAATCCAGAGAGAAGAAACTCTTTTCGGAAATACTTCGTGAAAGATGCAAAAAGGAAGGGATCATCCTCTACGAAAGAAAAAGGTAGCGACGATGATGATGAGCAGCCACCGCCGAAGTGCTACCATTGCCTAAAGACTGGACACATCCGGAGCCAGTGCCCAAAATATCTGAAAGAGTGAAAGGAAAGGAGGCACAAAAGAAAAGAAAAGAAGAAAGTTCTAAAGGCTGCAACATGGAATGATTCTTCCACCGAGGAGTCAAGCGGATCTTCAGCAAGCGACGATGAAGAGGCAAACATGTACCTCATGGGTAGGAGCAATGATCTCATCGAAGATGAAACTAGTGTCCAAAGCGACACTGAGGTACCTCTTCCTACTCTACGATGAATTTCTTCAAACTTGCAAATAATCTCTTAATCTCTTAAAAACTAAAAATAAGATTTTATTAAAATAAAATAAAATACTAACTAAAGAAATAAAAGTTTTTGGAAAAGAAAAGGTAGATTGCCAAGATAATGATCCTTCATTGGCAAAAATTCAAGAACTTGAAGAAACTGTTTCTTTGGCTCTCTCTGAACAAAAATCTCTTGTGAAAGAAAAGAGGGACATAGAGAGAAAGATACAAACCTCTCTTCTCCAAATAGAAGAAGGAAAGAAATTGTTTGCAAATCGATGTGTGATGCTAGTTATCGAAAACATCTCTTTGAAAGCCCGAATTCATGATCTAAATATGGTTATAGAAAAATTCAGTGTTGGCCTAAAATCACTGGGCATGATTTTGGCGAACCAGTGCCATGGTTATGCAAAGTTTGGTCTGGGATATGGTTCAGGATGCTACTGCCCAGTGTTAACTCCTAACGCTGGTGTTAGCCCCATTTACAGAAAACAAAATCTTTCTATAAAAAAACCATCTATCATCTCTACTACATCCCTGTCTACCAACAAGAGTCAACAAAATTCTCGGAGAAAGGTCTCAAATCCTTTTATTGTGTGTACCAATTGTTTGATTTTTTTGTCACGCCACGGACTCTTGTAGGAAGAAGGAAAAATGCACTTTAAAGAAAATCTGGATACCTAAGGTCTCCACTTATACTATGGGAGGAACCTCTTAGGAATCTGGATCTTTACTCCCATCCTCTTTTAGGTTTGTTGGCAGGCTAAGGACAAGGAAGAAATGTGGCACTTTGACTCAGGATGCTCCAAACACATGACATACGATAAAGCAAAGTTCCTTAGCCTCATAATAAAGAAAGGAGGAATGGTGAATTTTGGTGACAATGGAAAGGGAAGGATCATGGGCGTTGGTATAGTGGGCAACGACTCATTTTCTATTTCAAATGTTTTATATGTTGAAGATTTGAAACACATTCTAATATCTATTAGTCAATTATTTGATAAAGGTCTAAATGTCCTATTTGAATCTTTTACAAACCATTGCAAAATTATAAATCCCAAAATAAATGAAGTTGTACTCACCGCACCAAGAACTCATAATATGTTTACGTGATTGTTTTCATGATCTTTCACAATCATCTATCAAATGTCTTATTTCAAAAAATGATGAATTAGAATTATGGCATAGGCGTCTTGGACACACTAGCACTAAACTTATTTTAAAACTAGCAAAAGATAAATTAATTAGAGTATTACCTATGCTTAATGGAAATTTATCTTCACTTTGCCCACCTTGCCAAAAAGAAAACTTTTCTAGAACATCTTTTAAAAGTAAAAATGAAATCTCTACTACTAGACCCTTACAATTAATTCATATGGATCTTTTTGGTCCAGTGAGCACCGCTAGTCTAAGTGGTAGGAAATACACTTATACTTTTATTGATGATTTTTCTAGATATTGTTGGACAATCTTTCTTACCTCAAAATCTGATGCTTTTTGTGAATTCTCAAAATTATGTAAACATATTCAAAATGAACTTGATCTAAAAATTCAATGCATTCACACAGATCATGGAGGAGAATTTGAAAATAAAAATCTTACCACCTTTTGTAGTGATCTAAAAATTAAGCATAAATTTTCCGCTCCACGCACCCCACAACAAAATGGTGTTGTGGAGAGGAAAATAGAACCCTTCAAGGATTAGCACGCACAATGCTTTGTGTATTTGGGGTGCCTAGATCATTTTGGGCCGAAGTCGTTAACACATCATGTTATGTTATTAATGTTGGATCGATATGCGCCCTTAGAGGGGGGGGGGGGGGGGGGGGTGAATAAGAGAATAAAAATCTTTTTATAAGTTTAAGCAATTTACTAAATTGTTTTTAAATAAATGAGAGTGAAATAACAATTTAGTTGAAAATAATTTGCAATATAGGAATTAACTTCAAATGAAAAAAATCAAGTAAACACAAATAGAGACATGATTGTATTATATAAAAAAAGGTGTTTACATAAATTTGATTTCAATATCGCTAGAAATTGGAGGCGTACAAATGTAAATAACTTTTCCTTTTCTATACTGACTCGTATCCCCACGAACCGGTTGGCTTTAGCCTATCCTTCCCCGGATATGGCCTCAAGCCGCTCTAGCCAATCCTTCCCCGAATATGGCCTTGAGCACCCCCTAAATCTAATCACCTAGACCTAGTGGCCAACAACGTGGCAAATTCCCCCTAAGCCGCGCAAGAACCCAGTCGCCAACACAAGGCGATTTACCTATAAATATTCACAATAAAGAAACAATACAAATAAAAACTCCCTCTATGAGATTTTCTGGAGTTGATGATGAAGGACCGCTGTAGCATAAGCGAGGTTGAAGCGATCATTCTTCGGATGCAGCGTGATGGCTTCCTTCTCCAGAAATCTTCTTTAGCTTTGAGTGGGAGAAGACTTTTCAGCAGATTAACAGCAATGGAATTTCGGCACTTGTATTCTCTCTGGGATGATGTTCCAAAACGAGAGAGAAAGCTTCAATTTATAAAGCTTAGAGATAGCGCATGTACTAGCTACTAACACCTGTGGTAGCGTTCGTGTAGAGGCGGTTACGAAACCGTTGCGTTGTGGCATTGTGGCACGAGATGGAGCTAGCGCCAGGCGGTAGCGATAGCGTTAACACCTGCGGTATCGGCTAGCACTGGCGGTAGTGCTCCAATTCAGAAATTTAGTTCCAAGCTGCTTTCTAACTGTGGAGTATTGCACCTATAGTTCCTGCACACTATAAACACACGACAGGCAAGATCAAATACAATATGGGATTTGTAATTCTCAAACAAACGAATGTGACACACAAGTCCAACAATCTCCTCCTTTTGATAATAACAAATCCTCTTAGCAAGAAATCAACAATGGTATTTATAGTATAGGATAAGCGAGATAATAGTGCAACTATAGTATATGATAATCATGAGAATTGTGCATACTCCCCCTATCTTAATGCTCCCCCTACATCAATGCAATTTATGTTTTACTCCCCCTAAATGATAGATTACATGAATTATTCTCCCCTTAATTTTCTAGATTTCTCCTCTAGATTTCTTCAGTTAATCTCTCCCTTTTGGTATTATCAAAAGAAGGTGGGGTAAGGGAAATAAGGAGGCATTCTTTAGAAATAATAAATCATGATCGAGCTTTTGTAATATAGGTAATGATAAAGAGTTTAAGCATAGTATATAAGAGATTTCAAATAAATAAATAAGAGTTTTAAGCAAGCGAAAGATTATAAGTAACATCTTTTTGTAAGCATGAAAATCATAAGTATAAATATGAGTTTAAGTTCAAAATGTAAAGATGTTTTAATCTTTTTGAAATCTCATAGTTTTACATAAAGTTACCAAACATGAAATGAATATATCAAAAAGAGAATATACTACAATGTTACTTAATTTCAAGTTTTAGGAGATAACCAAACATTGTAGAGATCATGCTAGGTTATCTAGTGCATTTCTTATATAAAAAGTTGTATAGATAAAACATTAGAATCCAATACTCATGAGAAGAAGTGTTATGAAAGATAATGATGTGCACATAAGTGAATTTTGAGTAATGTTAACAAGTGATTTAAGTCACAAAATACAAGACATATGTAGAGTAAAGTATACAATAAAACACAAGTATATTAACTTTCACACACTTTAATGCACATATTTTAGAAAAAAGTGGTGTAATAACCAAGGTTTGCACAAGACACTTTACTATTCTTTCCAAGGTGCTCAACCTCACAATGCTTATGAAGACTTATCAGGAGGTTCAAGTAGTGCTTGGTGGAGTTATATTTGTCTATTTTTTGTTCACTTTTGTGAGACAACATTCTCTGAATACACTTGTTTTGCAAACCTAACATAATTTTTAAACTCAACCACTTTTCTTAATTTCTTGAGTGCAATTCAAATATAGTGTAGGTAATAAAATTATGCAAGTTTTAATTTATTGTACAATTACAATACACAAGCAAGCATTTTTAGATTTAACCACACATGTAGATTACCAAAATAAGTGAGTAAAATGTATCATTATCAATCACAACATATTTACTCATACTTAGAGGCATGCTAAGCTTGGTTCTACACATATTTTTCAATACAATTGATGCACTTAATTAGATATATCAAAGCATGATAAGCAAAACAATGTTCATAGTAATTTGAAGGAATAAATTTTAACATTGTAAATAATTCTAAATAATATAATTCATACATGCTTGATATTAACAATAAAGATCATATAGTTTTTTTATTGTTTTGAAACTGTTTAGAAAAGACAGAAAAAAAACATATTTTTGTATTTTTGAATTTTGAAATTTTGTAGTTGATTTTCCATAATATTAATAAAACAAAAATAACAAATGTCAGAAATACAAAATAAAGTAGTACATATAAACTAACATAATTTTAATGATTTTTAGAAATAAAAAAAATTGAACACTCACTCTAGCGCCGGCGCTAGCGCCAGCGCTAGCGCCAGCACCGCAAATAGTAAGAGAAATATTGAGAATTTGAAAATTTTGTTTTTTGATATTTATTAAGAGTCTCAATAGTAGTCTTATGCAGAAATTTTGTAATTTTTGGAGATGTCTTGATTGCTCAAATTGCATAGAACTTTAGCATTTTTCATATAACTCATCCTAAGATGTCTAAGACTCCTAATTCCAACCTTAACATTTGAAACCTTGCATCGGGAAGAGGTTTAGTGAATATATCAGCAAGTTGAGAGTCCGTGCCAATGAAACTTATTCTAACATTTTCCTTTTTAATGTGATCCCTTATGAAATAATGACGTACATCTATATGTTTGGATCTAGAATGGTGTACCAGATTATTTGTAAGATCAATGACACTTTTGTTGTCACATTTTAATTCAATATGATTTAGATGAAAACTAAAGTCCTCTAGAGTTTGGCTCATCCATAGTGCTTGTGCACAATAACTCCCTAGTGCAATGTATTCGACCTCCGTGGTGGAGAGTGCAATCGAATTTTGTTTCCTACTAGACCATGCAACTAATGAAGGTCCTAGAAAATGGCAAGTACCGCTAGTGCTTTTTCTATCAAGTGAGCACCCGACATAGTCCGAATCGGAATAACCGTGAAGTGTAAATGAATTATTGTGCGGGCACCATAATCCTAATCTAGATGACCCAATTAGTTATCTAAAAATACGTTTTACCGCTTTTAAAAGAGATTCTTTTGAATTGGCTTGAAATCGAGCACATAAACATACGACAAACATAATATCGGGTCTAGTTTCACTTAGATAAAGTAGAGATCCTATCATACCTCTATATAAAGTTTGATCAATTAAAATTCCCGATTAATCTTTTCCTAATTTTAGTGATGCACTCATTGGTGTAGAAGCATGTTTAGGGTTTCAAATCCAAAGCGTTTAAGCATATCATACACATATTTGGTTTGACATATAAAAATACCATCATTTCATTGAGATATTTGAAATCCAAGAAAATAAGAAAGTTCTCCTACTAGACTCATTTCAAATTTATTTTTCATCACTAAAATATCTTCATTACACAACTTTTAATTAGTAGATCCAAAGATTATATCATCAACATATATTTGCAAAATAATCAAATCATATTATTGTGCTTAATTAAGAGAGTATTATCGGCACTTCTCATAATATAATCGTGCTTTAATAAAAATGATGTAAGTCTTTCATACCATGCACGGAGCGCTTGTTTTAAACCATAAAGTGCTTTTTCTAGTTTATAAACATGATTGGGAAATTTTTCACTAATTAAACCGGGGGGTTGTTCAACATAAACTTCTTCATTTACAAACCCGTTTAGAAAGACAATTTTTACATCCATTTGAAATAGTTTTATTCTTTTAAAGCTTGCAAATGCTAGAAAAATTCGTATAGATTCCAATCTAGCAACATGTGTAAAGGTTTCATCAAAATCTATCCCCTCGATTTGAGAATATCCTTGTGCTACTAAGCGTACCTTATTTCTAGTGATTAGATGGTCTTTCTACTAATTTTCAAACATTATGTCGCTCAAATTGTTCTAACTCTTCATTCATAGCTAAAAACTAAAATTCATCATTTAAAGTGGTAGAAACAGTTTTTGGTTCTATTTCAGAAACAAAGCATTTATTTGAATAAGATTCATGAAGAGAAGAGCGAGTTCTTACCCCAATAGATGATTCACCAATTATTAGCTCCCGTGGATGATTCTTTGTAAATTGCAAGACGCTTGGAGGCACATAATCATCTTTCTTGGCCTCCTCTTTCTCTTTGTTGGAAGGTTCCTCATCACCATGCTCCAAAGGTTGTAAGAGATCAGCATCCTTGCCTGTGAAAAGTCTTTCTATACAAGGAACAAGCTCATCAAATTTTACATTAATTGACTCTTCAACTTTACTAGTTCTTTTATTAAAAATTCTATAGGATTTACTAGTTGAAGAGTACCCAAGAAAAAGTTCCTTCATCGCATTTTTCATCAAACTTTCCCAAGCTATCTTTAGTATTCAAAATAAAACATTTACAACCAAAAACATTGAAGTAGGATTTGTTAGGCTTCTTTTGAAAATAAAGTTCATATGGTGTGTGATTAAGAGATGGGCGAAGCATGATTCTATTCATAACATAAGAGATGGGTTAAGCATGTCCTACTCTTTCTTTCTATAACACCATTTTGTTGTGGTGTGCGTGGTGCGGAGAACCCATGTTTAATGCATAACATATCACAAAAAGAAGTAAACTTTTCATTTTCAAATTCTCCTCCATGATCCGAGCGAATGCATTTAATTTTTAAATCACTTTCATTTTGAATACGAGTACATAATTTTGCAAATTCGCAAAACACATCGAATTTGGATGAGAGAAATTGTGTCCAATAATATCTTGAAAAATCATCTATTAAAGCATATGTATATGATCTACCACCAAGACTTGCAGTGCTAACGGGACCAAAAAGATCCATATAAATTAATTGCAAGGGTCTTGTAGTAGAAATAAAATTTTTACTTTTGAAAGAGGATCTAGTAAATTTACCCTTTTGACTAGATGAACAAAGTGAAGGTAAAGTTCCATTTAACCTAGGCAATCCTCTAAGTAAATCACTTTTGGCAAGTTTTATGATAAGCTTTGTGCTAGCATGTCCTAACCGTCTATGCCAAAGTTCTAATTCATCATTTTTAGTGATAAAACATTTTATAGATGATTTAGAAAGATCATGAAAAGAAACTATATTAACATTATGTATTCTTGGTGCAGTTAGTAAAATATCTTTTGTAGTAGGATTGTATATTTTGCATAAATTAGTGGAAGATTCAAATAAAACATCTAATCCTTTATCGGATAATTGACTAATAGAAATTAGATTGTGTTTTAGCCCTTTTACATAAAGAACATTAGATATCATAAAGGATTCATTACCAACTGTACCAATTCCCATGATCCTTCCTTTTCCGTTATCGCCAAACGTCACAATCCCTCCCTTCTTCTTTTCTAGGCTAAGGAATTTTGCTTTATTGCCCGCCATGTGCTTGGAGCATCCAGAATGTAAGTACCACACATCTTCATTGTCCTTAGCCTTCCTGCACATCTAGAAAGAAGATGAGAGTAAAGATCCGGATACCCAAGAGGTACCACCCATAGAATAAGTGGAAGCTTTAGGTACCCAGATTTTCTATAAAGTAGTTTGTTTCTGTTTCCTGCAAGAACTAGACGCGTGACCTAACATATAACAGTTTGCACACAAAATTAAGGGGGTTAAGACCCTTTTATGGAATTTTGTGTTATTCTTGCTGGAAGGAATTAGATTTACAAAAGAAAATATTTTGTATAAGAAAATGCTGGATTTTTGTATGAGGTGCTAGCGTCGTCGTTAGTGGCTAGCGCTGGGCGGCAGCTCTCACCTCGATATCTGAGCCCAAATTTTCTAGAATCGTAGCACTAGTTCCCTAGAATCACATCCAGTGATTTTTGGCATATTCCAAATTTTTTAATGGCCATGGTGAGATCATGAACTTGTGCTTTAAGTGATGAATTTTCTTTCACAAGCATGATACACCTATTTTCAAAACCTTTTTTTATTATTTTTAATTTGCAAAAGAGAGGCTTCTAATTTCCTTTCTAATCCCCCCTTCTCTTTTGTTAGAGTTTTGGCATGGGAGATGGCTTTAGAAAGAGAATCTTCAATATCTTTTGCCATTTTAATGGAGTGATCACACTCTTGGCAAAATACCTTTCTTTTTTCTAAAATAATTAATTTTTTGGAAAGCTTTTGTTTTTCTTTAATTAGATATTCATTTTCACAATTCAATAAAATGCTATCTTTCATATTTTTATCAAAAGCTTTGCAAGTTTCAAGAAGCTCATTAAAAAGTTCATCATAAGTGGGAGGAGTTACCTCAGTGTCGCTAAGAACACTGGTATCATCGTCGCCGTTTCCATGTCCCATGAGGCACATGTTTGTTTTCTCATCTTCGCTTGATGAAGACCCGCATGATTCTTCGGAGGAGGAGGAGTCATCCCATTTTAGCTTTTAGTACCTTCCTCTTTTCCTTCCCTTTGTGCCGCTTTTCCTTTTTCTCCTTCAAAAACTTTGGGCACTGGCTCCGAATATGCCCGGTCTTCCTGTAATGATAACATTCAGGTGGAGGTCTTTCTTCTTCATCGTCGCTCTCCTTTTCCTTCTTTGAAGATGACCCTTTCCATCTTCTATCCTTTTGGAGATATTTTCGGAAGGTGTTTCTCCTTTCCGGATTTCTCATGAACTTTCGAAAATTCTATACCAAGAGACTTTCTTCATCCTCATCCTCATCCTCTTGGCACCCCTTCTTTGATTTTAGTGCCAACGCCTTCTTCTTTGGCTCCTTGTGTATTCATCGTATTGGATCTTGAGTTCTACCTCATGGGTTTTGAGATTCCCAATGAGGCTCTCAACCTGGAGCGTTCTTAGATTGTGCAACTCCGAGATAGCCGTCACCTTCAGATTGAATTTTGGAGGAAGAGATTGAAGAATCTTTCGGACCAAGTCCCCGTTGGAGAAGGTCTTTCCGAGAGCTTTGGAGGCATTGGCGATCTTGGTGAAGCCTGTGTACATTGCATCAATATCTTTTCTTTCATCCATCCGAAACTTTTTATATTTTGACTCCAGTTGGAAAAGTTTTGAATCTTTAACCTGCGATGTACCTTCATGAGTAATTTCCAAATGATTCCAAATATCATATGCAGTAGTACATGCAGAAATTCTATTAAATTCATTTCTATCTAACGCACAAAATAAAGCATTCATGTCCTTGGTGTTATTTTTGCATTTAAGTTTATCCTTATCATCCCATTTATCTTTTGGTTTTTCTAATGTTATCTCTCCAACTACAATTGTAGGAGGAGAGTATTCCTCTTCTACCATATTCCATACCTCAATATCTAGGGTCATAAGAAAACATCACATCCTATTTTTACAATAATTATAATCTGACCCAGTAAATAGTGGAGGTCTACTAATTCCTTGACCCTCAGAAAAAGTGAGATCATAAGACGCCATTATTCCTGGTTTTTAAACCAATTTGGAATAACAATAAGTAGTACATATGAACTAACATATTTTTATAGATTTTTGGAAATTTTAAAAATCAGAAAAATCAAACACCCACGCTAGCGCCGGCGTTAGTGATAGCGCAGCAAACAGTACTTGATTTTTTGAGAATTTTAAAAATCTGATTTTTAATATTTATTAAGTGTCCTTAGAGTAGTCTTATGCAGAAATTTTGTAATTTTTGGAGATGTCTTGATTGCTCAAATTTGCATAAAACTTTAGCTTTTTCTAATACATGTGTTTTACAAAAACATTTAAGCACAAAAATAAATAAATTATGCAAAACACAAGAGGAAATTTTTTATTAAACAACCCAAAATATGCATAATTTAAGTATAAGTAAATAGAATGATCATGCAAAGAGTAATATAAGTATGTCCTAAGATTAAAGACTACCCCGACTAAATGTCTACACCCTAGCCCCGTACTAAGTGACAGATGGGCATGAGGAGCTGCACACATGCCGTATGTTGGGGTGTTAGTCCCATATGCACACACTAGAGAACACTCAACCTAGCACTCTTTCCCCTCAGTGCCTCGCAAGTCCCCATTGGAACCCTCCCCGGTTAAGGACAAGACATGACTTAGAGGTTAGGTCTCTAATGCATACAACCCTACGCACCCGCTATTGTGAGATATGAAGTCAAAGGTGAATAATCTTTGGACAACCTATGCTTTTTAAATCTATGGGTTGATATAAAAACTATGGGTTTTGTTTAATGTGATGAGTTATATATTGTCGCATAGTTTTTCTACTTTTATGAGATGACGATATGAGATAACTAGCATAATTACTAATATTCAATAAGTGATAAAGCTAGTATGATGAGTTTTGGGTTTAATGTCATGTCATAAGATTAATATTAATATTGCATGTATTCCAAAATAGAATTTCAAATTATAGATCTAGAATTGAGTGATGATTAAGTTTTTTTTATCTTTATTATTCCTAATTTGGTTCTAGAATCTATATAAATGTGAGATACATGCAATCAATATCAAAGCATATCCATACACCAACAAATGTAAAGAAAGCAATATTCATATTTTTATCATAAGATTCATAATTCTTATTATTGATTTGAGATATTTCTTGTTAGAACATGAATTATGATTTATGATTATAGAGAATTTTGCATAGAATATATCTTAGATCATCATGATGTATGTAAATTCTAATTCTTCTAGACTTAAGATATAGTGATATAGTGATTTTCTTTTAAATAAGCATGTTTGATTTTTAAGCCTAGAAAATGATGAACATGTAGTCATATCAAAGACAAAGATCACATATATAATGTTTTGAACTTTATATAAAACTTGCATTCAATAATTGAATCTATTGATCTTTGGTTTTGCATGATAATATATGATTTATGATACAATATTCATATATATTCTAATGATTAATCCATAAACTATGTGTTTGTTGGAATTTTAGTATTCTATATAATTTCAAATCACATAGTTATCATGATATTTTAATAACATTGTAAATGTTATACCTATCATAGAAATTTAAGCATAAACTAAGAAGTGATGCTAGAATGATGAGTTTGAGTGCAATGTTATTATATATGATTTAATGGAGATAATATTGCATGTAATATGAGAAGTTTTCAAATTAATTTTCTTTAGACCTAGAATGAAATGATTAAACTTTTGATTTGATCTTAATGATACAAGATGATTTTAAGGTCTAAATTACATGTAAACATTGGTGACACACATCACACACATAATATAAGATATGAAACTATAATACCAATACCCATCATATATTCATAATTCCTATGGTTGATAGAAATAGTTGATTTAAGATAATTCTTGATAGATCATGAATTATGATATATGATAATAGTGAATTTTAGCATAGGATATTAATAGATCATGGTGGTGTGTGAATAGTTCATATTCATCCTTTTAAAGAGACAAACAAAATTGTTTAGATTATCTGAAAGTAGAAGACAATGATACTTAACACAGCAAAATAATTTTTCAGAAAATAATAAATAGAGAAATCAGAATTTTTAGTAAACTATGCTACCGCCAGCGTTAGTGATAACGCCTGGCATTAGCAACAGAGTTACTATATTTGATTTAAAACTCATAGTTTTTGATATTATTTGATTCTGATTTTTCTCGATTATGATTTTCAATATAGGGGCTATTATATGCAGCAACGAAAAATAGACAAATATGCAATTAGTTGCGCATTTAATATTTTAGCCTAAGACCCCTAAAAATAAACCATTTAAATCCATTTTTAAAAAATAATTTCATTAGTCTTGAAAATATCATTTAGAAAATTTAGCATTCAATTTATAATGATAATATAAGACATTTATAGGCAATGGATTTAAAAAGGATAAAATATATAAAAAGGAAAGATAGATCACTAATTAATTTTATGACTTTATATTTAGTTTAATTTAATTTTGATTTGATAAACATTAGGCTTAAAATGTAAAAGTCATATTTCATAATATATCTAAGTAAACTTAGCGTGTTGGCTCAAAAAAAATAAACAAAAAAAAAAGACAATAAGCATATCATGAAGTAGAATAGTGATATTTCATTTTTAATTGTTTCTACTTCATGCAAATGATAGGATAGTAATTAATGAGAGATTTAGGTATCCAAAGGGGACCAAGTGGGATGGTTCCTTTAGGTACCCAAATACATCGTGGTGGCTTTTTAGGAGACAAGGATAAATGGGCCCTTTCAATTAAAGTTGATGTATCATTTTTCTTTAAGGGTCTCAATTCATACCTTGGTGGTTTATCTTTTAAATTCATATTATGATTATGTGACATCTTTATATGATTATATTTGTTTGAAAAATAATTCATTTGAGATTTATGTTTATTCAAATTATTTTTCAAAATAGATTGATGTTGATAATCATAATGAATTTTATTATATGGATTCTTTGAAAGTTTATAAGAGTGGTTGTATTTCTTTAGAAGTGATTGTTGAAAGAGTGGGTTACAATATGTTTTAAAAGATTGATTCTTATTTTGTTGTTTTTCATTTCCACTCTTTCTTATAGACATACTCTTATAATATGAAGGATTATATTTTGTAGTTTGATTTTTATGAAAAGGAGGTTTTAAATTTGAGTCATGATTGAAAATATATTGAGACTTATAATAGTGACTCTTAAGAATTTTATGAGGATCATAATTCTTTTTGAAACTAAACTCCTTTTGATTTAATGTGTGAAAATGGTCCTTTTTAGAAATGATATTGTAAGTTAATTTATCCTTGTTATTCAAAATCTTATGATGAAATTCATTAGATGACATTTGAAATTTTTCAACAAAAGATTTTAATTGTATTAACTTACAAGTTAAAGCATCATTTTCAACTATCAATTTTTCATTATGTTCTTTAGAAACTAAGAGCCCTTTTTCAATTTCCTTGAATTTTTCTTTTAATAAATTGCAATCTAAACAAGGAATAGGAATTTCAACTAAAGAGAATGAAAGAGAATTTAACACATCAATATTAGATTCCACTTTAGCGTTTGCTTTTAAAGTTTTATTTTCTAAACGTAATTTGGAATTAACGTGTTTCAACTTTGAAATTTTACGTTTAGCAAATTTAAGCACACGAAATGTAGAAATAGAATTTGTTACAAAAAGAGAAGATTTAGATTTTCTTACCTTGCTATAATTTCCATCTTCTCTTTTGCTTGATGTTTGGTCATCAAATGAGTCCAACATTGTGATGTTGTATTCTTCTTCCTCCAAGCATGAGTCCTCATCGATTTCTTCTCTTGGATCCATAAGGAATTCCTCGTCGATTTCTCTCTTAGATGTATCTTCCTCCAAGAATGAGTCCTTGTCGATTTCTTCTCTTGGATCCATAAGGAATTCCTCTTGTTCATCATCTGTGGAAGGAAGACTATAAGAATTCTCAAGAAATTTCCAAACTTCATAAGCAGTAGGAAATGTATAAATAAGTTTGAAAATATTTTGATCTAATGCACAATATAGACAATTCATTGATTTGGCATTTAAAAACATTTCATTTTTATTAAGAATATTTGGGGGCATTTTAATTGTAATATTCCATACTTCAATATCCAAAGATTTAAGAAATTTTTCCATTAGAAATTTCCACCCATTATAATTTTTGCCTTCAAATGAAGGTGGTGCTAAATATTTTTCATTTAAAAGAAAGTTTCCCCCACTAGTAGAAGCGAGATCATGAGACGCCATTATTCCTGGTTTTTAAACCATTTGGAATAACCTAGCTTTGATACCACTTGTTGGATCTTACGGCGCCCTTAGAGGGGGGGGGGGGGGGATGAATAAGGGAATAAAAATTCTTTTTATAATTTTAAGAAAATTACTAAATTGTTTTATAATATGAGAAGGTAAAATAACAATTTAGCTAAATGAATAGAAAATTATGATTTGCAATTTTAGAAACAAGTACTAAATTGTTTTATGATGAAAGAGATTGAAATAAACAATTTAGATTTAGAATTGAAAACTTAGAACACAATATAATAGAGATTACGCCAAATGATAGAAATCAAGTAAACACAAAAGAGACATGATTATATTATATGAAAAAGTGTTTACATAAATTTGATTTCTATATCGCTAGAAATCGAAGGCGTACAAAGTGTAAATATCTTTTCCTTTTCTATACCGACTTGTATCCCCACAAACCGGTTGGCTTTAGCCTATCCTTCCCCGGATAAGGCCTCAAGCTGCTCTAGCCAATCCTTCCCCGGATATGGCCTCGAGCCCCCTAGATATAATCACCTAGAACAAGTCGCCAACACAAGGAGAATTTCCCCCTAAGTCCTATCCAGACCTAGTCACCAACACAAGGCGAATTACTTAACGGTTACAAAAAGTATGGAATGGAAATAATGAAAATAATAATAAAAACTCCCTATATGAGATCTTCTGAAGTTGGAGATGAAGGATCACTGTAGTATGAGCGAGGTCGAAACGATCGTCCTTCGGATGTAGCATGGCATAGTCCTCCATAATACTCCTTAAGCTTTTTGTGGGAGATCCATCTTCAGCAGCATAACAGCACTGGAATTATGGCACAGGCAACCTCTCTGGATGGATATACAAAACGAGAAGCAAAGCTCCAATATATAGATCTTCTCGCTAGCGCCTGCGGTAGCTACTAGCGTCTGCGGTAGCATTCGTGTGGAGCGGTTGTGAAACTGTCGGCGGCGTGGCACTGTGCACGAATTTGAGATAGCGCCTGGCGGTAGCGCTAGCACTGGCGGTAGCGGTTGCGAAACCGTCGGAATATTTGTCGAACGGAATTTCGTCGAACGGAGTTCCACATTCGTCGAATGGAAATTTTCGTCGAACGGGGTTCCACATTCGTCGAACGGAATTTTTCATCGAACGGCGTTCCACATTCGTCGAACGGAGCTTGAAGTTCGTCGAACGAGCTAGCGCCTGGCAGTAGCGCTAGCGCTGGCGTTAGTGCTGCTCCTTTCAAAAGTTTGATTCCATGTTGCCTTCTACATGTGGAGTATTGCACCTATAGTTCCTTCACACTATAAACACACTACAAGCAATGTCAAATACAATATGGGATTTGTTATTCTCAAACAAAGGGATGTGACACACATGTCCAACATGGAGGACGTCTAGATCTGGGAGATCTAGCAGGGCTCTAAGACCCTTCCTAGGATAAAGGTGAAGAGCGGCTCGAAGACCTTTCCTGGGAGTAAAGGGAGAGAGCCAACCGGTCCTTGGTTTAGGGTCGTTATAGAAAACCCAATGTTGTTATATTCATCTCCTCCGATCTCCAGCGTCATGGAGATCTAAGTTTTTGTATAAACAAGATCTTGTTATTCAATGATATCTTGAGTCTATATTTTATTATATAACCTACTATGTTTTCCTGAAGAAATATTGGTTGTTGCAGTGTTTTTCCCGAAATATTATCCTATAGTAATTGTGTTATTTCATGAGCTAACGCTGCACGGTAGGGTTACTGCCCAGCACTAGCCCCAGTGCGCGCATTCCTGCAGTGTTTTATTTAAAACTCCAAGAATTGTTTAAAAAACTTATTCACCCCTTCCCCCTCTAAGGTTGGCCACCCGATCCAACATAAACACATAGATGTGACCAACTCTAAGCGTAGCGACCTCAACGGTCATGGCAACGGATTTCCCCTTGTAATATTCTACATCCTTCTCAGATTTTCAGAGTGTGCTGTTGAGCTCGACAAGCTTCAACTCAGACTCCTCGCGAACTCACTTTTCATTAGCGCGCAACTTTTCTTCAAAGTCAATTGTCTAAATCCTGAGTTGGTCATCCAACGCCCACTCTTGAGTCTACAGTTGGTCCTCCAGCATCCACTCCCGATCCCGCATAGTGCAAACATCCTCAAAGATAGGTTTGAGAATGTCCACAAACTGTGGAGGGATCGTCAGCTTCTGCGGGATTTCCCCTTCTTCAGGGACTTATTCGATCTCTTCAGTATCTGTGGTCAAAAGGAAAGAATGATTAGCTCGATTATAACTATTCAGAAAACAAAAGAGATCAAGAAGAAAGTATACTTGAAAAGAAAGGGAGACCACAGTCATGCAAAGGATTTATGACTTCTTTGGCGACCGCAGGTTTTGTGATCAGCAAAAGGCGGCCTGATCCTCTAAAGAGCTCTAGGTCCATTCTTTCCAACTCCCTTTTTCTGCGATCTCTCTTCATCTTTTCTTCTTATTTTTAATTCAGCATTAGTATTGATAATGTCATCTATTTCGATGATGATGATCTCACGCCATTTCTTTGGAGATTGAGGTCAAAATGCGAGCAAACGAAGAGAAGTTGGCGGCCTCGCGATCATTTTTGACTTACCAGTTTACAGAGCAGAGACAGCCTCCACATGGTCTGACTCTGCCTGGGTTAACTTGGCATCTTGGCCAACAGAAAGCTCTGTCAGAATGGCGGTCAACGCGACCTTCTCCTTCTCGAGTTGTTGTATCACTTCTTCCTCTTTCTCTTCTCCCCCGGTTTCCTTCTCTTTTTTCCTTCTCCTTCTTCTTCCCAGCGGTCTCCTTTCTCTTCTCCTCCATCTCTGCGGTCTCCTTCTTCTTCTTATCTTTCATCTTCTTCTTATCTTCAGCGGCTTTCCTCTCTACCTCCATCTTCTCTCTCTACTTCTTATTTCCTTCTTCTGCGATCATCTCTGCCTTCTCCTCCTCCTCTTTCTTTCTTTGCTCTACCTCTTTTCTATTTTTCTCCCCCTCTTCTTTTTTCTTCCTCTTCTCCTCCTCCACTCTTTGCCTCTCGTCTTCATCTGCGATCACCTTTTCAGTGATCTTCCCCTCTTTGGTGATCTTTCGAAGTCGCTCAGGTTCGAAAGGATAACCTACCTGTGAGATCGAAAATGGAAGATCGTTAGAAGAAAAGTCATCAAGGTAAGCTATCGGCTCGGAGTCTTCCCCCCATTGAAGATGTTGATACCGTAAGAGGAAAATAGAGACCGATCCGGCCACTTACCTTAGCAGATGTGTCCTTAGGAGAATGTGCGAGACTGCATTCCTCAGACAGTATGGATTGCTTGACCAAAGCGGTCTTGGCGGTTACTTCTTCATTTTCATCACTCTTTCTTCTTTTAGCAGTTTTTATAGAAGGATATATCTCTTTCCTCTTTTCTCCTTTTGCAGCCTCCTGCTGCTCCGCTATCTGCTGTCTGAACTTTTCAGCTGAGCTCTTCTGCTTCTGCAACCCATCCTTTATAGCCTCAGAGGAAGCGGTCTCACTAGACTGGATGTCGGTCTGGTTAAGAGCTTCAACTAACTTTTAGCAATCTAAGGTGATCGTGACTTTGGGAAGCTTCAGCTCAGGTGGCCCTGAAGAGGTGGTCATCACGTTGATGACGTTTGAGACCGCCAAGGCCGCGCCATCCTTTGCAAGTTCTTCCTAATTCTCCTTTATGGGAGAACCAGCAATCTCTTTCAGAACTTCTCCTTTTGCTAGAGCCTTGAAAGCCTTGACTGCCAGGGTCTTCTTGGAGCTCGCTGATTCTTTTTCATCCATTCTCTTTTTCGAAGAGGCTTGCCTAGGAGAAAACTGAGTTTTCGCCCGCTTGTCAAGGATCTTCATCATGTCCATTGTCAGAGATCGCGGCGACCTGAATAAGAGAGATCACTGAAGGGGCTAGCTCACAACTCTTTCCAGAAAGTTCTGAATTCTGAAGACTTGAAGCAGTATTTATATATATTCCTGCATTTATTATGGTCGCGATCTCCGCAGTCAAAGCAAATATTTCCGAAGTTCCAGCGAAACTTAAAAATGTGCGGGGATCATGTTTGCCCGGAAGTTCGCGACCTCGGCTTTTTGATCAAAATTATCGGCCCTGGTGGTTTCGATTATCTGCTACTGCCCAGACCGCCTGTCTCACCTTCGATAGGTCTTCTAAGGCATAGGAGACCAGATTCCAGCGAGTCCGTGTCACCGAGCAGTCTGAGTTTTTTTTTCACTTTTTTGCTATTTGCATTCCATGTATCTTCTTTTCTCTGCACCGGTTCTGAAAGTGGAGGTTAGATCATAAGTTACTCTAGAGGGGGGTGAATAGAGTATTAAAAACTTTTCCTTAGTTTTTTATAGCGGAATTAAAATAGTGTTATATATATATATATATGTAAGCCGTGTGAGATCTATATAAGCAGAAAAACTAAATAAATAAAAGCACACAGCACAGCACAGAGAAATAAACATACACAGAGGACACAAGGAAATATAGTGGTTCCCCAATAAATCTGGGTAGTCCACTCTTCTACCACCCTTGGTAGGAATCCACTAGGAGAGTTGATCAGGTGCCCTAGCACCAAGGTGATTTTGATCAGGTGTCCACACACCACAAAGCTTTTGTTCAGGTGCTCAAAACCAACTAGATTTTTTGATCAGGTGTCTTGCCACCAGGGAGTTACACTTTTGAAGGGAGTATTAACCCTGTACAAGAGAGGTGAGAAAGAGTTTATAGTGTTCTTCTCTGTCAAGATGCTGAGAGAAGACTCTAGTGGATTTGTTGTAAAGCTCCCCCTGTCTGATTGAAGTATTTGACAGTTGGTGGAGAAGCATTCTCTTGAGACAGAAATCTTCTGTAGCAGATTGATCTGGAAGAAATAGTTCTTCAGATTCTTTGTTGCTCTTTTTAGAAGACTTGAACTTGCAGCAGATATCTGAGAGATTGATCTTTGAAGAAGATGTTCTCAGAGAAATGGTGATTTGTTGCTTGAGAAAGAAGAAGACTGAGAATATTTTACTGAGTGTTCTTCTTTTTCTTTCCCTATACTTATTGTTGTTCTCTCTCTGTATTCCGTAAGAATGTTTTTGAATTCTGTCGAGATGTGAGACAATAAAGTCTGTCTTGATATATTCTCTTTTTGGAATAGAATAATCAGGCTTTAATTCTTTCTTGGAATCACAACAAAACTCAAACGACTTTGGCAGGTCCTTTAATTCCTTAACCGTGAAATATTCCTTTGCATTAATTGTCAATGGCTATCTTTGTCTTGGAATAAGGAAGGAAAGGAATATAATAACTGAATATAATATCCTTACTTATCTGACTTGAATACGTCCAAAGATATTTGAATAGATCCGTTAAAGTCGTCGATCTATGTTCAGAGAACTAACAAATAACTGCTATTTAAAGTATTAATTAATCTGGAATCAGTATTTGTCGATCTGAGCTTCAATAAAGAATTTGTTGAGCGCTGGCTGGAATTCGTCGAGCGCTGCTCAGAGAATGTCGAGCGCTGGCTGGAAATCTGTCGAGCGCTGGCTGAAGATCTGTCGAGCGCTGGCTGGAAATCTGTCGAGCGCTGGCAGCCATCTGTCGAGCGCCGATAGCCATTTGTCGAACGCTGGGAACTTAAATTTTCCTCAAGTTCTAGCTAATCTATCACTCTAAAGACTTGACCCTTAAACTATACAATGGGGTCAACTTGATCCTATGTCAACATATAGTGATCC
This sequence comes from Dactylorhiza incarnata, assembly GCA_033032865.1. Lineage (NCBI taxonomy): Eukaryota > Viridiplantae > Streptophyta > Magnoliopsida > Asparagales > Orchidaceae > Dactylorhiza > Dactylorhiza incarnata. The sequence continues at coordinate 628,182 of JAWHQI010000189.1, read as the reverse complement.
TAGCCCAAATCAGTAATCGGTTTGTTCCAACAATCTCCCCCTATTTGGGTTAGGATACTATTTGACAATCAATCAAATAAATACAACAGAAAAATAAACAGCAGAGCATAAAAATATCTGACAAAATGTAAATTCATTTCAGCAGATAGAATAGAATGTAGTGCTCTGAGTTTATAAACCTTACAATCAAAATGTCAAACAAGAACAAAATAAAGTATGAACCTTTTTCATTTCTTTGCTGAGGAAGGCTTGAAGATAATTTTTCTTTTAGGATCTTCAGATTTCTTCTTACTCAAGTAGAGATCCTGAGCTCCCAGAATAGTTTGAGTTTTGCTTTGAATAACTACTGCTTGTGGGTGCTGGATCAAGAATTCTTCAGCAATGAACAGATTCTTTGATTTATACTTTTCAAATTCTTTTCTTCTATACTCTGACATGGTTGAATATTGAGAGTAATCCTTTCCTTCAGCTTTTGCTTTATTTATTTGAGTTGTGGCAATTTTCTCCTTGAATCTAGCCATTTGAGCTATTTCTTCAGCTTCTGTATCAACAGGGGAATAAGGCCTTTCATCAGAATCAATGGCCTGCAATGAAGGTTGGTCAGAAGGAGTATTTCTTTGCATGTGCAAGGATCCATCAGATATATGATATTTGTATTCTATGGAAACATTTCTGGAAGAATTTGAAGGAAGTCCCGAAGACCAAGATCTCTGATAACCACTTGTGCTAGCTGGTCTCCTTGATTGCTGAGAGGGAAACTTCTGAGAGGAAGAAAAGGGTGCTGCTGAACCTTCTGCTGGAGGAGGAGGAGGAGGATGATTATATTTGATAGGCTTGTCAGAATAATAACCAGTCTTCCTCATCTTCTTTCTTCTTTTGTTCTCATTCCTAGAAAACTTCATCCATTGTGGGGTATCTTTATCAAGAGGAATGTTATGAAGAATATAGTAAGGAATATCACTTTCTGGATTAGGAGGCTTAGGGACAGCCTTTGACTTTGCTTTCCTTTTCTTTCTTTTCTTGGAAGATGAATCATCAGAATCACTATCATCTTCATCAGAATCAGAAGATTGAATTGGATCATCATACAAGTCATTGATCAATTTAAGAGATTTAACTCTTTGCTCTTCAGCTTCATAAGCTTCATCTTCTGCTTTCCATATTTCATCAAAATCTGGAATAGGAGAGTCATCAAAAACAAAAACTGGAATATCAAAACTCTTGAGAATTTCTTCTGAAATTACTGCTGATTGTTCTTCTTGAACTGGAGCTTGAGTTTGAATTTGAACTAAAGTAGGAGCTGGATCTGTAATCTGAGCTTCAAAACTTTTGATGATCTTTTTCAACAAAGCCTTATCTATAGGAGCAGTATATGGAACTATTGCTCTTGAGTATGCTTGAGATTTTGGCAGTATTGAGAAAATTGGATCAAACTTAGATAGCAAACAAAAAATGTCTAGAGAAAGATGAATATAGATATTATTTATTTCTTCTATAACTGGAATTGCTGAAACTGTAGATAAATCAATCATTTATGAATCAAAAACTGAATCAAATACTGGAGTTTCAGAAACTGGGGCTTCTTGAGCTTCTTCAAACACTAGAGCTTCTGAATCTGGAGCTTCTGGAGCTTCTTCATAAGACATCTCCCCCTGCCTAGCTTCAGGGAGACCTGAATCTAGGCCCCTAGAAGAAGGGACAGAAAGAGAGGAAGGAATTGAAGATATTTTAGAAGATAATTCAGAAATGGCTAAAAGAATTGGAGCAAGTTTTGCATCCAGGATGGAGCCAAGATTAGAAAGAATATGATGAACTGGAACAAGTTTTGCATCCAGGATTTGATCTAGCTTAGGAAGAGTGTAATCAAGAATTTGATCAGCAACAGATTGGAAATTTAGAAATAACATTTCAGGTGGATGAGATGAAGATGATTGAGAAGTAGATGGAATGGAAGTTGGTACAAAGATGTTTGCAACATTGGCATATTGTTGAGGGATGTTTTGATGGATAGGACATGAATGGTGTATGGGTGACTGATGGTCATCATGTATGGGAGATGGAGGTGGAGAAGTATGAGGAGTTAGAAGAGTAAATGAAGGAGGTGGAATGTCATCAATGGGTGTAGGAGAATTTGGAGGTGGAGTTTGTGCTGGGGAAATATGCTGAGGTGGAGATGGGAGAGGAGGAGAAGAAACAAGAGGAGGAGCTTCTGGAAGGGTTGAGGGAGTGACTAGATCAGTCCTGGTGTCTTCAGAAGCTTTCTTTGGTGCAACTTCTCCTGGGTTCTTCTTTGGAAAAACTCTGTCCCATTTTGCAAAGAGAGCTGAGGTCAGCTTCTTGCTAGCATTTATGGTTACCTTGAGAGAGACCAGAAGGTCTTGGTGCTTTTCCTGTAGAACAATGCCTAAAATTCTTCCAAAACAAACACTATCCTTAGATACCTTCTTCTTAATTAACTCAAAAAGTACTGATCCCCAGTTTACTTTCTTCTTTTCCATCAAGGCCACCATCAAAAGAAATTGGTGCCTTTTAACGTAATCATGACCTGTTGTCTTGCCTAACAAAACCTTTCCAACAATATCAGATAAAAACTTGTATTCCAAGGACAAGTTTTTCTTAAGCAAATGATTAGGGTTTCCAGTAGAATGACCCATTTTAATCAAAGCTTCACCATATTCAACAGAACTTAACTCTATATCATCTTCACCATTCACAAAACCAAAAACTTCAGATAAGATGGTTGGGGAAAGAGAGACCTGATGACCTGAGATTGTTCCAGTTAAACTCTCATCTTCTGGCTTAGCCGTGTAAGCCCATTCTTTTATTTCTGCGGTATGTAACTTAATCCTGGTGCTCATGAACTTCTTCAACTGTTGTTCTTCAAAAAGTTGAAGAATATCTTTGAATACTTGGTCTGATTGTGCGAATGATTCCATATCAATGTCAAATCCGGCGTCGAACTTTATGGAGTAAAGCGCGGCTTGAGAAATCGCCATTGAAACCTGCAATAGAGGGAAAAAGATCAAGTGCAGAGGGGAACTGGAGGGAAACGATTTCTGTAGGCGCAATCTATTAAGAAATAAAATAAAGATTATATATACCGGAGAAGGGGGCGCATTTGTGGAGCGACGTTCGGCAAAAACCTAATAAAAGCAGTAGTCAAAAAGACTTTAGGTCTCCGTCAGACGGCGTTTGACAAAAATATCTTTTCCGTCGACCACCGTTCAACAGGTGAAATTTTCTTTATCGATTATGAAGATAAAAGGTTTCGTCGACCACCGTTCGACAAATAATTCAAATTCGTCGTCCTCCGTTCGACGAATTTAAGGGATAAATAGATAATATAATTTTTTTAACAGATTGAGTCTCCATCTATCATTCATATTTGATTTATAAAGAAGATATGCTTCTTTTCATCCAATGGCTTGGTGAAAATGTCAGCTCTTTGTAAATCAGTAGAAATAAATTGTAGGCAAATTTTATTTTTATCCACATTATCCTTAAGGAAGTGGTGCCTAATTTCTATGTGTTTAGTCCTACTATGGAGAACTGGATTTTGTGCTATAGATATTGCACTAGTATTGTCACAAAATTTAGTTGAATTATTTAAGTTGACACCATAGTCTAGGAGTTGATTTTGTATCCACAACATCTGTGAGCAGCAACTGCCAGCAACAATGTATTCAGCTTCAGCTGTTGATGTTGACACAGATGTTTGTTTCTTACAAAACCAAGACACAAGCCTATCACCAAGAAACTGACAAGTTCCTGATGTGCTTTTCCTGTCTACTCTGCATCCTGCATAATCTGAATCTGAGAATCCAGTTAATTCAAATTCAGATTGTTGGTGCCAAAAATGGTACCTCCAAAATTCACACTAAAGGGGATGGGAGAAAACTGCGAAGTGCAGGTTACTAAGACAAGATGCTGGAAGAGAGGGAAAACGATCATAAAAAGGCGATCACGAAAAAATGAGACCGCTTACACAGGTTGTAAGCTGGAGCCTCGGAGCCAAAAGTCCTTTTTCAGGAACCTCTACCCCTCTATTTATAGACGAGGGGGCTGCCCAAACGGGCAGAATCGAAAAACTACGGGCTGCCCGGGGTACAGGAAAGCCGGGGCAGTGAAATGGGGTACAGATAGTAAAAATAAAGCAAAAAACCCAGACCGCAAAGAATGGCGATCTCGAGTGGTTCAGTTGCTTGGAACTTAGAAAATTAGACCAGGCTGAAGGCTGGCGATCTGGGCGATCACAAAAATTGGAGACCGCTTGGAACGCCAACTTGCACCGTAAAGACAAGATCGCGGGCTTTCCGGGCAAACATAATCCCCGCACATTTTTAAGTTATGCTGGAACTTCGAAAATATAATCTTTGACCGCTGAGACCGCGACTGTCATAAATGCGGCTTGGGCTATAAATACCGCTTCAGATCTTCAATCTTCCAGATACTTTGAAATCCTGGCCTTTGAGCGGTCACTGTTTATTGAGATTGTGAAAAAAGCTTTTTCTCGAGATGGATGCTCTTGACATGATGAAGGTGTCGGCACAATCTCGAAAATCTCCACGGTCTGTATCGAAAACAAAAAAAGTTATTTCGAAAAAGACCGTTGATTCTAGTAAAGAGAAATTGGTCAGAAGTTCAAAGGAAAAGTAAAATTCCGCTTCGAAGTCCATAGTTGATCTGACGGTCCCAGAAACTGTCGTTAAGACCCCCCTGGAAATGATCAACCAGCCTGCTGATCGTCCTGGGGAGACCGCTTCGGTAGAGTCGATCAAGGCTGCTATGCTGCAGGTGAAGGCTACAGCTGAGAATCTAAGGAGCCAGATCGCTGATAAAGGAAAAGCCGTTAGAGATTCGAAAAGAAAAGAAGCGAGCTCTCCGGATCAGACTTCTAAGAGGACAAAAACTGATAATGGACAAGCCATGATCGCCGATGACATTAGTCTTCAGGATTATCTTTCAGAAGGCCATCCAGCTGATCACGTAATAGATGTAAGTGATTAAATTTTTATCTATTTGTTTTAATATCGATTTTTCCTACTAATCTTTCTCAATTATCAGTCAAGGGACCCCTTTGAAGTTGAACAACTTTGAATGATCGCCGAGGAGAAAGCTGTTGAAGAAGAAAAAAGGAAAGAAGAAAGAAAGAAAAAGGAGCAAGAAGCAGAAAAGGAGTCCGCCAGGCTTGCGGCGGTCGCTGAAGGTGAGAGGAAAAGGAAGGAAGAAGAAAAGAAGAAAGAGCGAGAAGCTGCAGAGAGAAGAGAGAAAGAAGACAAAGAAAAGGAGACCGCCAGGCTCGCGGCGGTCGCTGAGGATGAAAGAAAGATGGAAGAAGAGAAGAAAAGGCAGGAGGTTGCCAGGGAAAAGGAGAGAAAGGAGAAGGAAGCGATCTCCTTGGCGGCGGAGATAGAGAAAAAGGAAAGAGAAAAGGAGGGGGCCCTAGTTGCTGAGAGAAAAAGGGATAAGAAAGAGAGGAAAAAGAATAAGAGGAAGAAGAAGATCGCTGAAGGGGCGATCTCAAAAAAGAAAAACGAGAAAAACGAGACCGCGACATCTAGCGATCGCGGCGATACCTTTGTTGAACTGGGCGAGAACCCGGATTCTGGAGAGGCAGACCGCGCAGCCGCGTTGGAAGCTATTAAGACTGGTAAGGCGAGGATGGTCGTGAGATCGATTGATTCTCTTCCCGCACTTACTTTCCGACCCTCATCCCCAATGAAGAGGCATGAGATCGTTCTTATAGAAACTGATGATATCCTTGTTAGTAATGCCGAGTTAAAAAGGAGAAGAAAAGAAGGAGAACGGTCACAAAAAAGACAACTAGAAAAAATCAATTTAGAATGCCTAAGGGGATCTGACCGCCTTTTGTTGACTGCCAATGATGCGGTCTCAAAAGATGTTGAAAAGAACTTACTTGACTGCGGTCTTGTTACTCTGTCAAGTATTTTACACAATCCTTACTCTTTTTTATATCAATTTCTGATTATTTTTGACCGTTTTTCTCCTGGTTGTAGATGAAAACATGAACTCAGCTTCCGAAGAAGGTGAGATACCAAGAAAAGTCTCAATTCCTCCAGAGTTCGCTGATCTCCTTAAGCCTATGCTTGAAGATATGAGGGTCATGCGAGATCGAGAGCGGATGCTAGAAGACCGCCTCCGTATCCAGACCGCGAATTTCGAAGCTAAAGAGAAGCGAATTCTTGCAAACTTCGAGGTTAAAGAAAAGCAGGCTCGAGGCGAGTTTGAAGAAAAACTTCGGAAAGCCGAAAAGGATGCAGATTATTACAGAGGGAAGGCCGCAGCACTTGCTGCTGAGATCGCCACCCTCTAGGGGGCCCCTCAAATAACGATGAAGGCGGGCTCCTCCAGCGGTCTTGCTGAAAAGAGATCGTCGGAAATCGTGGTAATCCCTATGGAGCAAGTAGACCGCGAAATGTCTAAAATCCATAGGGCTGCCATGGTTGCCAATCATAGCCTAACATCGGCATGGACTGCGGTCAACGAGATGCAGGATGTGGCGGCATTCGTCGGAAGGAGAAAGGATCAGAGGCGATGAGACCGCAGCCCTTTTTTCTTTTATTTAGCGATCTCTTTAAAAACTCTGCTTAGTTAATTTCTGGTCTGTAAGATATATTTGATTTTGCTCCATGGTGCTTGACTTTAATGTTGACATTCATTTTGCGATCTCTGGCTTTTATGAATGCGATCTTATTACATAGTGTTTGTATTGTGAATTGTGTGTTGCGATCTTCATGCGGGCTGTTATGATCTCTATCTGATGAAAATTCTATTCATGCTTGTCATTTTCGAGCCTATATAGCTTTTGGCGGTCTGACCCATCTGCAGGGCGATCCTAAGAAGTATAATCATTGCACAATCATCTTCTTCTTTCTATAAATAGTTGATTTCTCGGACCATTACTCCATACTTCTCGAATTTTGTTTAGATTGTTGATTTTTGCGATCTCATAAAATGGTGTCCGCGCGCTCCAAGGCTGCTGAAATCTTCCTAAACTCTGAGCATGAATACGGGCTAATCCCGGAGGAAGAATACTCTTTGTTTATTGAGAGACATAAGATCGATGAAAAGATCGCGATCAGAATTCCGTTCGAGGGCGAAGACTTGAACTCAGGGGATGAAGGTAGGTACATCATCCCGATCGATCACTTCTATTATGGTCTTCAAATCCCCATTCCTTGGGAGATTCTTGAAGTATTGGAATATTATGGTCTCGTACTGGCTCAGCTTCCACCGAACTCAATCGGTCTGATGAATGTTTTCATTAATTACCTGAGATCGGCTAAGATAAGGTTCACCATGGCGATCTTCCGAGGAACTTTCTCTGCTAAAATATTAAAAGAGGGTCAGAAGAAAGAAGAATTTAAAGGATTGATGTACTTCAGCTGCAATGGTATAAAAGTTTTAAATCTTCCTAACAAGGTTCCTCTTTGGACTGAGAGGTATCTGGTGTTTGAGGGCGATCTCGGCGGTCTCCCCAACCGGCCTTCCCCTCGAGCAGCGCGAATCTTTAGAAAAGAAAAGCTCATTTCCAAGGAGTAGCTGGCGATCTTGAAGTGGCTTGCAGGCAAGCGTTTTGATCTGATTCATTACCTGGCGATCTGGCCGGATGTTGCTGCGGTCACACCTGAAGAGAGTAAGTTGTTAATTTCCGTGGTCTCATGTGGCTTCTGAACATCTTTATCTTTTTCCTTTTATCGACTGTTCATTCTACAGCTTCTTTCGCCATCCCGGATGTTGACCCTGTGACTCCTAAGGGAGAGGTCCTCACTCAGAGGGAAAAACGCTTACGTCAAGATCGCCAAAGAAAGGCGAAGGAGATCACTGAAGAGGGCGATCTGGAAGAGGGGCCCTTTGCTTTAGTGGGCTTTGGGAAGAAATGGAAAGATAACAAAGGGAGACCACTCCTGAGATGGAGTGAGACCGGTGACTCTCTGAAGGTGTCTACCGATCTCCCCTTCTGGGGAGGTAGGCTGACTAATCATGCCTTCGCGGTCACTGCCGCCCTTTATGGAAAGAAGAATGCCAATGAGGCATTAAGTCATGAGACCGACCGTCTGCCCGATATATGCTCGCAAGCGGCCGTCCGAAGTTTAGTTCTCAATCATCACATGGGGCGATCTCTCCGCGCATCCTTGGAGCATGCAGAGCGCCTGCAAGATCGCTTTGATGTAAGTAAAAAATGTAATCTTAAAAATATGCTTTACCTTGACCGCTGGTGATCTGACCCGTTTTCTTTCCTCAGAACTTCAAGAAGACCGCATTTGACATCCACAATCCTGACTACCTCAAATCTCTGTACACTCATGTTAGAGACGCATCAAACAAAACCATTGCTATCCTTCGTGAAAGAGGCGGTCTCACCACCGGTTTCCAGGATACCACTTTTGCCGATCTCTTTCCTGAGGTCACGGAGATGATCGAGGAGGCAGAGAAGAAGAAGAAGGCCAAGGAGTCAGGAACCGGGGAGGCTACCGAAGATGAGTCTATCGAGATCATGGGAAGTCCAGATAAAGATGACCTCGCTTCTTCTATCCAGGGTGAGGAGACGATCTCGGAGGCGGTCTCAGATTCTGGAAAAGGTGAATCTGATAGTAGTGAATCTTCAGAAGGATCAGCTTCTTCGTCAGAGGAGCGATCTCCCCGAAAAAAGAAGCAGAAGAAATAGTTTGTTTTTAGAAAAATGATGTAATCTCCGGTCGTTGACCGCACCAAACATTGTAATTTTTTGAAATGAATAGAAAGTTATTTTTGTTCATGAACGATTCTCGTGTTAATTTTTGCTTTATTATTCACATTAATCGATCACGGCTTCCACCGTATGCGATCACAGCGTAACAAATTCAGCATTCGATCTCAAAGCTTTAGGTTTCGTCGATCTCTGGTTTATGAGGATGCTGAAAACTTGACAGATCCGGAACTTCGCATAAGAAAGACAATTCTGCGATCTCAGCATAATTAGACCGCTTAAGAAATTTAAAACACTTGGTCAGATTTACTTGATAAGAAATCTTCACGAATATTGATCTGGCGTTCAAAATGTATTCAGTCCGTCATTTTGAAGAAAACCTATCTATCATTTGATGGGAAATGAAGGATTAATAATATTCTCATATAACTTTGAATAATAAGAGATCTAGATTGCGATCCCATTATGATCAAACCGATCACTATCAAACCAACAAGATTCCTGAAAGCAATTTCAATCCTCTTTGAAAAGACTTGTACAACGATCAACTCTTCCCAAGTCCTTGAGAAGATGAAGCCTGGCGATCACAAATAGCTCAGACTTCTTCCAATAATTTCTGAAAACCAAAGGCTCTTTAGAAAATCATGCCTGGCGATCACAAGTTCAAATTTCTTTCTCCTTTATTAGAAAAACCACGCCTGGCGATCACAACAAACCAAGGCCGATTCTTACTTCCTTCAAAGAATCAATATTGGCGATCACTTTTATCCAGGTCCTGGAGAAGATCAAGCCATTAATCATGAATAATGTAGATCACCCTTTGGAGAGAAGAGACATGCGGTCTTAAAAACTCTGACCGCTCGATCTCAGTTTAAGGAAAGAAAAAAGGGGCCTCTTGTAGAAAAGAGAAGAGGGAAGAGGAGAGAAGGAGAATTCCTAAATGATCCGCAGGGCAGATGTGGTCATGCCGATGAAGCTACACCGACATTGCTTTTCCTAAAGGATTACCGAGTTTGCTGTAAACATGCCAATCTAAGGTTCAGGCGACGGTCATGGATGCTTCTGACCGCCTCTTACCTAACCACGCTTCAATGAGTATTCGAGAGTTACAGACCGAAATGATCGGTAGGGCAGGTGTGGTCATGCCGATGAGGCTACACCGACATTGCTTTCCCTGAAAGATCATTAAGATTGTAACAATGTCCTTTTCAATGCATGACAGAGCTGAGCCAGCCACCTAGACCTCCTTGAAACGCTGAGGTGTGTCAGATGTCAGCTAGGACCCGATATCCTAAACTTCCACCGCTCGAGCTTGGCGAGCTACTGCTACACAGATTCGAAATCTCCCCGACATCTGTGGTCCTGGCAGAATTACACGTCGAGCTAACAAGCCGAGGGGGAAGATAGTAGGATTCGTCGATATCTCACTTGACAGGTTTTTTGGCTTTTCAAAAATCAACTTATTTTTAAAATTTGTCATCCATCACTTGCATTGCGAATGCTTTGATAATACCTGCGTGATGTTTCAAGAGAAGAAAAGTGAGGAAAAAAGGAATGAATGAATCAGATACGAACATTCAAGAGAAGAAAAGCTTGAGATCATCTCCGCTCCATGAATGAGGCAGCTCTTCTCCTTCATAAGTTTGGAGATGGTAAGCACCATTTTTAAGCACATTCTTCACCACGAACGGCCCCGCCCAGTTTGGGTTAAGCTTTCCAACTGAACCGGCTCTTGCTGCTGCATCTACCTTCTTCAAGACTAGATCTCCAACAGCGAATTCTTTGGTTCTTACATTTTTATTGAACAGCCTTGCCATCCTTCTTTTCACCTCTTCTTGTCTGATGATCGCCGTATCTCTCAATTCCTCAATTAAATCAAGGCTGCATTTTAGCTCTTCATCATTTCCTTTCATCCAATCAATTTTATTTTGTTGTGCCAATAATACTCTTGGGCTTTTTACTTCAAATTCTACCGGAATAAGTGCTTCGGAACCGTGTGACAGTTTGAACGGAGTCTCTCCAGTAGCAGAACTCAGAGTTGTCCTCAAGGCCCATAAGACGGAAGGTAGTTGCTCTGCCCAGTTGCCCCTGACATTTTCTACCTTCTTTTTCAAGAGATTTATGATGAGTTTGTTGGCGGCTTCTACCTGCCCATTGCTTCTAGGGTGATGTACGGAAGCAAAACGTAGCTCAAAGCCAATTTGCTTGCAGAAACTAATAAGAGTTGAATTGTTGAACTGAGGACCATTATCCGTGATGATCGCCATTGGAATTCCGTGTCGACATACTATCTCTCCCCAAATAAAAATTTGCATGGCTTGAGTGGTAATTTTGGCCAATGCTTTTGCCTCTATCCATTTGCTGAAATAGTCAATCATGACTATAATATATCGACGTTGCCCACTTGCCATTGGGAAAGGCCCAATCAAATCCATTCCCCAAACTGCAAACGGCCATGGAGTTGCTATCGACTTGAGTTGTTGAGCCGGCTGATTTTGGAGAGGAGCAAACTTCTGACACTTTACACATTTCTTAGCAAATTTTTCCGCATCTTTCCTCATTTGAGGCCAAAAATAGCCTTGCCTTAGAATTCTTTTTTCCAAAGTTCTGGCTCCAGAGTGACTTCCACATTCTCCAGAATGGACCTCCTGAAGGACCGTTGGAATCTCCTCCTCCGAAACACACCGTGCTAATGGTGAAAGGAAAGTTCTTCTATAAAGTACTCCTGCAACAAGATAATAGTTAGCCGTTTTCCGTTTAAACCTTTTCCTATCCTTTATTGATGAATGGAGCTCCCCAGTTGAGAGATATAAAACAAACGGATCCATCCAAGACGGATGTTGATCAATCTCCATGACCTCTCCTTCCTCAATTGCCGGGCGAAACAACTCCGAAGTTGTTCCTCCTGAGAGAAGTCCAAATTTTGCCAACTCATCTGCTTCCACGTTCTCACCTCTGGGAATATGATTGATAGCAAAGCTTTTGAACTTCCCCACCTCAATTTTTACCAGAGTTAGATACGGTTTTAAAATACTATCTCTAGTTTCAAAAGTCCCATTTACTTGAGAAGCCATCACCAAAGAATCTGTGAAAACTTCGACATCATCAATCCCCAGCTCCCTAGCAAACTTGAGACCGGCTAGCAAAGCCTCATATTCCGCCTGATTGTTTGTTACTTGGAAATAGAACTTCATCGCTTGATCCAGTCTTACTCCATTTGGGTTGATTAAGATAACTCCTGCTCCGGAAGAATTTTTCCCTGAAGCTCCATCCACGAAGATTTTCCAGGCAAGGGGCACTCCGACCCCCTTCTGCGACTTAGCTTCTTTAGCATCCACCATGAAGTCTGCTAAGACTTGAGCTTTGATTGCCATTCTTGGGACATAGGATATGTCAAACTCACTGAGCTCTATTGCCCACTTCGCCAGCCTGCCCGAATGCTCTGGCTTCTCCAAGACACTCTTTAATGGAAGATCAGTAACGACTAAAATCGAGTGAGCTTGAAAATATGGTCTTAATCTTCTTGCTGAAGTTATAAGCATTAAAGCCAACTTTTCGAGGATAGGATAACGAGTCTCTGCATTCTTCAGGATTCGACTTACGTAATAGACTGGGAATTGCTTCTTTTTCTCCTCTCGGACCAAAACAGAGCTTATGGCATCAGCTCCGACTCCCATATATAGGAAAAGATTTTCTCCCTCTCGCGGGCTTTGGAGCAAAGGGGTTGATGTCAATTGCTTCTTATGCTGAATGAAAGCATCATCACATTCCTTTGTCCACTCGAACCTACTCCCTCCCCGGAGGGTTTTAAAGAAAGGTGCACTCTTATCTCCTGAACGGGAGATAAAGCGACTTAAGCCTGCCATTCTCCCTCCCAGCTGCTGAATTTCTTTTGGGGACTTGGGAGGTGGCATTTCCAGAATAACTTTCACTTTGTCAGGATTGGGTTCCAACCCTTCTGGAGTAAGGAGGTGACCCAGGAATTTTCCTTTACTTGTCCCGAAAACACACTTCAACAGATTCAACCTCATATTAAAAGTTCGAAGGGTTGCAAAAGTTTCCGAGAGGTCTCTAAGATGAGAAGAGAACAGTTTACTTTTTACCAAGAGGTCATCAACATATACCTCGAGGTTTCTTCCTTTTTGACTTCTGAACACTGTGCCCATCATTTTCTGATAGGTTGCTCCAGCATTCTTTAGCCCGAAAGGCATTATGAGATAACAGAAGCAACCATCATTTGTGATAAATGAAGTATGGGGTATATCTGGTTTATGCATTCTGATTTGATGGTAACCTGAAAAAGCATCTAAAAAACTCATAAAATAATAACCTACCGCAGAATCTACTAAAGAATCTATCCGAGGCAAGGGGTAGCAATCCTTGGGGAAAGCTTTATTGAGTTTAGTAAAGTCGACACACATCCTCCACTTTCCACCCGACTTCTTTACCATTACAACGTTTGACACCCATTCCGGGTATTGAATTATTTGGATGAACTTTGCCTTCAGGAGCTTCTCTACCTCTTCACGGATAGGCTGTGCTAGAGTAGTTGCAACAGACCTCTTCTTCTGCTGGATCGGGATGAAGTTTGGGTCAAGATTGAGATGGTGGCAAGCAACATCCGGGTCCACTCCGGGCATATCATCCGCCGACCAAGCGAAGATATCTAGATTTTGCAGAAGACAAGAGATGAGCTGACCCTTGTCAGCTTCGGATAACTCAGCGTTGATGGAGAGGCTCTTGCTCTCATCTTCCTCGCTGATCTGGACCTCTTGAGTTGCTTGGGCAGGTTCTAAGCGAACTCCATCTCTTGCCTCCTCCTCAATTTCCTCTGCAGCTTGGACTTGTTCAGGAGCTTCGATTGATTCAGCCATCATGATTTCTTGGGGAGGAGAGGATACGATCATGTTGACCGTCTTTACATAGCATTCCCTGGCTTTCCTTGGGTCACTCCTTATTCGGTGTTGTTTGCCATTCAAGGCGAACTTCACTGCTTGATGGTAGGTGGAGACGATGGCTTGATAGGCATTCAAGAAGGGTCTTCCAAAGATGGCTTTGTAGCTACTGGGAGCATCAACGACTATAAATTTGACCAACTTCACTATCCCTCCCAGAATCACAGAACGAGTGACGAGCCCTTCTACTTCTTTCTTCTCTCCTGAAAAACCATAGAGGGGGCCTTCAGTTGAAAGGAGGGTTTTACCTGTCTTCAATGCCTCGAAGGCGGGTTTGAAGAGCACATTGACTGCACTTCCCGTGTCAATCAGAATCTTCTCTACTGTATAATTTTCAATTACAGCTTTGATGATGACCGCGTCGTCAAAAGGATTCGCGGTCTGAGGAAGGTCTTCGTCACCGAAAGTGACCGTTCCCCGGACCGGGGCTGAAGAGGTGGCAGCAACCTCTGATTGATAAACCCTTTTCAGACTCGCCTTTCTTGAAGATTCCGGACCTGCACCTCCGTGGATGCAGAAGAGATTGCCCAAGGCGCCTTCGTCATCAGCATCCACACATTCATTGGGAAAGCTGATATTGCCGAGATGGCCAATATCGTCCACTTCTTCGCATTCCCAATGGACTTCCGCTACTTCCTTAGCCTTGGAGGTTGAGGCTTTGGTAGAATCATTCTTCTGGATGAGATCTCGAAGCTTACCCTCCTTCAGAAGCTTCTCTAAGAACAGGCGGAGTGCTCTACAATCTTCTGTCAAATGACCCCTATCTCTGTGATATTCACAATAGAGAGTTGGGTTTCTGGTTTTCGGATCAGAATTTAGCGGAGCTGGCCTCTTGAAAAAGGGCTGCTTCTGAAGGACTTGAAGCACTTCATTCATAGAAACGCCAAAGTCCGTGAAGGACTCTTGAGATTCATTGTAAAGTGAAGGAATGGGTAGAAGAGGAGGTTGAGCATACTGGATCTGGTGGATGGGGGTGACTTGCGGAGCAGGGGTAGCGGGAGTTTGAAGAAATGAATTTTGAAGTGGGAAGGATTGATTACCTCGGTTGAAGCGGTTGTTGCGGTAATTCTTACCTCTCGGAGCCGGAGGTGGGAGCTCTTGTCGGGGCTTAGAGGAAGACGGAGCCGGATAAAATCCCGCGGAGCCTTTCTGAGTGGCCTTGTTTGTCAGATTGCTCACATAGGTGGGGTTGTTGATCTCCCCTTCTATGTAGCGATTGGCAATGCTGATCAGCTCCTGATAGGAGCTAGGCTCCTTGGTTGTGACTTTGAACTTCAGAGGACCCTCCTGCAGGCCACTGATCAAAGCCACCATATAGAGCTTGGGATCCATATCCCTAACTCCCAAAATCTCTTTCTGAAAACGGTCAACGAAATGCGCTGCAGTTTCGTTGTCCCCTTGCCTGATCTTGAAGAGGGTCGCAGGACCACTCTTCCTCTTCATTGCGGTGGCGAACCTCAGGAGGAGCTCTTGCCTCAGGGCAGCAAAGCTTGGGATAGATTGACAAGGCAGCTTGTAGAACCATTCCATGGCTGACCCATCGAAGGAGGTGACCATCAGCTTGCACCTCACTCCATCTGAAATGTTCCTGAGGGCCACAGCAGACTCGAAGGCTTGAAGATGGCACATTGGGTCGGTTTCTCCTGTATACACCGGAAGGCGAGGTTCTCTGAATCCATGAGGAATCGGATCCCGACGAATCTCATCGGTAAAAGGGGAAGGCTCCCCAAAGACAGAAGGTCCTGGAGGAGGAAGAAAAGAGGCAGGAGGGTCTTGAGGGTAAGCAAACCCTTCTTCAAAATTCAGGGTTTGGGTCGGAGGTCCCTGGGCTGCAGCTCGGAAAGAATTACGACGGGCGGCGAACTCCTCATGCTGAGATCGCTGAGGAGCTGCGGGCTGGAAGACGGGGTGATCGCTCGGGTGACCGCCTGCCATGCGGTCTGGAGTGGCGACCTGAGAGGTTTGAGGAAGGATTTTCTGGGAGATCGTGGCTAGAACCTGGTTCATAGCCTCAATCTGCTTCGCAGACTCCTGCTGAGCCCAGACGACTTCTTGCCGATCTCGAGCGGCCTCTTGCTGAGACCGCGCGATCTCCTGCTGAACAGAGGTGGCGTCCTGCCTAGCTCGGGCAGCCTCACGGAGAGCTTGTTCAACACGAAGCTCGAAGCGGCGCTCAAGCGCTTCTAACGGGTTGTGATCGGAAGGGGGAACGCTGGGAGATCGCAAGGGACGACCTCTACGGCGATCAGCCATCTTGGAAGTCTATGGATTTCACCTGACACTTCGAAATCTGAAGGTCGCGTGTTCGTTCTGTTGGTGCCAAAAATGGTACCTCCAAAATTCACACTAAAGGGGATGGGAGAAAACTGCGAAGTGCAGGTTACTAAGACAAGATGCTGGAAGAGAGGGAAAACGATCAAAAAAAGGCGATCACGAAAAAATGAGACCGCTTACACAGGTTGTAAGCTGGAGCACCGGAGCAAAAAGTCCTTTTTCAGGTACCCATACCCCTCTATTTATAGACGAGGGGGCTGCCCCAACGGGCAGAATCGAAAAACTACGGGCTGCCCGGGGTACAGGAGAGCCGGGGCAGTGAAATGGGGTATAGATAGTAAAAATAAAGCAAAAAACCAAGACCGCAAAGAATGGCGATCTCGAGTGGTTCAGTTGCTTGGAACTTAGAAAATTAGACCAGGCTGAAGGCTGGCGATCTGGGCGATCACAAAAATTGGAGACTGCTTGGAACGCCAACTTGCACCGTAAAGACAAGATCGCGGGCTTTCCGGGCAAACACAGATGATGTTGGATACCAAAGTCCTAGATTAGGGCAACCCTTTATATATCTCAAAATCCTTTTTAGCAAAAGTAGATGAGATTCTTTGGGGTTAACTTGAAACCTAGCACAAATACAGGTAGCAAATATTATGTCAGGCCTACTTGCTGTTAAATAAAGTAGTGAGCCAATAATTGCACTATATACTTTTGAATCAACAGGTTTCCCTGATTCATCATTGTCAACAACAACATTTGAGGGCATGGGTGTTTTCATGGTGGAAGAATCAGACATACCAAATCTTTTCACTAATTCCTTAGCATACTTAGATTGAGAAACGAAGATTCCATTTGGAGTTTGCTTCACTTGAAGACCAAGGAAGTATGATAACTCACCCATACTACTCATTTCAAATTTAGATTGCATTAGATTAGAAAATCTTTTGCACAAATTTGAATCAGTAGAGCCAAAAATAATATCATCTACATATATTTGAACTAGCAAAGTTTTATTTTTATGTATCCTGAAAAATAAGGTTTTATCTACTATGCCCCTATAGAAATTGTTTTCCAAAAGAAAACTAGCTAAAGTCTCATACCATGCTCTAGGAGCTTGTTTGAGACCATAAAGAATTTTCTTAAGGTTAAATACAAAAGAGGGTTGAGTTGGAGAGATGAAACCTGGTGGTTGTTCCACAAAGACTTCTTCTTTGATTTCTCCATTTAAAAATGCACTCTTTACATCCATTTGATATACCTTGAATTTTTTATATGCAGCAAATGCAAGAAAAATTTGGATTGCTTCAAGTCTTGCAACAGGAGCAAAGGTCTGATCATAATAAATCCCTTCTTCCTGTGAATATCCTTGAGCTACCAGTCTTGCTTTATTTCTTACAATGTTGCCTTGTTCATCTAGCTTGTTCCTGAAGACCCATTTGGTGCCAATCACTGGATTATCTTTTGGTCTAAGAACCAAATCCCATACTTTGTTTGTCTCAAACTGATTGAGTTCCTCTTGCATAGCAATGATCCAGTTGGGATCTTGTTCTGCATCTTGTAGAGATTGAGGTTCAATCTAAGAGAGAAAATATGTGTGCATCATATTCTGATTTACTTTATTCCTTGTTTGCACACCTGCTGAAATATCACCAATCACTTGTGATATTGGATGATCTCTAACTGTGATGTGGTCAACAGTTGGAGCTTGTTCAGCAATAATTTCCACTTGGGGAATTTGTTCAGCTGCTATATCCTGTGAAGAATGATCTGTTGTTATCTGTTCTGAACTTTCAGCAAAATCTGGGAGATTTTCTTCTTCACTCTCTTCAGTATTCTGCTGTTCAGGATTCAGAATTCCTTCTTTATGTAGAGCTAATTGATCTAGCTGCTCACATAATATAGGTACCTGCAGATTTTCTATGGTAGAAGGAATCTTCTCCTTGTAAAACATGTTAGTTTCATCAAAAGAGACATGCATAGATTCTTCTATTTTAAGAGTAGATTTATTATAAATCCTATATGCTTTACTGATTAGTGAATAACCTAAGAAAATTCCTTCATCTGATTTTGGTTCAAATTTCCTAAGGTATTTCTTATCATTATTGTGAATGAAACATCTACAGCCAAATGCTCTAAAATAGTTAACTTTAGGTTTCTTCCCTTTAAGTAATTCATAAGGAGTCTTTCCCTTAAGTTTGTGTATCAAACTTCTATTCAGAACATAATTTACTGTGCTAACAGCCTCTGCCCAAAAGGATAGGGGCAAATTAGCATCTGCAAGCAATGTTCTTGCTGATTAAATTAGAGTTCTATTTTTTCTTTCAACTACCCCATTTCGTTGAGGAGTTCTAGGAGCTGAGAAACAATGCCTGATACCTTCCATCTCATAGAATTCTTGCATAAGAAGAGAATCAAACTCAGTGCCATGATCACTTCTGATCAATGCAACTACAGTAGAGTACTCAATCTATATGCTCTTAAGAAAGTTTGTAAGAACTTTAAAGTTATCTGACTTTTCTCTCAAAAAGAACACCCAAGTGAATCTAGAGAAGTCATCTACAATAACTAGAGTGTAAGACTTCCGCCCTAAACTCTTTGTTGCTATAGGTCCAAAAAGGTCCATATGTAGCAAATATAAGATTCTAGGTGAATCACTTTTAGATAATGATTTAAAGCTATTTTTAGTTTGCTTGCCTAGTTGACATGCCCTACGAAGACCTTCTTTCTTGTATGAACCTAAGGTTAAACCTCTAACAAGATTGTCCTTAGATAATTTAGCAATGGTCCTAAGGTTTACATGTCCTAATCTCTTATGCCAAAGTTCACTAGATTTTCTTACATCACTAAATAAACAAACTTCTGAAGTAGATGAATTGAAATTCACTAAATATATATTACCTTGCCTAATACCTGATAAAATAATAATTTTATCAGTAGATTTAATAAGGCAATTAAATTTATTAAATGTTACCTGATACCCTTCATCACATAATTGACTTATGCTGATAAGGTTATGCTTCAGTCCCTTTACATAAGCTACCTCTTTGAAGGTGACTTCTCCAACCTTGACTTTTCCATAGCCTTTGGTCTGTCCACAGTTGGAGTCTCCAAATATGACTTTTGGTCCAAGCTTTGCCTTGTAATTGTTCAGATTTGCCTTGTTCCCTATCATATGTTTTGAACAGCCACTGTCCAGATACCATTTTTCACTTGTTCTTGGACAGCTGTGCACCTGCAAAGACAGAAACATAAACTAGTTGTTCTTGACCCAGACTACCTTGGGTCCTTTTGTCTTACCACAATACTCAGAAATATAGGACATTTCAGGCTGATCATTATAGCCTTGTGGATGATATCTCCTTGGAGGTATTGTTCATTCAGTAAAAGGATTTTTAGTGTGTTTAGAATTAGAATTCATGAAATTCTCTGTATAGTATCTGTTCGACAAATTTGGGTAAATTCGTCGATCGCCGTTCGACGAATGTGCATGATTTCGTCGAACGCCGTCCATGTAATAACTATACTGAAAATCTGTTTTCAGCTTTCGTCGATCTCCGTTCGACAGATTGAAATCTTTTCGTCGAGGTTCGTTCGACGAATTCTTCTGAATTCTTTTATTCTTAACAGACTTGCTTGAAATATCTTTATTTGCTTCTACAGCCTCTTTGCTTTTAGCAGATATGAATTTTTTGGGTGTAGATAATATATTCTTCTTAATCAGATGCGGCTCACTTGATGAGGCACCCAAGCCCAGTTTGCTATTAAGTCTAGCATTTACTGTGCTTGCTATGTCCATCAGTTTGATGCTTCTCCCATTTAGGGATTCTTCAAACTTGTTGGCTTCAGACAACTTACTCTCAATGAGAACAATATGTTCACTGGAGGCAGCCAAATCTTTCTTAAGATTTTTATTTTCTTCACTTATATTATTCATTACAGCTAGCTTACTTCTGAGTGAGATTATTTCTTTCTCAGATTTTAGTAAGTCTAAGCAAAGAACTTTGAATTCAGCTTTGAATTCAACTGAAGTAAAATCAAAGTTAGATAATACCTGATCTGCATCATCTTCTGCTTCAGATTCTGATTTTTCTTCAGAATTATGTCCTGAGGCATTGATAGCCATCATGCAGAAGGTTCTTTCTTCTTCATCATCATTGGAGCTGGATGAGAAGGCATATTCTGACTCACTGGCTGAGTCATATATTGCCATCAGACATTGGTCACTTTCCTTTGAATTTCTTCATCATCATCAGATGAGCTGGATGATGATTCAGATTCAGTGTCACTCCAAGATTCTGCTATAAATCCTCTTCCCTTCTTTTTGTGCTTGTGGGAGGAAGACTTGCTAGAGCTTCTTTTCTCTTCTTTATCCTTTTTCTTTTCTTTCTTTTGATTTTCTGGACATTAATGTCAGGTAGTGTCCAGGTTTCCTGCAGCCATAACAAATAACCTTTTTAGGAGTTGATTTGTCATACCTTTGCTTTTCTCTTGATCTGGACTCTTTCTTTCTGAGGTCCTTTTTAGCCATTTTGTAAAATCTCTTGGTTATGAGACTCATGAACTCCTCATCTTTTGGAGTCTTTTCTTCTTCTGCATCAGCTGCTTTGAAAGCAATGCTCTTTTCTTTCTTTGTTGCTGGAGATGAAGTGGATGCTTCAGCTTCTCTGGATTTAATGAGCTGCTCATAGGATTTGAGCTTGCCCAACAATGCTTCAGTGGTAATCTCATTGAGGCTTCTGGCTTCCTTGATTGACCAGATTCTAGAATCCCATGTGCTGGGGAAGCACATTAAGATCTTGTCATTGACCTCAGTGATAGAGATCACTTTATCCAAGGTCTTCAGCTCATTTATTATGAGACTGAGCCTATTGTACATATCAGCAACTGTCTCTGCTTCTCCTTTCTTGAAGTTTTCATACAGAGAGATCAAGTGTGATCTCCTGTCTTTCCTTTCATCTGCAGAACCTGCAACCATATTGCTTAGTGAGATCCAAATCTCTCTAGCTGAAGTACATTCAACCACTTTTTGAAATATGTCATCAGACATAGTTTGAGCCAGAATGTTCATTGCTTTTGCTTCTGCACTTCTTTGTTTCTTCTGTGCTTCTGTCCATTCAGGAGGTGGGACAGCATGGTTGTCTGCTGTTACTTCAGTACTTGCAGATGCTGAGGGAGTAGGAGGTCCTGTCAAAATAACATTGAAGATTTCCTCATCAATAGAATTCATGTACAATCTAATCCTTGCTTTCCACAGTTCAAACTTACTGAGATTGCACATAGGAGGTCTTGTACTGGAATACTCTTTGTTTTGTTCCATGAGTTTTAAACAAAAGATAAAATGAAAAAGAACTCTAAGAGAAATTAAGATCTAATTGATCTTTGTGATTCAGGTGTTAGCCTGTAAAGAATCAACTTCCTCTGATACCAATTGGAAGTGGAGGTTAGATCTTAAGTTACTCTAGAGGGGGGTGAATAGAGTATTAAAAATTTTCCTTAGTTTTTTATAGCGGAATTAAAATAGTGTTATATATATGTGTAAGCCGTGTGAGATATATATAAGCAGAAAAACTAAATAAATAAAAGCACATAGCACAACACAGAGAAATAAACAAACACAGAGGACACAAGGAAATATAGTGGTTCCCCAATAAATCTGGGTAGTCCACTCTTCTACCACCCTTGGTAGGAATCCACTAGGAGAGTTGATCAGGTGCCCTAGCACTAAGGTGATTTTGATCAGGTGTCCACACACAACAGAGCTTTTGTTCAGGTGCTCAAAACCAACTAGATTTTTTGATCAGGTGTCTTGCCACCAGGGAGTTACACTTTTGAAGGGAGTATTAACCCTGTACAAGAGAGGTGACAAAGAGTTTATAGTGTTCTTCTCTGTCAAGATGCTGAGAGAAGACTCTAGTGGATTTGTTGTAAAGCTCCCCCTGTCTGATTGAAGTATTTGACAGTTGGTGGAGAAGCTTTCTCTTGAGACAGAAATCTTCTGTAGCAGATTGATCTGGAAGAAATAGTTCTTCAGATTCTTTGTTGCCCTTTTTAGAAGACTTGAACTTGCAGCAGATATCTGAGAGATTGATCTTTGAAGAAGATGTTCTCGGAGAAATGGTGATTTGCTGCTTGAGTTGGTGGAGAAGCTTTCTCTTGAGACAGAAATCTTCTGTAGCAGATTGATCTGGAAGAAATAGTTCTTCAGATTCTTTGTTGCCCTTTTTAGAAGACTTGAACTTGCAGCAGATATCTGAGAGATTGATCTTTGAAGAAGATGTTCTCAGAGAAATGGTGATTTGCTGCTTGAGGAAGAAGAAGACTGAGAATATTTTACTGAGTGTTCTTCTTTTTCTTTCTCTATACTTGTTGTTCTCTCTCTGTATTCTGTAAGAATGTTTTTGAATTCTGTCGATATGTGAGACAATAAAGTCTGTCTTGATATATTTTCTTTTTGGAATAGAATAATCAGACTTTAATTCTTTCTTGGAATCACAACAAAAAGTCAAAAACCAAACGACTTTGGCAGGTCCTTTAATTCCTTAGCCGTGAAATATTCCTTTGCATTAATTGTCAACGGCTATCTTTGCCTTGGAATAAGGAAGGAAAGGAATATAATAACTGAATATAATATCCTTACTTATCTGACTTGAATACGTCCAAAGATATTTGAATAGATCCGTTAAAGTCGTCGATCTGTGTTTAGAGAACTGACAAATAACTGATATTTAAAGTATTAATTAATCTGGAATCAGTATTTGTCGATCTGAGCTTCAATAAAGAAATTGTCGAGCGCTGGATGGAATTCGTCGAGCGCTGCTCAGAGAATGTCGAGCGCTGGCTGGAAATCTGTCGAGCGCTGGCTGTAGATCTGTCGAGCGATGGCTGGAAATCTGTCGAGCGCTGGCAGCCATCTGTCGAGCGCCGATAGCCATTTGTCGAACGCTGGGAACTTAAATTTTCCTCAAGTTCTAGCTAATCTATCAGCCTACAGACTTGACCCTTAAACTATACAATGGGGTCAACTTGATCCTATGTCAACATATAGTGATCCTAGCCCAATTCAGTAATAGGATTGTTCCAACAGGTTCTCCTGTACCCTGGGCAGCCCGTTATTTTTGGACCTGCCTGTTTGGGCAAACCTCCGCATCTATAATTAGAGGTATAGGGGTACCAAAAAGGGACTTTTGATTCGAGCCTCCAGCTTATGACCTGTATAAGCGGTCTTGAATCTTGTCACTTTTCTACCTCTCACCCTGACCTATTTTAGACCTTCATGTAACCCTTTTCGGATCAATCAAAGCAGGTGTACAACCTCGGGTTCTCCGAGAGCGAGCCAGGCGCGGCACCTTGAACGAGAGTGAGTGGAATGAGACTTAGGCTCATGAGCCACTCGCGAGTGATGATCTCAGGAGAACGTGAATAAGGCAAGAGCCGCGCGAACCGATCAGGCTGGCGAGCAGCGCCCTCGCAGAATACTCGTAGACGCGCCGTGTTCTCGCGGGTGACCGAGTTCCCGCAGATCGCTCGCAGGAGGGCGAGCAGGACCTTCACGGAAGCATCCACCTAAGTCAGATTTGTGAGCCACACTCGCAAGGAGGCGAAACTTTACAACCCCGATGTTCGCCGGGTGAGGAACATGGTTTAAGAGCTGTAGCTTTGTGAAGAGCATTGGAGGAATTCTTACGAGAGAGAACTCGTCGTTAGGTTTGCGAGACGGGCGCCCCCCATAATCTCGCGAGAAGGTCTGGCAAGCCCACGCATCGCGGGCCGCTTACTACAGTAGTCCGGGTTCGACGAAGGTCGTTCGTCGAATTTATCAGCGTTTGACGAAATCATCCGCGTTTGACGAAATCATCCGCGTTCGACGAAATCATCTGCGTTCGACGAACTCAATCCTCAGTTCGGCGAACCTACGGACCTCGTTCTGCGTTCGACGAACGTCATGATTCAGCTCGACGAAATAGTTTCCCAACCTCGCGAGCCCAATCGTTCATCCGGTCCAGCAGGTCTTCACAAGGTTGAGCGGAGCTCGCAGGCAGGTGTGCGAGACCTGGCCCTGAGAGACGTAGTTAGAAGGAGGGCGAGCAGAGCTTTTGCAAAGCGCTCGCCTAGGGGGAGTTTGCGAGCCACACTTGCGAGGAGACTCGCAGGAACTCTCGCAAGTAACCTTCTCGCGGGCCACTGGCCCATGGGCTAGGGATGCGAAATTACCCCTCTGCCCTTGATGGTCTGCCATTATCCCCTCCAAACAACAGAGTTTGGCTGTTAGCAGGCCAAATTGGGTGCATTTAGTAAAACCAAAAGGCGGAATTCCGCTATTGACAGACCATGAGCAGAAAACTATAAATAGACCTTGAAGGGAACCCTGGGAGAGGATTCTGTTAGAACAACCCTATTACTAATTTGGGCTAGGATCACTATATGTTGATTAGGATTTGTATTGACCCCAGTGTATAGTCTTAGGGTCAAGTTTTAGGCTGATTTTATTGACAGAACTTGGAAAATTCAAGGTCAACACATGGAAAATGATGCTCGACAAATGACTAGCAGCGGTCGACGAATTCTAAGCCAGGGCTCGACAAATGACTAGCAGCAGTCGACGAATTCTAAGCCAGCGCTCGACAAATGACTAGCAACGGTCGACGAATTCTAAGCCAGCGCTCGACAAATGACTAGCAGCGGTCGACGAATTCTAGCCAGCGCTCGACAAATTGCTTTCTGACGTTCAAATTTATATTCTCAGTGGATGTCAGTTCTCTGAACTCAAATCAGCAAAATAACGGATATATTTATTTCTTCTTGGACGTATTCAGACAGCCAAGTAAGGATGTCTTTCTCATTTATTATATCCTTATATTTCTTCTATTCCAAGAAGAAGAATAGCCGTTGACATTTAATGCCAAAGGCATCTTTCTCGACAAAAGGAATTAAAAGGACCTGCCAAATTCGTTTTGGGTGGCTGCCTGGTTCCAAGAAGGATTTAAGTCAGAAAAAGACATTCCTTAAAGAGACAAAAAGATTTGAATTTGAAAAGAGATATACATACAGTTATCAGAAGAGAAGAGAGATAGAGAATAGCAAGAACCGAGATAGTGGTCTTCTGTTAGAAACAAAAAGAAAAACTTGACTATCACTTTCTCTAATCTGTGATCATAGAACAAGGAGGATAGAAGAAGCAAATACATTATTCTTTCTCATTTTTCTTCTTCATCGAGATCATCTGCTACAAAGACTTCTACTTGAGAAAGCTCTGTCCAAAAAACATCTGTCATTAACTCTCATCAGACAGGGGGAGCTTTCTGCTTCAACATCTTTTGCCTTCTCTCAGATCATTGACAGAGAAGAACACACTATACCTTTTTATCTCATTCTGTACAGGGTTAATACTCCCTTCAAAAGTTTACCCAGTGGTGGCAAGACACCTTATCAAAAAATCCTAGTGTGGTTTTTAAGCACCTTATCAAAAGCTTATTGGTGTGTGGACACCTTATCAAAAATCCCTTGGTGCCTGGGCACCTTATCAACCCTCCTAGTTGATTCCTACCAAAGGTGGTAGAAGAGTAGACGTACCCAGATTTATTGGGGAACTACTATAGCTCCTTGTGTCTTCTGTGCTTGATTATTTCTGTGTGCTTATGCTTGTGCTGTGTGTCCTTTTTATTAATTCTGTAGTTGTCTATAACTCACACTAAATACACATATACCTAAACAGTAGTTTAATTTCCGCTATAAAACGTATTAAAATTTTTAATACTCTATTTACCCCCCCCCCCCCCCCCCCCCCCCTCCCCCCTCTAGAGTAATTTAAGATCTGACCTCCACTTTCAATTGGTATCAGAGGTAGGTTGATTCTTTATAGCTAACACCTGAATCACAAAGATCAACCAGATCTTAATTTTTCTAAGAGTTTCCTTCTCTAAAATCTTATCTTATTTAAAACTCATGGCACAAAACAAGGAGTATTCCAGCACAAGACCTCCTATGTGCAATCTCAATAAGTTTGCACTATGGAAAGCAAGGATTAGGCTTTATATGAACTCCATTGATTAGGAGATTTTAATGTCATCCTTACAGGACCTCCAGCACCTACAACATCAGCTAGTACTGCTGCAACAACAGACAACACTGCTGTTCCACCTCCTGAGTGGACTGAGGCTCAAAAGAAGCATAGAAATGCAGATGCAAAGGCCATGAACATTCTGGCCCTAACTATGTCTGATGACATATTCTAGAAAGTAGTTGAGTGCACCTCAGCAAAAGAAATATGAGAATCTCTCAACAACATGGTGGCAGGTTCAGCAGATGAAAGAAAAGATAGAAGATCTCACCTGATCTCTCAATATGAGAACTTCAAGAAGGGAGAATCAGAAAATGTATCTGACATGTACAACAGGCTCAGCCTCATAATAAATGAGCTGAAGTCTCTGGCCAAAGTGATCTCACTCACAGATATCAATGACAAAATTCTTATGTGCTTTCCCAGCACATGGGACTCCAGAATCTGGCCAATCAAAGAAGCCAGAAGTCTCAATGAGATCACCACTGAAGCCCTATTGGCAAGCTCAAATCTTATGAGCAGCTCATCAAAACCAGGGAAACTGAAGAATCCACTTCATCCCCAGCACCCAATAAGGAAAGAAGCATAGCCTTCAAGGCTGCAGAAGATAAAGGAAAAGCTCCTGACAAAGAGGAGTTTATGAGTCTGATTACCAAAAGATTCTATAAGATGGCCAAGAAAGACTTCAGAAAACAGCTATCCAGAAGTCATGACAAGCCAAGGTATGACAAAAAACATTCTAATGAAATCATATGCTTTGGCTGCAGGAAACCAGGACACATTGCTCCTGAATGTCCAGAGATTCAACACAAAAAGGACAAGAAGGAAAGAAGAAAAGAAAAGGAAGAAAAGAAGGGCTCCAACAAATCTTCCTCCCACTCTCACAAGAAGAAGGGAAGAGGATTTGTAGCAACATCCTGGAGTGAAACAGAATCTGAATCAGATTCTTCATCTTCCTCCTCTGATGAAGAAGAAACAAAAGAAGATAGCCAATGCTTAATGGCTATTTATGACTCAGACAATGAGTCACAATCAGCATCATCATCCAGCTCCAGTAATGATGAAGAAGAAAAAGTTTCTGCATGATGGCAATCAATGCCTCAACTAACAATTCTGATGAAGAGAAATCAGAATCAGAAGCAGAAGATGACATTGATCAGGTATTATCTGACTTTGATTTCACTTCTATTGAATTCAAAGATGATTTCAAAACTCTTTGCCAAGACTTAATAAAATCTGAGAAAGAAATAATCTCTCTCAGAACTAAGTTAGTTGAAATGAACAATATAAGTTAAGAGAATGGAAATCTTAAGAAAGATTTGGCTGCCTCCAGAGAACACATTACTACTCTTGAGAGTAAGTTATCTGAAGCCAAAAAGCTTGAAGAATCCCTCAATGGGAGAAGTATCAGGATGATGGACATCACAAGCACTGTCAATGCTAGATTTAATAATAGCAAACTGGGCTTGGGTGCCTCATCAAGAGGGCCATCTCTGATTAAGAAAAACATCCTCTCCACACCCATAAAATTCATTTCTGCTAAAAGCAAAGAAGCTGCAGAAAGAAATAAAGACACTTCAAGGAAGTTTGTTAAGGATAAAAGAATTCAGAAGAATTCGTCGAACGACATTCGACAAAAGGATTCAAATTTGCCGAACGAGGCTCGACGAAAACTGAAAACAGACTTTCAGTATAGTTATAAAATGAATAATGATCGACGAATTTATTCAAATTCTTCGAACAAGCACTATACAGAAAACTCTAAGAATTCTAATCCTAAATATACCAAAAATCCTTTTACTGAGTGGACTATACCTCCAAGGAGATATCATCCACAAGGCTACAAGGATCAGCCTGAAATGACATTTATCTCTGAATTTTGTGGTAACATAAAAGGACCCAAGGTAGTCTGGGTCAAAAACAACTAGTTTATGTTTTTGTCTTTGCAGGTACACAACCATCCAAGACTAAATCAAAAATGGTACTTGGACAGTGGATGCTCAAAGCATATGACAGGGAACAAGGCCAACCTGAACAACTACAAGGCAAAACTTGGACCCAAGGTGATCTTTGGAGATTCCAACTGTGGACAAACCAAAGGCTATGGTCAAATTAAAATTGGAAAAGTGACATTCAAGGAAGTAACCTATGTCAAGGGTTTAAAGCACAACCTCATCAGCATAAGTCAGTTATGTGATGAAGATTATCAGGTAACATTTAACAAATCAGAATGCATCATTAAATCATCTGATAATGTTACTGTTCTATCAGGAATTAGACAAGGAAATATATATTTAGTAAACTTCAACTCATCTAAATCAGAAATTTGTTTATTTAATGAGTTAAGCAAATCTAGTGAATTATGGCATAAAAGATTAGGACATGTAAACCTTAGAACCATTGCTAAATTAGCTAAAAATAATCTTGTTAGAGGCTTACCATCAGGATCATATAAGAAAGAAGGTCTTTGTAGTGCATGTCAATTAGGTAAGCAAACCAAAAACAGCTTTAAATCATTATCTAAAAGTGATTCACCTAGAATCTTATACTTGCTACATATGGACCTTTTTGGACCTATTGCAATAAAGAGCTTAGGGGGGAAGTCTTATACTCTAGTTATTGTGGATGACTTCTCTAGATTCACTTGGGTGTTCTTTTTGAGAGAAAAGTCAGATAACTTTAAAGTTCTTACAGACTTTCTTAAGAGCATACAGATTGAGTACTCTACTGTAGTTGCATTGATCAGAAGTGATCATGGCACTGAGTTTGAGTCTCTTCTCATGCATGAATTCTGTGAGATGGAAGGTATCAGGCATTGCTTCTCAGCTCCTAGAACTCCTCAACAAAATGGGGTAGTTGAAAGGAAGAATAGAACTCTAATTGAATCAGCAAGAACATTGCTTGCAGATGCTAACCTGCCCCTATCCTTTGGGCTGAGGCTGTCAGCACAACAAATTATGTTCTGAATAGAAGTTTGATACACAAACTTAAGGGTAAAACTCCCTATGAATTGCTTAAAGGGAAGAAACCCAAAGTTGATTATTTTAGAACTTTTGGATGTAGATGTTTTGTTCATAAAAATGATAAGAATTATCTTAAGAAATTTGAACCAAAATCTGAAGAAGGAATCTTCTTAGGATATTCAATAGTTAGCAAAGCATATAAGGTATTTAATAAATCCTCTCTTAAAATAGAAGAGTCTATGCATGTTTCCTTTGATGAAACTAACATGTTTTACAAGGAGAAGAACTCTTCTACCAAGAACACTTTGCAGGTACCAGCTCTATGTGAAGAGCTTAAAGGACTAAATCTACAGACAGGAGATTCATTGCATCCATTACCTCAAACTCTTGAAGATAGTGAAGAAGAAGATCTTCCAGATCTTGTTGATTACCTAAATCAAGCAACAACAGAACATCCTCCACAGGATGTAATAGCTGAACAAATTCCCAATGAAGACACTGCTGCTGAACCAAATCCAACTGCTGACCATATCACAGTCAGAGATCATCCAATTTCACAAGTGATTGGTGATATCACAGCAGGTGTTCAAACAAGGCATCAACTACACCAAAATCATATGCATACTTGTTTTCTATCACAAGTTGAACCTCAAACCATAAAAGATGCAGAACAAGATCCAAATTGGATTCTTGCAATGCAAGAGGAACTCAACCAGTTTGAAAGAAACAAAGTTTGGGATTTGGTTCCAAGACCAAGAGGCTATCCAGTCATTGGCACCAAGTGGGTCTTCAGGAACAAGTTTGATGAACAAGGAAATATTGTGAGAAATAAAGCAAGATTGGTAGCTCAAGCATATTCACAGGAAGAAGGCATAGATTATGATCAGACATTTGCCCCTGTTGCAAGGCTTGAAGCTATAAGGATTTTCTTGGCCTTTGCTGCATTCAAGAAGTTTAAGGTATATC
Source organism: Dactylorhiza incarnata (assembly GCA_033032865.1). NCBI lineage: Eukaryota > Viridiplantae > Streptophyta > Magnoliopsida > Asparagales > Orchidaceae > Dactylorhiza > Dactylorhiza incarnata. The sequence continues at coordinate 598,260 of JAWHQI010000189.1, read as the reverse complement.
AAATGGATGTGAAAAGTGCTTTTCTCAATGGAGACATCAAAGAAGAAGTCTATGTGGAACAACCACCAGGTTTCATCTCTCCAACTCATTCCTCCTATGTATTCAAACTTAATAAAGCTCTTTATGGTCTCAAACAAGCTCCCAGAGCATGGTATGGGACTTTAGCTAACTTTCTCTTGGAAAACAATTTCTGTAGAGGCATGGTAGACAAAACATTATTTTACAAAGTACATAAAAAATCAAACTCTACTAGTTCAAATATATGTAGATGACATTATCTTTGGATCTACTGATTCAAATTTGTGCAAAAGATTTTCCAATTTAATGCAATCAAGATTTGAAATGAGTAGTATGGGTGAATTATCCTACTTTCTTGGTCTTCAAGTCAAGCAAACCCCATCAGGAATCTTCATCTCTCAATCTAAGTATGCTAAGTAATTAGTGAAAAGATTTGGGATGTCTGACTCCTCTACTAAGAAAACACCCATGGCCTCTAATGCTGTTATTAATATTGATGAATCAGGAAAACATGTTGATCAGAAACTATACAGGGCAATTATTGGCTCTCTACTCTATTTAACATCCAGTAGGCCAGACATAATGTTTGCTACATCCATTTGTGCTAGGTTTCAAGTTGATCCTAAAGAATTTCATCTTACTTTTGTAAAAAGAATTTTAAGATATATAAAGGGTTGCCCTAATCTGGGACTTTGGTATCCAACAGCATCTGAATTTGAATTAACCGGATTCTCAGACTCAGATTATGCTGGATGCAGGGTAGATAGGAAAAGCACATCAGGAACTTGTCAGTTTCTTGGTGATAGACTTGCATCTTGGTTTTGTAAGAAACAAACATCTGTTTCTACATCAACAGCTGAAGCTGAATTCCTAGCTGCTGGCAGCTGCTGCTCACAGATATTGTGGATACAAAATCAGCTCCTAGACTATGGTGTCAACCTAAATAATTAAGTTATATTTTGTGACAACACTAGTGCAATATCTATAGCACAAAATCCAGTTCTCCATAGTAGGACTAAACACATAGAAATTAGGCACCACTTCCTCAGGGACAATGTGGATAAAAACAAAATTTGCTTACAGTTCATTTCTACTGATTTGCAAAGAGCTGACATTTTCACCAAGCCCATGGATGAAAAGAAGCACATCTTCTTTATAAATCAACTAGGAATGATAGATGGAGATTCAATCTGCTAAAAATTAAGTATTTCTATTTTTCTCACAAATTTGTCGAACGAAGAACGACAAATTTGAATCATTTGTCGAACGATGGGCTCTGAAACCTCTTAAAGGCAGAGTCAGTTAAGGCAATGTCTTTTGTCGAACGTCGGTCGACGAAAAAGATGCTTTCGTCGAACGCATCTAGACAAAGAAATAAAGCCTTTTCGACTTCTAATTTTATTAGGTTTTGTCGAACAGTGGTTTACGAATGCGCCCTCATTCTTCAACCCTTCTATATAAGCTTTATTTTATCTTATGCTAAGCTTTGCACCTACAGAAATCGTCTTTCCCTCCAGTTCCCCTCTGCACTTGATCTTCAACTTTCTTTGCAGGAACAATTGCGACTTCTCAGTCCTCTCTGCACCTAATGAAGTTTGACGCAGGCTTCGACATTGACATGGACTCGTTTGCACAGTCAGACCAAATCTTCAAGGACATTCTTCAAACGCTGGATGAACAACATCTAAGGAAGCTTCTAAGCACCAGGCAGAAGATAGCTGTTGCAGAGATAAAGGAATGGGTTTACACTGCAAAACCAGTCGATGAAAGCCTGTCGGGAACAATCTCAGGTCATCATGTCTCTCTCTCTCCCACCATCCTTTCTGAAATCTTTGGCTTTGCAAATGGTGAAGATGATTTAGACATAAGCTCAAATGAATTTGATGAAGCTTTAGTCAAAATGGGGCATCTGACTGGAAACCCTAGCCACCTTCTGAAAAAGAATCTGTCTCAGGACTACAAGTTCTTAGCAGATATTGTTGGAAAAGTCTTGTTGGGCAAGACTTCTGGGCACGACTATATCAGTAGGCACCAATTTCTGTTAATGGTGGCCTTAATGGAGAAGAAGAAAGTCAACTGGGGATCAATTCTTTTTGAATTGATTAAAAAGAAAAACTCTAAAGACAATGTATGCTTTGGAAGAATCTTAGGGATTTTTCTGCAGGAAAGGCATCCAGAGCTTCTGGTGTCACCAAAAGTAACAATAAATGCTAGCAAGAAGCTGACCTCAGCTCTCTTTGCTAAATGGGATCGAGTAATTCCCAAGAAGAATACAGGAGCTGAGGCATCCAGAAAAAGGAAAGCTTCTGAGGACACAAGGACTGATCAAGTCACTCCCTCTACCCTTCTAGAAGATCCTTCCTCAGTTCTTCCTCCCTCTCATACTCTCTCTCCACCTGCTCAACTTTCTCCTACACACCCTTATTCTTCATCCCCTCCTTCAACTGAAATAACACCCATCAATGATATCCCCCTCTCAACTGCCCATATCAGTGATGCTACACCTCCTCCTCTATCTTCAGAACCACTACAAACCACACCTCCCTCTCCAATGCACAATGAATATCATTCACCTATTCATTCTCCTAGTCCAATCCATCTAGAAATTCCCACACATACCACTATCATCAGCAATATCATTCCTCCAATATCATTTCCATCCACTTCACAACCATCCTCTAGTAATCCACCAGATTATACATCCCTCAACCTCTCCTTTATTGCTGATCAAGTTTTTGATCTTATCCTTCCTAAAATAAGCCAGCTCCTGGATGCAAAACTTGCTCCAGTTCTTCAGGCACTTTCTACTTTATCTGCTAAAATAGCTTCTCTTCCCTCCTCCACAGCTGTCCCTTCTTCAAGGGGCCTAGATTCAGGCTGCCCTGAAGCTAGGCAGGAGGAGATGTCCTATGAAGAAGTTCCAGGAACAGAAGAACCTCCAGAAGAAGACACAGAAGTTACAATTTTTGATACAGATATAGTTGATTCAGCTACACAAGTTATAGAAGAAATAAATAATATATGCATTCATCCATCCTGTGATCTATACAGCTTATTATCAAAATTTGATGTCACATATACTTCAAGGGTATCACCAAAGGTATATATAGAGGACCTATCAAAGGCTCTGATATGCCTTCCTCATAAGACCCATTCTGATTTTATACAAAATTACATCTCTACTATTCCTTCATTCACTGTTCAAGACATTCAAATAAAGGATCACTCCGCAGAACATGAAGATGATCTTGCAGAATTTCTTGATGATTCAACAGCCTCACAAATTACTTCTTCACCTCCAAATCCTGTATGGAATGAAGAACCAATGCCAAGCTTTGATGAAATTTGGAAAGAAGCAGATGCTGAGTTTGACAAAGCTGAAGAAGAAAGATTAAAGGCTCGTGAAGCAATCAAGAGAATTGATGATTTATACAATAAGCCAATCTCATCTTCTGACTCTGATGATAATGATGACAACAGTGATTCTGATGATACACTTTCAAAGAAAAGAAAGAAAAGAACAGCTAAGTCAAAAGCTGCTCCCATGCCCCCAAATCCAAATAATGACATTCCTCTGTACATTTTATATAATGTTCCTCTTGATGAGAAAACCCCTCACTGGATGAAGCTCTCCAGAAATGAGAACAATAGGAGGAAGAAATTCAAAAAGTCTGGCTACATCCCTGACAAACCAGTCAAGCACAATCCTCCTCCTCCTCCTCCAGCAGTTGGTGCAACAGGATTATCAGGTGTTTCATCTCTCTCTCAGAAGCCAAGCTCTCAACATTCTAGGAGACCTGGTAATTCTAGTGGTCCTCAAGCCTCTGGATCAGCCAGTGCTCCTTTCTCTAAAAGATCAGCACCTATCCTTCAAGAAAGGCAAACCTTTTTCTCTTCTAAAATATCTTCAGAATACAAATTTCACATATCTGATGGATCTCTTCACAGAGATAGAGTACCTCAAAAGGTCACTCAAGACAAAAATGATTCAGAAGATATCTATTACTTTCCAAATCCAGAAGAAGACAAAATCTGTCAGATGGCAAGACTGAAAGAAACAATTGCATATGCACAGATTAAAAAGGCTAAAGCAGAAGGCAAAGATTTCTCAGGTTTATCAACCATGTCAGAATACAGAAGAAAAGAACTTGAAAAATACAAAACTGTTAAAACATTCAATGCTGAGGAATATACTGATATGCACCCAGAAGCATTTATCCCTCATGTCAAAGAGCAGAAAATCATTGGAGCTCAAGATTTGTATATCAGCAAAAAGAAATCGGAAGACCCCAACAGGAAAATCATATTCAAGCCACCTTCTCAGGACTAAAAGTCTTAAATAAATTGCTTGATTATGAATGTAAAGTTTCTAAACTCAGAGCATTTATTTTCTATCTTATCTGATGATCTATTTTTATCTATCAGATATATTTCATTTCATTGTTGCTCTGTTGTTTATACTTTCTACTGTATCTATTTAATTATTTGTCAAATAGTATCCTAACCCAAATAGGGGGAGATTGTTGGAACAACCCTATTACTAATTTGGGCTAGGATCACTATATGTTGATTAGGATTTGTATTGACCCCAATGTATAGTCTTAGGGTCAAGTTTTAGGCTGATTTTATTGACAGAACTTGGAAAATTCAAGGTCAACACATGGCAAATGATGCTCGACAAATGACTAGCAGCGGTCGACGAATTCTAAGCCAGGGCTCGACAAATGACTAGCAGCGGTCGACGAATTCTAAGCCAGCGCTCGACAAATGACTAGCAGCGGTCGACGAATTCTAATCCAGCGCTCGAAAAATGAGTAGCAGCGGTCGACGAATTCTAGCCAGCGCTCGACAAATTGCTTTCTGACGTTCAAATTTATATTCTCAGTGGATGTCAGTTCTCTGAACTCAAATCAGCAAAATAACGGATATATTTATTTCTTCTTGGACGTATTCAGACAGCCAAGTAAGGATATCTTTCTCATTTATTATATCCTTATATTCCTTCTATTCCAAGAAGAAGAATAGTCGTTGACATTTAATGCCAAAGGCATCTTTCTAGACAAAAAGAATTAAAAGGACCTGCCAAAATCGTTTTGGGTGGCTACCTGGTTCCAAGAAGGATTTAAGTCAGAAAAAGACATTCCTTAAAGAGATAAAAAGATTTGAATTTGAAAAGAGATATACATACAGTTATCAGAAGAGAAGAGAGATAGAGAATAGCAAGAACCGAGATAGTGGTCTTCTGTGAGAAACAGAAAGAAAAACTTGACTATCACTTTCTCTAATCTGTGATCATAGAACAAGGAGGATAGAAGAAGTCTTTCAGAAGAAGAAGAAGAAGCAAATACATTATTCTTTCTTAGTTTTCTTCTTCATCGAGATCATCTGCTACAAAGACTTCTACTTGAGAAAGCTCTGTCCAAAAAAAAATCTGTCATTAACTCTCATCAGACAGGGGGAGCTTTCTGCTTCAACATCTTTTGCCTTCTCTCAGATCATTGACAGAGAAGAACACTCTATACCTTTTTATCTCATTCTGTACAGGGTTAATACTCCCTTCAAAAGTTTACCCAGTGGTGGCAAGACACCTTATCAAAAAATCCTAGTGTGGTTTTTAAGCACCTTATCAAAAGCTTATTGGTGTGTGGACACCTTATCAAAAATCCCTTGGTGCCTGGGCACCTTATCAACCCTCCTAGTTGATTCCTACCAAAGTTGGTAGAAGAGTAGACGTACCCAGATTTATTGGGGAACTACTATAGCTCCTTGTGTCTTCTGTGCTTGATTATTTCTGTGTGCTTATGCTTGTGCTGTGTGTCCTTTTTATTAATTCTGTAGTTGTCTATAACTCACACTAAATACACATATACCTAAACAGTAGTTTAATTTCCGCTATAAAACGTATTAAAAATTTTAATACTTTATTCACCCCCCTCTAGAGTAATTTAAGATCTGACCTCCACTTTCAGATTCCATTCTCAGATCTCTGAGCTTCTTCTTCCCTTGGTTACTTTGGTTTAGCTCTCTCGCTCTCCAAGGTGCCCGAGTCTCAGCTTTGGCTTGGGAGGGGAAGCGCTCAACGATCTTCCGGGTTAGTGGAGGGACCTCCTCGCTGCGACTAAGGTTTTAGTCATTTTCCTAGTCTTCAGTCTACTTCTCCGAGGGATTAGTAAGGGCTAGCTGCCCCTCATTTCGGTGAGGGCCCCGAGATTCACAAGAGGACGAGAAATCGGTTTCAACATTTTGGTGCGGTGAGCGTGGAGCGTGGCTGGTCCAAGAAAATTCCAAGGAGGAGATGCCAGGAGACGAAGATCAAGGTGAGGAGTTCAATGGGTCACCCCAGGTGGTGACGCCGAGGATTTTTGCGGATTTCAGGAGAGAGGTGCTCGGTACCTTCGGATTCGCTGTCGTGGCGCTGCGAAGTGAGTTCGCAACCCCATCACCTCAGGCGACCCCTCCCCCAGCAGCGGTTGGCGAGAATGCCCCGGGGGTAGGGGCCGGAAAGGAAGTCGCTGAAGGGTCAGTGCAAGACCTAGAGGGGCGAGTGCTGTTCGCCAGCCCGACGAGCTCTGTGCTGGCGAGCTCTGTGCCGGCGAGCGCGCACCCGGAGGATGCAACTACTGTGGGGGTGGTTCAGGCGAGCGTCTCTCCCGCGAGCGCGGTCCTCGCGAGCCCAAGTATGGCGAAGGAGCTTGGGGGGCGTGTGGAGCGAGAAAGGGTCACTGGAGGAGGAAGTCCTTTCTACGAGCTGGCGCTTTCTGCGCCCGCCCCGGTAGGATTCGGGGAGTGGGATAGGGTGTACTACAATGGCAGGGATGACCCTGTCCAGCACCTCCAGTCTTTTGAGGACTCGGTCTCTATCAGGCCGATGTCAGATGCTTTCAAGTGTCGGCTATTCGCCGTCACCCTTAAAGAAAAGGCCAGGGACTGGTTCCATCAACTCCCTACATGGTCAATCTACACTTTCGAGGATCTGCGCTGAAGTTTCTTGTTGCGATTCTCAACTTTAAAGAACAGGAAGAAGGACGCTGAGTCTCTCTTCAAAGTGAAGCAGGAGCCAAAGGAGTCGTTGGCTCGCTACGCAGACCGGTTCCAGGAGGAGGTGCTGCTCACTCAGGAGATGCCTGGGTTTGCACTCCAGCTCGCCTTCACAGTCGGGCTGAGGGAAAGTTTCTTCAAAATGGCTCTAAAGAGGAAAGCCCCTGTCTCCTACGAGGAGCTGATGGAGAGGGTGGTGGAGGAAATTGAGAGTGAGGAGTCAAACTCGGAACTCACCAAGAGGCTAGCAAAGCTCAGTGAGCCGGAGGTCAGACAGCAGGAGGTGAGGAGAAGGGAAGAGCCCAGGGCCCCAGAGGGAGAGTGCAGGCAACAGGGCGGAGAAATGCAAGGCCAGGGAAGGGGTTACTTCTATGGGGGTCAAGGAAGACCCCATCAATTGGGATGGAGCCAGGGTCCGAGGCCGATGCCTCCTCCACCCCAGCAAGCCATGGCAATCAGGCGGGGAAGGGGAGGAAGAGGAAGAAGAGAAGAGGCAAGAGAAGAAGTGGGAGTAGGAAGGAGAAGAAGGAATAGGGTGGCGGAGGCCGATACGGGGGAGGTGACGCTGCCTTACTGTGACTTCCATGATGAGGACGGTCACGCAATGGCCACCTGCCCAGAGTTCCTAGAGACAAAAAGGGCCCGAGCGCCCGCCCTGGGACAGCAACCGGTAAGGATTGAAGAGGTCCTACCTCGAGAGGAGGAGGATAGGTGCGAGGACCGGGCCGATTTGGGGACCCGAGGGGGGATCAGAGTGATCCATACAGGGGTAGGGATTGAGGCGACTCGAAAGGCGAACCTCCATACTATCTATCGACATAGCGTGGCTTCGACGTCCTTAGCCACGCCCCCGACAGAGAAGATTTCCTTCAACCAGAGAGACATGACGGGCTACGAGGATCCGTTCTGTTATGCGCTGGTTATCCAAACAGCGATAGAGAACTTCACCGTCTCCCGAATCCTTGTGGATAACAGGAGCTCGGTCAACATTTTTTTCAAGAAGGCGTTCGATGGAATGGAGGTGGAGCCACGAAGGGTGTTGTCCTCGGATGGTCCGTTGTTCGGATTCTCCGGGGAGAGGAAGGAGGTAGAAGGGGGAGTGGGACTCCATGTGACCTTGGGGGGGGGGGGGGAGGGGCAGTCTAGGAACTACCGCTTTGTCATAGTAGATGCCCCCAGCAGCTATAGCGCCATCTTTGGACGGCCGCTCATCAGTGCATTCCGTTGTGTCCCCTCCACCTTCCACCAGTGCCTCAAGTTCAATGACGCAGGAGTCCATGTTCGGATCAGGGGGGATCCAAAAGTAGCCAGGCAGTGCTACGTCACATCAATCAACACCACCTCCTGGATGGCAGAAGCCGAGAGATAGGACCAGGAGGTGGGAGAGCCGGCGAGACTCGGAGGAGAGGGAGAGGAGCAAAGAAGGGAAGAAAGTTTGGAGGAGCCGAGGGCGGAGGAGACGGAAGAAGTAGAGATTGATGCCCAGAGAGAAGGGGCGAATGAGGCGATGGAAGAAGCGGTCGAAGTAGGAGGAGAGGAGAGGTCGGAAGAAAAGATGGCTGAAGGAGTAGTTCATGCCCGGAAGGGGTCGATGAAGGACCCATGGCGAAGTAAGTAGAAGAGGGAAAGAAAGAAGAGAAGACCCTGGAGGAAGGGGGAGGAGTTGATGGAGGTTGAAGAGGGAGAGATAGGGGAAGAAGCCAAAGCACTCGCTTGTGGCGGAGAGGAGGACAGAACCTGGGGGGAGCAATCCAGGCTGGAGGCTGTGGAAGAAGTGGTGGAGGTGGAGGTCACCACCAAGGCTGGAGCAATCGAGAAGATCAGGATCAGCGGGGAGCTCAGCACCGAAGATCGGGAGAAGTTCTCAGCTTGCGTCCAGAACAATGTGGATGTCTTCACGTGGAGTGCCGCGGAGATGCCAGGGATCGATGCGGATGTGGCGTGCCACCGCCTCAACCTCGACCCGGGCGCTCTCCCCATCCGTCAAAAGAAGAGGGCCACGACGGACAAGCTGGAGGGACCCATCCGCGAGGAGGTGGGAAAGCTCCTACAAGCAGGTTTTGTGTCAGAGATCCAGTATCCAGGCTGGGTCTCCAATGTAGTCATGGTAAAGAAGGGGGGAGGTAAGTGGTGCATGTGTGTTGATTTTTCACTACTTAATAAATCATGCCCCAAGGATTACTATCCCTTGCATAGAATCGACGCGCTGGTTGACTCAGCCGTCGGTTTCTCTATGATGTCTTTCTTAGATGCTTTTTCAGGTTATCACCAAATTCGCATGCACCCTCCCGACATCAAGGATGTATCCTTCATTACCGGGGATGGGTGCTATTGTTACAAAATGATGCCATTCGGCTTAAAGAACACAGGGGCGACGTACCAACGAATGATGGATAGGGTGTTCCGCGAACAGAAGTGCAGGAACTTGGAGGTCAATGTAGATGACCTGATAATCAAAAGTCGGGACTTCGAGTCCCACCTCCGGGACCTCGAGGAGACCTTTGGGACTTTGAGGAAGTTTAAAATGAAGCTTAACCCCTTGAAGTGTGTCTTCGGGGCCAGTCGAGGGAAGTTCTTGGGTCATTTGCTCACCCCCCATGGGGTGGAGCCTAACCCCGATATGGTAAGGGCGATCCTCGAGTTGGGATCCCCGAGGAATGCGAAGGAAGTTCAACGCTTGACAGGGAAGCTGGCCGGGTTGAGCAGGTTCCTCTCCAAGGCAGGAGAAAAGTGTTCCTCCTTCTTCAGGGTGCTGAGGGATAACCAGAAGTTTGAGTGGACCCCCGAGTGCGAGAAAGCTTTTCAAAAACTAAAGGAACAACTAACCCATGCCCCGTTACTGCAGGGGCCGAGGCGAGGGGAGGACCTATATCTATACCTGGGTGTAGGGTCGGAGGCGGTTAGTTCGGTGCTAGTTCGAGAGGTAGGAAAGAAACAACTCCCCATCTATTATGTTAGCAGGGTCTTGAGGAAGGCCGAGCTCAGGTATCCTATCCTGGAAAAGCTGGCATTTGCCTTGGTAGTGTCAGCTAGGAAGCTCCGACCCTACTTCCAGGCACACTCAATCAGGGTGGTAACCGACCACCCCCTTTGTGGCATCGTGGAAGGGGTGGAGCACTCTGGAAGGCTGGCTAAGTGGTCAGTGGAGCTGAGCGAGTTCAACATCTCCTACGTGCCCAGGGTATCCATAAAAGCGCAAGTGGTGGCGGATTTCATGGATGACTACGTGACCGAGTTGGAGGAGTCTGAACTCCCCCACCCAGTGGCTTGGAAGATGTTGGTCGACGGCGCGTCAGGAAAGCACTCCTTCGGGGGATGAGTGGTATTAGTAAGCCCCCAGGGTACTCAGATAGAGCAGGCAATCAACATTCACTTCCCCCTCACCAACAATCAGGCCGAGTATGAGGCCGTGATAGCGGGCCTCCGCCTAGCTCGGGATCTGGGAGTACAAGACGTGGAGGTCTCAACAGACTCCATGGTAGTGGCTCGCCAAATCAAGGGGGAGTTCGAGGTCAAAGAACCAACTCTCCAGCGGTATCTGGAGAAGGTCAAGGGGATCGTCGAGCAGTTCCGCACTTTCTCCATCAATCACGTCCCAAGAGAGGTGAGCACCCAGGCGGACCTCCTGGCCAAGTTCGGTCCCCGGGCAGGGGGGACGACGTCGGAACTCTTCCGGCCTTCCATCGAGGAGGGAGAACTGATGGAGGTGGATCAGCGAGCGTCGTGGATGGACCCCTTCATCACCATCCTCGCTTCGGGGAAGTTCCCCAAAGGGGACGGAGATAAGCGACGCTTCAGGTACAAGTTGGCTTATTATTTCTTACATGCAGGAGGGATGTACAGAAGACGCTCTCGGGTCTCCTAGCCCGTTGCGTGTCGGAAGAAGAAGCCCCAAGGGTTCTGGAAGAGATACACTCGGGGGAGTGTGGCAGCCACTCCGGGGAGCCGAACCTTGGAAGGGAGAGTGTTGAGGCATGGCTATTTTTGGCCTACCCTCAGCAAGGATGCGGCGGAGTTTGCAAGAAGATGTTCGAAGTGTCAGCTCTATGCGCCGCTCCAACTCCTCCCAGCCCAGAGGCTCCAGACCATCACGGCCCCTTGGCCTTTCGCCATATGGGGGTTAGACCTAGTTGGCCCTTTCCCTCAAGCTAGTGGCCAGAGGAAGTTCTTATTGGTCATGATCGATTACTTCTCCAAATGGGTAGAAATGAAGGCGCTAGCCAAGGTAACATCTCAAGTTGTAAGGAATTTTGTGTGGGGAGAGATAATTTGCAGGCACGGGCTCCCTCTGGCTATAGTGACGGATAATGGCCCGCAATTTGCTAGCGATGAGTTTGTTGGCTTCTGCACCCAACTCGGCATCGACCTCAGGTTCGCATCGGTTCACCATCCGAGAAGCAACGACCAGGTGGAGGCGGCAAGATAATTGTCAACCTATTAAAGAAGAAAGTAGAGAACCTCCGGGGGAACTGTGTGGAGCAGCTACCATCCGTCCTCTGGGCCCTGAGGACTACTCCAAACACCGCCACCGGGGAGACCCCGTTCAAACTTTCTCATGGATCCGAAGCAGTCCTCCACATAGAGTTCGAAGTAAAGAACCCCAGGGTGATCGCTGCGGGTGATGGAAATGAAGAATGGCTAGTAGCTAATTATGCAGAGCAGAGGCTGTCCCTGGATCTGGTAGAGGAACTTCGGGACCTGGCCACCATCAGGCAGGAGGAAATCAAGCGACGAATGACCCGATACTTTGCCAAGCACATCCGAATAAAACACTTTCAGAAAGGAGATCTGGTCCTGAATAAGGTCGACGCGGTCGGAAGAGGAACCACGGTGGGTAAATTTAATCCCAACTGGGAGGGTCCATACATTGTAAGCGAAGTGCTCAAGTCGGGGGGTATCACCTCCGGGATGTGGAAGGGGTACCTCTCGGCCGATCCAGAAGTGGAGATGATCTGAAGCGGTTCTACCCTTGAAAGTTTCTTACTATGTCATTTATTGAACGGTATTTCTTTGTGTGATGGTTATAACTACTGTGCGAAGATAACAAAGGTGACAGGTATTGGTGCTGGAATGCCCCAGATCGATTCCGCTCCCGGGCTCTCACTAGACGGGGGGTTCAGGTTGATCTCTGGAGAGGCTGGCAAGGTGACAAGTATTGGTGCTGGAATGCCCCAGATCGATTCCGCTCCCGGGCTCTCACTAAATGGGGGGTTCAGGTTGATCTCTGGAGAGGCTGGCAAGGTGACAAGTATTGATGCTGGAATGCCCCAGATCGATTCCGCTCTCGAGCTCTCACTAGACGGGGGGTTCAGGTTGATCTCTGGAGAGGCTGGCAAGGTGACAAGTTTTGGTGCTGGAATGTCCCAGATCGATTCTGCTCCCAGGCTCTCACTAGACGGGGGGTTCAGGTTGATCTCTGGAGAGGCTGGCAAGGTGACAAGTTTGGGTGCTGGAATGCCCCGGATCGATTTCGCTCCCGGGCTCTCACTAGACAGGGGGTTCAGGTTGATCAATGGAGAGGCTGGCAAGGTGACAAGTTTTGGTGCTGGAATGCCCCAGATCGATTCCGCTCCCGGGCTCTCACTAGACGAGGGGGGTCAGGTTGATCTCTGGAGAGGCTGGCAAGGTGACAAGTATTGGCGCTGGAATGCCCCAGATCGATTCTGCTCCCGGGCTCTCACTAGATGGGGGGTTCAGGTTGATCTCTGGAGAGGCTGGAAAGGTGACAAGTTTTGGTGCTGGAATGCCCCAGATCGATTCCGCTCCCGAGCTCTCACTAGAAGGGGGTTCAGGTTGATCTCTGGAGAGGCTGGCAAATGGCAAATCCTTCGATACGAGACAAGTCAAGATACGTCAGAAGTCCGTTCCACTCGCTGGGCAGGGGCGAGCTCGCATGACTAAGGGGCAAAACCCGACTCCCAGACATAGGGCGAGAGACGCGTCCGCGACAGGGCCCTCGCCGCGGAGAAATAATCACCCCGGATAGACCGGCCATGTACTCGCTGACGCGGTGGGGAGGTGAAAACGTGGAGGAAACCATTCATCCCTTACTAAAACCCAGATAAAGACCTCACTCGCGAGGATTAAAGGGTAGAAGGCGTGCTCCTCGCGAGAGGGCGATTCGACGGGAGAACCCCAGAAATCATGACCTCCGGGAAGACCGGAGGGCGAGAAAACAAAGATAAATCGCGAGCCACACCCCTGATTTAAGCGATCTCAAGAGGGGCACGAGCGAGCACTACAAGCACCGAACTAATAACGAAGGAGGCGGTGACTAAAAGAAGTATACACAATGAACAAATGATAACAGGAAAAATATTTATACACGTATCATTTCAGTTTTTCATCCGCTTACAAAATCCCTTGGCGTCCTCGCCAGCAAAAAAGAACCCAAAAGAAAAAACGAGACGTGGGAAATCACGACTCGTCCCCTGATTGCTCGCCCTCGCTCTTCTCGAAGGGCGTGGTAGGCAAGAACATCTCCGGGACCACGTCCTCCAAAGTGTACTCCGCCGCCTCCGCGGTGACTAGGCCACACCTCTTGAGGGTGCGGAAGGCGAACGACGCGGCATGGAGTGCTCCCTCCCGCATCTCTGCCTTTTAATTTAGTCGCTTCTCCTTCTACGACTTGGGGCTGGGTGGTAGAGCGGCCCGGGCCAGCTCGGAATTCAGGGCTTTCAGCCCCGTCACTTATTGCGCCAGGTCAGAGTTACGAGCGAGGAGCTCACTGGCAGTCTCGGCATCCTGCGAGAAAGAGAGACTCAGACGCGCGTATGGATAGATGAGAATGGTTAGGCGAGTGAACAAGGACTCACCATCCCACCCTGGAGGCTGGCGACGAGTCCATCCGAGACGTCTAGCTTTTCTTTGAGGGTGGCCACCTTCTCCACCGAAGCCTTCAACGCCTCACGGAGAGCCTCGGAGCTCTTCTCTTTCCTCAGGCTCGCGATCTCCTTCGCGGAGGTATCAAGCTCGCGCATGAGCTCCTTGGAGTTTCTCTCCTGCTGAAAGTAGCGCTGAGACATCATATGAGCGAGCTCCAGTGAACAGAGCTGGGAACGCGCGCTCTCGTGCGCAAGCACTCGTGAGCTCAGCGAGTTGAACTCCTTCGCGTCCTCTCGCCCATAGAGGCCGAAGGACAGGGCAAAGGCATCGCCACCAACCGTGTTCTCCTCCACCCAGGAGGGGAGGAGGCTTGATATTGAAACCCGGTTAGATTTCCCATCCCAGACCAGAAGGGGGGCGCCGGCGGAGTCCAGATGCTTGGTCCCCAAGCCGTAATTTCAGTGGCGGGTCGGGGCGGGCACCCTCGAAGTGCCAGCCTCCACCTTGGGGGGCTCGCTGGATACATTCTCTTTTGGATGGGCTGCCGAGCGATCTCCCCCGGACGAGGCCTTGACCCCCTTCCCCTTGGTCGGAAGGATCATCCTCGATTTCTTTGGGGGGGGGAGGTGGATCGCGGGAGCAGACCGCTTAAGAGAGGCCGAGGTCGGCGTGTTGACAGGCTCTCGGCAGAGCTCGGCGACGGAAGTTGCAAGCTGGAAGGTAGCCGTGATGTGCTCCGCACTCGCGTGAGGGGGGTTGAGCGGGAGGTCCAGCTCCCCTTCGAAGAAAGCTGACTCGAGTTAGGGAGAGAAGCGACGCGAGAATGAATCTGGCGAGAGCGAGCCGAACCTGCTCTGGGCGGCACGGGAAGGAGCGAGTCGACGTTCCTCCTAAGGTAGACCACCTCAAAGTTGGTCGACATATGCTTGAAGAGGTCGGCCTCGTGCCCGCCGAGCGTCGGGGGGCTGTAGGTGGCCTTGGATTGCTGGACGGGCGAGAAAGGCACGTTGCCGAAGGGGCCCTTCACGATGACGAATTTTTGAGGCCAATAATGGCTCTTATTGACCATTTCCGCGACTTTCGCGTGGCCGCTCGCGAAAAAGGCTATCCCGTCCTTGTTCGCCCTGAAGGAGAACAATTTGCGGAAGACTGGTAGGTTGAACTCTACCCGCTCCTCTCGCAGGTAGCACGCGAAGGCTACCATCATGGCCACGGCATTGGTGGTCAACTAGCCCGGGATCACGCTGAAATACTTGAGTATCTGGAGAATTCGCAGCAACTGATCAAACAACCGCTTCACGCGAGTAAAAGATAAGAGGGAGCGAGGGAATAACGAATTCCTGGCTAATCTCGGGCCAAAAAGGTAACCGCAGGCCCGCTTCGAAGTGGGCCACGGGAATGGCGAGCTCATCTGCGAAGGTGAAGTTGATTGTATCCTCGTCTGTAGGTCGCCGGGCTTCAAAACCGGGCGAGATATAGTTCGCCACGACCAGGTGATGCTCGATCTCCGAGAGCGAGCAGTTCAGGAAGATATGATAGAGAAAGGTCCTTGCGCACTTGGCCCGACCTTCGGTGTCAGCATTGTCTCCACCCATGGCTTGCCTGCAATGAGAAAGGAGAGAACAGAGAAAGAAAGTGGCGAGAGTGAGAGGGCAAAGTGAAGACGGGAGGAGACGATCAAAGTGGTGGTTAAGCCATAAATGTCGGCCCTATTTATAGAAAAACTAAGGAGGCGGGGAGTAATCGAAGCGCCGGGGGGGGGGGGGGGGGGTGGGTGCGGGTAGCAAAAAACGAATCATGATGTGCCTCGAAATGCGAGCCCACCCTTCTCAGAAATGCTCGCGGCAACCCGGTCATACGGGCCCACGAATCGTAGAAGTAACATCGCGAATAAACAGACCCCCGCATATCACGTGCTCAGATGATTAGAGGGCGAGCATTAAAAAGCAACAGCGATATAAATGTAAACAAAAAGAAAGCAAACTCAATGCGACGTCGCCAAAGGGCGACCAAATAAGAGGAGCTCGCGAAGGCGAGCAAAAGATGTTCAGGTGTCACACAATTGTTCGCATCACAGAAAAAAGTTGCGAAAAGAAACGCGAGCGCGAGGGAGGAGAGGTCAGTACTGGAGCCACTTCCATCGGCCCCGACCTCTCGTCCCTGTGCTAGGCGGCCTCTTAGGGTAATGATACGCATGGACGGCGCGGCCCTCGTGCTGGATCATGCGAGCATGATCTATCATTCGCGCGATGTGCACCCCCGGAGAGGTAACCTCCTCAAGAGAATCTGGAAGCAGCGCGGTTTGGAGTCGAGCACATTCTTCTTCGAGCGAAGCAATCTGCTCCCCATCCGCCTCCCTGTCTCTCTTCGCCTGGCTGTACAGATCTTGGAGCATCCACCCCTATTTCTGGAAAAGCTCCGAGGTCCGCCTCTTCATCATCACCGGATCCAGTGGGTCGCCAAGGAAGGCATCAATCTCCTCCGGCAAGGGAAGAGGAGACAGCTCCTCTTCCCCTAAATCAAAGTCACTGGAGCTCGCGGGAAGGCCTGCGAGAAAAGGTGAGGGGGTCAGCGGAAAGGAGAAAAAGGTCGATAGCTGGCCTGCCTAAGCCAGCAGGGCGAGTTGGGGGGGGGGGGGTGGGGGGAGGGGGCTTTACCCTGATATGTGTGAAATGGGCCGGGCCGCCCCGGAAAGGGAGCGCCATGGGGCAGGGTCCCGAACTTACCTAAGCCCAAGGGGCGACGCCCAGAGCCCTCGCCCAGGGCAGCGCCTATGAGCGAGTTCTCAGGATTTGCTGGGTCCGGAACGGTGTACCCGGGGACAGAAGCGTTCATCGCTGGAGGAGGCTGCGAGAGTGGCGGAGCTGTTTTCTCGCCAGGCACCGCGAGAGGGGACTCTGCGAGAGATACGTTAGAAAAATCGGTGCTACGACGCTTTCCAAAGAATTAGGCGAGAAGGCTTACTGCGCCGAGACGACGAGTGGAGATTGGAGGGGTCCTGGTCCATGATCTCCACGCCGTCTTCCCGGGGGGTAGCGGGGCAAGTGTCCGCTCGGATCTCACCCGTCAGGCTCCCCAGAAGGAGCGAGGCCTGAAAGGAAAGATATCAACAGAGGGAGGAGACGACCCAGTTTATCGACCTAAATACCTGGTCCGCGAGTAGAAGGTCGGACGCCGGGTTCAAGGCCAAGGATTTCTCCACCTCGGGCGAGCACCAGACCGACGTCGCTTTTAGCATTCTTGGGGAAGACGACGTCGGGGCCCAAGGGGCAGGTTTGGCAAGGGCCGCGTGCTCCAAGGTTCGCGCCGCATTAAGGCGAGCCCTGTTCTCCTCGGAGATGGGCATCCTCAGACAGCTAAAGTACAAAGCAGCAGGTATCAGCGAAGAAGAAAGCGGGGCACCCACCAACAACGATCGACGGTATTTATAGCAAGGGAGCTAGGTCCCACCAAAAGATTCCTGCCAGGTCAGCGTCCGCCCGGCGAACGCCGAGGCTTGGATGATTCTTCGCGAGTCTAACTTAAGACTCGCAAAGAGCGAGGATTGTGTACAACCTCGGGTTCGCCGAGAGCGAGCCAGGCGCGGCACCTTGAACGAGAGCGAGTGGAATGAGACTCAGGCTCATGAGCCACTCGCGAGTGATGATCTCAGGCGAACACGAATAAGGCAAGAGCCGCGCGAACCGATCAGGCTGGCGAGCAGCGCCCTCGCAGAATACTCGCAGACGCGCCGTGTTCTCGTGGGTGACCGAGTTCCGGCAGATCGCTCGCAGGAGGGCGAGCAGGACCTTCACGGAAGCATCCACCTAAGTCAGATTTGCGAGCCACACTCACAAGGAGGCGAAACTGTACAACCCCGATGTTCGCCGAGTGAGGAACATGGTTTAAGAGCTGTAGCTTTGTGAAGAGCATTGGAGGAATCCTTGCGAGAGAGAGAACTCGCCGTTAGGTTCGCGAGACGGGCACCCCCCATAATCTCGCGAGAAGGTCTGGCAAGCCCGCGCCTTGCGGGCCGCTTACTACAGTAGTCCGGGTTCGACGAAGGTCGTTCATCGAATTTATCAGCGTTCGACGAAATCATCGGCGTTCGACGAAATCATCAGCGTTCGACGAACTCAATCCTCAGTTCGGCGAACCTACGGACCCCGTTCTGCATTCGACGAACGTCACGCTTCAGCTCAACGAAATAGTTTCCCAGCCTCGCGAGCCCAATCGTTTATCCGGTCCAGCAGGTCTTCACAAGGTTAAGCGGAGCTCGCAGGCAGGTGTGCGAGACCTGGCCCCGAGAGACGTAGTCAGAAGGAGGGCGAGCAGAGCTTTTGCAGAGCGCTCGCCTAGGGGGATTTGCGAGCCACACTTACGAGGAGACTCGCAGAAGATCTCGCAAGTAACCTTCTCGCGGACCACTGGCCCATGGGCTAGGGAGGCGAAATTACCCCTCTGCCCTTGATGGTCTGCCGTTATCCCCTCCAAACAGCGGAGTTTGGCTCTTAGTAGGCCAAAATGGGTGCATTTAGTAAAACCAAAAGGCGGAATTCCGCTATTGACAGACCATGAGCAGAATACTATAAATAGACCTTGAAGGGCACCTTGGGAGAGGATTCCATTCTCAGATCTCTGAGCTTCTTCTTCCCTTGGTTACTTTGGTTTAGCTCTCTAGTTCTCCAAGGTGCCCGAGTCTCAGCTTTGGCTTGGGAGGGGAAGCGCTCAACGATCTTCCGGGTTAGTGGAGGGACCTCCTCGCTGCGACTAAGGTTTTAATCATTTTCCTAGTCTTCAGTCTACTTCTCCGAGGGATTAGTAAGGGCTAGCTGCCCCTCATTTCGGTGAGGGCCCCGAGCTTCACAAGAGGCCGAGAAATCGGTTTCAACAACAGGTTCTTCCTCAGCAACCTCTCTTCTGGCATCCTTTAGCCCAAGTAACCGACACTACATAGTTTTCCCTCATCCTTTTTGAAGTGTGAGTTTTGGAGGTATAATGTTTATGCCAACAACTTCGCTCCCTGATAAGTCTTAATAAGCATTATGTGGGCGAATCACCTTGGTAGTTGTACTATTTTATTTGCTTTGAAATAAACTCTCTAGAATTTATTTGTGGAAGGAATTCTTAGACTACATTCTTAATATTGTTTTGCTACTTCATTACATATATCATGTGTTTTGATTATATCACTTGTATACTCTTATCAAAACACTATTTGCACGCATCATTATCTTTCATAATGCTTCTACTCATGAGAATTGGATCCTAATGCATATCTACATAATTCTCTAAAAAGCTTAAGTAAAAGCACTAGATGAATCCTAATGATCTCTACAATGTTTTCTTTACTTGGAATGTGAATTGGTTACATTGTAGCTATTATCTCTTTGAATATGTCAAATCACGATTGCCTTTAGTTATTGAATTTTTTTAAATGCTCCTTATATGTGAAACTTCTTAACAAATTGTTTGCATTTTTGTAAAAAATCAAAACTAAAAAATTAAAACAATTATTATGGTTACTTTATTTTCCGCACTATTTATTTGATCATGTATTTTTACCATGCTTTATCATGCTTATTTTAAGTCTAAACTTTGATGTCTTTTCATCACTTGTGTTTTAAAAAACTTTTTCATTTTTTTCAACAAGTGGTAGACTTGCTTGGTAAAGTACACATTGTTGAATCTGTAGGCGCCCTTAGAGAGGGGAGGTGAATAAGAGTTTTAAAAACTTTTAAACTTAATTTAGTTTACTTAAATATGTTGACTGTATTTATGAAAATATTTCAGTTAAGACACTGCAGTAGGCTTTTTATGAAACTGGATTGTACTAGGCACAAGAGATGTGAACTCTGTTGCTACCGCCAGTGGTAGCGTTACCGCTCGGCGTTAGTGACAGAGAATGTCTTTTTTCAGATTTCAAAGATCAGAGATAGCATAATGATATTAGTGAAAAACATATAGTATTATTGCATTTGGAATCATTACAAAAATTTATCCCAATAACGCTTGAGATTGAGGCGAAAGCATAAAATCCTTTTTGGTTTTCTATACCGGTCTCCCAAGGACCGGTTGGCTCTAGCCTATCACTCCCCAGATGAGGCCTCGAGCCGCCCCTAGATCTAACCCTAGACCTAGTCGCCATACCCACACGACGAATTCTCCCTAGTCCTCGCAAGGCCCTAATCGCCAACCACGTGGCGAATTCTCCCTAAGCCACTCATGACCTAGTCACTAACACAGGTGAATTTCTCTACCGATACAAAAGTTAAGAGTTACAAGATAAAATAAAACTAAAGACAAAACTCCCTCTTAGGTTGAACTCGAAGATCTAGTTGAAGGCGTGCTGAAGAAATGTTTGATGTTTATGCATACGGCCTTCGTGTAGAATAAGCGTGATTGATCCTTCTTCGAGTTCCTTGCGTTTACGAATGCTGATGGAGTTCTCTTGGCTGCAAAGAGGAGGCTCTCACGAATATAGGAGTTGTGGCTTCGATATTTTGTCAAATCAGCAAAACAAAACGGAGGAGGACCGCTCTTTAAATAGACTCGGATCCTAGCGCCAACGGTAGTGCTACCGCCGAGCGGTATCCTATTTAGGCAACAAGCTGGCACACGGATTGAGTCATTTTTGGCAACATTCTAGCTCCAAATTTGGCATCCTCCCATATCGCTCTGCGGTAAGGATAGCGCTCCGCGTTAGCTTCATCTCTTTCCTAGCCATCAGATCTCCTTCCTTTTCTTCTCCTCAATCGGCATCGTGATCGCAGGACTTCCATAAGTTACCGCTGGTCATTAGCCTTAACACGCTGCGGTAAGAGTTGCTATAATTAGTCCCAACGACATTTCCTTTTTCAACAAATGCTTCCAACTTGACAATATTTTTAAATCTGCAGAAGCTACCGCTAGCGGTAGCGTTAGCACGCCGCGCTAGCAGCAGAGTACTGAACTGATAGGAAATCGTCGTCTTTCCTTTTTGAACTTATAGTGGCTTGAAAGTAGAAGTTCATGCACACTATAAACACATGACAAGTATGATCAAATACAATGAGATTTGTTGTTCTCAAACCAAGAGATGTGGAAAGCATGTTCCAACAAACTCCCCTTTTTGATAATAACAAATCCTCTTAGAAAGATATCATTCGAATATAGGAAATATAAGACTTGTGTTTATAGTCAAGGATAATCGTGAAAGTATGAATATACTCCCCCTATATAGATGCTCCCCCTATATGAGTGCCCCCTACATCAAAATATCCTATGTACGTTACTCCACTTAAGTGTGAATTTCTTTCAAACTTATTCTCCCTCTTTTGGTATTATCAAAAGAGGGTGGAGAGAAGGGTAAGAGTAAGACACATATTTATGACTTAGTGATACTACATGGTGAGTGAGTAAAGGATGGAGTTTGAATTACTTAGTTATTCTCCCCCTTTTGTAGGAAGTGTGGAGTAAGAATGAAGTATCATTAGATAAGTAACCAATACCACTTGTTGGATAAGAAAATATTCATGATCGAGCGTACAAGTAGTAAGGATAGTGGAAAGCATCATTCAAGATAAATAAACATCTTTGAAATTGGAGGTTAGATCTTAAATTAACTCTAGAGGGGGAGTGAATATAGTTTAAAACTTTTTCTCTTAGTTTTATAGCGGAATTGAAAATACTGATATAAGTATATGTGTATAGAATGAGTGATAAATAAAAACTGAAATAAAATGAGTAAAGAAAATAGCACACAGCACAACACAAAAAAGAAATCAAACACAGAGGACACAAGGAGCTATAGTAGTTCCCCACTAAACTTAGGTACGTCTACTCTTCTACCACCCTTGGTAGGAATCCACTAGGATTTTTGATCAGGTGCCCTCACACCAATGAGCTTTTGATAAGGTGCCCAAAAACCAACTAGATTTTTTTGATCAAGTGTCTTGCCACCAATGGGGTAAACTTTTGAAGGGAGTTTTAACCCTGTACAAGATGGGATAGAGAGGGGTTTAGATGTTCTTCTATGTCAAGATGTATAGAGAAGACTCTAGTGGATTTGATGTTGAAAAACTCCTCTGTCTGATATGAAATTGTTGACAGTTGATTTTGCTGGAGCATTTTCTTGAAGAAATGATCTTCCTGTTAGCTGATTAAACTGAGAGACAAGAATGCTTCAGTTTGTTGTTTCTCTTTTGAAGATCTGTGCTTGCAGCTAATGACTGAGAGAATAATGTTGATGTTGTTCTCAGTTGAATGAAGTTGCTGCTGTTGAGGAAGAAGAAGATGATGTTCTTTTTGTTCTTCTTTTTCTTCTCTTCGTGAAGCTTTTCTTCTTTCTTAATCTGATTCTTTGCAGCAGGAAATCTGAGAGATAGTGTTGAAGATGTTCTCAGAGAATGCTTGCTGCTAGAGGAGGAAGAAGATGAAGATCTGTGTAAAAAATGTTCTTTTGTTCTTCCTGTAAATTTTTCTCTTTTTTTTTTCTCTGTATGTTCTGTACAACAAAATATTCTGTATATGATCTGTCGTGAAAGCTGTGTAATAATCTGTAATATCTTCTTTCCTTATTTTCCTTTTCTTTTGAAAATCTCTGACAGAATTAAATGCAGATCCCTTATATTAAGGGATAAATATATCTGAGAGAATATTTTGAAAACTTAAATCTGCTACGCCGTTTAATCTCTTTCCTTTTCCACGAAATGTCCTTTTCCGAGAAAGTGTCAATGGCTATAACTTAAATAATAAAGGAAATATATTTTCCATGATCTGATGGAAAGGGTCGTTGTGGTTAGTCGATCTGAGTTCAGAGAATGAAATAATATAATCTTTCTGAAATTTCTGAACTTAAATAATAATTCTTCGATCTGAAAAAAATTCGTCGAACGCAGATTCGTCGACCTCAAGATTTTCGTCGAACACAAAATTTACTTCGTCGACCTCAATTGAATCTTGCTGGAATAATTAATTTTGTTGAGTTGTGAAGACTTTCGTCGATCTGAAGGTGTTCGTCGAACGCAGACTTGAGTTCGTCGAACGGAAGTATTCGTTGACCGCTGAGCCTGGATAAAATTGTCGACCGCTGAGCTTGAGTAAAAGGCGTCGAGCGCTGAGCTTGAGCAAAAGCATCGAGCGCTAAGCTGGGATCTGTTCGTCGACCGCTGAACCGCTAAGACGGAATTGTCGACCGCTGAGATGACCTTGAAGCAAGCCGTTCGTCGAACGCAGAATGAAATTAGTCGAGCGCTGCACTTAGACAAATTCTTCGACCGCTGAGATCTGAGCTGTTGGTCGAGCGCAGAATGAACATCTTTCATCGACCGCAGAGCGTCGTTCATCAAACGCAGATAGTCGTTCGTCGAACGCAGAGAACATGCGGATCGTCGAACGCAGAAAGCTTGCCATTCGTCGAACGCAGTGTGGAGTTCGTCGAACGCAGAATCTGAATGAATTCTTTAGATCTAACAGCCAAAACTCTTGACCCATAAACTATACATTGAGGTCAACTTTGTCCTTAGTCAACATATAGTGATCCTAGCCCAAATCAGAAATTGTGTTGTTCCAACAATCTCCCCCTATTTGGGTTAGGACACTATTTGACAAAAATTGAAAATAAACAAATACTAATACAGCAAAAACAACGGAGCATGAATATATCTGATATATTTTTAAATATTTTATCAGATATAAAATAAATGATACTCTGAGTTTTGAAACATTTTTATGAAAATATAACTGGTAGAAATACAATCAGAACCTTGATTTTCTCTGAATTCTTTCTTTCTGAATTCTGAAATTGTCTTAACTGTATTGTTCTGAATTCTGATCTGAACTGAACTGTATCTGCTATGTAAATAAGCTTTCTGAATTCTGATCTGAACTGAATTTTTCTGAATTCTGATTTGCTGAGCTTGTAGCAATAACTGTTACTGAATTTGCTATATCAAAATTCTTCTCCTGAGCTGTACTGTATCTGCATCTGAACTTCTGAATTTTTCTGAAACAGCAAACTGCTGTGAGCTTTATCAAGCTTCTTCATACAACAACTCCCCCTGAGAGTGTCTCCCCTGAGACTGGAGGTTCTTCAGCTTTCTCCCTTGCTTAGTTTATAGAACAACTCCCCCCTGAGCAAAGCAGTGCATCAAATGGAGCTTGTTCATGAAAACTTCTCCCCCTGCCTAGTTTTAGGAAAGGCCTGAAGCTAGGCCCCTTGAAGAAGGGACATTTGATGGAGGTAGGGAAGGATGCAAGATTTATATTGCTGTTGTTCCCACACAAGAAAATTGAGATCAAGTGCAAAGGGAACTAGAAAGAGAAACAATTATGTAGGCTTTCAGCTAATAAAAAAAATTGATTAATGATGACAGGCTGAAATAAAAGGCTTCAGAAAAACTAGGTTCGACGAAAAATGAGTTTTCGTCGATCTCGGTTCGACAAACTTGATGACTTCGTCGATCTCCGTTCGACGGAAAACTTGATTTCGTCGAGCTCAGTTCAATGAAGAGATTGGTAAGTAGAAAACTTATTTTTTTTAATAGATTGAGTCTCCATCTATCATACCTAGCAGATTTATAAAGAAGATATGTTTCTTTTCATCAAGGGCTTGGTGAAAATGTCAGCTCTTTGCAAATCAGTAGAGATGAACTGTAGGCAAATTTTGTTTTTATCCACATTATCCCTAAGGAAGTGGTGCCTAATCTCTATGTGTTTAGTCCTACTATGGAGAACTGGATTTTGTGCTATAGATATTGCACTAGTATTGTCACAAAATATAATTGAATTATGTAAGTTGACACCATAGTCTAGGAGCTGATTTTGTATCCACAATATCTGTGAGCAGCAACTGCCTGCAGCTATATATTTAGCTTCAGCTGTTGAAGTAGACACAGATGTTTGTTTCTTACAAAACCAAGACACAAGCCTATCGCCAAGAAACTGGCAAGTTCTTGATGTGCTTTTCCTGTCTACTCTGCATCCAGCATAATCTGAATCTGAGAATCCAGTTAATTTAAATTCAGATGTGTTGGATACCAAAGTCCTAGATTAGGGAAACCCTTTATATATCTCAAAATTCTTGTTAGTAAAATTAGGTGAGATTCTTTGGGGTTAACTTGGAATCTAGCACAAATACATGTAGCAAACATTATATCAGGCCTACTAGCTGTTAAATAAAGTAAGGAGCCAACAATTGCTCTATATATTTTCTGATCAACAGGTTTCCCTGATTCATCAGCATCAACAACAGCATTAGAGGGCATGTGTGTTTTCATGGTGGAAGAATCAGACATACCAAATCTTTTCACTAATTCCTTAGCATACTTAGATTGGGATATGAAGATTCCATTTGGAGTTTGCTTCACCTGAAGACCAAGGAAGTATGATAATTCACCCATACTACTCATTTCAAATTTAGATTGCATTAGATTAGAAAATCTTTTGCAAAAGTTTGAATCAGTAGAGCCAAAGATAATATCATCTACATATATTTGAACTAGTAAAGTTTGATTTTTATGTATCCTGTAAAATAAAGTTATGTCTACTATGCCTCTACAGAATTTATTCTCTAAAAGAGAACTAGCTAAAGTCTCATACCATGCTCTGGGAGCTTGTTTGAGACCATAGAGAGCTTTCTTAAGCTTAAATACAAAAGAAGAGTGAGTTGGAGAGATGAAACCTGGTGGTTGTTCCACATAGACTTCTTCTTTGATTTCTCCATTCAGAAATGCACTCTTTACATCAATTTGATAAACCTTGAACTGCTTGTATGTTGCAAATGCAAGGAAGATTCTGATTGCTTCTAACCTTGCAACTGGTGCAAAAGTCTGATCATAGTCTATTCCTTCTTCTTGTGAGTATCCTTGAGCTACTAGTCTAGCTTTGTTTCTCACAATGTTGCCATCTGCATCTAGCTTATTCCTGTAGACCCACTTAGTTCCAATAACAGGATAATTCTTTGGTCTAGGAACCAATTCCCAAACTTTGTTTGTCTCAAACTGATTGAGCTCCTCTTGCATAGCAATGATCCTGTTGGGAACTTATTCTGCACCGTGTAGGGATTGAGGTTCAATCTGAGAGAGAAAACAAGTATGCATCATATTCTGATTTGCTTGATGCCTTGTTTGCACACCAGTTGATATGTCTCTAATTATTTGAGATCTGGGGTGATCTTTAATATTGACATAATCAACAGGTATAGTGGGATCAACAATGATTTCCACTTGGGGAATTTGTTCAGCTGTTATATCCTGTGGAAGATGATCTGCTGATATCTGATTTAAACTGTCAGCAAAATCTGGGTGATTTTCCTCTTCACTTTCTTCAGTATTCTGCTGTTCAGGATTTAGAAATCCTTCTTTATGTAGAGCTAATTGATCTAGCTGCTCACATAGTGTAGGTACCTGTAGATTTTCTATGGTAGAAGAAATCTTCTCCTTGTAAAACATATTAGTTTCATCAAAGGAAACATGCATAGATTCTTCAATTTTAAGAGAAGCTTTGTTATAAATCCTATATGCTTTGCTGACTAAAGAATAGCCTAAGAAAATTCCTTCATCAGATTTTGGTTCAAATTTCCTAAGGTATTTCTTATCATTATTATGAACAAAACATCTAAAGCCAAATGCTCTAAAATAATTAATTTTAGGTTTCTTCCCTTTAAGTAATTCATAAGGAGTCTTACCCTTAAGTTTGTGTATCAAACTTCTATTCAGCACATAATTTGCTGTGCTAACAGCCTCTGCCCAAAAAGATAGGGGCAAATTAGCATCGGCAAGCAATGCTCTTGCTGATTCAATTAGAGTTCTATTTTTCCTTTCAACTACCTCATTTTGTTGAGGAGTTCAAGGAGCTGAGAAGCAATGCCTGATACCTTCCTTTTCACAGAATTCTTGCATAAGAAGAGACTCAAACTCAGTGCCATGATCACTTCTGATCAATGCAATATGAGTATAGTACTCAATCTTTATGCTCTTAAGTAAGTCTGTAAGAACTTTAAAGTTATCTGACTTTTCTCTCAAAAAGAACACCCAAGTGAATCTAGAGAAGTCATCTACAATAACTAGAGCGTAAGACTTCCCCCTCTAAACTCTTTGTTGCAATAGGTCCACAAAGTTCCATATGTAGCAAATATAAGATTCTAGGTGAATCATTTTTAGATAATGATTTAAAACTATTTTTAGTTTGCTTGCCTAGTTGACATGCCCTACAAAGACCTTCTTTCTTGTATGAACCTAAAGGTAAACCTCTAACAAGATTGTCCTTAGATAATTTAGCAATGGTCCTAAGGTTTACATGTCCTAATCTCTTATGCCAAAGTTCACTAGGTTTGCTTAATTCATTAAATAAACAAATTTCTGATGTAGATGAATTGAAATTTACTAAATATATATTACCTTGCCTAATACCTGATAAAACAATAACATTATCAGAAGATTTAATAAGGCATTTCAATTTATTAAAGGTTACCTGATACCCTTCATCACATAACTGACTTATGCTGATGAGGTTGTGCTTCAGTCCCTTGACATAAGCTACCTCTTTGAAGGTGACTTCTCCAACTCTGACTTTTCCATAGTCTTTTGTTTGTCCACAATTGGAGTCTCCAAATATAACTTTTGGTCCAAGCTTTGCCTTGTAGTTGTTCAGGTTAGCCTTGTTTCCTGTCATATGTTTTGAACAGCCACTGTCCAAATACCATTTTTCATTTATTCTTGGACAGCTGTGTACCCGCAAAAACAGAAAAACAATCAATTTATTACTGACCCAGACTACCTTGGGTCTTTTTGAATTTCCACAAAAATCTGAAATTAAAGACATTTCAGGTTGGTCCTTGTAACCTTGTGGATGATATCTCCTTGGAGGTATTGTCCATTCAGTGAAAGGATTGATAGAATGTGAAGAATAAGAATTGTTCAGATTTGCTGTATAGTTTCTGTTCGATGAACTGGGCTGAGTTCGTCGAGCGTCGTTCATATAATAATTATATTGAAAATCTGTCTTCAGATTTCGTCGAGCTCCGTTCGACGAAGTGGATACATTTTGTCGAGCTCCGTTCGATGAATTCTGCTGAATTCTGCTATTCTCGACAGTCTTACTTGAAATGTTTTTATTTACTCCTACAACCTCTTTGCTCTTAGCAGAGATGAATTTTATGGGTGTAGAGAGTATGTTCTTCTTAATTAGATATGGCTCACTTGATGAGGCACCCAAGCCTAGTTTGCTATTAAATCTAGCATTTACTGTGCTTGTAATGTCCATCAGTTTGATGTTTCTCCCATTTAGGGATTCTTCAAATTTCTTGGCCTCATAAAGTTTATTCTCAAGGAGAATAGTTTGTTCTCTAGAGGCAGCCAAATCTTTCTTAAGATTTACATTCTCTTCACTTATTTGATTCATTTCAGCTAGCTTATGTCTGAGTGAGATTATTTCTTTCTCAGATTTTAGTAAGTCTAAGCAAAGAACTTTGAATTCAACTTTGAATTTAACTGAAGTAAAATCAAAGTTAGATATTACCTGATCTGCATCAATTTCTGCTTCTGATTCTGATTTTTCTTCATCAGAATTGTTGGCTGAAGCATTGATTGCCATCATGCAGAAGTTCTTCTCTTCTTCATTATCTTCATCGTCACTGGATGATGATGCATTTCCTGACTCACTGCCTGAGTCATAAATGGCCCTCAAACATTGGTCATTTTCTTTTGTTTCTTCTTCATTATCTGAAGAACTGGATGAATTTTCTGATTCAGTTTCACTCCATGTTTCTGCTACAAATCCTCTTCCCTTCTTTTTGTGCTTGTGGGAGGAAGACTTGCTGGAGTGTCTTCTTTCTTCTTTCTTCTTTTCTCTTTTCCCTCTTGACCTTCTTGTTTTGATTTTCTGGACAGACAGGTGCAAAGTGTCCTGGTTTCCTGCAACCAAAACATATAACTTCTTTAGAATTTGACTTGTCATACCTTGGCTTTTCATGGCTCCTGGATGACTTTTTCCTGAAGTCTTTTCTTGCCATCTTGTAGAATCTTTGGGCAAGTAGACTCATGAATTCCTCATCTCTTGGAGATTTTTCTTCTTCTTCAGCTGCTTTGAAAGCAATATTCTTTTCTCTTTTTATTGCTGGAGATGAAGTAGATGATTCAGCTTCCCTGGATTTGATGGGCTGCTCATAGGATTTGAGCTTGCCCAACAAAGTTTCAGTGGTAATCTCATTGAGGCTTCTGACTTCCTTGATAGGCCAGATCCTAGAGTCCCATGTGCTGGGGAATCACATAAGAATCTTGTCATTGATCTCAGTGATAGAGATCACTTTATCCAAGGTCTTCAGCTCATTTATTATGAGGCTGAGCCTATTGTACATATCAGCTACACTTTCAGATTCTCCTTTCTTGAAATTCTCATATTGAGAAATGAGATGGGATCTCCTGTCTTTCCTTTCATTAGCAGATCCCTCAACCATGTTGTTGAGAGAAATTCATATTTCTCTTGCTTATGTGCATTCCACCACTCTCTGAAAAATGTCATCAGACATTGTTTGAGCCAGAATATTCATTGCTTTTGCATCAGCACTCCTTTGCTTTTTCTGTGCTTCTGTTCATTCAGGAGGTGGGACATCATTGTTGTAGTGGTGGTTTCAGTACTTGCTGCTGTTGTAGGTGTTGGAGGCCCTGTCAAAATAACATTAAATATTCCTTCATCAATTGAGTTCATATATAACCTAATCCTTGCTTTCCACAGTGCAAACTTACTGAGATTGCACATAGGAGGTCTTGTGCTAGAATACTCTTTGTTTTGTGCCATGAGTTTTTAACAAAAAAATAAATAAATAAAAACTCTAAAATAATTTAAGATCTAACTGATCTTTGTGATTCAAGTGTTAGCCTGTAAAGAATCAACTTCCTCTGATACCAATTGAATGTGGAGGTTAGATCTTAAATTAGCTCTAGAGGGGGGGGGGGGTGAATAGAGTTTAAAATATTTTCCCTTAGTTTTATAGCGGAATTGAAAATACTGATATAAGTATATGTGTATAGAGTGAGTGATAAATAAAAACTGAAATAAAATGAGTAAAGAAAATAGCACACAACACAACACAAAAAATAAATCAAACACAGAGGACAGAAGGAGCTATAGTAGTTCCCCACTAAACTTGGGTACGTCTACTCTTCTACCACCCTTGGTAGGAATCCACTAGGATTTTTGATCAGGTGTCCTCACACCAATGAGCTTTTGATAAGGTGCCCAAAAACCAACTAGATTTTTTTGATCAAGTGTCTTTGCCACCAATGGAGTAAACTGTAACGCCCAGGATTTTTCTTATAACTATTTTATTAAAACATATGGAATTTGAGATAATTATTCGAAAGCAAAATTTTTATTTAGGGTGTTGATGCGTAGGGGCGTTACCTTTCGTCGTCATCGTCGTCGTCGCCATCCAGCGAGTTAATTCTAAATGAAAACGTATATGCATATCTATGTATGTCTATGTATATATATACACATATGTATGTATATATATAGCATGAATGAAAACCCACATATATAAGCATGCCATTTTAAGTGTATACGAATGCATGTATTCCCTTGGGTATGCATGCTTGAAGTTTTATAGGGGAAGGGGTTTTTGTGTCGGGTACTACATTTATATCATATATATATCTGTATACTCGGGTATAGGGGTATATATACAAAGATCTTGTTCATATAAAACTATATATATTCATATATATACATTATGTATATACTTGTTTGAGTGCAGGTCATACAAAAAAATAATAATAAGAAAGAAGAGGAGGGGAAGAATTTGTATGTATATACGTACATACATGAATTTTATATAAGCTTTAGTGCAAAATTTTATAGGAGCATTAATATATATTAGGCTGGCTGTTATGGTGGATCGGCAGCCCCCTGTTCCTTCTCCCCTTCATTCTTCCCTGCTTCCTGTGCAAGCCTGGAGAGATTTTAGGAGCGTGAGCTAGGGCTTGTCGCTGGCGCCGGAGATCGGAGGGCTTGGCCGTCGGAGGGGACTTGGGTTGTTACTGGGCCCTATCTTCGTCGTCGGGGGGCAGCTCCTTCGCTCGATCCTCGTCGATCTTGCCGCGACCCGCGCTCGTCGATTAATTCAAGGCAAGAAAACTTCTTCATCTCCCCCTTCTCCTTCTTCCCCTGCCTTCTTACCTCAGCTTTTATTCACCTGGTTCTTATATGGATGTTGTGCTTGGGCTAGGTTTTCTAATCTTGGGGTTTTTCTTTATCCTTGCTGCCATATATGTGCTGTTATACATGTGGATTAGGTAAATCTTGGGGTTTTGTTTTACCCCTGCTGCCATACTTGTGCTTGGGCTAGATTTACCTATTTATTGGGGTTTTCTTTTTCTACCCTTGCTGTCATACCCCTGCTGCTGTACATGCGAAATTTGCTAAGTTTACTGATTTTTTTGGGGCTTCCTACTCCTGCTGCTATGTCATCTCCTTGGGTTGGACTTAATTCATTTTGCTGCAATAGACCCCCTTGTTCGACCTCCTGCTGCTATGGGATTTCTGGTTTGAGCTTGCTGCTGCTATGCTAGTGAAATTAGGAAGTTTTTACTCCTTTGTTGCCGTGGATGTGGCTGTCTTGGGGCGATTCATACCTTATTCTTTGATTATCCTGTTGCTATGTGATAGTTTCTTGGTGGGGTTGTGAAGGGCCCAGCTATATATATATATGTATATGTATGTTAGATGCAAATGTCTCATATGGCTTGCCTATTTTTCTTCATGCTAACAGTTGGACTTGTTAGGGACTGCTTTGCATCGTTTCTGTTTAGATTATTCCGTCTGGGGGTGCTGTTAAGCATATTCTAATTGGGGGTTGCTTTATATACATCGTCTAATCGGGTTTTCAAACGGGGGCCGTTATATATATATACAACTCTGATTTGGATTTGCTAGGGGCTGCTCCTTAAGGAGTGGTTAAATGGGGCTATTTTATTTGATTTACTAGATTGGGGATTGCCTTATAGAACCCTGTCATTTTGGGGCTGCTTTATTCATGGTCCTACCTAATAGGAATATGTTGTGGTGATCTTCTTGGTTGTGGGCAAGGTTCCTTATAATGTCTTTGTGGCTGTCTCCTCCCTGATTTTTGCATGGTAGCTACTGATCCATTTTATTTTTCCCTTGTTTTCCTCCTAGTTCAAACTCTTGATATACGAAACTCTGCGCCTATACGCTAGGAAATTTTCCTGGTTTAAATTTAAGTCCATTACCCGGTTCGTAAATTTTCTGGGTTTAAGTTTGAGGGCTAGGTATTTACTTAGGTTTATGCAAAGTTAAATTTCCTAAGCCATATGCTAGAGATTTCGTTCTCTTGGGGGGCGTTTGAGCCTGTCAGCTCTTGGTTTTATGCGGGGTTTCTCCTTAGTCTATATGTTGTTGGTTAACTCTTGGGCTAATTTAATTAGTTAAGCGTAAATGGTCTTGCTCGGTAAATTTCCAATCCTGCACTTTTCCTTTGTTGGCCAAGCTTTGATGTTTTTGGCGGGCTAAGCTTCCTAGAAATTTTGCTTAGTAATTCTTGATGGGTCGGGGGAATTTGGATCTTAAATTCCCCGGAAATTTCTTTTTCAAACTCCTGGCGGTTTGGGGAATTAGATGGTAAATTTCCTGGGAATTTCTCTTGCTAGTTTTCGGGGACTTAGCGAGGTTAGCAATTGTTTTCTTGAAGGATTTATGGAGGAAATTTCGGTCTTGGGTCTCTATTTGTTCCAGGGACCGACAACTTTATACTCATAGTAAAAAGTATCGAATGCTATTATATAGCACATATATGTATAGAAGTTATTGAAGGATTGTTAAATGGTTTTCTACTTATAGTGTAAATGTTAAAGTTCATTCCCCTATATCTAATATAAGACCCTCCTTGAGTGTCAAACCACGCATGCTGCTAGCAAGTTTTGTTGGATATGATTTTGACTGGAGTGTGGGTGGACGTAGGGGCCCTCACCACAGTGGTTTTGGGTGAACCGTTGAGCTTTGTTCAGGTGTTTGACCTTCGTGTCATGTTTTTCTTCGTCTTGTTCCGGCACCAGACCTGGCATGGTGTTGGCTTTCTGAAATCATGTTCCCCCACCTGACACTCCTCTGTTTGCTATGTGAGATTTATGAGCTAAGTATGCTATGTTGTTTAATTCCCCGAGATAGTTTTGGCACCGTGGTATAGTTGTACACTTATATATATATATCCATATACTTACGTATATGATTATGCACCCTGCTTCTGGTGTTATGTGTGAGTCTGTTGGGCGTGTGAGCTAAAGGTCACCGCCACAGTGCCTCTTTTGGGCTGTTGGTTTGAGTGGATTGGAGTCACCGCCGCAGCACTCCTATTTGGTTTTTGGGCTGCGGGCGTTAGTGGAGATACCACCGTCGCAGTGCCTTATTTTGGGGGACGCTTTTCCCTCGAGCTGATCAGTCTCAAGTTCCTAAGCATATATGCTTATATATGTGTATTATGATAGTATATGTATGAGCATCACCTCTGAGCCGCAATGGCGGACACGTGGTGGGCTTGAATTTTTTGGATAATACCGTCTGGTGCAGGCTTTCCCTTTTTACTGAGTGCACTCGTTTGAGTTGGCTCGAGTTGTTGTAAGATTGTTGATGTTTATCTGCTTAGTTTTCTTTTTGCACTCTTTTACATCTGATGCTGCTAATCTTGGTTTTCTTGCACCCTTTTGGGCTGATGCATTCTTTTCTTATGAATGTCTCAGGTTCAGGTCTTTAGCTGCCGCAGGTGTTAGAGCGGCGTCGTTCAGTTTTCCTGTCGAGGCCCTTCCTCTTTTAGGTAAGGGGGCAGTTCTTTGTTTGTTGTCTTTTCCTTAGCTGATTTCCTTCCTTCCTGCGGGTTCGTGTCAGTTGTTGGCGCCCGTAGGGCTTTTATGTTTAGTTTACTTGCTAGTAGTATTGTTGTTACTTTTGGGTTGTTTACCTACTTGCTCTCTGGGAAGCTTTATGCTAGAATGCATTAGTTACTTTATTGATATAAAAATGTCATCATTGCATATCATGATTTATTATAAATGTCACATATTTTGAAAATCGAAGAAAATCCTTTCTTATTATACTAAACATAGATATGTGCATATCATTTCTGAGATGTTTAGTTCCATGCTCATGTAGGCTAAAAACAAACCTATTTTTCGCTACGTATGTATAGTTTTTACTTGTGGACTAGATGATCCACCAGACCGAGGGACGCGGTCTTAAGCTAAAATGAAAATTTCTCTTTTAATCCAATCACATATATGTCTTTTATAAAATTATCGTAAGGAGTGTTTTCCTGAGCGTCTGTAGTCGTCTCCTGCAGGCGTGGCATCACGACACGTATTTTCCCCTTGCTCGGATATTACGTACTATATTTTTAGGAAAATGCGGGTTGTGACATAAACTTTTGAAGGGAGTTTTAACCCTGTACAAGATGGGATATAGAGGGGTTTAGATGTTCTTCTCTGTCAAGATGTATAGAGAAGACTCTAGTGGATTTGATGTTGAAAAACTCCTCTGTCTGATATGAAATTGTTGACAGTTGATTTTGCTGGAGCCTTTTCTTGAAGAAATGATCTTCCTGTTAGCTGATTAAACTGAGAGACAAGATTGCTTCAGTTTGTTGTTGCTCTTTTGAAGATCTGTGCTTGCAGCTAATGACTGAGAGAATAATGTTGATGTTGTTCTCAGTTGAATGAAGTTGCTGCTGTTAAGGAAGAAGAAGATGATGATGTTCTTTTTGTTCTTCTTTTTCTTCTCTTCCTGAAACTTTTCTTCTTTCTTAATCTGATTCTTTGCAGCAGGAAATTTGAGAGATAATGTTGAAGATGTTCTCAGAGAATGCTTGCTGCTAGAGGAGGAAGAAGATGAAGATCTGTGTAAAAAATGTTCTTATGTTCTTCCTGTAAATTTTTCTCTTTTTTTCCTCTGTATGTTCTGTACAGCAAAATATTATGTATATGATCTGTCGTGAAAGCTGTGTAATAATCTGTAATATCTTCTTTCCTTATTTTTTTTCTTTTGAAAATCTCTGACAGAATTAAATGCAGATCCCTTATATTAAGGGATAAATATATCTGAGAGAATATTTTGAAAACATAAATCTGCTGCGCCGTTTAATCTCTTTCCTTTTCCACGAAATGTCCTTTTCCGAGAAAGTGTCAACGGCTATAACTTAAATAATAAAGGAAATATATTTTCCTTACTTGATCTGATGGAAAGAGCTATTGCTGTTAGTCGATCTGAGTTCAGAGAATGAAATAATATAATCTTTCTGAAATTTCTGAACTTAAATAATAATTCTTCGATCTGAACAAAATACGTCAAACGCAGATTCGTCGACCTCAAGATTTTTGCCAGACACAAAATTTACTTCGTCGACCTCAATTGAATCTTGCTGGAATAATTAATTTTGTTGAGCTGTGAAGACTTTCGTCGATCTGAAGGTGTTCGTCGAACGCAGACTTGAGTTCGTCGAACGGAAGTATTCGTCGACCGCTGAGCCTGGATAAAATCGTCGACCGCTGAGCTTGAGTAAAAGGCGTCGAGCGCTGAGCTTGAGCAAAAGCGTCGAGCGCTGAGCTGGGATCTGTTCGTCGACCGCTGAACCGCTGAGACGGGATTGTCGACCGCTGAGACGAGCTTGAAGCAAGCCGTCCGTCGAACGCAGAATGAAATTAGTTGAGCGCTGCACTTAGACAAATTCTTCGACCGCTGAGATCTGAGCTGTTGGTCGAGCACAGAATGAATATCTTTCGTCGACCGCAGAGCGCCGTTCGTCGAACGTAGATAGCCGTTCGTCGAACGCAGAGAACATGCCGATCGTCGAACGCAGAGAGCTTGCCGTTCGTCGAACGCAGTGTGGAGTTCGTCGAACGTAGAATCTGAATGAATTCTTTAGATCTAACATCCAAAACTCTTGACCCATAAACTATACATTGGGGTCAACTTTGTCCTTAGTCAACATATAGTGATCCTAGCCCAAATCAGAAATAGGGTTGTTCCAACCATCTTTATAGAAGTTTGAAGCATAGTAAATGAGGAAGAGTTTTGTTTTTAGTAGAAAATAGATGTTTTAGCAATGAAAGACCAAGAGCACAATATGATTTGTTAATATAATAACACTTGTTTAGGAAGTAAGCAAGAGTGAGTTTTCAAAGGTATAGCGGAAGATAAATTCAAATATAATAAGCATTCTAAAAATAAACAAAATTTTTTTTGAAATTTTCAAGCATTGAAAATGAATAAGAGTGATAGTTTATGAAAGAAGAGGTTTTGAGTTTGAAATCCAAGATATGTTTGTGGTACACAAAAATAATTTAAGCATGATTTTAATTTATCAAGACAAGATCGGAAACTACAATGTTCTACATTCGCAATTCAAGTATACTTATACATTGTAGAGATCATGCAAGGTTATCTAGTGCATTTACTAAAAAATATAGAAAAGACGTGTAAATATGCTTTAAAGTCTAATACTCATGAGTAGAAAGTTTATACGAGATAATGATGTGTACAAGTAGTGTTTTTGATAAGAGTATACAAATGATTTAATCAAAATACATGACATGTATAATGGAATAAACACAACATTATTGAAATGTGTTTTTAGAATTACTTCCACCCACGAGACTATATTTGATTTCAATGCACATAGAAACAACACAACTCCCAAGGTGCTCTACACACATAATGCTCATTAAGACTTATCAGGGTGCAAAGTAGTGCTTAGGGGATCACATATATTATTTTTTCATTTATTTAATTGTGATCTGGTGCACGAGAATAAGTAGTGTGTAAAAATAGTTTGCACAAGACACTTTATAATTTTCTCCAAGGTGCTCAACCTCACAATGTTAATTAAGATTTATCAGGAGGGTGAGTAATGCTTGGTGGAGTTATCTTTATCATGTATTCATTTGAATTTTGGTTTGGGACAAAGTTCTCCGAATTCACTTATTTTTGCGAACATAAGAGTTTTTTATTTTAAAACACACTTCTTCAAATATGAGTGCATGAAAAGAAAAAGATTTTTATGAGGTGTAGGTAAACTAAGCACACATCAAATAATGTTAAGTTGTTACACTACACAATCATGCAAGAGTAAGATTAACATCATATGTAAATTATTAAGAGGTGAGTGATTAAATCATTATCAAGAATAAACCATTACTCATACTTAGAGGCATGTTAAGCAATTGTACACATGATTCCTATAATCAATTTCATTGCACATTACAAGATAATGTTCAAGGCATGACACAAACACAATGTTTTAAGATATTTGAAATAGAGAAATAACCATTGTATTTTGATCTTGAAAGGATAAACCTACTCATTCTTGAAACATTTAAATGAATAGTAATCAGTTTTTATAAATTTTAATAAAAAATACAAAATAGCAAACACTCATAAAGACACAATAAGAAAAGCATATTTTTGTTCTTTGAAATTTGTTTTGAAATTTTGTATTAGATTAATTTTTAAATAGTCAAATTAAAAGATTTTATAAAAAAAACTTGTTTTTGATTGTTTTTTATTAGTTTTACACATTTTTTGTTTTAATTATTTAAAGAGTAACATGAAATGAATATAAATATAGATGTTTAAGAATAAGTAAGAGATTCAGTATTTTATACTACCGCCAGCGGCAACAAACTAACGTCGCGCGATAGTAACAGAAGTTGTATTTCTCTGAAAAAATGTGTGTTTTTGAAATTTTTTGCCTGATTGTGTCTGTTTAATGTAAGGGCTATGTAGTTGAGCCAAGAAATCAGACAGGCATACAAATAGATGGTTGATTTTGTAAGTTTGGTATAGGCATCTGTACACTTGTTTCTTACTTCGACTTGATGTATGTACGTGACACAAGTTGTATAGCAAATAATCTGAAGTGAGCATAGACACTATAACCGTAAGTTTTACTATCAACGATGTGATGATAGTAATAAAGTTTATACTACCGCCAACGGTAGGACCTACCGCGCCGCGGTAATTCTCGTAAATATAAAAACCCTATGGATCATTCTGATTTTCATTTGTGCTAGGGTTTCTTGGCTTTTGAGGACTGCTTCCACTGGGCGATAGTTAGAGGTAAGACCCTTTTTCATTTTTCTTCCATATTTTGGTGATTTTGAGTTGAGATTTAGGTTAGTTTTTGAGTGTTTTGAAGAGATTTCACGGAAGAATGTATTAAATGGTTTGTTTGATGAGTTTTTTGGAAAAATCTTTTCAGATCTTGGCGTTAATGTTGGATTTTTTGTGTCAATGTGTTAGGATATGTTAGATCTTTTAATTTTTTGCAATTTTAATCATGTTTTTGAGTTTATTTGAGATGAATGGAGGAGGAAGACGTATTGGGTTTTCCATCCGCTACTGTCAGCGTTAGTTTTCTATCGCACCGCGGTAGTCCCTGATTTAAGTTTTTTAATGTTTTCCTCCTCTCTTGATTGTTGTGCTTTCAGATTATGGCTTCCTCCAGC
Source organism: Dactylorhiza incarnata (assembly GCA_033032865.1). NCBI lineage: Eukaryota > Viridiplantae > Streptophyta > Magnoliopsida > Asparagales > Orchidaceae > Dactylorhiza > Dactylorhiza incarnata. The sequence goes on along the minus strand of JAWHQI010000189.1, from coordinate 559,912 downwards.
TCGCGTAGTCATCGTACATATGTGAATAATGATAGGAATGTTCACAAGGTGTATCCAGGTGTGGATGATGTGACCGTTGGTGTGGGTATGTATATTGGGATAGACATGACCCAACATTCTCACATATACTCTTTAATGGCTGACTCAGGAGTTTTATCAGTGATTGTGGATGACTGCTTCTCATCGGTACTGGTCAGAGAATTTTATAACAGATTGGAGGATCCAGATCGGACTGGACTCTATGGTGGTGTGTGATCATATATCCAAGGCCACGAGGTGGTGATTTTGCATGAGGATTTATAGGAGGAATTTGGCCTGGTGGAGTGTGACAAGAGATTGGATATAGTGGAGAGATTTCGTACACTACGAGATTGGACTCCAATAAATATTGTTTTGCATGGTCAGGATGATGCTAGGTACCTGATCACTACGGTCACTACTCTGATGCCCGATGCATTCATAATCTGGGAGATTCTCCGTCATACGTTTATGCACAAGGCTGGTGACACCTGAATGATCACGTCCCAACTTAGTATGGTTACATACCACATAATGGAGAGAATCCCATTTGATGTGTCTGATCTTCTCTTATCAATGATGAGGTATACGTTTAAGTTAAAAAAATCCGAAGCGGCAGAGGCTTAATACCCTTCCATTGGGAGGGATTATTCAAAGAATTTTAATTAGCAAGTATCCGACAATTAATAGAGAATATTACCCTCTTGATTGTAGGCCTGCAATGTTTTCTGCTCTTTCCATTCATCTTCCAACACAGCCTAGTCCGCCATCACCACAACATCCGATCAGGACCTCAGTTCGAGAGACGCAACGAGATCTTCGTGATTTGGTTGAAGATCAGGGAAGAGAGATAAAGAAGAAGGTGACCAGGTTGATGAAGTTGATGCGGTTTATCATGAAGGGTCTCAAGCTTACTCCTACACCGGCAGAGGAGACAGAATGGGATAACCCTGAGGAGGAGCTTCCCAAACGATCAGTTCATCGGACACGACATGAGAGAGATAGGGGAGAGAGCAGCATCATGGGTGAGGAGTGAACATTTTTATTTTCAATGTGTAATAAGACAGGTTTTGAACAGGTTTGGATTTTTTGTTGCTATCCCCAGCGGTAGTTACTACTGCTGGCGTTAGTGGCAGTGACTTTGCTGAATGTTGTTTTTACTATAGACTTTATGTCTTACAACTTAAGTGCATTATTATGCTTATATATCTTTTGAAGTATATTTTTGGTATAATGTTTGATTAGACTAAAATTTTGTTAATTCACACTTTGATATATCATGATGATAATTTTCAGAATTTGTTTTTAGGAGAGAGTTATTATATAAGATTTTTTGACATAATAGTAATAGGTACAAGACAAACATGAAAAAAAATATTTCTATTTTTATTTTATGTAACGTGATGTAGATTTTGAGTAATTTATTTTAGTTTGTTTCTACTTCACATATTTTATGTATTTAGTGAATAAGAGTTATAGGTATCTAAAGTTGATCATGAGTAATGGTTTCTTTGGGTACCCAAATATATCATGATAGCTTATGGGAAGATGAGTATGAATGGGCTCATTCAAGTGGAGTTAAAGTTTTATCTTTAATTTTGGGACTCCATTCATATTTTGGTTTCTTATTCTTATATTCCAAATTTTCATACCGATTTATATAAGCGTTACTTATAGGAAGTTTGTGAACATTTCAATTTATGTTGGGAGAAAACGGATTTTGATTTACGCACATTTGGTACTTTTTGCTCCCTTTATTAGTTTTAGTTAAGGTATGGAAATTCATAGTCAACTTGCTTTTTAATTTTTCTTGATATCGTAGTTTTATGTTTTGAGAATTTTATTTATGATTTTTTTAAGCAAGTTGATTTTTGTTTCCAATTCTTTATTTTTAATCTTGAGATTTTGTCTGGTTTTGGTATACGCGATAGAGCTATTTTTAAGGGTGGTGAAAATGGAGTCAATGTGAGTTTGATAGTTATTTCTTAATTCCTCAAATATTTCATCCATCTCTTTAATTTACATTTTATAATTTTTGCATGTAGCATAATTACTTTTCGAAGATGAATTTTCTAAAGACAATTTTTTATAATGTTCCTTTTCAACACTAAGCTCCATTTCAAGTTCCTTTTCTTTTAATTCATTAAGTTCTAAACAAGGTATAATATTTTCTACTAAAGTGCCTTTGGGAAAACTAAATACATTAAACTTTGATTTTACATTAACTTTTGTCTTTAAGCTTTTATTTTTTAAGTGCAACTTGCAATTAGTATTTTTCAATTTCTTAATTTTACGCTTAGCACTTTGTAGCAATTGTAATATAGAAATAGAGTTACAAACAAAAAAGATTTTGATTTCCTTACAATGCTTTTGGATGAGGCGAGATTTGAACATAGCGTTTCTTTGACATCTTCATCTTCCTCTTCCATTGATAAGTTTTCATATTCCCTTCCCCTCGATGTGTTGACTTCTTCCAAGCACAAGTCTTCATAAGTTTCTTCTCTTGGATCCACACGAACTTGCTCGGGTTCATCATCTATAGAAGGAAGACTATAAGAATTCTCAAGAAATTTTCAAACTTCATAAGCAGTAGGAAGCGTATAAATAAGTTTGAAAATATTTTGATCGAGTGCACAATATATACTATTCATAAATTTGGCATTTAAAAGGATTTCATTTTTATTAGAGTACTTAGGGGTATTTTAAAAATAATATTCCAAACTTCAACATCTAAGGATTTTAGAAAATTTTCCATTAGAATTTTCCACAATTTATATTTTTTCCTTCAAATAAAGGTGGTGATAATGTTTTTCATTTATATAAAAATTATCCCCTATAGTGGATGCGAGATCATGAAGCGCCATTATTCCATGTTGTTAGGCCGTTTTGGAATAACCAACCTCTAATACCACTTGTTGGATCTGTAGGCGCCCTTAGAGAGGGGGGGGTGGGGGTGAATAAGGGTTTTAAAATTTTTTAAACTTAATTTAATTAATTCAAATTTGTTGAATGTATTTATGAAAATATTTCAATTAAGACACTGCAGTAGACTTTTTATGAAACTGGTTATACTAGGCACGAGAGATGTGAACTCTGTTGCTACCGCTCGGCGTTAGTGACAGAGAATTCCTTTTTGTTTAGGTTTCAAAGATCAGGGATAGCATAATGATATTAGTGAAAAACATATAGTACTATTGCTTTTAGAATCATTACAAAAATTTATCCCAATAACGCTTGAGATTGAGGCGAATGAGTAAAAACTTTTTTGGTTTTATATACCGACCCTTCTCCCTAGGACCGGTTGGCTCTAGCCTATCTCTCCCCAGATGAGGCCTCAAGCCGCCCCTAGATCTAGCACTAGACCTAGTGTAAGACCCCCCCTCCAGAATCGACGGCAGACCGGGGGATCTTATCGCACACCACCCCTTTAGCACGACGCCAAAGCGATCCCGAAGGGTGGAGGCACTAACTTCTCCATCCCCCTTCCTTGAACACTCAGTTGTCACGCCTAGGGGTGGTGTTAAGCGAAAGTCACTACACACCAACAGAGTAGGGAAGCAGTATTCTAGCGGTAGACATCATCAAAGAGTGCATATTATAATACTTAGCGCAAGACGTCATCAAAGAGTTCACTTTATAGCACTTAGCGGAAGACGTAGTTTTATCACAGAAACCATAATTTCAAGACCTGTAAATAATCTACATATCTCTGCCGCATAAAATCCTAACCATCAAGGATTTATTGCCATTATATATATACCCTGGGATAAGGCACCACAAAAGGAGATGCGGTTTAACAAACTTATACCTGACGTAGCCTGCTTCGTGGCTTCATCCACACACAGATGTTGTCACTCATCCGCACCTGTCATCTGTGCCAAAGACAAGTTATTAGAACCACGAACAGAATCCAACCCCTACTAACAAACAAACATAATATAACATTTATAAGGGAGGGGACATCTGGACTCTTATTGGGCCGAGGCAGTCTTCCCACGACCACCGCCTACGTACTCCGTATCATCCTGCATACGGTCTCAGACCCACGTAGTTCTATTAGTTTCGCACGGGTTGTCCTCCCAGACCGTCCGTCGTGCGGGTTGCCTTAGAGTAAAACTCATAGGCCATCCGACATTCTCCCAAGGCACATTTTATATTCCCGGAGGAATAATTCTCGAAGACACAATATATTCTCGTAGGAATATTTCTCGAAGGCAACATTTCATCCCCGTAGGAATTTCTTCTCGAAGGCAACATTTCATTCCCGTAGGAATACTTCCCTGAAGGCACAATATATTCCCGTAGGAATATTTTCTCATATGCTCAATATATTCCCGTAGGAATATTCCCCGAAGGCACAATATATTCCCGTAGGAATATTTTCTCAAAGGCTCAATATATTCCCGTAGGAATATTTTCTCAAAGGCTCAATATATTCCCGTAGGAATATTTATTACTGTCAATACAAGAATAGACTTCAAAACATTGATTCGACCGCGCTGCTGTACAAGCGGCGGCCAATTTGGCACTTATTTAGAGTTGACTCTGAAAGTATGTCACGTCTTCACGCCAACTCTAAATTTATAGGCAATACAGAAGGAAAAGCCAAAACATCGATCTGTCCGCTCTGCTCTACAAGCGGCGGCCAGTTCGACACTATTTAGAGTTGACTCTGAAAGTATGCCACGTCTTCACGTCAACTCTAAATTCATAGGCAATACAGAAGTAAAGCCAAAACATCGATCTGTCCGCTCTGCTCTACAAGCGGCGGCCAGTTCAGCATTGTTTAGAGTTGACTCTGAAAGTATGCCACGTCTTCACGTCAACTCTAAATTTATAGGCAATACAGAAGGAAAAGCCAAAGCATCGATCTGTCCGCTCTGCTCTACAAGCGGCGGCCAGTTCGACACTATTTAGAGTTGATTCTGAAAGTATGTCACGTCTTCACGTCAACTCTAAATTCATAGGCAATACAGAAGGAAAAGCCAAAACATCGATCTGTCCGCTCTGCTCTACAAGCGGTGGCCAGTTCAACATTATTTAGAGTTGACTCTGAAAGTATGCCACGTCTTCACGTCAACTCTAAATTTATAGGCAATACAGAAGGAAAAGCCAAAACATCGATCTGTCCGCTCTGCTCTACAAGCGGCGACCAGTTCGGCACTATTTAGAGTTGACTCTGAAAGTATGCCACGCTTCACGTCAACTCTAAATTCATAGGCAATACAGAAGGAAAAGCCAAAACATCGATCTGTCCGCTCTGCTCTACAAGCGGCGGCCAGTTCAGCATTATTTAGAGTTGACTCTGAAAGTATGCCACGTCTTCACGTCAACTCTAAATTTATAGGCAATACAGAAGGAAAAGCCAAAACATCGATCTGTCCGCTCTGCTCTACAAGCGGCGGCCAGTTCAGCATTATTTAGAGTTGACTCTGAAAGTATGCTACGTCTTCACGTCAACTCTAAATTTATAGGCAATACAGAAGGAAAAGCCAAAACATTGATCTGTCCTCTCTGCTTTACAAGCGGCGGCCAGTTCGACACTATTTAGAGTTGACTTTGAAGGTATGTCACGTCTTCACGTCAACTCTAAATTCATTGGCAATACAGAAGGAAAAGCCAAAACATCGATTTGTCCGCTCTGCTCTACAAGCGGCGGACAGTTCGACACTATTTAGGGTTGACGCTGAGGGAATGTCTTATCTTCACGTCAACTCTAAATTATGGGCAATAAGGAAGAAAATGCCATAATATCAAGCAGTAGAATAGGCCGAAAGCAGAGGCCATAATATCACGCAGTAAAATAGGCCGAAAGCAGAGGTCATAATATCACGCAGTAAAATAGGCCGAAAGCAGAGGCCATAATATCACGCAGTAAAATAGGCCGAAAGCAGAGGCCATAATATCACGCAGTAAAATAGGCCGAAAGCAGAGGCCATAATATCAGGACCAGTGCGAGACTGGAGAATTGAAAGTATAGAAAGTAGATGCGGGGGACCAGTGCGAGACTGGATTTAAAGATACTGAAAGCAGTAAATAAGGACCAGTACGAGACTGGAGGAAGTAAATAAATAAACAGGTTAGTAGTCCAATCACTCCATAACAGGAGGCATCAAAGTCGACTCCGTTCTTAGGAGAAAAGTTCTGTTCCATCTCCGTTCATAGGAGGAAATTCTGTTCCATCTCCGTTCATAGGAGGAAATTCTGTTCTTTCTCCGTTCATAGGAGTTTACTTATATTTTATGAGGTCCCTTATTTTAGTGTGTCTTAATTTCACATCTTTAATTTTCTTGAGGTTATTGAATTGACGGTGTCGCCTCGCGATTGCGACCTTAACTGCGCGTCGATGTTTTTATTTTTACAACTACCCAAACTTTTTAGAGGGTGCGATCTAGCCGCCCGAGCTTCCCGTAATTTTTGGAGACGTGCTGGAGGAGAGCGTAATTCATTATTAATTGATAACGTAGATTTTTAGCATCTAAAAATAGTAAACCCATTTTAAAAATTCCAAAATAATTACAGTAGGTGTAGGTCAGTGGTAGGAAGCTTCCCAAATTTTCTCATAATTTTCCCTCCCTTTTACGGCTCTCTGGAAATTCAAAAACCCCAAATATTACAGTATTTTAATTATTAAAAATACTAAGACATGACAGAAAAATCTGAAATTTTTACTGGGGATATTCCTCGCTGTTACGCACAACTTTTATGTTTTCCACTTTTCCATTAGAGCCATATTTAACCCTACAGAAAATCATATATCAAAATTTAGTTTATAATCATATAAAAATTATAAAATTTATAATTTTTTTTTTGTTAAAATCTCTTCCCCCCGCCTGTACCAAACCGCCCCCCTTACGGGCCTCCTCCGCCGCCGGCCGGCCGCCGGCCGGCCATGGCTCTGCCCCCGGCCGACTCCTAGGGGGCGGGCGCACCCCCCGGCGGTGGTCCGGTGGCCTGCCGTCGTCGGCCACCGCCGGAGCATTTCCTTCCCTTGCTTTGAACGGAGGAGGAGGTGAACGGCGGCGACGCTCCGGCCACCGGGGCTCGCATGCGAGACGTCAGGAGGCTTGGGAGGGAGGATAGGAGGAGGTCTCTCCTTGTTTGGGTTCCTCCGGGAGCCCTCCGGTGATGACACCATGGGAGGGTGGTGGAGGTGGCGGTGGAGCTTGGAGTGTCTTCTCCGGCTCCGGCGAAACCTCAAACCAGCATGGCTGGTTTCGTTTTTTTCAAGGGGGATCCTCCCGGAGGTGGTGTGTCCCCTCTAAGTAGGAGTTGGGGCTCCATTTATAGCCAACCGAGAGCCCCCCTCTCTCTCCCTTCTTCCTTCTACGCCAAGAAAACTCCATGGTTGGACCAACCATGGTTGGGGGAGCAGCTGGCAACCATTGAATGGTGGAGTGTACTTGCTTGGGTTATCCAATCAGAGATCATCTCTTGGATTGTGCTTGTTGGTGTGAGTGGGGAAATAGTGGGGAGGGTTTGGCCGGTTAAGATTAGTTTAGCCTTTAATCCTAACCTTCCATATGCCTAGGAGAGAGAGCATGCTGACTAACCAATCAGATATAAGTATGAGGATTATAGTTTTGGGTTTGGTGGGTGGAGTGGATTAGTGGGCTTAAGTGGGTTCTTCCAATTCATGAAAACTACTCTTTTGAGGAGGGTTGACCAAAGTCAACTACAAGTGGGTCCCCCGTGCATGTGAAAGTCAATGTGGGTCTGAGTCGTCGAGTGTCGGGTCGCCATTGATGTGGCAGGGTTGAAATCCAGCGTTTACGTATCTCGAAAATCTTATAATTTTACGAGCGTTTATTTTATTTACTTGACTAAACGACGTCGGAATCGAGCGAAACGAATTTTGTTACATTCGTATCGTCCATACGAGTCCAATGCAACTGACAGAATTCAATTCGGAGTACACTAGCTTAACCTTTGAAAATGGCGTTGTTGCGGCGCACGATATTACCCAAAATAGTCGTTTTCTCTAGACGACCTCGGATTGCAATGAAACGAGTTTTGTTGCGTTCGTATCGACCATACGAGTTTAACGCAACTGACGGAAGTCGATTCGGAGCACGTATGCTCCATATTCTAAGACTGCGTCGTCGTGACGCGCTACGATACACAAAATAGTTATTTTCACCAAATGACCTCTGATTGGAACGAAACGGATTCCGTTGCACTCGTATCGACCATACGAGTCTAACGCAACTGACAGAAGTCGATTCGGAGCACGTTTGCTTAATATTCTAAAATGGCGTTGTTGCGACGCTCGATATTACTCAAAATAGTCGTTTTCTCCAAACGACCTCGGATTGGAACGAAACGAATTCGGTTGCACTCGTATCGGTCATATGAGTCTAACGCAACTGACGGAATTCAATTCGGAGCACGTATGCTCTATGTTCTAAAACTGCGTCGTCGTGACGCGCTAGGGCACTCAAAACGGTCACTTTCACCAAATGACCTCGGATTGGAACGAAACGAATTCCGTTGCACTCGTATCGACCATACGAGTCCAACGCAACCGACGGAAGTCGATTCGGAGCATGTATGCTCTATGTTCTAAAACTGCGTCGTCGTGACGCGCTACGGTACTCAAAACGGTCACTTTTACCAAATGACCTCGGATTGGAACGAAACAAATTCTGTTGCACTCGTATCAATCGTACGAGTCTAACGCAACTGACGGAAGTCAATTCGGAGCACGTATGCTCCATAAACAACTTTGACGTTGTGGCGAAGCACGATGCTACCCAAAATAGTCATTTCTCTAAATGACCACCACTATGTGGTGAAGGCCGGGTCGTGGTTTTCCTTTGACCCGGCCTAAGCTCCTCCAAGGGTTCAACTGAACCGGCTAGACCCCTTTTCAAAGTCGGGATGTTACAATCCAATAAAACAAAGAAAATTTTCGTCCCTGAAAATACGAGTGGGTCATGGAGATTAAAACAGAGCCTACTATAGACCACTATATTTGTCGAACGACCCCAAAATTTAAGTGTTTATAGGTTTGGTTTTACCTAAATGAGCTATGTTGACGGCTCCCGCCGTGTACTGCAATAAGTAGCTTAAGCGAACTAGAGGGTAGCTTTACCCTAGCCATGTCCATTCTCCCGTAATTTTGATATATATATTGTTCGAGGGAATATTTCGTGCGCCAAATTGTTCGCTAACTGAATTATCAGCTTAGATAATTATATCGAATAAGTAATTCTAGCATAGTCGAATACCTCCAAAGTTTGCATATCTGAAACGCAAAATTTATGAGTTGTGTCCTAGAGGTACATAGTAAAAACCCATTAACATATAACCGACTCTCATACGAAGGTTATATGTTAGTGGAACAAAGAGCAAGAAATGTCAGTAAGCAGTGAAAATCCATGAACATATAACCAACTCCCATACGAAGGTTATATGTTAGTGGGATAGATAAACAGAAATGTACGTAAGCAGGGTAAATCCATGAGCATATAACCAACTCTCATACGAATGTTATATGTTGTTGGTACATGTACAAATTGCAAGTAAGCAGTGAAAAATCCATGAACATATAACCAACTCCCATACGAAGGTTATATGTTGATGGTACATGTTAAAAATTGCAAGTAAGTAGTGAAAAATCCATGAACATATAACCAACTCCCATATGAAGGTTATATGTTGATGGTACATGTAACTATGTATGTTATGATGCAAATGATGCGTATGCAGTCCATGCACGACAAGTACTCATGACTCATCACAATTCCCTGTGTTGATACAGTCTGACCGCTTTTCTTCCAGCAGGGTAGCGACCCCCGCGGGCCTCACCGATGTGGCCGTCGGTGACAGTGGCCGGTCCTGCCACTTCTGGGTGTGGACGTACCGCACTACCCAGGCCCTAATGTACAACCCAGTGTACTCCTGGATGTGAGCAACATCCGTCGATTACAAAATTCGGCTATCCAGCGGAGGGACCCTTCGGGGAAATAATTAATAACCTCCCATGGTTCACACTCTCCCTAGTGCCTCATGAGTTGTTAACCTTCCCATTCCTGTATGAACGGTCCTTGGGCATGACTGACCCGCCACGGTAATCACATATAATATTTTACCAGTTTGCTCTTATGTTGCCATATTTTGACCGCTTCTTTTTGCAGGGTAGCGAACCCCGCGGGCCTCACCGATGTGGCCGTCGGTGACAGTGGCCGGTCCTGCCACTTCTGGGTGTGGATGTACCGCACTACCCAGGCCCCAACGTACAACCCCGTGTACCCTCGAACGTAGGAGACATCCGGCAATAACTGAATTTGGCCAACCAGCGGAGGGACCCAGCGGGGCATATAAGATACAACCGAGCTCCCGGGGTGCACACCTCCCTGTCGCCTAGAGTCGTCAACCTTCCCGCACCGGTACGTACGGTCTACGGGCATGACCGACCCGCCACTTTTCCCAATGCAAGCAAGCAATAAAATAGGTAACCATCACCTTCGGGTCCTCAGTGGCTTAACCTTTTTAACGAGGCTTCCCGGCTGGCTGAGTATGCAAACATCGCAAGTCCCGCGAATGCTAACAATGTACTTTTAGGATGGTTTGTATACAAGCTTTTATAAATTTGCCACAAATTTACTTCAATCCAGCACGTCGCCTCAGTAATCATTTCCTGAAACATTAATGTTATTGAAAAGACTAACATTTTATCTTAGTTCTTTTATGATTGCACGACTTTATTTTTAACAGATCGTCAAATCGATCAAGTCAAAGCATACTTCATATTTGCAATCGTTAGAGCAATTCTCCATATACACGCAAAATTTCTTTTAAATAACTTACCTTAAATGAAATTTTGAAAACGAGAATTTTAATCCCAATAAAACAAAGAGGCTTAAACCTAGGATTAGAAATTAGTAATGAAATCCATATATTGTACACAAAATTCTATTTGATTAGTTTACTTTGAATGGAATTTTGAAAACGAGCATTTAATCCCAAAAAACAAAGAGGCTTAAACCTGGGATTAAAAATAATGAATCCTCATCTTGCACACAAAATTCCATTTGATTAGTTTACCTCGAATGGAATTTTGAAAACAATAATTTAATCCCAATAAAACAAAGAGGCTTAAACCCAAGGTTCAAAATTTGAAGTGGTCATTTGCAGGGTTTAATGAAAGTGTTTTATGGGAATAAGATAGATCATCGTTTGAGATCAAATGTGGTAAAGACATTTAAGCGTCGATATAAATTAAAAAAAAAAAAATTTATATGACTAACGCTTACTTTGCCAAATTTGAGTTGATAACTACATATATATGCAAAGTTTGCTATCAACTTTTACCTCATAAAAAAAATTGTATGACCAAAACTGAATTTGATAAGTTCGAGTGAAAATCTTTATATATATGCCAAGTTTGTTGTCAACTCTTACCTTTTAGGTCCACCGCCGCTTCCGCTGCAGTGGTTCGTACCGAACCACGCTACAGCGATTAGCGGAGCAAGAGGTGTTTCTGTGATCACGAGTAGGTCGACAAGATCGGTTGCGCTCTGATCCATTTGTAAGACCCCCCCTCCAGAATCGACGGCAGACCGGGGGATCTTATCACACACCACCCCTTTAGCACGACGCCAAAGCGATCCCGAAGGGTGGAGGCACTAACTTCTCCATCCCCCTTCCTTGAACACTCAGTTGTCACGCCTAGGGGTGGTGTTAAGCGAAAGTCACTACACACCAACAGAGTAGGGAAGCAGTATTCTAGCGGTAGACATCATCAAAGAGTGCATATTATAATACTTAGCGGAAGACGTCATCAAAGAGTGCACTTTATAGCACTTAGCGGAAGACGTAGTTTTATCACAGAAACCATAATTTCAAGACCTGTAAATAATCTACATATCTCTGCCGCATAAAATCCTAACCATCAAGGATTTATTGTCATTATATATATACCCTGGGATAGGGCACCACAAAAGGAGATGCGGCTTAACAAACTTATACCTGACGTAGCCTGCTTCGTGGCTTCATCCACACACAGATGTTGTCACTCATCCGCACCTGTCACTTGTGCCAAAGACAAGTTATTAGAACCACGAACAGAATCCAACCCCTACTAACAAACAAACATAATATAACATTTATAAGGGAGGGGACATCTGGACTCTTATTGGGCCGATGCAGTCTTCCCACGACCACCGCCTACGTACTCCGTATCATCCTGCATACGGTCTCAGACCCACGTAGTTCTATTAGTTTCGCACGGGTTGTCCTCCCAGACCGTCCGTCGTGCGGGTTGCCTTAGAGTAAAACTCATAGGCCATCCGACATTCTCCCAAGGCACATTTTATATTCCCGGAGGAATAATTCTCGAAGACACAATATATTCTCGTAGGAATATTTCTCGAAGGCAACATTTCATCCCCGTAGGAATTTCTTCTCGAAGGCAACATTTCATTTCCGTAGGAATACTTCCCTGAAGGCACAATATATTCCCGTAGGAATATTTTCTCATATGCTCAATATATTCCCGTAGGAATATTCCCCGAAGGCACAATATATTCCCGTAGGAATATTTTCTCAAAGGCTCAATATATTCCCGTAGGAATATTTTCTCAAAGGCTCAATATATTCCCGTAGGAATATTTATTACTGTCAATACAAGAATAGACTTCAAAACATTGATTCGACCGCGCTGCTGTACAAGCGGCGGCCAATTTGGCACTTATTTAGAGTTGACTCTAAAAGTATGTCACGTCTTCACGCCAACTCTAAATTTATAGGCAATACAGAAGGAAAAGCCAAAACATCGATCTGTCCGCTCTGCTCTACAAGCGGCGGCCAGTTCGACACTATTTAGAGTTGACTCTGAAAGTATGTCACGTCTTCACGTCAACTCTAAATTCATAGGCAATACAGAAGGAAAAGCCAAAACATCGATCTGTCCGCTCTGCTCTACAAGCGGCGGCCAGTTCAGCATTGTTTAGAGTTGACTCTGAAAGTATGCCACGTCTTCACGTCAACTCTAAATTTATAGGCAATACAGAAGGAAAAGCCAAAACATCGATCTATCCGCTCTGCTCTACAAGCGGCGGCCAGTTCGACACTATTTAGAGTTGACTCTGAAAGTATGCCACGTCTTCACGTCAACTCTAAATTCATAGGCAATACAGAAGGAAAAGCCAAAACATCGATCTGTCCGCTCTGCTCTACAAGCGGCGGCCAGTTCAACATTATTTAGAGTTGACTCTGAAAGTATGCCACGTCTTCACGTCAACTCTAAATTTATAGGCAATACAGAAGGAAAAGCCAAAACATCGATCTGTCCGCTCTGCTCTACAAGCGGCGACCAGTTCGGCACTATTTAGAGTTGACTCTGAAAGTATGCCACGCTTCACGTCAACTCTAAATTCATAGGCAATACAGAAGGAAAAGCCAAAACATCGATCTGTCCGCTCTGCTCTACAAGCGGCGGCCAGTTCAGCATTATTTAGAGTTGACTCTGAAAGTATGCTACGTCTTCACGTCAACTCTAAATTTATAGGCAATACAGAAGGAAAAGCCAAAACATCGATCTGTCCGCTCTGCTCTACAAGCGGCGGCCAGTTCAGCATTATTTAGAGTTGACTCTGAAAGTATGCCACGTCTTCACGTCAACTCTAAATTTATAGGCAATATAGAAGGAAAAGCCAAAACATCGATCTGTCCGCTCTGCTTTACAAGCGGCGGCCAGTTCGGCACTATTTAGAGTTGACTCTGAAGGTATGTCACGTCTTCACGTCAACTCTAAATTCATAGGCAATACAGAAGGAAAAGCCAAAATATCGATTTGTCCGCTCTGCTCTACAAGCGGCGGACAGTTCGACACTATTTAGGGTTGACGCTGAGGGAATGTCTTATCTTCACGTCAACTCTAAATTATGGGCAATAAGGAAGAAAATGCCATAATATCAAGTAGTAGAATAGGCCGAAAGCAGAGGTCATAATATCACGCAGTAAAATAGGCCGAAAGCAGAGGCCATAATATCACGCAGTAAAATAGGCCGAAAGCAGAGGCCATAATATCACGCAGTAAAATAGGCCGAAAGCAGAGGCCATAATATCACGCAGTAAAATAGGCCGAAAGCAGATGCCATAATATCAGGACCAGTGCGAGACTGGAGAATTGAAAGTATAGAAAGTAGATGCGGGGGACCAGTGCGAGACTGGATTTAAAGATACTGAAAGCAGTAAATAAGGACCAGTACGAGACTGGAGGAAGTAAATAAATAAACAGGTTAGTAGTCCAATCACTCCATAACAGGAGGCATCAAAGTCGACTCCGTTCTTAGGAGAAAAGTTCTGTTCCATCTCCGTTCATAGGAGGAAATTCTGTTCCATCTCCGTTCATAGGAGGAAATTCTGTTCTTTCTCCGTTCATAGGAGTTTACTTATATTTTATGAGGTCCCTTATTTTAGTGTGTCTTGATTTCACATCTTTAATTTTCTTGAGGTTATTGAATTGACGGTGTCGCCTCGCGATTGCGACCTTAACTGCGCGTCGATGTTTTTACTTTTACAACTACCCAAACTTTTTAGAGGGTGCGATCCAGCCGCCCGAGCTTCCCGTAATTTTTGGAGACGTGCTGGAGGAGAGCGTAATTCATTATTAATTGGTAACATAGATTTTTAGCATCTAAAAATAGTAAACCCATTTTAAAAATTCCAAAATAATTACAGTAGGTGTAGGTCAGTGGTAGGAACCTTCCCAAATTTTCTCATAATTTTCCCTCCCTTTTACGGCTCTTTGGAAATTCAAAAACCCCAAATATTACAGTATTTTAATTATTAAAAATACTAAGACATGACAGAAAAATCTGAAATTTTTACTGAGGATATTCCTCGCTGTTACGCACAACTTTTATGTTTTCCACTTTTCTATTAGAGCCATATTTAACCCTACAGAAAATCATATATCAAAATTTAGTTTATAATCATATAAAAATTATGAAATTTATAATTTTTTTTTTGTTAAAATCTCTTCCCCCCGCCTGTACCAAACCGCCCCCCTTACGGGCCTCCTCCGCCGCCGGCCGGCCGCCGGCCGGCCATGGCTCTGCCCCCGGCCGACTCCTAGGGGGCGGGCGCACCCCCCGGCGGTGGTCCGGTAGCCTGCCGTCGTCGGCCACCGCCGGAGCATTTCCTTCCCTTGCTTTGAACAGAGGAGGAGGTGAACGGCAGCGACGCTCCGGCCACCGGGGCTCGCATGTGAGACGTCAGGAGGCTTGGGAGGGAGGATAGGAGGAGGTCTCTCCTTGTTTGGGTTCCTCCGGGAGCCCTCCGGTGATGACACCATGGGAGGGTGGTGGAGGTGGCGGTGGAGCTTGGAGCGTCTTCTCCGGCTCCGGCGAAACCTCAAACCAGCATGGCTGGTTTCGTTTTTTTCAATGGGGATCCTCCCGGAGGTGGTGTGTCCCCTCTAAGTAGGAGTTGGGGCTCCATTTATAGCCAACCGAGAGCCCCCCTCTCTCTCCCTTCTTCCTTCTACGCCCAGAAAACTCCATGGTTGGACCAACCATGGTTGGGGGAGCAGCTGGCAACCATTGAATGGTGGAGTGTACTTGCTTGGGTTATCCAATCAGAGATCATCTCTTGGATTGTGCTTGTTGGTGTGAGTGGGGAAATAGTGGGGAGGGTTTGGCCGGTTAAGATTAGTTTAGCCTTTAATCCTAACCTTCCATATGCCTAGGAGAGAGAGCATGCTGACTAACCAATCAGATATAAGTATGAGGATTATAGTTTTGGGTTTGGTGGGTGGAGTGGATTAGTGGGCTTAAGTGGGTTCTTCCAATTCATGAAAACTACTCTTTTGAGGAGGGTTGACCAAAGTCAACTACAAGTGGGTCCCCCGTGCATGTGAAAGTCAATGTGGGTCTGAGTCGTCGAGTGTCGGGTCGCCATTGATGTGGCAGGGTTGAAATCCAGCGTTTACGTATCTCGAAAATCTTATAATTTTACGAGCGTTTATTTTATTTACTTGACTAAACGACGTCGGAATCGAGCGAAACGAATTTTGTTGCATTCGTATCGTCCATACGAGTCCAATGCAACTGACAGAATTCAATTCGGAGTACACTAGCTTAACCTTTGAAAATGGCGTTGTTGCGGCGCACGATATTACCCAAAATAGTCGTTTTCTCTAGACGACCTCGGATTGCAACGAAACGAGTTTTGTTGCGTTCGTATCGACCATACGAGTTTAACGCAACTGACGGAAGTCGATTCAGAGCACGTATGCTCCATATGCTAAGACTGCATCGTCGTGACGCGCTACGATACACAAAATAGTCATTTTCACCAAATGACCTCTGATTGGAACGAAACGGATTCCGTTGCACTCGTATCGACCATACGAGTCTAACGCAACTGACAGAAGTCGATTCGGAGCACGTTTGCTTAATATTCTAAAATGGCGTTGTTGCGACGCTCGATATTACTCAAAATAGCCGTTTTCTCCAAACGACCTCGGATTGGAACGAAACGAATTCGGTTGCACTCGTATCGGTCATATGAGTCTAACGCAACTGACGGAATTCAATTCGGAGCACGTATGCTCTATGTTCTAAAACTGCGTCGTCGTGACGCGCTACGGCACTCAAAACGGTCACTTTCACCAAATGACCTCGGATTGGAACGAAACGAATTCCGTTGCACTCGTATCGACCATACGAGTCCAACGCAACCGACAGAAGATGATTCAGAGCATGTATGCTCTATGTTCTAAAACTGCGTCGTCGTGACGTGCTACGGTACTCAAAACGGTCACTTTTACCAAATGACCTCGGATTGGAACGAAACAAATTCTGTTGCACTCGTATCAATCGTACGAGTCTAACGCAACTGACGGAAGTCAATTCGTAGCACGTATGCTCCATAAACAACTTTGACGTTGTGGCGAAGCACGATGCTACCCAAAATAGTCATTTCTCTAAATGACCACCACTATGTGGTGAAGGCCGGGTGGTGGTTTTCCTTTGACCCGGCCTAAGCTCCTCCAAGGGTTCAACTGAACCGGCTAGACCCCTTTTCAAAGTCGGGATGTTACACCTAGTTGCCACACCCACACGGTGAATTCTCCCTAGTCCTCGCAAGCCCTAGTCGCAAACCACGTGGCGAATTCTCCCTAAGCCACTCACGACCTAGTCGCCAACACAGGCGAATTTCTCTATCGATACAAAGGTTAAGAGTTACAAGAGAAAATAAAACTAAAGACAAAACTCCCTCTTAGGGTGAACTCAAAGATCTTGTCGAAGGCATGCTGAAAAAATGTTTGATGTTGATGCATACGACCTTCATGTAAAATAAGTGTGATTGATCCTTATTCGAGTTCCTTGCGTTATGAACGTTGATGGAGTTCTCTTGGCTGCAAAGAGGTGGCTCTAACGAATAAAAGAGTTGTGGATTCAATATCTCATCAAATCAGCAAAAAATGGAGGCGGACCACTCTTTAAATATACTCAGATCCTAGCGCCAGCGGTAGTGCTACCACCGGGCGGTAGCCTATTTAGGCAACAAGCTGGCACACGGATTGAGTCATTTTTGTTGAGAATTGTGAAGTGAGTTAGCGCAGGCACTAGCACTAGCGCCGACGCTAGCCCAACTTCCAGGTGGCGGCTCCAGAATCTATAAATAGGGGGGCAATCCCCCTACAGAGATCATCAGAGAAAGAGGTCTACTTGGCGGTCTCTATTGGCGGTCTAAGTCAGAGCGAACTTGGAGTAAGATTGGCAGGAGTGCTTGGGCGGTATAAATTGGCAGTCTCAAGTGGGAGTGAACTCAGAGTTAGTTTGGAGCGACCTAGAGCAAGGCGCGCGAGTTGTGTGAGTTTGTTGAGATAGTGCAGGAGGTAGCGAATAGTGCAGGCGCTAGCAGCTTGATGTGGTCTGGCGGTCTGCATTTGCGGGCTGATCAGGAGAGTATGCAAGCAGTGAGCTCGCGCGGCCTGAGATAGCGCATGCGCTAGTGCTAGAGCCGGGCGCTAGCGAGTTGTGGAGAAGCAGACTCTGTCTGCGACCAATTGTTATTCCTTACTTTCGGCTGTTATGAAGCAAGTTGTATGCGACTTGTATTCAACCCATTCTCTTGTAATTGTTGTAACTACTTGTCAAGCAATAATGAAGTGTTTTTTGTTCATTCTTGGTGTACTTGTCTCAGTGTTCCATAGATCTTGAAAACTTCACATGGTATCAGAGGGAGGTTGGAACAAGCATTGTATTACAAGTACTGAGCAACCAATATGGATGGCGGAGGGAGGTCTTGGCATTGAGTTGCATACTCAGACCAATTACAAGAAGTGGAAGTCTTGTATGGAGAGTTACCTACTTGGAGAGGACCTATGGGAGGTCGTTGGAGGAGATGAGCAAGAGGAATTTGTAGCTGCCGGAGATAATGGTCCAGCTGTGAGAGCTTGGAGGAAGACTAATGCAAAGGCGGAGTTCACTCTGAAGAGAGCAATTTCACCTGACTTGTTCGACCAAATCATAGGTTTCAAGCTAGCGTCTGGTATCTGGAAAGCCCTCGATGGGCTGTTCAACAAGAAGAATGTAGCGCGACTACAGTTTCTGGAGAATGAGTTGGCGCGGTCCACTCAAGGAGAGTTGTCGATATCCACCTTCTTTCTGAAGGTGAAGAAATTGTGTGCTGAGATCTCGGCTTTGGATCCTGATGAGCCAATTTCCGAGGCAAAGCTGAAGAGGCATATACTTCGTGATTTGCAGAAGAAGTATACTGCGTGAAAGTGCAAATGAGTATCAGTTGAAGGTGATTAATATAATCAAGCTAAACCTCTGATACCAATTGAAAGTGAGTTTAGTTCTTAAATTAAAAACTCTTTTTAAGTTATTTCAAAATAATGATATGTATAAATATGTGTAGTGCTGAGTGAGTAATAAAAACAAACACAACGAAGCACAGCAACACAGCACAGCAAAATATACACATCACAGACGACACAAAGAAAATATAGTAGTTCCCCAATAAACCTGGGTACATCTACTCTTCTACCACACTTGGTAGGAATCCACTACAGGTTTTTGATCAGGTGCCCTGCCACCAATGGAGTTTTGATCAGGTGCCCAAATCACCAAGTAGAGCTTTTGATCAGGTGCTCAAAACCAACAAGGATTTTTTGATCAGGTGTCTTGCCACCAAGGGGTAAACTTTTGAAGGTAGTTTTAACCATTTACAAGATGAGAAGGAGAAAAGATATATTGTTCTTCTCTTTGCTGAGAAGACTCTTGATGATCCTGATGGGTTGTTGAGATTGGATCTTTGAAGATGATGTTGAAGACCTCCCCCTGTCTGATTGAATTGATGATAGTTTGTGGAGGCTTCTTCTCTTGATTGTAATAACTCCTTTTCTTCTTATGCAGTTTGATCCTAAGCAAATGATATTGTTTGGTGTCTCAGGATGAAGATGATCTGGCAGAGGAGTTAGCAAAAAGAAGATAAATAATATATTAGATCTGCTTCTTCTTTTTGCTTCTCTGTTTTTCTCTTCCTGTATCTGTATATTCCTTTTTCTCTTGTATATATTCTCTCTTATTTCTTCTCTGATCTTCTCTCTGAATATATAATCTGGAGAGCTGTTCGACTGATTTGAATTCTTGCTGACAAGAGAGGAAAGAGATAATGTCTCTTTAATTTCCTCGAGCAGACAAATTTCCATCTTTGTCTTTTCTGCCAACGGCTATAATATTTAATGCTGCAACGGCTATATTGTTAATTTATAAATGCAGCAATATATATCAATATATAAATAAAAATGATTAAAATATTGCTGAGAATATCAGACGAGCTGAGAAAGGAGAAATATAATTTCTGATGATAATTTCGTCGAGCTCAGCTTCAAGTTCGTCGATCTGAACATTTAATTCATCGTTCTGAGCTTCTGCTGAATATTCGTCGAACGCAGACTTGAGATCGTCGAACGCAGCTTTTCGTCGACTGCTGAGATAGATGGATTTTGTCGACCGCTGAGAAGGGATCGTCGACCGCTGAGATAGCTGGATTTCGTCGACCGCTGAGACGGGCTGGATTTTGTCGACCGCTGAGACGGGCTGGATTTCATCGAGCGCAGAATGAATATCATTCGTCGACCGCAGAGCGCCGTTCGTCGAACCCAGAGAACATGTCTAATATATATATATATATATTATTTTCTCCTGTCTCCTGCCTTAATGGGATTTGATCTAAGTTATACAAGATGTGTTATGACCATAAAGATGGATCCTAACTCAAATCAAAACTAAGGTTCCAACAATCTCCCCCTATTTGAGTTGGGATCCTAAGCCAAATTAAGACTAGGTTCTAACAATCTCCCCCTATTTGGTTTAGGATACCTAAGCATAAAAAGTCTTGAATAACTTAAGGCTTAAGGGTCAAAGATTATGTCTGAGAATTTATTTGTTCTTTTTGAAAACATTTAATCATAAATTATATTGTTTTCTTCTTAAATTCTAAATTTCTTCTTTTAAAAATCAAGCAATTTCTGATTTCCTAGATTTTGATTTAAATAGGATTTTAATGATATGAATTGCTACAACTGTTATTGGATTCTAAGGAATTCTTAAAATCAGAAAAACATTGCATGATACCTTCTTTCTATAGAATCCCCTTAATCAGAAGAGACTCACACTCAGTGCTCTGATCATTTCTGATCTATGCAATCTGAGTAGAATGCTCAACATGATTTGGAGAAAATCTGTAAGAATGTGAAGTTATCTGACTTTATTTTTAAGATAGAAAAATTTAAATGAATCTTATAATTGTTGTTTAATTATAAAAGTTTTAAAATAGATAAAAACAAATGCCTTATAATTAGATATATTGGCTTTTTTATCTCATTAAAATATAAATTTGAAAAATTATTTTGATTTTGCTGAACATAAAATATTTCATTTTCTTTAGCCTTAATTGACTTATTTTTCAAAGAAATAATTTGTTCTTCTGAGTTTTTCAAATTTTCTTTAAGTTTATTATTTTCAGGAATTAAAATATTTATTTCTATTAACTCTTTTATAATTTCCTTCTCAGATTTTATTATATCTGTATATAGAATTTTAAAATCTCATTTGTAATTTTCAGAGGTAGAGTTGGGATTTGAAGTTACCTCATTTACCTTTTCTGCATCTGAGATGTGGTTTGAGCCATATATGGCTAACATGCAGAATCTTCTGGCCTTTTGTTCTTCTTCTTCACTTGGAGTAGATGATGGTTCTGCATCAAAAATACAGTCAGTGGAAGGAGGTTCAATTACCATCCTTGTGAGGGAGTTCCAGATGCCTCTTGCTGAAGTGCAGTCATCAACTCTTTGTAGATTGTCATTTGATATTGATTGAGCTAATATGTCCATAGCCTTGGCATCATCACTTTTCAGATTCCTTTGATCATCTGTTGATGTTTCTGAAGATGGAGGTCCTGGCAAAATAGAGTTATAAATTTCTTCATCTATTGCATTCATATATAATCTGATTCTAGCTTGCCATAAAGAAAATCTATCCAAATTACAGATTGGTGGTTTTGTGATTGAATATTCTTCTTGTGCCATGAGTTTTTTTTTTAAAATTAAGAACTAATTGATCTTTATGATTCAGGTGTTAGCCTGTATAAATTATCAACTACCCTCTGATACCAATTGAAAGTGCAATTGAGTATCAGTTGAAGGTGATTAATATAATCAACCTAAACCTCTGATACCAATTGAAAGTGAGTTTAGTTCCTAAATTAAAAACTATTTTTAAGTTATTTCAAAATAATGATATGTATAAATATGTGTAGTGTTGAGTGAGTAATAAAAACAAACACAAAGAAACACAACAACACAGCACAACAAAATATACACATCACAGACGACACAAAGAAAATATAGTAGTTCCCCAATAAACTTGGGTACATCTACTCTTCTACCACACTTGGTAGGAATCCACTACAGGTTTTGTGATCAGGTGCCCTGCCACCAATGGAGTTTTGATCAGGTGCCCAAATCACCAAGCAGAGCTTTTGATCAGGTGCTCAAGACCAACAAGGATTTTTTGATCAAGTGTCTTGCCACCAAGGGGTAAACTTTTGAAGGGAGTTTTAACCCTTTACAAGATGAGAAGGAGAAAAAATATATTGTTCTTCTCTTTGCTGAGAAGACTCTTGATGATCTTGATGGGTTGTTGAGATTGGATCTTTGAAGATGATGTTGAAGACCTCCCCCTGTCTGATTGAATTGATGACAGTTTGTGGAGGCTTCTTCTCTTGATTGTAATAACTCCTTTTCTTCTTATGCAGTTTGATCCTGAGCAAATGATAATGTTTGGTGTCTCAGGATGAAGATGATCTGTAAAGAGGAGTTAGCAAAAAGAAGATAAATAATATATTAGATCTGCTTCTTCTTTTTGCTTCTCTGTTTTTCTCTTCCTGTATCTGTATATTCCTTTTTCTCTTGTATATATTCTCTCTTATTTCTTCTCTGATCTTCTCTCTGAATATATAATCTGGAGAGCTGTTCGGCTGATTTGAATTCTTGCTGACAAGAGAGGAAAGAGATAATGTCTCTTTAATTTCCTCGAGCAGACAAATTTCCGTCTTTGTCTTTTCTGCCAACGGCTATAATATTTAATGTTGCAACGACTATATTGTTAATTTATAAAGGCAGCAATATATAGCAATATATAAATAGAAATGATTAAAATATTGCTGAGAATATTAGACGAGCTGAGAAAGGAGAAATATAATTTCTGATGATAAATTCGTCGAGCTCAACTTCAAGTTCATCGATCTTAACATTTAATTGGTCGTTCTGAGCTTCTGCAGAATATTCGTCGAAAGCAGACTTGAGATCGTCGAACGCAGCTTTTCGTCGACCGCTGAGATAATTGGATTTCGTCGACCGCTGAGACGGGATCGTCGACCGCTGAGACGGGCTAGATTTCGTCGACCGCTGAGACGGGCTGAAATTCGTCGACCGCTGAGACGGGCTGGATTTCGTTGAGCGCATAATGAATTTCATTCGTCGACCGCAGAGCGCCGTTCGTCGAACGCAGATAGCCGTTCGTCGAACCCAGAGAACATGTCTAATATATATATATATATATTATTTTCTCCTGTCTCCTGTCTTAATGGGATTTGATCTAAGTTATACAAGATGTGTTATGACCATAAAGATGGATCCTAACTCAAATCAAAACTAAGGTTCCAACACTGCGTTCATTACTTCTGTTCAAGGATGGGCTACTCAACCCTCCCTTCTAGAGCTGGAGAACCTGCTATCGTCACAGGAGAGCCTGGCGAAGCAGATGGCGGGAGTGTCTATCTCAGGGGGAGATAGCGAGGTGTTGTTCTCAGGCAAGAAGAAGACCTGGGACAAGAAGAAGAAGAACTCCGGAGATGGACCCTCAACAACCTCTCAAGGAGATAAGGGGAAGTTCCTCCCTGCTCGTGATGAGAGGGGAAGATCTCTTTGTTTTGCCTGTAAGAAGTACGGGCACATGGCAAAGGACTGCGGTCTAATCTGAAGGCGTGTCATGTTGCTGAGAAGGAAGGAGGCCACTGGAGAGGTGGAGCGAGAGGTGGAGGTCAGCATGGTGGTGAAGGCGGAGACAACTGCTTCCTGGCTGAGATGGCGGCCACGCTTGTCGATGCCTTAGCCTCTGTAAATTTTGAGAATGACTGGATAGTGGATTCCGGTTGCGGGCACCATCTCACTGGAGATGTGTCTAAGTTTGCCTCCTTGAAGGCATACAGAGGATCGGATGCTATCATCATTGCAGATGATACGATGCATCTTGTGGAGCAAGAAGGGATGGTATCCTTGAGAAGTGAAGAGAAGCCCGTGACACTGAAGAGCGTGTATCATGTGTCGGGCGTGAAGAAGAATCTCTTCTCGGTTGCAAATGCAGTGGATGCATGATATCACGTGTCGTTTGGACCGAAGGAGGTGAAGTTTCTAAAGAACCTGTCGTCTGTTGACGCTGACATCACACTCACCAGGAGAAGCGTGAAGGATTTGTATGTTCTGTCTGCAAATGCCTATGTGGACAAGCTGAAGATGAATGACAGCGCTGCGATCTGGCATGAGAGGCTAGGTCACGTGGGGATGGACAAGTTGAAGATGATTGCTGCTAAGGGCCTGGTGAGCGGCCTGCCTAATCTCTCTTCTTGCGGCGATGACCATGTTTGTGAGGGTTGTTAATATGGAAAGTCACATCGACTTTCGTTTGACAAGTCGGAGACAAGGTGTAAGGCACCCCTTCAGTGCGTACACGCTGATGTGATAGTTTCGTTCACCACCCTTACTTATGGAGGAAATAAGTATGTGTTGGTTCTGGTGAATGACTACACCCGCTACACGTGGGTCGACTTTCTGAAGGAGAAGTCTGAAGTGTTTGAGAAGTTCCGGGAGTGGAAGGAACTTGTGGAGGGGAGGCTGAACCTGAGGGTGAAGAAGCTGAGAAGTATTAATGGGGGGAGTTTATCTCTAACGAGTTTGCTTCTTTCTACAGGAAATTCGACATTCGGCGAGAGCTCTCTTACGCTCATACCCCTCAGCAAAATGGGGTCGCAGAGAGGAAGATCCGCCATCTGGTGGAAACTACCAGGAGTTGACTACATGCTAAGGGGATTCCCAAGGCCTTATGTGCGGAGGGAATGGCGTGTGCTACCCACTTGATCAATCGGCTACCTCTGAGTCCTAATAGGATGGTGTCTCCACACCAGCTCATGTTTGGGGAGAAACCAAATGTGGGTCACATGAGAGTGTTTGGTTCTACCTGCTTCGTGCACGTCCCAGATGCCCAGAGAACCAAAAGAACGGAAGTGTGTTTTCATCGGCTACGATGAGCGGAAGAAGGGGTGGAAGTGCATGGATCCGCAGACTCACAAGTTCGTCGTCTCGCACGACGTGGTGTTTGATGAACTGATCTCATATCATGGAGTCTCTTCTGTAGTGCTACCGGAGAGTGAAAATTCTAGCAGGTGTGAAGAGAGAGTCACCAAGGACTCTACTGTGGAGTTGGAGCTATCTCCCAGTGTCCCATCGCCATCTGGCTCAGGGGGATTTTTGAGTTCGAGAAGCAGGGTGAGCAGTGCTCTAAGAGATGAGGGGAGAAGAGTTATATAGGAGGAGTCTACCAGGGTGGTAGAGAGTGGCCAAGCCTTGAGAAGGTCGAAGCGGACCATCGTCCCACCTTCTCGTTATAAGGAGGGGAACTTCGTGAGTTTGGACTCTTGCTTTTTCGCAGGACCACTCGACGAGAGAGAACCTGCCTTTTTTGAAGATGTTGTTGGCACCAAGGAGTGGGACGTGGCCATGGATGAGGAGATGAAAGCTTTGGAGAAAAATGAGACATGGGGCCTTGTTCCCATGGTGGAGGGCATCAAACCTGCCACCTGCAAGTGGTTGTACAGGTTAAGAAGAAAGACGACAGAGGAGTTGAGCGGTACAAGGCTAGGCTTGTCGCTCGAGGTTTCTCACAAACATATGAGGAGGACTACGAGGAGACGTTTAGTCATGTGGCGAAGATGACGTCGGTGAGGACGGTCATTGCTCTGGCAACGTGGAGAGGGTGGAAGTTGTGTCAGCTTGATGTGAAGAACATGTTCCTATATGGAGAGATTGACAAGGACATATTCATGGTGCAACCACCTGGATACGTGTCCAAGTCACATCCACATCACGTGTGCAAACTGAAGAAGACCCTCTACGGGTTGAAACAAGTGCCGAGAGCCCGTATGGGAAGATTGCAGAGTACCTGCAGTTCTGTGGTTATGATGCCCCAAACTCATACTCTAGCATGTTCATGAAGAAGAGTGGAGATCTTCATGTTCTGGTACTGTTGTACGTCGATGACATGATCGTGACCGGGAACAACAGTGAAGAGGTCGCGACGCTGAGACAACAGTTATCTATTCGCTTTGAGATGAAGGATCTTGGTGAACTGCACCATTTCCTTGGACTTCATGTTGAGAAGAGAAGTGGCGGACTGTTCATTTTTCAGAGGGCTTACGCTGAGAAGATCGTCGAGAGATTCAGCATGAAGGAGGGGAAGAGCAGCTCTGTTCCATTGGAGGTTGGGCTGAAGCTTCGGAAGGGAGAAGGGAGGATTCTTTCTAATCCAAAGGTCTTCCGGGCACTGATGGGGAGTTTGATCTACCTGACTATCACGAGGCCGGACATCGCTTTTGTCGTCGGCCAAGTTAGTCGGTATATGCAGGAGCCGTAGAAGCCTCATTTGGAGGCAGCCAAAGGGATTCTAAAGTACGTGAAGGGAACCCTTGAGATGGGGTTGTCTTATGGAGAGAAGTCTGACTTCAAGCTGCATGGGTATACGGATGCAGATTATGGAGGTGACGCTGATGATCGCAAGTCGACCTCAGGCCATTTGTTTCTATGTGGAGCTGCTACTATCTCGTGGTGTAGTAAGAAGCAGGATTCTATCTACCTATCCACCACAGAGGCTGAGTACAAGGCGTCGTGCTTAGCAGCCTAGGAGTGTGTCTGACTGAGGAGCTTGGTGGAAGATGTGGATGGGAAGGTCATCGGACCTACTGTTCTTCGCGGTAACAACGAGAGCGCTTCGAAATTGGTAACCAATCCAGTGTGTCACGCAAGAACAAAGCATATAGAGATCGAGCATCACTTCATTAGAGAGAAGGTGTTGGGTGGCTTGATTGCGGTGGAGCATGTGTGGAGCGAAGACAACATAGCGAACATTTTCACGAAGCCCCTATCTGCGGGGCCATTCAGGAGGCTTCGCTCACTGCTCGGAGTAGTTGACGGAGCTCACTTCAAGGGGGAGTGCTGAGAATTGTGAAGTGAGCTAGCGCAGGCGCTAGCCCAACTTCTAGGTGGCGGCTCCAGAATCTATAAATAGGGGGGGCAATCCCCCTACAGAGATCATCAGAGAAAGAGGTCAACTTGGGCGGTCTCTATTGGCGGTCTAAGTCAGAGCGAACTAGGAGTAAGTTCGGCAGGAGAGCTTGGGAGGTATAAATTGGCGGTCTCAAGTGGGAGTAAACTCGGAGTGAGTTCGGAGCGACCTACAGCAAGGCGCGCGAGTTGTGTGAGTTCGCTGAGATAGCGCAGACGGTAGCGGATAGCGCAGGTGGTAGCAGATAGCGCAGGCGGTAGAGGATAGTGCAGGCGCTAGCGGCTTGTTGTGGTCTGGCGGTTTGCATCTGCGGGCTGATTAGGAGAGTGTGCAAGCAGCGAGCTCGTGCGGTCTGAGATAGCGCAGGCGCTAGTGCTAGCTCCGGGCGCTAGCGAGTTGTGGAGAAGCAGACTCTGTCTATGACCAATTGTTGTTCCTTACTTTCGGCTGTTGTGAATCAAGTTATATGCGACTTGTATTCAGCCCATTATCTTGTAATTGTTGTAACTACTTGTCAAGCAATAAAGATGAGTTTTTTGTTCATTCTTGGTGTACTTGTCTCAGTGTTCCATAGATCTTGAAAACTTCACAATTTTTGGCAACATTCTGGCACCAAATTTGGCATCCCCATCCTACCGCGCCGCGATAAGGATAGCGCTTTGCGTTAGCTTTATCTCTTTCCTAGCCGTCAGATCTCCTTCCTTTTCTGCTCCTTAATCAGCATCGTGATCGCGGGACTTCCATAAGTTACCGTCGGACTTTAGCCTTAACGCGTCGCGGTAAGAATTGTTATATTTAGTCCCGACGACATTTCCTTTTTTGACGAATGCTTCCAACTCAATGATATTTCTAAATCTGCAGAAGCTACCACCAACGGTAGCATTAGCGCGCCGCGCTAGCAGCAGAGTACTGAACTGATAAGAAATCGTCGTCTTTCCTTTTTGAACTTATAGAGGCTTGAAGGTAGAAGTTCCTGCACACTTGAACACATGGAAAGTATGATCAAAGACAATGAGATTTGTTATTCTCAAACCAAGAGATGTGGAAAGCATGTTCCAACACACATGATTTTGTTTCTTACACGCTTATCATATTTTTCCGCTGCACTAATTCCTTTAAGATCGATCATGACTTCCTCTATTTTACAACAAAGCTCTTAATCCTCTCTTGGTAGTCCTAACTTTCACCTCTTTACCTTTTTCTAGCCTTGTTTTGTTTCACTCCACCCACTTTTGCTAATAACAAAAGGGGGAGAATAAAATGATAAATCTTAATGATTAAGAAGTATGATTCACTAGATTAAAAGGGAGCATACATCTATTCTATGGGAGCATACACTAAGGGAGAGCACTTAAATCGGGAGAGCACATATCTCTAAATATAATACTTGTAAAAAAAATCTCTAAGTAGCATAGTGTCATATCTCTTATAAAATACATCATTTATCTTTTCAAATCTAATTTATCTTAATTGGATTTGTTATTATCAAAAGGGAGAGATTGTTGGAACAAGGTTTTCCACATCCCTTTGATTTGAGAATAACAAATCCTACTTGTATTTGATATAGTTTGTCATTGTGTTTTTAGTATACAAGATTGAACAAAGATGACACTAGGATGCTATATGTTGGTCTAGACTAGCTCAATTGCTGAAATGAAAGGATGTGGTCTAACGCCAGACATTAGAGCCAACACCGGCGTTGACCCTCGATCTCACCAGTATGAAAATCGTATGGAGGGAAGCTGACGTGATTGCAGGTGCATTTTGTGAATGATTTGACCTAACGCCAGCGTTAGCCTTAACGCCGGCATTAGGATTGCCTAAAATAAGATGTTTTCAAATATGCAATATCTCCTTCCTGGATTGTGTATTCGAGCCATCAAAACAATTCTAAACTGAGTCAACGCCTGACGTTAGCCCTAATGCCGACGTTAGCTTCCTCTCCTATAAATATGTGGCATCCATTCTATTCAACTTAAAAACTGAAGGAGCCATATTTCAACACTCTAAATTCTCTGTGAGCACCGTATTTCCAGACCACAAAGGATCTCCCATACAAATTCAAGAGAAGGAATCAAAGGAGGCTTGAATCAACGCTAACTCAATGTGAAGAGTGTACGCTTCGACTTCAACGATCTTCAGCGGTTCTTCGTCATCTCCTCCAGATTTCTTCATAGGGAGTTTCCAATTTGTCTTTCATATTTTTTTAATACTTTTATCTTTGTGATAGTTTCGTGAATTCGTCGCGGTTGTTGGCGACTAAGTCTGTGTGCGGCTTATGGGGAATTCGCCACAAGGCGACTAGGTCTATGACTTAGATCTAGGGGGTGCTCGAGGCCTTTTTTTGGTGATAGAAAGGCTAGAGTAGCTTGAAGACGTATCTTAGGATAGATCGGCTAAAGCCAACAGGTATTTAGGGAAAAGAGTCGGTATAGAAAACAAAACGAATTTTTCATATTCGCCTTGATTTTTAGTGTCATAGAAATCTAATTTTGTAATCAATTTTATAAATGATAATCAAGTCTTTATTTGTTCAATAAAATTGATTTGATTATCAATTTCTAGCACTTTACTTTTGATTCAATCTATTTCTAATAAAATATCAAAAGTTTTTCTCTAAATCTTAAATTTTTCAAAAACCCTTATTCACCCCCTTCTAAGGGCGCCTTAAGATCCAACACGAAGATCCTTTGAAGTTTGCTCGAAGATCTTCTTCGGCCTTTGTAGATTCCTTTGGAGCCTCGACGATCTCCTTCACTCCTCGAAGGTCCCCTCGAAGACAGCTCGAAGACCTCATCCAGCTCCGTCCATCGAGCCCAGAGCCCCGTTGTCGCATTCATCATTCCGGATTGCTTTTGAGCACGCTCAACACCACTCCACACCAAGCGATCTCCGCGGTCCAGAAGAATCATTGTAACGAGCGGTGACCTGTCACCCTCGAGAGATAACTTTTGTAACCCTACAATGAATAGTGGAACTTGGTCGGCACCGATCCGGCCTCGTGGGTTTCCCCATTTTTGAGGTTTTTTCCACGTCAAAAGCTTCTTTGTCAGCTATTGGTCTTCTCTTCTCTATGACTGTTTCCATGCTCGACTCACTCTCAAGTTGAGACAATTCAATTCGGTCGGTCCATAAGAGCGTCGAGCGGCCCTCAACAACATTGATTCCCTTCCGTAAAGTCACAATTTTTTCATACTTCAAAATTTAATGAGATGCATAGAATATTCTTACACATTTTCAGAGTAAACTCCTCTTTTCAAGTCACAGCAAAAAGATAATCACTTCGTACCATATCCAGCGCGGAATTAAGATATTTTCTCAGCCCCGTCACTAACTTAATATTAAAATTTCATGATTTAATTAATATTCTGACAAGTCATTAGAGTGAGTCACCGGCTTAAGATACTCAGGTGCACACATAATTTAAAAAATGATAATAATATTTTTAACATGAAAAATTTAGAAATAAAAAAACAAAGTATTCAACACATCACTGAAAAATTTAATGTGTATGTGTATCTATGCATGTATGTATATATAAATGTCCCAACTTTCATTAGTCGGATGTTTTTATATGATCAAATTCTTTGTGCATCTAGAAATTTTTTTATTATCAATTATGATTTTGCGAGGACTTAGTTCCATCAAATTACTATTTAAGTTTAGATAAAAAATGTGAGAAAACTAATTATAAAATTAATCAAGATTTCATACAATGTCACCAAAATTTATTGTTGATTGAGACAAATTTTCTAGAAAATGTTGAACTAATTTTTCTGAATCTAGTGATAATTATTTGATCTAATTAATGAATTCATGATAATTAGCTATAAAATGTCAATTTGGCGAGATTCGTAGTCCTATAAAATCTCCATGAAAAAATCCGATTGAAATGTTTATTTGTGTATTTTTTTGGTACAAATTTAGCATAGGTTTCAGATTTAAATTTGTTGAGCGGTTGAGATGAAATCAACTATAAAGGCTTATTCGCTCATATGGGCCAAAAAATATATTTTTTCTCCCAAAAATCGAATCAGGGCGCATGCCGGCGGATATGCCCATGAATAATTCCGCTCCTTATCTTCGCTATTATTTTAGATTATTGCAGCCTGGAAAAAGTGTCCAGCTCCTCCTTTGTCTCATCCCCTGTTTTCTTTCTAAAAACATTTCATCAACTACATACATGAAAAAGTAAGATAACATGTCCTGCTCCTTCTTATTTCATCCTCCATTCTTTTATAAAATATTTCATCATCAACCGTACATAAAAAAGCCGGAAAACAAGCTTCATCTACATTTTCAGCTCGGCATGTAAGATGAATAGTCTTTATGACTTGTTGTGCATCATCAATTTCACGTAAAGGAACTAATTATTAGTTATATGCCTCGAATTCAAACCCACTTGTTGTGTTTGCTACACGCTTTGCTTGATTCCGTAAAACTAACCATGGCAGCTATAAAGATCCCAGCTTTTCTGAAGTCAAGAACAAAATCTAATACTTGAGGGAGAGAGAAAAGCTACGGGACGAGGAAGATGGGGAGGGAGTCTGAGATCTCTGCTAAAGTGAAGCTCCTCTTAGCAGTTCTTCTTCTCCATTTGTGCTTCGCAGGATCTCAAATAGTGATGAGGGCAGCACTAAACTTCGGCGTCAGCAAAGTGGTGCTCCTTGTCTACAGGAATGTCATTGCGGTAGTTGTGCTGGTTCCCTTCGCCTATTTTCTAGAAAAGTGAGTCACTTTTTCCTGCTAGTTTTCTTCATAAAGAGTAAAATCTTCATGATTGTTTGCAAATAATTTTGTCTTTCAGAAAGGACAGGCCAACCCTTACCTTCTCCCTTCTGAATCAGCTATTCCTACTTTCATTTTGTGGGTAAGTGATTCATTTATGATAAGTTGTTTTGCTTCGGTGTATGACTTAAAAGAACAAGTGATTGAGATTTGAATCACAAAACAATATTTTTACTAAGAAATTAGGAAAAGTAATCAATCATTGTGTATTGGCTTGCCATTGAAATGCTATTTTATGGCATTTGTAAAGTATCATTCATATCAGAACAACAAGACCTGGATGATAATTGAACAGATTAGATTTTTATAGTAGGTGAGAATATGACATGAAATTTAATATTTTTCTGCAGACAACCATGTCAGGATGATTTTTTTGTTCCTCCAAGATGCTAAAGAAAGATTTTTTGGGGTGTCGCCTCATATTTATTCGCAGAGGATTTTGTGAGATTTAAAAAAATACAAAATCATCTAGTTGAAACATTTAAAAAGAGAATTGAAGCGAAAACGTATCTGAATCCATGAAAAGTGAAGGACGGGACTACTTCTTTCACCTCTCTATGGGGGGGGGGGAGTAAAGTGCGGGTTGCACTTTACGGTAAAGCGAGGGCATCCAACAGTCCACGTGGATGCCCACGCACATCTCAAAGCGGATACATCTCAAAGTGCTTTGAGATGTGTGTGGGCATCTACGCGGACCGTTGATGCCCGCAGTTTACGGTAAAGTGCATCACCCGCACTTTACCGACCCCTTACCCTCTATGACGATGGGATGTCAGAACCACAAATGAAGAATGAAAAGAACGCTTCATGACTCAGAGGATCATAATCTATTAATAACAAAACTCTCATGCGTGCTTTTGTATTTAAGCTCATCATATAAATACAAAGCTATTTTGGGTATCCACATGTAATATGAACTGTTCAAATAATATGAAACATAGTTAACTGGATTAATCAAATCACTTAAATTGGGCCAATATAAATGACAGTCCTTAACTCACATAATTATAGATTGCTATAATTAATGACAGTCCTTAACTCACTCATAGGGTGAACCACATAACTTATTGCATTATATGGGATTCTATGTTCGTATTCTTCATTTCTTACTGATGATCACCATGCTAGATTGCTATAATTAATTGATAATTTTTCAAACATTTGTATGAACTGAACATTTATTGAGATAAAATAATCTGCATTTATAAGGCTTTTGCTCAACTTTGGCATTATTTTACTACCTTTCAGAATTATACTTAACCAAGGGCTTTACGTGCTGGGCATGTACTACTTGTCTCCAACCTATGTATCAGCAATACAGAATTCATTGCCTGCGTTCACATTCGCAATGGCTGCAGCCTTAAGGTGACTCTTTTCGCAAGATATTTAGGCTCAGTTTGGGTCGGCTTTTGCAGAGGGAAGACGTCGCTTTCCGCCCTGGCAAAAAACGGTGCAAAAACAGCAGTAGTGATACCTTGCGGGTATCGACGGACGGCAGTGGGAGCGACAGCGGCGTGGAAGTTGTCGTCGGTGGTGTCGTCGGATGGCGGTGGGTCTTCCGAGCGGAAATCGGGAAGGGGGAGGCTAAGCGGTTGAGAGAGAGAGAGGGAGGAAGAGAGTTAGAGGGAGAGAGGAAGAAGGGGAGCAGCCCCAAATAACATTAGTGATCCAAAGATACATGCCAACCCTAAGGTGATCCCTTATATAGGGGGAACCCACCTCAAACCCAAAGTGACAATTAAACATTACAACACCTCATAAAATAAAACAAGACAGCAAGTAAAAAGACCAGATCGGTTCCTAGAGTGCCTCCGCCGAACCGCTCGGTTCGGTATTGGGCCGGTGCGGATCGTTCCGCCCTTTGTTCTCGCGCCGTCTCGCGTCCTCCTCGAGTACACGTGCCATTCTGGTTCCTCTGCCTGGGCGTCGGTAACAATACCCCCGTCTGGAAAATTAGTCTTGTCCTCAAGGCAATAGTCTGGAAACTGACGACGGAAGTCGTCCCGCAGTAGCCATGTCGCTGTGGTGAGAGGACGGTCACGCCATGCGACGCGAATCTCTTCCGGCAGAGCATCTCCCGGGTTATGGTGGCGCCGATCCACGATGGAAGCCGGGTACAAGGGTGGAGAGTCGGAGTGCTCAATATCGGCCGGAATGTGATCGGTGACTGGGTGGTCGCCGATAACACGGCGAAGCTGGGAAACATGAAACACCGGGTGGATGCGGCTATGGTCTGGAAGGCGCAGACGGTACGCGACGGCTCCAATGCGGCTGAGGATCTCGAAGGGCCCGTAGAAGCGAGGGGCCAACTTGGGGCAGGTGCGGCGGGCCACTGTCAGCTGGCGGTATGGGTGAAGTTTAATGAAAACATACTCGCCCACCTGAAAGGAGAGATCGCGTCGCTTCCGGTTAGCGAATGAGAGCATTTTCGCCTGGTGCGCGGCGCAGATGGTGTTTCAAGCTATCCAGAATCACGTCCCAGTCATAGAGATGATCGGCCAAGCTGGCCACGGGGCATTCGCCCGGAAGGTGTCGGAGAATCGACGGATGGGGTCGGCCATAGACCGTCTCGAATGGCGAGGTGTTGGCGGAGTGATGGTAGGCGGTGTTGTACGAGTACTCCGCCCAACATAGACACTTTGCCCACGACCCGGGTCGCTCACCGATGAAGCACCGTAAGTATGTCTCCAAACAACGGTTCAGCACTTCGGACTGCCCATCTGACTGGGGGTGATATGCGGTACTCATCCGGAGTCGAGTGCCTTGAAGACGAAACAGCGAGGTCCAAAAACTGCTGAGGAAGAGAGGATCTCTATCACTCACTATGGAACGAGGAAACCCATGAAGGCGTACTATCTCGGAAATGAAACAGTCGGCCACTGTCGCTGCTGTATAAGGATGCCGGAGTGGGACGAAGTGGGCGTACTTCGTCAGGCGGTCGACCACCACCAATATGCAATCAAACCCGTTTGAACGCGGTAGACGGGTGATGAAATCCATCGCTATGTCTTCCCAGACACGCTCGGGAATCGGTAGGGGCTGCAGGAGGCCGCTTGGGAACGTCTCGTACTTCGCCTTCTGACAAGGAAAACAGGCCGCCACGTAGGCCTTCACTTGACGGAGCATGTGGTGCCAATATAAGGAAGCTGTTATCCGCCGGTACGTCCGAAAAGCCCCAGCATGGCCCCCCGAGGGGGTAGAATGAAACTCGACGAGAAGGAGCGGAATGCGGGAAGATGAGGCGGACAGTACAAGGCGGCCCCGATAAAACAGTCGGCCCCCGAGGAGAGTATAGGGCGGCCGGGCCGCTGGGTCGGCGAGTAGGGCCGAACGGATCGCTATCAAGTGGGGGTCGGTATCCGCCTCCTGCTGAAGAATGGTCGCGTCCTCCCAAACAGGCCGCGAGATGGCGGCTAACTCCGGAGCGTGAGGGTGGCGGGAGAGCGCGTCGGCCGCTCTGTTGGTCTTGCCAGACCAGCA
The DNA here is from genome assembly GCA_033032865.1 of Dactylorhiza incarnata. Taxonomy (NCBI): domain Eukaryota; kingdom Viridiplantae; phylum Streptophyta; class Magnoliopsida; order Asparagales; family Orchidaceae; genus Dactylorhiza; species Dactylorhiza incarnata. The sequence continues at coordinate 524,762 of JAWHQI010000189.1, read as the reverse complement.
CTCGATGACGAAGTCATAGCCGAGAAGTTTTGCTACCCAAAGCTGCTGCGTCGGCGTAGCAATTTCTGCTGAAGCAAGTACCGGAGACTGCGATGATCGGTGCGAACGATGAAGGGCCGGCCGAGCAAGTACGGCCGCCAATGTTGCACTGCCAAAACCAAGGCCATAAGCTCATTCTCATAAGCTGATTTGCTGCGCACCACCGCCGAGAAGGCGCGGCTAAAGTAAGCCACCGGCCGACCGGCCTGCATCAAAACGGCGCCGACGCCAGAGCCGGAGGCGTCGCATTCCACTATGAACTGCTGTCGGAAGTCCGGCATGGCTAAGACCGGCCCTTAGATCAGGGCTGACTGTAATGCGGCGAAGGCCGCCATGGCGGCCGGAGGCCACGAGAACGGCCCGTCGTCGGTGGACTTGAGCAGCTGGGTGAGAGGGCGGGCCAACCCGCCGTAATCCCGAATGAAGCGTCGGTAATACCCGGTCAGTCCAAGGAAAGCCCGAACGTCACGGATGGAAGTTGGGGTCGGCCACCGAGTCACTGCGTCGATCTTGTCCGCGTCTATGGCCACGCCAAGAGCGGAGATGGTATGCCCCAAATAGCTGACCGTCGTGGCGCCGAAAGTACACTTCTTCTGGTTGACGGTAAGGTGGTGGCGGCGAAGAGTGGTAAATGTCTCCCGCACATGGCGGAGATGGTCCTGCCAAGAAGTACTAAACACAAGAATGTCATCAAAGAAAACGAGCACGTGCTTCTGAAGGACCGGGCGGAAGATGTCGTTCATGGTGGCTTGGAAGGTGGCCGGGGCGTTGGTGAGCCCAAACGGCATCACGAGGAACTCAAAGTGGCCATCATGTGTCCTGAAGGCCGTCTTCGGCACGTCGTCCGGTCGGACCCAGATTTGGTGATAGCCGGCGCGGAGGTCGAGTTTGGTGAAGAAGGCGGCGCCATGAAGCTCGTCCAACAACTCCTTAATGACGGGAATGGGGTATTTGTCCGGTATCGTAGCCTTGTTGAGTTCCCGGTAGTCCACACAGAAACGCCAACTACCGTCCTTTTTGCGGACCAGAAGCACCGGACTGGAGAAGGGGCTAGCACTGGGCCGGATCAGGCCTCCCAACAGCATCTCCCGCACGAGTCGCTCAATCTCGTCCTTCTGCGCATGCCCGTAGCGGTAGGGGCGGACGGACACAGCCGCTGCTCCCGGATGGAGGACAATGGCGTGGTCGGTCGGCCACGGGGGTGGAAGGCCGGGCGGGGTAGCAAAAAGGTCGGGAAAATCTGCAGAACGCCGTCCATGTCTGCGGAGAGCCGGTCGTCCGGCGGGGGAGCCCCCTGTACAGTCCATAACCAGGCGGAGAAATCGATGTTGGTGACGCGTGTCATGTCCCGGAAGGAGACCGGCGAGCGAAGGAGAGCCGAATCCCCCACCAATCAGCAAGGGTGTCCCTTGTGCAGGAACGACATGGTCATGGAGGCCCAGTTGACACGAACGTCGCCTAACGTCTGCAACCAGGCGACACCCAAAATGGCGTCGAGACCGCCCAGCTCGAATAAGTAGAAGTCGGTCGTGATCGTGCACGGGCCCAGGGAGAGAGTAATCCCCGCACACTGTCCCAATGTGGGTCGGCGGCGACCATCCCCATGGCAGACGGAGAAGTCGGGTGAAGGATCGCACGGCAAGCCAAGGTCCCGCGCCAGATGGGCCGACATGAAGTTGTGGCTCGCGCCACTGTCAATCATCACCACTACGGACCGGTCCTGGAGTGTGTCGGCCAACTTCATTGTGCGTGGGCCCGTAAGGCCGCCCACCGAATAAAAGGGTAACTCCAAAACATTGAGTGGTGCCGGCTCCGCATCCCCTAGCGGAGAATTGGGTGGGACTTCCAGCAGAGATGGATCGTCGGGCGCGTCGTCGCCGTCGCTATCCACAAAAATGGCATGAAATTCCTTCACCGCGCATACGTGGTGTGGCGAGTACGGTTGGCGGCAACAGAAGCATAAGCCGCGGCGGCGGAGTTCGTTGTAGTCGACGCGTGGCGGAGCATCCGTGCGGGGCGGCCGGCCGTTTCCCGTAGGGGCCACCCGAGGGCCTGTGGCAGGCGGCGGGAATGGCCGATGGGTGGGAGCGGGGGTCGGCCCCCGGCCCAAATCCGCCTCAACGGCCCGCGCAAGTTCGAGAGCTTCGCAGACCGTGTGGGGATGGTGCGTGCGGAGGCGAGAACGGATGTTCGGGCGAAGACCTTTGAGAAAGAAGCCCAAATAATGGTCGGGAGGAAGGCCCGGCACTTGCGTGACGAGCGCGACGAAGTCATCGATGTATGCGTCCACGGTCGTCGATTGGCGGGCTGAGCAGAGCCGCTCGATGGCAGAGCCGGTGTAGCTGGAATCGTAGCGACTAATCATTTCCTGCTTGAACTCGTGCCACGGGATTAGAGGTTGGATCTGACGGAGCCATCAAGCCCAATGGAGGGCCGAGCCGTCCTTGCCGACCATGGCGGTGCCGACGCGATCCGCCAGGGGAGTACTGTTGAGGTCGAAATATTGTTCCGCCCGGGCAATCCACCCCATCGGGTCCGTCCCGGAGAAGGAGGGCACGTCTTGCGCGAGTAGTGGTCGAACTGCTATGGGCGGCGGCAGCGCTGGGGTGGGCTGGCACGGGGCTGGCGCGTGGAAGAGGGGCGCGAGCGGGGAGGGCGGCATCCCGAGCACCGAAGTGGTGTCCGGCAGAGACGTGGCCGTGAGTGGTTGCGGCGGCGTGCTCGGCGAGGGGAGCAGCATGTCGAGGCGAGTGAGGAGCGCGTCAAAGGACGACTGCAGGGTCGCGATTTGACCGGCCTGGAGGGCGAGCTGTCTGCTGTGCTGCGCGATGGTGTCGGCGACCGGAACTGCGTCGTCGGCGGAGTCGTTCGGATGCAGGCGGGTGTTCGGCACCATTGCGGATTTCCGGCGGCTTGACCTAAGCGGGCGGAGGGACAGGTCGGACCAAATGATACCTTGCGGGTATCGACGGACGGCAGCGGGAGCGACAACGGCGTGGAAGTTGTCGTCGGTGGTGTCGTCGGACGGAGGTGGGTCTTCCGAGCGGAAATCGGGAAGGGGGAGGCTAGGCGGTAGAGAGAGAGAGAGAGGGAGGAAGAGAGTTAGAGGGAGAGAGGAAGAAGAAAGGGAGCAGCCCCAAATAACATTAGTGATCCAAAGATACATGCCAACCCTAAGGTGATCCCTTATATAGGGGGAACCCACCTCAAACCCAAAGTGACAATTAAACATTACAACACCTCATAAAATAAAACAAGACAACAAGTAAAAAGACCGGATCGGTTCCTAGAGTGCCTCCGCCGAACCGCCCGGTTCGGTGCTTGGGCCGGTGCGGATCGTTCCGCCCTTTGTTCCCCGCGCCGTCTCGCGTCCTCCTCGAGTACACGTGTCATTCTGGTTCCTCTGCCTGGGCGTCGGTAACAGGTAGCTACCGCTGTTTTAGGCTCCGTTTGGGAGAGCCGTGCCCATGGCTCCGATAGGTAATTGAGCTCCGGTGAGAATGAAAACCACAGCCTGTCAAAATGAAATTTTCAGTCTTTTCCACTGCACAAGAGCTCCGAAATGGAAGTTTACCAAACACATCAAGTTCTACAGTTCCATTTTTTCCCCTCTGAAATGAGTTAAAATGCATAAACCAATAAAGTCTCAATCTGTGCTCCACCGCTCCCCTACAGCGGCACCAAATGGGCACTAAACTCCTTTTATGCAATTTTGCTAACTTGACAGTGTTCCACAGAGTTGAGCAAGTGAAGATCAATGAAAAGTATGGAATTGCAAAGGTACTTGGAACTTTTATTTGCATTGGTGGGGCAACCATTATAACATTATACAAAGGCCTTCCTCTATTTCAAACCCAGCCACACCACAATGCACTGGGAGCTATCTCTTCCTCAGGCCATATACTAAACTGGACTTTGGGATGTGTGTACATTGTAGGGAACTGCCTTGCTTGGTCTGGCTGGTTGGTTTTGCAGGTGATGGGTACTTTCATTCAAAAACTCTCAAATATATAAGGGACCCATGTTGGACGATAAAACAGGAGACAACCTTTGATACTCCATATCATCGAGCGCTCGTTGGGATCGGGGAATCCTCAAGTGTCGATGTGTGATGCTCGACGATCGTCGGATGCACGGGAGGTCGACGATTTTTTGTTAGCTCAACAATGGGAATGGATTTGGTTGTCTCGCACCGAATTTGGGAGTAAAGATCATGAATTATGTATAATGGCTCGATTCCTTTTCTAGTGAGGTTGTACCTTTTGGGACAAGCATGAAGGTTTAGTATGGGATAAACCCAAAAGCGGACAATACCTCACCAGATTCGGATTCGGGTTGTTGCAAAACTCGCATTTCAACTTGAAACATGTCTATGGGTGAGGACCAACTATATGGTAGACATACACCAACATATACTTAATCTATTCAATGTGGATACATGACTAAACTATCCCTCTCTTGAGTGAGCATAGTTCAGTATGGCATTGGATATGCGAAATGTATGTTAGTACAAAATTACCATGTGGTTAGCTCCCACTCACGAGCTTTTGGGTCGAATATGCGTTATATTTTGCCCAACTTCTATCCCCTGCGATTTTCTCTGCAGCATGTACACTTTCTTTCATATGTACAGAAGTTTTCAATCATCTCTTTACAGGTGCCGATGCTGAAGCAGTACCCAGCCAGGCTCTCATTTACAACACTCGTTTGTTTCTTTGGACTTGTTCAGTTCCTTTGCATAGCAGCATTTGTTGAAACTGACATTGAGAGGTGGAAGATCCATTCAAAAGGGGAGCTATTCACGATCCTCTATATTGTAACTCTCCACATTATGCATGCCGTTAAAATCCATATATTTTTATTTAACATTTTAAAATAAACTATTTATTCATACGCCAACCACCTAAATAGATATCTAAAAATTATCCAACCTAATTTGTTTGGGGTATTTAGGCACTCCCATTGCTCCCTCGTTGAAACTTCTTGGGGGGGGGGGGGGGGGGGGGGGGGGTGTTAGGGATAGATAAAAACAGAGAACTCGCAGGAAGACAAATGAGACTTGGGCTGCTCTAAGCACTACTTTCCTCTTGCTATTCCATTGAAATATATAGAACTTTTACAGGGAGCCAAACTAGGCACGTAAGCTAAATAAAGAAATACAAAACACAATTAAACGCTGCCTTTACAACAGCCAGCTCATCACACCTAATGTTTTCTAAACATAGCATAGACAAAATAGGAAACTAATAAAAACTGATAAACGGCAAAAGGTTTATTCCAACATTCTCCTCCTAAACTTTGCCGTGCTTGCTGTCAATATTGATGAGGCCGATTTTTGACCTTAGTTCATGAAACTTGGTCTTACCGAGCGACTTTGTGAGGATGTCTCCTAGTTGGTCTTCGCTTCTGATGAATTTCACATTGATCAGACCCTCTTCTGCAGACTTCCGGACGAAATGGTACTTTACTCGAATATGCTTGCTCTGTCCGTGGAGTACAGGATTCTTGATTAAAGAAATGGCAGACTGGTTGTCCACCCGCAGCATCGGTGCCTTCGGTGTTGTTTCCTGCATTTCTGCCAACACCCGACTGAGCCATAAAGCTTGACTAGCGGCATTTGCGGCCGCTATGTACTCCGCCTCGCAGCTTGATTGAGCCACCACCTTTTGCTTCATGGATTGCCAAGTGATTGGGCTGCTGTTAAGAAAAAAAAAACACCCCCGTCGTACTTTTGCTTGTATCGATGTCTCCGGCAAAATCACTATCACTGAAACCAGTCAACTTGGCTTCGCCCTCCTCCTTCCTGCCAAACCAGAGCCCCCAATTTTGAGTCCCTGCTACATAGCGCAGGATATGTTTTACCGCGGCGAGGTGGTCCTCCCGCGGATCCTCCAGGAAACGGCTAACGTATCCAACCGCAAATGCTAGATCTGGGCGAGTATTAACCAGATACCCGAGGCTCCCCACAATGCTCCTGTACTCCGTTGCGTCGACCTCGGCTGCGTACTAAGCTTGCTCAGCTTCAGGCGGACCTCCATCGGCGCTTGGCAAGGATTGCACTTGATCATGTTGCTTCTTTCCAAGATCTTGCCGGCATAGGCACCTTGACTCAGAGAGATTCCCCCGGCTCCTTGCTGTACCTTAATGCCGAGGTAATAGTGAAGCAGGCCGAGGTCGCTCATCTTGAAAACTGCCGCCATCTCCCTTTTGAATGCCTTGATATTGCTGGGGCTTGAACCGGTGATCACAAGGTCATCGACATAGACCCCGACCACTAGCTGAGCGTTGCCACTTCGCCTGACGTAAATGGCGTGTTCCGAGGAACTCCTCCTAAAACCGAGCGACAACAGCGTGTCGTCTAGCTTTGCATTCCAGGCGCGCGGAGCTTGATGCAGGCCGTATAACGCCTTTCGTAGTTTGAGCACTTTGTGCTCCTTGCCGGTGATGACAAAACCCACTGGTTGCTCGACGTAGACCTCCTCCTGTAGATCGCCGTTTAGGAACGCCGTTTTGACGTCCATGTGGTGCACCTCCCACCCTTCATGTGCTGCGAGCGCAATGAGCAGGCGCACCGAGTCGAGTCGGGCTACCGGCGCAAATACTTCGTCATAATCGATGCCGTGTCGCTGTGCGTAGCCCTTCACCACGAGGCGTGCCTTGTGTTTGGACACCGCCCCGTGCTCATCCCTTTTTACTTTGAACACCCATTTCACGCCTATTGCTTTGCGACCGGGTGGGAGGTCAGTGAGGCTCCAAGTGCCATTCTCTTCGATTGACTCCATCTCTTCTATCATTGCCTTCCTCCAGCTAGGGATGTTCTCAGCCTCGACGAATGAGGCAGGCTCGTCGGCGCTTACTGCGTACAGCTCTTCGACTCCCAGTGCTCGTGTAGCGAAACCAGGCGGCGAGGCCGGCCCGATGATGTCGCTGATGCCGCGGTAACGGGGAGGTATATCATTGTCGTGGTTGGCGTCGAGGTTGTCGTCGCTTATGCCGTCCGGTGAGCCGGGCTCCAGTTCTCCACCGACCGCGCCGGGGAGTGGCAACTGATCTCCCTGTGCTCCACCTTCAGCATTATCAGTTGGGTATACTGCCTTCCCCATGGTCGTGTACTCCATCGTGAAAACATTTTCTCCACCACTTGGCTCGATGTCCTTGTCGTCGGCGCCCCAGTCCCACTGAGCTTCTTCTTCAAACACCACATCGCGTGTCACATGGACGCGCTTTGTAGTAGGATCGTACGTGCGGTAAGCCTTGGAGCCGCGTTCATAGCCGATGAAGATCATTTTGTGGCCGCGGTCGTCCAGCTTCTTCAGGTTTGGCGTTGTGTTCCGGACATATGTGATGCAGCCGAATGTCCTGAGGTGGTGTACCGCCGGTTTCTTCCCATGCCATGCCTCGAATGGTGTCATCCCGGCCACGCTCTTCGTTGGGCACCGATTCAGAAGGTACACGGCGGTGCTCACTGCCTCACCCCAGAACCACCCGGGCAGGCCTTTTGCCTTCAGCATACTCCTCGCAGTTGCCACCACGGTGCCGTTTCTGCGCTCGACGACGCCGTTCTGCTGCGGGCTGTATGGCGCAGTGTGTTGACGATACACGCCCTTAACCGCGCAGTATTCTGCGAACTCGGCCGAGGTGAATTCGCCACCGCGATCAGTCCGGAGCGCCTTCAGCTTGACGCCGGACTCGCCTTCTGCCCGCGCCTGGATCTCCTGGATGGCGGCCGCGGCATGATCTTTTGAAGGGATCGTGGCTATCCACATGTACCGGCTGAGGTCGTCCACAAGCAATAGAAAATATTTGTTTCCTCTGGGTGTCGCCGGCGTAATGGGGCCGCACAGGTCACCGTGCACCAATTCCAAACGCTGCCGAGCCCGGTACTCTGTTTGTGCTGGGAAAGGAGTGCGCCTCTGCTTTCCAGCTTGGCATGCCTCGCATATTTGATCGACCTGCCCGAGCTCCGGCAGGCCACGCACCAGCCCCTCCCGGGCCAGCTTCCGTAGCGCCGCTATGTTGATGTGGCCGAAACGTTCATGCCAACGCCACGCCACCCCGTCCTCCCGCCCGCGCACTGCCAGGCATGACGGTGGCGCCATTTTGATGCGTAGAAGGTATAGACGATTTGCCGTCCGAGTCACTTTTGCTAGCAGCTGTCCTCCAGGCTTGCGGATTCTCATTACCCCGGCGTCGAGGTCCACTTTGTAGCCGCCTTCATCGAGCTGGCAGATGCTGATGATGTTTGTCGTCAGCCGGGGAATGAAATACATCCCAGAGAATGAGCGTAGCTCACCATTCTTGCATATGAACGCGACGGTGCCCCGACCCTCGATCCATGCCACCGATTCGTCCCCGAACCGAACGGTGCCTAGCACCTCCGTGTTCAGCCTCGCGAAGGCGTCCCTGGATCCTGACATGTGGTTCGTGGCACCGGTGTCCAGGACCCAGGTTTCCGCCTCCCGCTCCTTTGCCTCGCCGAGATGGGCGAACACCTTCTGCTCCCGGAGCTCGATCTGGGTGGCAGCTCCCATTGACTCTGGCCCAGATCCGCCATTTATGTGCTCCCGGTCTGCCTCCTGTAGCACAGGATCAACTTTTGGCGGCGGTGAGGTGTCGAAAGTTGGGGATCACTTAACTAATAGGAGAGAGGCTTCCTCTTCATCGTGTGCTACGTGGGCCTGCTCTTGCTTGGGTTTTGACCAACAATCACGAACCCAATGGCCCATCTTCCCGCATCGTCTGCATTCGTCGCCGGTGGGCTGATTTGAATTAGGTGGTCCGTCCCAAGCACCGCGTCCACGGCCACCCCGCCCCCGGTAGCGCCCACGTCTTCCTCCTCCCTTGTTCGTGCTGCCGCCACCTCTAGTATTGTCGCCGGAGTGGTTCTCCGACTCGTGCTTCTTTCGTCGTGCGTCCCATTCTTCCTCCGTTAGATATAGCTTCCCTTCGTGCTGTAGTGATGTCGGTGCTTCCTCGAATGTCTCCTCCGCCTCCCGGAGCCGCCCCACCAACTCGGCGACCGTCATGGTTGACACATCCAATAGTGTCTTGATTGCAATCGAGATCTGCTTGAAGCTGGGCGGCAGGCTTCGGAGAATTTTGGCGACGATCTCGACTTCCGGCAGGTTCTCTCCGAGTGTGGAGAGGTGTGCCGCCATGTTGGTTAGGCGCAGTACATAGTCCTCGACGGTCTCGCCGTCGTTGAAACTGGCGAGGTCGAACTTCCGGCGCAGCTGCTGCGCCGTCGACTTCTTCACGCGGTCATCTCCAACCCTCATGGTTGCGATTGCGGCCCAAGCTTCCTTGGCCGTTTCCATCTTGACGATTGTCGACACCATCTCCGGTGGTACCGCGCTGCACAATGCATCGAGCGCCATCATTTCCTCTTGCGGATCGGCGCCGGCTCCGTCAATGACATGCCAGAGAGCCCGCACTCTTAACTTCACCTTCATCAGGAGCGCCCAGTCGGAGTAATTTGTCTTGGTGAGCACAGGGTAGCTACTCCCGCTGCCTACCTCCCGAATCACCCTTTGGATTATGGTGCCGTCAGTCGAGGGGGACGAGTCGGCCATCTTCTTAGAGGTCCGAGGATCGACCGGCTTTGATACCAAATGTTAGGGATAGATAAAAACAGAGAACTCGCAGGAAGACAAATGAGACTTGGGCTGCTCTAAGCACTACTTTTCTCTTGCTATTCCATTGAAATATATAGAACTTTTACAGGGAGCCAAACTAGGCACGTAAGCTAAATAAAGAAATACAAAACACAATTAAACGCTGCCTTTACAACAGCCAGCTCATCACACCTAATGTTTTCTAAACATAGCATAGACAAAATAGGAAACTAATAAAAACTGATAAACGGCAAAAGGTTTATTCCAACAGGGGGGGTCTCATTTTCCGGGCTGCGAGCAGTGGGAATGCCGGATACAATATATCTATTGTTTGGGTTTTTCTATAATATAGGTTATTTTGGGAACTCCCCGTGTATTGCAGAGTATATAACTCCACTAGTTGTAGGGTTTGATGTGTTTTGAACACAGTTTTTATCATTGTTTCTCTTTTTATCCTTACTCTCCTCATAGTCCCACTTGGCTGAACTACGAAATTTCAATCTTGCTTTGTGTATGGTTCTGGGTTTCCATGTTTCTTCTTTCTTTGCTCCATTATCCTTAACAAAACTCTTAGAACTAACAATAGGAGATAATTATGTTGTATTTAAGTGGCAAGTAAATAGCTTAATTTAGCTGTTAAATATGTAAATACAGGACATTTACTTAATCTCTCTCTCTCTCTCACTCACTCACACACACACACACACACACACATACACACCATCTTCACTGTATTAATGTTTTCTGATGCAGATGGGTAGAGAGAGGGGTAGAGATGTCCCCATCCCAACCATCGAATCCATTTTGAATGACTGCAATTGAATCAAAATGAAATCAACATTCAAGTGGATTGGATGGCTGAGATGAGAATGTGCACCTGTGGAGAGGTATTCTATGTAATACAAGAATTTTACAATATATCTCTCTCCCATAAAACATTTTTAATATATTTTGATGTAGATGGGTTAGGTCACTTTTGAATTAGCAAGAAATTTGCATCATGTAACTCTCATATTCACTTCTCTTTGCACATTCATAATGTATCATAAGTAATGTAGATTCTGGAGTCTTTTCCAGCTTCATAGTCTTAGGCATATGTCTCTTTTGATCATATTATCTTTATATACTTCACAATTTGAACTATCCAATTATTTAGCATTAATGGTTCATGTAGAATTTGGGCTTCTCATATTATTAACACATACATACATGTATATATACCTCCACAACATATCTAAACGCACACCACTCCTATACGCACACCACTACTCTAATACATGCCAACACTCCTCCTCAAGGTGGGCGAAAGATGTTAACTAAGCTCATCTTGTCACAATTCCTCATCATGTCATTTGAGCTAAGCCCCTTTGTCAAACAATCAGCAGCTTGATCCTTGGTGGTGACATAGCTAAGCTCCAAGAGTCCACTATCCAATTACTCTTTTATAAAGAACCTCTCAATCTCGATATGCTTGGTCCTGTCATGGTGAACAGGATTGTTAGCGATGCTGATTGCTGCTTGACTGTCACACCATAGCTTCATCCTGTCTCCTCGATCCAACTTCAGCTCCATTAGCATTCCTTTCAACCAGAGGAGTTCAGCGACCCCCAGAGCCATAGCCCTATACTCAGCTTCAGCCGTTGATCGGGCTACAACCGACTGCTTCTTGCTTCTCCATGAGATCTGGTTGCTTCCCACAAAGACGCAATAACCGGAGGTTGATCTCCTAACATCGACACAGCTTGCCCAATCTGAGTCACAATATCCTTCGATCTTTACATGTCCGTTCTGTCTAAAGAGCAACCCTTTTCCTGGAGCAGATTTCACGTATCGAAGAATTTGGTACACAATATCCATGTGACCCTTCCTGGGATCGTGCATGAAACGACTCACCACGCTTATAGCGAAGGAGATGTCTGGACGCGTGTGGCTCAGATAGATGAATCGCCCGACAAGTCTTTGATATCTCTCCCGATCAACTGGTTCCCCTGCCTCAGCACTCACTTTCTCCTTAGTGTCGATAGGCGTTGCAGCTGGCTTGCATCCAAGCATCCCTGTCTCGGTGAGGAGATCCAGGGCATAGTTTCGTTGAGACAGAACAATTCCCTTCGCACCATATTCAATCTCTATCCCAAGAAAGTACTTAAGAGAACCCAAGTCCTTCACCTCGAACATCTTCCCCAAGTCACACACTCACACTTAAGACGCGCAATTTCCTCATCGTCATCTCCCGTAATGATCATGTCATCCACATACACAGCAAGTATGGTGATGTGATGTTTCTCATTATGTCTGAAAAACACAGTGTGGTCGGCATTGGTTTGCTGATATCCCATCCCGACCATGGTCCTTCTGAAGCGATCAAACCATGCGCGAGGGGACTGCTTCAGTCCATACAGTGCCTTCTTCAACCTACACACTCTACCTTCCGTCATGGTTGTACCAAATCCAGGTGGAACCTCCATATATACTTCAACAATAAGATCGCCATGCAGAAAAGCGTTTTTCACATCCAATTGGTGCATCTTCCATCCACCATTGGCCGCCAGGCTGATCAGGGTACGAACCGTACTCATCTTTGCAACAGGTGCGAACGTCTCGTCATAATCGATGCCGTATGTCTGGCTATACCCTTTCGCAACCAATCGAGCCTTGTAGCGCTCGATTTTGCCATCTGGGTTCTGCTTTACGGTAAAGACCCACTTCCACCCAACATCCCTCTTCCCCGTCGGGAGCTGTGCTAGTTCCCACGTCTTATTCTTCTCCAGAGCGCGCATCTCCTCCTTCATTGCTGCTTGCCAGTTGTGGTCAACTTTAGCTACGTGCTTGACTGTCACACCATAGCTTCATCCTCGCCTCCTCTATACTTGTCTCCAGATTCCTTTCCTTTATCTTCTCCATCGCAGATACAAGTGCAGTGTCCAATCCCTGCTGATCCAGGTACCACAACCCATCACGCCAGGTCCCAGTCCCAAGTATACGTCTCGTCTCTTTCTCCTGGAAGGTCACCTTGGGAATATCAAAGGAGACAGTACATTTTAGTTGGAGTATAATAGAGCTGATAGACAAAAGGCTAACAGGAAATGAGGGAGCATGCAAGACATTGGATAGTTTTACCGAATCTGTGCAATCGACCGTACCCTTACCAACCACTGGCTGAAAGGTCCCATTCGCTGTCTGGATGCCATCTGGAGATGCAAGGCGTGAGTAGGAAGTGAACTTCCCCGAGTCCCCAGTCACAAGTCGGGATGCCCCCGAGTCAACAATCCACTCTATCATTCCAGAAGGGTGAGCATACATAGCATGAGATTGCCCCTCAATGGCGTCTCCATCTTGCCTCCTCTTGAGGCCCTCCATATTGTTCATTAGACTCAGAAGAGTCTGCTCCTCCTCAGTGTAGATAACACCAACCTTCTCATCACATCCACTAATGCGTAGATTGGCACGATAGCCACCTCTGCCAGCACGACCCTGGCCACGTCCACGACCACGTACACCACCACGTCCACGACCACCAAAATCCCCTTCCTTGGGTGGTCTGGGGCAAGCATACAACAGATGACCTATCTCCCCGCAGTTGTAGCACTGTCATGTTTCCTCTCGTGGACTTGGAATACCCGTTCCAGCAGCCGCTAGTGCAGACTTTACGGCAGTGGAATCTCCCGTCCCTGCCTGGAGTTTGAACCGGGTCTCCTCCTGAATCATGGCCGAGATAGCCTCTGCTAGAGCGGGGATCTTCGTAACCGACATAAGTAAGACTCTCCTCTGATCGAACCGTTCATTTAACTCATTCAAGAACCTCATGGTCCTATCTTCTACTATAATCTTGGAAGCCTTACATTGTGGGTCACTGCAACACATACCACTAGAAGCATGGTCATAGTCCACCCATAGTCGTTCTAACTCTGATGCGTACTCCTGCACAGTCTCCTCCCCTTGAACTGTGTCATCGATTTCTCCATTCACCTGGAAGACTCAGAGAGTGTTCCCTACTCCATCATTTGTACTTCGCAGCCAGTCCCAAACCTCCATGACTCTCTCCAGGCCATCAACCGTGGCAGCAATCGATGGGACAACCGAGCTGAGAAGCCACATGAACACCGTCATGTGGGTTGATTCCCACTCATCTCCTGCAGTTGGGTTCTCTGGCTTCTTCAACTCCCCTGTCAAGAAACCCCCAACCTTCTGCGCTGTAAGAGTCTTCCTCACGCGGTGCGACCAACCCAGATAGGTGGTCGGTCCATCGAGCTTCAGGTCGACCGGTGGAAGGTCCAACTTCACCGATCGGGGTGATGAACCCCACAGCTTCAACAAGGTAACCACCTCTGCCGGATCCAGCTTCTTGAGGACGTCCTCCATCCTTTCCTCGTCGACACTTACTAGTGCCCACACCAATCAAGCAACACAGCCCCCCCCCCCCCCCCCCCCCCCCCAGCTGGTTCGTCGAGAGCACCTTCAGAAATCGACCTTGGTTCGTCGAGAAGTTGGAGGGCTGCTGCTGATTCGTCGAGAGCTCCTGTTGCTGATTCGTCGAGAGTGTCGTCGCCTATTGCCGATTCATCGAGTGGTCCAGCTGTTTCGTCGAGAGTCGTCGAGAGCACCTATTGCTGATTCGTCGAGGATGAGCTCCTATTGCTGATTCGTCGAGGATACTCGCTCCCTTCCCCGTCGTCGACGATGCTCCACGACCGACGATGCCTCCACGATCGACAAGGACGGCGCCCTTGTCGTCGACCAGTCTTCAGCGACGGCGCCCTTTTGCTCCAGCAAGACACGATCGACGATGCCTCCACGACGGGAACTCCACAGTCGAATCGTCAAGGACGGCGCCCTTGATCGACGATGCTCCAGCGAGACACGATTGACGATGCCTCCACGACGGAGCCCTTGTGCTCCAGCGAGACACGATCGACGAAGCCTCCACGACGGGAACTCCACATCGATGCGCCCTTCAGCGACTTCAGCGACGGGAGGCCATGCCCTGGAGACACACGATCGGCGCACACATCTGCTCCCTTCCCCGCCCCCGCTCTGATACCATGTAGAATTAGGGCTTCTCATATTATTAACACATACATACATGTATATATACCTCTACAACATATCTAAACGCACACCACTACTCTAATACATGCCAACCGTTCATAATATTTATGCTTATCATTTGTCCTATTCAGGGTGTAGTGGCTACAGGAATTGGCTTCTCTCTTCAAGCTTGGTGCATTGACAGAGGCGGCCCACTGTTGGTTGCTGTATTCCAACCTCTACAGACTGTCTTGGTTGCCATCATGGCCTTCATTTTCTTTGGAGATAAATTGTATTCTGGAGGGTATGTATAGCCATAGATTACTCACTTGCACCCCCTCATAGAATCAATTCAACAATTTCTATAAACTTTGAGGGGTCTCGGAATGAATTTTGCGGCCTCGCAAAGTAGCCAATAGTTTGGTTACAGGGTTGTGAGGGCTGTTAAAACATAGTCCCGTGTTTCTCAACACGAGCATCGTTCAACACATTATAGATCCTGGGCCCTTCACACATATCCAATTAGTTTTAGGCTGATTGCATATATTTTAATGTGGTATCAGAGCAGGTTTATGTCCAATAGCCACTCTTATGTCGCCCAATTAAAATAAATCACATGTTGGAAGCCAAAGACCCTATATGCAAAAAGACATGTTGATAATATAGTGACATATTTAGATGCTCACAGTTTGGCCTTGAGCATCAGTATAAAAAGTTTACAAAAATCATATTATAGTTCAAAGAGTCTACAGGTAAGAAGCCATGTTAAGATTAGTCATACAGTTAACTTAACTATCATACATTAGACATCCCAATCATATTTTTGTTATCATCAATAAAGGGTTTGAGATCAGGCCCCCCTTCTATTTTCCATGCTGAATTCACTTAACCATCATAGAGAAATTAGAGAAATTAGAGAAATAATGTAATAGGATAATAGAAAATAGCTTATATAGTTTGAGTATGTACAATAAAGGTTAAATGGCGCACTAATTAGACGAGTGGATAGAGTTAGTGTCGAAGTATTACGTAGGAGATTATGTACATAGAAACTCAAGATAATAATAATGAAAATTGTTCAAGATTATTCGAGTAGCTTAGGTTTAATATATGGAGTATCACTCAACCTAAATGAATGAAAAATGAAGTTT
Source organism: Dactylorhiza incarnata (assembly GCA_033032865.1). NCBI lineage: Eukaryota > Viridiplantae > Streptophyta > Magnoliopsida > Asparagales > Orchidaceae > Dactylorhiza > Dactylorhiza incarnata. The sequence continues at coordinate 508,933 of JAWHQI010000189.1, read as the reverse complement.
TATAAAGCTGACCAAAAATATTTGGGAATGATTTTGTTGTTTGAATGTTGTCTCATTAGTAAGAGATCAAGTTAGTTTCTTACATTTCTAACATAAACTTAAATTCTAATCAATTTTTTGTCCTTGGAAATGCAGGCTTATAGGGTTCATCCTTATAATTACTGGGCTTTACACTGTGCTATGGGGGAAGAGTGAGCAGAGCAAAGCTGAGAGCATGGAGGCAAACAATCTCACCAACCATCTACTTGAGCATGAAAGATCCGAAATAATTTGAGATTCATAATTGCATGCTAGTTGGTATACTAGCAAATGTGCGCAGGAATTTATGTTGGTTTTTATTGGTTTAGTCCCATGTCGGATAAATGAAAATGCATGTTCGTATAGAATACCATGTGTTTCACCGACACTCATAATCTTATGCCATTTGGTTTAATGTGGGTTGACCCGAGCACATCTCATCTAACTTTGATTCCATTTTAATATCATTCCCTAATAGTCGTGTGATTGTGTGTGTAAGCATTTTGTATGTGTTTGCATTGTAGGATTTTAGAACACGTTATGAAATTGGTGGGAATGTCCATTTCTTTATTCATTTGTTGTCCCTCGCTCTCTCGTCTTCATCCCTCTTTCCCCCCTTTCTTTATGAACCTCTTTATTTACTCTTACATTGCCAATGCCTCTCTTTCTTTCTCCATCTCTCCCCTGATCCTCCCTCTTTTCTTTCTCACTTTTGTATTGGCAACATAATAATCCTTGGCCCTCTTTAGAAAATTGAAGAAATTTTAATTTTCTTTGATCGGAATTTGATGGAAGAATGATCTAAATACATGAATCAAGAATAACTGAGACAATGGAAGCATAGTTGGCAATAGTAAATGATAAGAAAAGGCGTATGTGTAGCGTAGATCTGCATCATTTATGATCGAGCGATATCTGTAAGGACTGCAAATGAGAAATAATACACCACCGAGAATAAAACAAAAACACAAGATCTTTTAATGTACAAAACCCAATACAAAAAAAAAATCATAAGTCAATCGGAACAATACAAAATGGAAAGTCTTCAATAATGAAATAGAGAAATTGCAATTGATAGAAGAATGAGAATCGAATGTATTATTCACACTTAAGGATACTTATATATACACAGAAGAGGGTGATCCCATCACCCAGAGGTGAGCCTAAGATGGTCTACCACCAGAATATACAATACAATATATCTAACACCCCCCTTAAGCTCACGAGGGTTCATACACCGGGAGTTTGGACAATATATAAGCATGTTGGGTGCGAGTTTCGGCTTAGTCATCAAGTCTGCAAGCTGCTGTTTAGAAGGAATAGAAGAAGGAGCAAGAGTGCCCCGACCATACTGCTCACGAATGAAGAAAGCATCCACCCCGATGTGCTTGGAAAGAGAATGCTTCACCGGATTCAAAGTGATCTGAATGGCACCGGTGTTATCAGTGTAGTGGAGTGGGATCCAGAGAAGAGACACCAAGATCCTCAAGGAGCCACCAGAGCCAAATAAAGTCCTCTGTAGTAGTAGCCATGACACGCAGCTCAGCCTCAGTACTGGAACGAGAAACCCCGGTCTGTTTCTTGGACTTCCAGGCAATAAGTGAAGTACCCAAGAACAAACAGAAATTAGTGACAGATCGGTGGTCAACATGATCACTGGCCCAAGTCGCATCTGAGTACGCACGAAGCTGCAGAGAACTGCTACTGGAGTAGAAGAGATCACGTGGAGTCGTCGCCTGGAGATAACACAAGAGCCGCAACAGGTGACCATAGTGCACAGAAGTAGGTGCACTAACAAACTGAATCAACACATGAACAACATGGGCAATGTCCGGCCGAGTAATAGTAAGGTAGACAAGACTCCCAACAAGGTGAAGATAACAAGTAGGTTAGAGAGAGAAACTCCATCATTTGGCCGTAGCTGAAGGTGAAGCTCCATATGGGTGTCAACAGTGCGAGAGTCAGAAAGAGAAGCCCGAGATAAGAGGTCTGATATGTAACACTGCTGAGAGAGCTGAAAACCATGGTTTGTAGATGTGATCTCAAGGCCTAAGAAGTAGCTCAGTTGTCCATGGTCAGTCGTCTGAAACTGCAGCCGAAGATGATCCTTGACGAAAGCAACATGAGAAGAATCATCACCAGTAATGATCATATCATCCACATAAAGTAGTAAAAGAGTCCGGCCATGAGAGGAGGAGTGCACAAACAGAGCTGGATCATGTAGGCTCGGTTGAAAGCCGACGGTTGTAATGGCGGAGCTGAAACATGCAAACCACGCGCGGGCACCTGCTTGAGCCCGTAAAGAGCTCGCCTCATACGACAGACAAGTCCTGGAGGAGAGGAGAGACCGGGAGGAGGAAGCATGTATACCTCCTGCTGAAGGTCGCCGTGAAGAAAGACATTCTTCACGTCGAGCTGAAACAAAGACCAGTGGCGAACAACTGCAACTGCAATAAGAGTACGGATCGTAGTCATGTGAGCGACTGGAACAAAAGTCTCATCATAGACCCGTCCCTGATCCTGTTGAAAACCACGAGCAACGAGTCGAGCCTTGTACCTCTCTACAGAACCATCTGAGCGAGTCTTTACCTTGAAGACCCACTTGCAAGTAATTGGAACAACACAAGTGGGAAGATGAACAAACTCCCAAGTACGAGTGCACTCAAGCGCCTCTAGCTCAGCATACATAGTACCCAGCCACTTAGGTATCTGGGCAGCCTCACGATAGGAAGTCAGCTCTGGAGTACCACAAGAGGTAGCAAGAAGGTCAGGCAGGTCCAGAGGTAGTGTAGCAAGACTGAGGCGATCGGGAGGACGTCTCTCACGAGGTGGGTTGCGACGCGCAGGAGGATCATCCACAGGGACCTCGCTGGAGGAGACAGGTACTAAGTTGGGGGGTACTGGAGGCGAGGGAACAAGAGGGGGACGACGAGTATAATGATGTGGAAGGGGAACGATGAGCATATCAGAGGAAGAGTGGGTGATAGAGAGGGGGAGGTGGGAGGAGAGACCGGAGAGGCCGGTGGCACTGAGGGAGGAGGAGGACAAGCCAATGGAGAGAATAGGACATGAGGTGGTGAGGTGGGAAGAGTGAGAAACTGCACATCGGAGGGAGACACAGATGAGTGCGAGGTCGGGGGGACGGAGGACACAAATAAAGGGTAAGACTCATCAAAAGTGACATCACGTGAGATCCAAAGATGACGAGCAATATGATCATAACATCGATAATCCTTGTGCTCAATACTGTATCCAAGAAAGACACATGGTACGGACTAAGCATAGAGCTTGGTGCGCTCACGTGGAGAGAGTAGAACATAACACCGACAGCAAAAAACATGGAGATGAGTGTAACATGGAGGTTGAGAGTACAAGCACTCATCGGGACTCTGACTCTAAAGGAAAGTGGAGGGGTGTAGGATAATAAGATAGACAACAGTGGAAACAACCTCAGCCCAAAAGTGAGGAGGCACATGAGAGGAGATAAGAAGGGTGTGTGCTGTCTCATTAATGTGATGATGCTTTCTTTCAGCGGTGCCATTCTGAGCGTGGGCACCGGGACAGACAAGCTGAGGAAGAGTGTCGTGGCTGTTCAGCAGATCGCGGAAAGCATGGGAGAGGTACTCCCCCCGAAATTGTAATGAAAAATACGAATGGAAGCGGAGAACTGAGTGCGCACCATAGCAGAAAAAGTAACATATATCTGGAAGAAGTCATAACGAGAATGCATAAAATAAACCCAACAGTAATGAGTATAATCATCAACAAAGAAAACATAATATCGGTTACCACCCTTTGATACAAAAGGTGCGGGACCTCATACATCAGAATGAACTAAATCAAAAGGACGCGAAGATCTTGACTCACTAGATGTATATGGGAGTTGGAGCTGTTTACCAAGCTTACAACCAGTACATGAATGAGACCGATCAACCGAAACACGACCCAGAAAATCATGACTAATGAGCGACGCAAGGAGAGGGCCACTAGGATGACCAAGACGGTGATGCCGCTGAGAAAAAGGCCACCGAAGGAATACAAAAGGTGGCAGCTGCCGGAGATGACGAAGTGGAAGAAAGATGGAGGCGATCAAGGACGTACACCCCACTACGGCGACAGCCAGCTCCAAGGAGTGTCCATGTCAGACGATCCTGCACACGACATACAAACTCATCAAAAATAACAAGGCAACCATGAGATGTGAGTTGGCTGGCAGATATAAGGTTCATGGATATCTTGGGTATGTAGGCAACGCCGGGAATATGAAAACGGCTAGTATGAAGGAGGCCACGACTAGTAATGGGAAGAATAGTATAATTTGCTACCATAATACTAAGGACATGAGAAACAGGCTGGCAGGACGAGAGGTGTGTGGCATCATGGGTCATATGAAAAGAGGCTCCAGAGTCAAGCAACCAATCAGAGGAAGATATACTTGAAGGGGCTGAAGCTGTCGGCTTAGAGGTAGAGGCATCCGAAGCATCCAGTGAGAGAACAGAGACAATAGAGCGAGGAAGTGATCCCTGAGAGAGCTACTGAGCAATATGCTATGCATGGTCAGAAATAGAGAGAGACTGTGCCACAATAGAGAAAGGAGCACCGAGAGCATGCTGCTGACCAGAATGCTGAGCTCTCAGAAGCTTGCGACACTCAGATTTGACATGACCAAGGTACTGAAAGTGGTGACAGTGGACAGATGGGAGACGGGGAGCACCAGACTGAGCCAAAGAGGGCCCCAAAGGATGAGGACCAGGGAGCACCAGAGCACTATAACCTAGCGAGGGCAGCAGAGGAGCACTGACAAGAGAGTACTGCGGTGAAAGCTGGGGAGCATCCAAAATTGCGCGAGGCATCCCACCAGGAGAATTAGCAGAGTCTAAGGAGTGGAGACGAGTCTCCTCAGCGATCACCAACGCCAAAGTATCACTGAGAGACGGAGGGGGATGCCGGTGTTGAAGCTGAGCGCCAATGGACTCGAACTCGGGGTGTAGGCGCATAAGAAACTCAAACAAGCACTAACAGTCGCGATACTGAGAGATAGCAACACACTGAGGGCATGTTGCACAGGAGGAAGGAGCCATCTCGTCGTTCTGATGCCAGAGATCAAGGAGCTCAGCAAAGAAGGCCTGAACAGACCGATCACGCTGGTAGCAGACACCAAGGGTCTGGAACAGAGAGTAGCGCAGGGCCTGACTGAACGGGTGATAGAGATGACACAAGTGATCCCACATCGCCTTGGACGTAGGGAGCTCGTAGATAGCCATCCGAATGGGAAGCTCGCAAGACTGACAGATCACAGCAATCGCGTGAGAGTCGTCTGAGCGCCACCGCGCTAAGTCTGAGCCCTTGGTGGAGGCGTCCGTGCTGACAGTGGAAGAGTCGGTAGTAGGAGCAGCAACCGGTGGCGCAGGAGCAGGCTCAGAACCGTCAATGTGGCCCCACAGATCTAGGCCACGGAGGATAACGCCAATAGTGGCGGACCAAACCTTGTGATTTCACCCATCGAGAATGACATCGGCCCTTTTAAGGGAGGCGAAGGAGTGAGACGAGGCCATCAGAGGCTGCAAGATAACCGGAGAAGCTCGGTGAGATGAGCAAGAGCGCCAAAAGGACTCGACAACCAGATCTGGACGGGGAGCGCTCAGTAAGCAGATCTGGATGGGAAGCGCGCTCGACAGCGATAAGCAGGCGAGAAAAACCACGAGAAGCGGATCGATAGTGATAAGCAGGCGATAAGTAGTGAGAAGACATATCTGGAGGGATCTGGATCGGGAGACAGATCAGTGGATCTGGACGAGGAAGCAGGCAAGAAACAGTGGTGCAGGAGGCCGTCGGCCGCGGAAGAGATAAAGTGCAGGAGCGCAGCGAGGCGGAATGGAAGACAACAACGAGAAGCGCAGGAGCGCAGGAGGCCGTTGGCCACATGAGCGTAGGAGCACATCGATAGGAAACAATCACGGCAGTGAGAAGCGCAGGAGGTGGAATCGATAACCTGTGGCTCTGATACCATGATAGAAGAATGAGAATCGAATGTATTATTCACACTAAGGATACATATATATACACAGAATATGGTGATCCCAACACCTAGAGGTGAGCCTAAGATGATCTACCACCAGAATATACAATACAATACATCTAACAACAATCACCTTTTTACAAAATTTTCTCATCGATTGATCAATCACCTCTTCAAAACTTCAAGTAGGCCCGAGCTTCTTTGAGCTCATCACCCTCTTTGGGTTCTCTACCTAGGATGAAAATTAAGACCCAACAGATCTTCCACTTCTCAACTAGATGGAGGAGCTCATTATTTCAGTTATTTTCCTGTTGAACTTCAACCTTTTCTTTTGAAACATCTCTCGTAGCACATTGCTCAGTTATCATTTGTATGAATTTTCTTAGTCTTAATATACTTTGCATTAAGCTTCAACACATATTTATTCAAGGATTACCTTAGTTTTGTGATTGCGGAGTGGCCTTTCACTCCTTATTTTCTACAAAAAATGAGGACACTAACCCGTTCATTTCGTGGGTTCTTGGAGGAGGGAATAGTAATTGGGTAACCCAATTCCAATTCATCAGTTCGTTTAGGCCTTTTGACGAACGGAATTGGCTTTCGATGAAGACCCATCGGTTTTAGACATTTAAAAAATAGGCATATCTCAAAACCTACCTCATTGGTCGGTTTTGTAATCCGATACTTTCTCCCGCTGCAGCTGCGTGCAAGGGCTCCATGATTGATCAAGTCAGTATTTTGGGTGCGTATGTGTTGGAACTGTTGCTTGGCCCAACGAGGAGTTCAGACCCTTAGAGGGGGCAACTATCACCTACTGATCTCTAAGAGGAACCTGACCGGAGATTTAGAAGTAGACATAGACCCTTGGCCGCAGCGTGGAGGTCCCACCACACACCAGAGCACTTCCCCTCCCAAGCCAAAGCTGAAGTTGGGCACCTTGGAGAGCCTGATGAGCTAACCAAAGATGTCCTAAGGAGGAAGAAGCCAAAGATCCTCTCCAAAGGTGCCCTTCAAGGTCTATATATAGCTTTTCCTCCTCTGGTCTGCTAATAGCCAAACTCCGCTGTTCTGAAGGGCTATTGGCAGTCAAACAAGGGTATCCAAGTAATTTCACCCCCAAAGCCTTATGGGCGAGTGGTCCGTAGAGGCACCACTCACCAGACTTCTCACATACTGCCGGGCGAGTGGTCCGTCGAAGCACCACTCGCATGGCCCTTACTCTTCTGGGCGAGTGAGGCCCCCCCTCACTCGCCAGGGGTCCACACATCCGAATATCCAAGCGGGTGAGTGCTTAGCGACGCCTGTTTGCACTCGCCCTGAAACTGGCCTACCTCTTTGAGCTGGTTGAGTGCCCTTCTGATGATTTGGGCGAATTCCCCTCTCAAATTGTCTGCTTTGCTTTACCCATCCTCTTGACCGCCTGGGGCCTCGGGCCCACTCGACGAATATGGGGGCACACTCGATGAATACGGGGTTGTACACAATCCCCGCTCTTTGCGAGGGGGGTACACGCTCGGAAATAAAAGTCCAACTCCAAGTATTCGGTGAGTACTTGTTGACCTGGAGGGAGTATTTTTGGTGGGTCCCACCACTGCGGTATATATATATCTTAGGCCACAACGCTTAGGGTGCTCATTCTTCCCTGTTCATTCTACTTTCCTCTCCCAAGCTCTCGCGATCTTAATGGCGTTCATGAAGCCGTCGTGGAAACCGATCTCGCAAGAGCTGCTGGCTCGTCTTGCCGCTGCGCAGGAGGACACCACCTCCAAATTTGCTCGCTATGCTCCCTGGCTCTCGTCGAGAAGGGATCCATCCTCACCCTATCGGTCGAAGAAAGCCAAGACTGTTCGGCGGGACCCGATGGTGATTGAGTTTGCGTCGAAGACTCCCCCCTCTTCTTGCAATCGTCCTGACAACCTAACTCAGGTAGTCTGTCCTTGCTTTGCTCATAATTCTGGCGATATGTTATCTCAACAACCCTGAACACTCACAGGAGACACCGAAGATAGGAGGTGGCCCTGAGATTGACCTGACAGGTACCATTGTGCTCTCATCCGCCGCCGATGATGTCCCGCTGGCTCAGACGCTTGACCCTCTAGCGACTCTAGGCGGAACCTTGCCTGATCCTGGTAAGTTTTACTTATCGATCTTTCACATGCCTCCTTATCTTTCGCCATCTTGTTTACCCTGTCATCTGCATCGCCAAATCTTGGAGTCTCAGGACTTTCCCTGGTTGCGCAAGACCCTCCAGCTTGCGAGACCGTAACTCCGGATCCAGAGCACTCGACAGGGAGAGCCCACGGAGGCACTTCCCCTGCCGCTCATCTAGCCACAACCTCCGTCGCCAACCAGGTACCTTCCCTCAAGGGAAGGGGAAAATCGCTTCACCCCCCAGCTAGCCATTCACAGGGCAGCCTAGCCCCTCTCTCCAGTACCAAGGCATAGAACATGTACCAGGTCCGTCACTTCACTTGCTTTGAATCCATTCGCTTGAACCACTAGATAAAGCTATCTAACTTTCGCTCTCGCAGGCTACCGAGAGGTCTCGCCCATGGACTCTCACTATGAGGAGGACGAAGGCATGTTCTCACCACCCCCTCTCCTAGCGTCTCTCAGATTTCTTCGGCGATCCCGCCGACCATAGAATGATGAAGGAGAGGATGACGGAGGTTCTCGGCAAGCTGATCTGGATGCAGCGAGACCTCGCCAACCAGGTCGACGGGCAATGGGCAACCTTAGAGCGTTGGCTGGGCATCCTCGAGAGGAATTACATGCACCTCATCGGGGAGATGGAGCGCCAAGGGGGCGGATGCTACTAGACTTCTCCCGACAGGCACATAGCGCGGGCTAGGGACCATATGCGCTTGGTTAACCAATAGCTTACCGCTGTAAGCGCATACTACTACCTGCGGGTGCCGCCGAGGACGGGTAGGTGAGGTCGCGGTCGATGGTAGTGCGTTCAGTACTAAGCCTACTGACACTCACTCCCTGTATTCTCTTTATCTCAATAATTTTCTTGTGTAATGAATGCCGAGACCGGTTGTCTCGTGGACAATTTATTCTTACATTAACTGTATTATGTAATTTTTCTAATATTTCGCCGAATGCTGTCTCGCACAATATTTTGACTTTCGCCTTTCTGCGGAGACTTTTGCGCGCGACATTAATGACCTACAGGAGAGTGGGGCGCGAGTGGGCTTGAACCGAATCCCAAGGCATCAGGGCCGCAAGGGCGCTACCTGCACCCCCACGCCCGATGAACTTCTTGATTTTCTCATTTTTTTTCTATAAATAGCTATGCATATCCATCGCATTTATTACTCATTTCCAGCTTCCTTTTTCTCATTCTTGCTCTCGTGCCTGCACTCGCACCTCTCTTCTCATTTCTTGTGCGAAAGAATTTTTGACTCTTGCGTAATGGTGGATGAACCTGACGGCAGGGGTAGGTGCGCCAAGGCATTCCCCAACCAAGAATTCGCTACATGTGACTTGCCAGATGATGAGTTCACAATGGCGATCGCGGACTATTTCCCGCGAGGGATCGTTGCGCGCCGCCTCGGGAGCCCGCCCGCATCAACCAATTTTCGCCACACACTCTCGCCATTCCCCTGGAGTACTTCGAGGTCGGGCTCCGCCTTCTGCTCTGGCCAGAGCTGCGCTAGACCTTCTGATATTTTGGCGTCGTTCCCTCGTCGCTCAATCCCAACTCCATCGCCATGCTGGTAGCATTCGCCTGCTACCTGCGCAAGGAGGGGATCGAGTTCTCCCTCCCCTCTTTCGCAATTTGTAAACTTCTGGGCGAAAGGTGGGGTCGCCTTCTTCTCTGGCCAGACCCCCTTCAAGGTCACCGGTACCGCCAACAAGACCCACGACTGGGTTTGGAGGTTTATCTTCGTCTCCGGGAACTTCGACAACACCCTTCTCGTGCCAGTGCAGGAGGATGAGTCGACCTATAGGCCTCCATCACTGGGAGGTCATGAGGCCAAGCTCCACTCGTTCATCCAGCAGCACGGCATGGGCGTCATCCAACTGCGGAAGAACGTCAACTCGCTTCCCCCAGTCCTGCCAGGAGAGGGTAAGGCGAATTGCTTCCGCTCTAACTCCTGCTTGCCTTTATATCCGCTTTTTCTTACTCAAACAAGTGCATGTGTGCGAGATCTCCCCCTTCATCCGTTGCATGCGAGTGGGGGAACTTCTGCCGCAGCCCTGGCTCTCGCGCAGTCCACCGCCGAAGCTTGCCGCAAGGATCCTGGCTCCTCAGAGCCCAGCGGCCAGAAGCGGAATCCAGAAATGGCCCCAGCTTCTCCCTCCAAGCGATCCAAGCCCTCTTCAGCCATCAAGGGTGAGGCGATCATCGCCGAGACCCCCAGGATGAGTGCCCAGGCCGTGATGGAGATGGCGGGCACCATAGCGAAGGTGGTGGCGCGGACCTCCAGTGCGCCGACGGGGTCCTCCACGGGACCGTCGCCGAGAGAGCACCGAAACTTCGACCTCGGGGAGAAGTATGTTGATGAAGCGAGTGAACGCCTGCTTCTGTGGGATCGAAAGTCCAACCGGGCCTCCATCTCCACGCTCCTTCCATCCCGGATGGAGCAGGAAACCACCAGCGGTGAGGCGTACACCCTCTCCTTCGCGCTCTACAGCCGGGAAGACGTTACCAATTTTGACGTCGAGAACACCCAGGCCCTCGCCCACGAGACCGCTCGGCCTTAGATGCGCACTCTCGAGCTCGCACATATGTGATCGCGCCACACCATCAACCTCGCGCGAAACCTTGCCGAGGTTGAGAGGACGCGAGGCGAGGCTTGACGGAAGTCATGGCCTTGAAGTAGAGGATGGAGGCCACCAAGACCCTTCTAACCAACTGCTCCGTTTGAGTGGTAAGTGTGGTCAAAGATGCTTGTGATCTCGCGCTTCTCTTTTGTTTTTTTGGTCTTACCTTGCCTATTTCCTTTCTTACAGTACACCGCGAATATCGAGATTCTGCGTGTGTGGGTGGCAAGCCTCAAGGACCAGGTCAAGGAGCTGCAGGCCGAGAACCAATGCCTGCGAGACGCCGCTGCCCTGCCTCCTCCCGGAGAGATGGGAACTCGACATTAATAAACCAACTACAAAATCGAGGTGTTGATGTAGGAGAACGCTCAAGGGACAGCGAAGCACGCACGACAGGTGCTGAGGAGGGCTGGACTTTTGACGGAAGAATGCGAGAAGCTCACTGCTCATAATATCCTGCCCGGGCTCTTCGTCCCGCTGGACGTACTGGAGGGTGAGGCTGATCTTCAGCGTGAGGATGACGCCATCCGCCCCTAAGGCTAAAGCAGCGGGTCTTCTAGTGACACATCCGACGACTCCCCTTGAAGTTTTTTCCGTTCTTTTGTTTTCGTTGTAACTCATGCCAGGGGCGAGACCCCTGTATTGTAACTGAAATCCTTTTGTAATGAGACGAAGTGTTTGTTGGACAGTCTCTTTTATTCTTCATTTTCTTGCTGCCATTCGCTAGTCAGCTCGCACATTTGTATGCCGTTTTCCGTGTTCTCGCATGCTCATTCACACACTTGTGTCTTGCTGGCGCGCTCACACACCATGCGGGTATTCGTGCTCCGCCTGAGCACTCGCACACTTGCGCACTTATCGCTCGCGCACTCGCGCATTGCCGACCCTTAAACTTGGGCCATGGCCAAGGCATTCTCGCCCCATAGTGGTGCCCCCCAGTCTCATCTTCTCCCGCTTGTATCTTTCTAGGACTTAGGTAGTCGCGATAATTCTGCTGAGAGCGTGACTCTGCCGAGAGCACGCCTTGTCCCGAATGGTTCTTACATCTCCTCTTACAGGCTAACTCCCGAGTGCTCTCGCCCAGCAAATGTCTATCTTGAGGGACCCACTCGCGTACCTTGGCCTTTAAGATTTAACCTCCTTGAACTTTCCTCTTTCCTGCCACCGAGCAAGCCTATGGTCTTGCCAGCTAGGTGAGAGGCTGGTCAATGGGCCCGCTCAAGGCTTTCCCATTCATACTCTTTCACTTGCCCTCCCCTCCAGAGATCAATCAGACCGACCGTCTAATGAGGGCTCGACAGCGGAGCCGATTTGGGGTCATCCAACTTACCTTTACCTTGCCATCCTCTCCAAAGATCAACCTGACCCGACCGTCTAATGAGAGCCCGACGGCGGAATCGATCTGGGGCAATCCAGCTTAGCTTTACCTCACCAGCCTCTCCAGAGATCAACCTGACCCCACCGTCTAATGAGAGCCCGGCAGCAGAATCAATCTGGGGCACTCCAGTTTACATTTACTTCTCTAGCCTCTCCAAAGATCAACCTAACCCCACCGTCTAAGGAGAGCCTATCAGTAGAATCGATCTGGGGCACTCCAACACCTCATTACCTTTCCAGCCTCTCCAGAGATCAACCTGAACCCACAGACTAATGAGAGTTAGGCAGCGGAATCGATCTGGGGCAATCCAGCTTATCTTTATCTCGCCAGCCTCTTCAGAGATCAACCTGAACCCACCGTCTAATGAGATCCCGACAGCGGAATCGATATGGGGCAATCCAGCTTCCTTTTACCTTGACAGCCTCTCCAGAGATCAACCTGACCCCACCGTCTAATGAGAGCCCGACAGCGGAATCGATCTAGGGCAATCCAGCTTACTTTTACCTCGTCATCCTCTCTAGAGATCAATCCTGACCCCACCGTCTAATGAGAGCCCGACGGTGGAATCGATCGGGTTCAATCCAACTTACCTTTACCTCGCCAGCCTCTCTAGAGATCAACCTGAACCCACCGGCTAATGAGAGCCCAGCAGCAGAATCGATCTGGGACACTCAAGCACCTTATTACCTTGCCAGCCTCTCCAGAGATCAACCTGAACTCACCGACTAATGAGATCGCGGCAGCGAAAGCAATTTGGGGCAATCCAACTTATCTTTTCCTCGCTAGCCTCTCCAGAGATCAACCTGAACCCACCGTCTAATGAGAGCCCGACAGCGGTATCAATCTAGGGCAATCCAGCTTACTTTTACCTCGCTAGCCTCTCCAGAGATCAACCTAACCCCACCATCTAATGAGAGCCGGACAGTGGAATCGATCTGCAGCAATCCAGCTTACCTTTACTTCGACAGCCTCTCCAGAGATCAACCTGAACCGACCGGCTAATGAGAGCCCGACAACGGAATCGATCTGGGGCACTCCAACACCTCATTACCTTGGCAGCATATCCAGAGATCAACCTAAACCCACCGTCTAATGAGAGCCCGACAGCGGAATCGATCTTGGGCACTCCATCACCTCATTACCTTGCATGCCATCCTCTTCAGAGATCAACCTGAACCCACCGACTAATGAGAGCCCGGCAGCAGAATCGATCTGGGGCACTCCAGCACCTCATTACCTTGCCATCCTCTCCAGAGATGAACTTGAACCCACCGGCTAATAAGAGCCCGGCAGCGAAATCGATCTGGGGCACTCCAGCATTCAAGAACATCATATGGACATTACAGAAAAGAACAATAGACTTATACCAACTTTACATATACCTATATCTCTGGTGCAATAGACCATGTCCAGATCCCTGAACCCCTCTAGGGCTGGTGCGAAATGCCCCAACTCACAGAACGGGCTTCCACCATTTGCCACTCTCGCCTGCCCCATTTGCCCTACAAATTCACCCACCGGGCTCACGCTCGCTGGGCTGGGGAACAACTCTCGTCCGGCTAGATCTCTCCCTGGCGCCTCACCGACCTGCTCCTTTCTGAGCCTCTGCCCCGGGACATTCTCGCCTACCTCCGGCAGCGGGATGACCTGGGTCGCTGGGGTTGCGAGCTCGCCTCGCATCACAACAAAGGCGAGGTTCGTCTTGAGCACCTCCCTTCTAAAGTCCGCCTGCATACCTACCATTACTGGTGAGCTAGACGGTGGCGAACCGCCATAGTCAGCATCCTGGTCATCCTCTCCAGCCATGTTGCCTCCTTGGGAATTTCTTGTATTAGCTGCGGTCCACCCTCACCACACCAAAAATGTTGGAACAGTTACTTGGCCCAACGAGGAGTTCGAACCCCTAAGAGGGGGCATCTAGCAAATACTGGTCCTGAAGAGGAACCTGACTAGCGAATTAGAACTAGACACAGACCCTTGTCCGCATCATGGAGGTTCCATCACACACCCAGAAGATCTTAGAGCGCTTCTCCTCCCAAGCCAAAGCTGAAGCTGGGCATCTTGGAGAGCCCGAGGAGCTAACCAAAGATGTCCTAAGGAGGAAGAAGCCAAAAAATAGAATCCTCTCCAAAGGTTCCCTTCAAGGTCTATATATAGTTTTTCCTCCTCTGGCCTGCTAATATCATAAATCCACCTTTTGGTTTTACTAAACACACCCCAAATTGGTTTGCTAATAGCCAAACTCCGCTGTTCTGAAGGGCTATTTGCAGTCCACCAAGGGTATCCAAGTAATTTCACCCCCAAAGCCTTCTGGGCGAGTGGTCTGTAGAGGCACCACTCGCCAGACTTCTCGCATACTGCTGGGCGAGTGGTCCGTGGAAGCACCACTCGATGGCCTTTACTCTTCTGGGCAAGTGAGGTTCCCCCGTCACTCACAATGGGTCCACACATCTGAATATCCAAGCGAACAAGTGCTTAGCGAAGCCTGCTCGCACTCGCCCTGAAATTGGCCCGCCTCTCTTGAGCTAGGCGTGTGCCCCTCTGATGCTCTGGGCGAATGCCCCTCTCGAATTGTTTGCTTTGCTTTACCCATCCTCTTGACCGCCTGGGGCCCACTCGAAGAATACAGGGGCCCACTTGACGAATACGGGGTTGTACAGTTTGCAACTCCAGTGTCTGCATAGGCATTGAAATATGAGAACTAGTGGGGTTTCGGGACTTGAAAACTAATTATCTACTGAGATTCTTGTCAGAAAGATAACACAACTCTCTTAGTGCAACAGCTTGACCGTGCTTCACCTAACCAGACTCATTTCAACAACGAAAATTTTTCTGTACGTATGCGCGTGTATTCTGAGGTGCACATATAAATACTCTTTATTTCGCGGAGGACTCACGTTTTCCTATCTAATTTTCTCTTTTCCATTTTCGGGGTTTCGAGTGGGAGCAAAAAACCTTTCTACCGGGAGCAGTGTTTTATAGAGTCATCTTCTTCGTTTGAGGAGAGTAGCCCCCATTTCTCCCAACTTACTGTATTTTCCTCTTCGGGGTTTCGAGCGGGAGCAACCATCAGCATTTGAGGAGAGGAGCACTTTGTTAGTATGTTGGAACCTTAGCTTTTGATTTGAGTTAGGATCCATCCTCTTGTCAATAAGTCATCTAATAACTTAGATCAATTAAGAAATCTAAGTTAACATAAATTAAATATGATGCGATCGAATCGGAGAATATACTTAAGCATATAATATAAAAGTTCTCTGCGCTCGACGAATGACTAACGACGCTCGACAAATAGCAAGACAGCCAGCGCCCGACAAATCCTCATGAGAACAGCGTTCGACAAATGGCGAAATGCGCTCGATGAATTCAGTCAGAGAAATCTCAGCGGCCAGACATTCCCTGAACAGCGCTCGACAAATTCAACTCAGACATCTCAGCGGTCTACGAATTCTAAGATAGAGACAATTGCTCAGCACATCAGACGGCGAGCCCAGCCTCACAAATGTAGAGCTGGGATCGACGAATTCCTTTCTGAATTGTTTTAATATTCTTTTTACTGTCTCTTAGCCGTTGCAGATCAATCAATGCCATTAGCCGTTGTAATTGCTTTAAAGAAACGGCAGGTTATCCTCTCGAGGAGTCAAAGCATTGATGGAGACCTCAGCTCTTTCCTTCTTCCCAAGAGAAGAATTCAAAATAAGAGAAAAGGCTCTCAGATTATAAAAGGACAGTCACAGAGAAAGCAAGAGATAGTACACACGACAGAAATAAAGGAAAAAAATTATCTGTTCTTCATTGCTAACATCTTCCTGCAGATTACAAACATCCTGAGACACAAATCACAACTACTTGCTCAGGATAATCACTGCAAAAGATGGAAGAAGCAGTTAAAAGAAGAAGTTCTATCCACAAGCTGTCATCAACTCTAATCATACAGGGGGAGCCTTCTTCAACATCACATTCAGATCCATTCAACTTCAAACCAGGATCTTCAAGAGTCTTCTTATACAGAGAAGAACAATATAACTTCTGTTTTTCACTTTTACTTCCTTACCCCATCCTGTACAGGGTTATAACTCCCTTCAAAAGTTAATCCCGGTGATAGGGCACCTTAGCAAAAACCAGCAGTTTTGGTTAGAGCACCTTATCAACAGCTCACCTGGTGTGAGGGCACCTTATCAACAACCTCCCAGTGGATTCCTACCAGTGGGTAGAAGAGTAGATGTACCCAATTGAGGGGAACTACTATACATCTTGTGTCATCTGTGGATTGCTTGTTTCTATCTTTCTGTTTTACCTTGTGTATTGTATTTATCTAAATGCACTTTAACTGTTTTGTTTTATTACTCATACAGAAATCAGAAATCAGCAAACTCACTTATATATATAAATAAGATTTCTCATTTATTTTGAAAGCAAACTTAAACAAGAGTTTTAACAGATAAATAAGAACTAAAACTCTCCTTTCAATTGGTATCAGAGGAGTTGATTTCTCACATAGGCTAACACCTGAAATCACAAAGATCACTTTTAGTTCTTAAGATTTTCAAAATGGCACAAGAAATCTTTCTGTTCTCAGATCCACCCATATTTAATTTAGATAATATCTCATTATGGCAAGTTAGAATTAAATTATATATGAATGCTATAGATGAAGAAATTTACAAATCTATTTTGACAGGACCTCCCCTCATATCATCAAAGGCAGCTACATCTGCATTACCTAGTTCCACGGGTCTCAATTCCCCTTCGAGAGCAATGAAAGGGCCTGTTTATGTTGGTGCTGATATATCCTCTTCAAAGAAGACTACCAACAGAGAAACTGATGTCACTGCCCGTGTTTGCAAAATGAAGCCAAATAAATTCAAAGCTGGTACTGATGATGGGCAGACTGATAAACATAAAGGACCTTCCCCATCTACAGAACCAACCACATCTTCAGACCACTCAACAGGTGCAGATGCCAAAGCTATGCAGATCTTGACTCAATCTGTGTCAAGAGACATTCTTCTAAAAATTGAAGACCGCACTTCTGCAAGAGGAATCTGGAACTCCCTCTCTAGGATGGTAAATGAACCCTCTTCTTCCTTTACTGTAACTGAATGTATTTATGATGCAGAACCATCAATAAATCTGAGTGAAGAAGAAAAAGAAAAGGAGCACAGAGCTAGAGCTTTCTGCATGATGGCCATAAATGGATCATACCAAAATCCAAATGCAGAAGCAGAGTTAGGAAAGATAAATGAGGTAAAATCAAATCATAACTCTACCTCTAAAACTAGTTTTAAACTAATACTCACAGATCTAATAACAATAGACAAGGAAATTAAAAAGAAGTTAATAAGCATAAAATATTTAACTTCTGAGAATAATAAAACTGAAGAAAAATCAAAAGCACAAAATAAATCAATTAAGGATAAATTACCTAAAAAATGTCAAAATAACTTTAAAATTCAAACATATATTTTAATGACTACAAAATAAGACTTTCAATTAATATCAAAAATCAGATTTTAAAGTTCTTAAGACATATATTTCTAAAAGAACCTTCAAATGGTGTTAAAAAGTTTCTCACCATTAAACTCCATTCCTAATAAGCAAGCATAAAACTCATACAAAAACAATGTCAGATAACTTCAATGTTCTTTCAGACCTTCTCCAAATTATGTTGAGCATTCTACTGTAGTTGCATTGATTAGAAATAATCAGAAGCACTGAGTGTGAGTCTCATCTAATAAGGGGATTCTCAAGAAGGAAGGTATCAGACAAAATCTTTTCATTCCTTAAAATCCACTAAAGGTTGCTGCAATTAAAAACTTTTAACTCAGGAATCAAAATCTAAGAAAGCAGAGTTGCTCAAATAATTTAAGAACAAAAATTATTAAAGCTCAAGTGAGAAAGAAAATGAGAAATTCAGAGAAACCAAGTGAGAGAGAAAAGGAGAAAATAAAATTAAAAAAACTGCTAGCATCCTAACCAAATAGAGAAGATTACCAGACCACAAGATTTAATCTCTCTGATTATATAGGTTGCTGCAATTGAAAATTTTAACTTCAAGAAATAAGCTGCTGCACTTGAATATTTCCAATCAAAAGCTGTTTTGACTAAAAGAAGATTTCCAGATTACTAGGTCTTAACTTGAATATTGATCCCAACTCAAATAGGGGGAGATTGTTGGAACCTTAGCTTTTGATTTGAGTTAGGATCCATCCTCTTGTCAATAAGTCATCTAATAACTTAGAGATCAATTAAGAAATCTAAGTTAACATAAATTAAATATGATGCGATCGAATCGGAGAATATACTTAAGCATATAATATAAAAGTTCTCTGCGCTCGACGAATGACTAACGACGCTCGACAAATAGCCAGACAGCCATCGCTCGACAAATCCTCATCAGAACAGCGTTCGACAAATGGCGAAATGCGCTCGATGAATTCAGTCAGAGAAATCTCAGCGGCCAGACATTCCCTGAACAGCGCTCGACAAATTCAACTCAGACATCTCAGCGGTCTACGAATTCTAAGATAGAGACAATTGCTCAGCACATCAGACGGCGAGCCCAGCCTCACAAATGTAGAGCTGGGATCGACGAATTCCTTTCTGAATTGTTTTAATATTCTTTTTACTGTCTCTTAGCCGTTGCAGATCAATCAATGCCATTAGCCGTTGTAATTGCTTTAAAGAAACGGCAGGTTATCCTCTCGAGGAGTCAAAGCATTGATGGAGACCTCAGCTCTTTCCTTCTTCCCAAGAGAAGAATTCAAAATAAGAGAAAAGGCTCTCAGATTATAAAAGGACAGTCACAGAGAAAGCAAGAGATAGTACACACGACAGAAATAAAGAAAAAAATTATCTGTTCTTCATTGCTAACATCTTCCTGCAGATTACAAACATCCTGAGACACAAATCACAACTACTTGCTCAGGATCATCACTGCAAAAGAAGGAAGAAGCAGCTAAAAGAAGAACTTCTATCCACAAGCTGTCATCAACTCTAATCAGACAGGGGGAGCCTTCTTCAACATAACATTCAGATCCATTCAACTTCAAACCAGGATCTTCAAGAGTCTTCTTATACAGAGAAGAACAATATAACTTCTGTTTTTCACTTTTACTTCCTACCTCATCCTGTACAGGGTTATAACTCCCTTCAAAAGTTAATCCCGGTGACAGGGCACCTTAGCAAAAACCTGCAGTTTTGGTTAGAGCACCTTATCAACAGCTCACCTGGTGTGAGGGCACCTTATCAACAACCTCCCAGTGGATTCCTACCAGTGGGTAGAAGAGTAGATGTACCCAATTGAGGGGAACTACTATACATCTTGTGTCATCTGTGGATTGCTTGTTTCTATCTTTCTGTTTTACCTTGTGCATTGAATTTTTCTAAATGCACTTTAACTGTTTTGTTTTATTACTCATACAGAAATCAGAAATCAACAAACTCACTTATATATATAAATAAGATTTATCATTTATTTTGAAAGCAAACTTAAACAAGAGTTTTAACAGATAAATAAGAACTAAAACTCTCCTTTCAATTGGTATCAGAGGAGTTGATTTCTCACATAGACTAACACCTGAAATCACAAAGATTACTTTTAGTTCTTAAGATTTTCAAAATGGCACAAGAAATCTTTCTGTTCTCAGATCCACCCATATTTAATTTAGATAATATCTCATTATGCAAGTTAGAATTAAATTATATATGAATGCTATAGATGAAGAAATTTACAAATCTATTTTGACAGGACCTCCCCTCATATCATCAAAGGCAGCTACATCTGCATTACCTAGTTCCACGGGTCTCAAGTCCCCTTCGAGAGCAATGAAAGGGCCTGTTTATGTTGGTGCTGATATATCCTCTTCAAAGAAGACTACCAACAGAGAAACTGATGTCACTGCCCGTGTTTGCAAAATGAAGCCAAATAAATTCGAAGCTGGTACTGATGATGGGCAGACTGATAAACATAAAGGACCTTCCCCATCTACAGAACCTACCACATCTTCAGACCACTCAACAGGTGCAGATGCCAAAGCTATGCAGATCTTGACTCAATCTATGTCAAGAGACATTCTTCTAAAAAATGAAGACTGCACTTCTGCAAGAGGAATCTGGAACTCCCTCTCTAGGATGGTAAATGAGCCCTCTTCTTCCTTTACTCTAACTGAATGTATTTATGATGCAGAACCATCAATAAATCTGAGTGAAGAAGAAAAAGAAAAGGAGCATAGAGCTAGAGCTTTTTGCATGATGGCCATAAATTGATCATACCAAAATCCAAATGCAGAAGTAGAGTTACGAAAGATAAATGAGGTAAAATCAAATCATAACTATACCTCTAAAACTAGTTTTAAACTAGTACTCACAGATCCAATAACAATAAACAAGGAAATTAAAAATAAGTTAATAAGTATAAAATATTTAACTTCTGAGAATAATAAAACTGAAGAAAAATCAAAAGCACAAAATAAATCAATTAAGGATAAATTACCTAAAAAATGTCAAAATAACTCTAAAATTTCAAACATATATTTTAATGACTACAAAAGAAGACTTTTAATTAATATCAAAAATCAGATTTTAAAGTTCTTAAGACATATATTTCTAAAAGAACCTTCAAATGGTGTTAAAAAGTTTCTCACCATTAAGCTCCATTCCTAATAAGCAAGCATAAAACTCATACAAAAACAATGTCAGATAACTTCAATGATCATTCAGACCTTCTCCAAATTATGTTGAGCATTCTACTGTAGTTGCATTGATTAGAAATAATCAGAAGCACTGAGTGTGAGTCTCATCTAATAAGGGGATTCTCAGGAAGGAAGGTATCGGACAAAATCTTTTCATTCCTTAAAATCCACTAAAGGTTGCTGCAATCAAAAAATTTTAACTCAGGAATCAAAATCTAGGAAAGCAGAGTTGCTCAAATAATTTAAGAACAAAAATTATTAAAGCTCAAGTGAGAAAGAAAATGAGAAATTCAGAGAAACCAAGTGAGAGAGAAAAGGAGAAAATAAAATTAAAAAAACTGCTAGCATCCTAACCAAATAGAGAAGATTACCAGACCACAAGATTTAATCTCTCTGATTACATAGGTTGCTGCAATTGAAAATTTTAACTTCAAGAAATAAGCTGCTGCACTTGAATATTTCCAATCAAAAGCTGTTTTGACTAAAAGAAGATTTCCAGAATACTAGGTTTTAACTTGAATATTGATCCCAACTCAAATAGGGGGAGATTGTTGGAACCTTAGCTTTTGATTTGAGTTAAGATCCATCCTCTTGTCAATAAGTCATCTAATAACTTAGATCAATTAAGAAATCTAAGTTAACATAAATTAAATATGATGCGATCGAATCGGAGAATATACTTAAGCATATAATATAAAAGTTCTCTGCGCTCGACGAATGACTAACAACGCTCGACAAATAGCCAGACAGCCAGCGCTCGACAAATCCTCATCAGAACAGCATTCGACAAATAGCGAAATGTGCTCGATGAATTCAGTCAGAGAAATCTCAGCAGCCAGACATTCCCTGAACAACGCTCGACAAATTCAACTCAGACATCTCAGCGGTCTACGAATTCTAAGATAGAGACAATTGCTCAGCACATCAGACGGCGAGCCCAGCCTCACAAATGTAGAGCTGGGATCGACGAATTCCTTTCTGAATTATTTTAATATTCTTTTTACTGTCTCTTAGCCGTTGTAGATCAATCAATGCCATTAGCCGTTGTAATTGATTTAAAGAAACGGAAGGTTATCCTCTCGAGGAGTCAAAGCATTGATGGAGACCTCAGCTCTTTCCTTCTTCCCAAGAGAAGAATTCAAAATAAGAGAAAAGGCTCTCAGATTATAAAAGGACAGTCACAGAGAAAGCAAGAGATAGTACACACGACAGAAATAAAGAAAAAAAATTATCTGTTCTTCATTGCTAACATCTTCCTGCAGATTACAAACATCCTGAGACACAAATCACAACTAATTGCTCAGGATCATCACTGCAAAAGAATGAAGAAGAAGTTAAAAGAAGAAGTTCTATCCACAAGTTGTCATCAACTCTAATCAGATAGGGGGAGCCTTCTTCAACATCACATTCAGATCCATTCAACTTCAAACCAGGATCATCAATAGTCTTCTTATACAGAGAAAAATAATATAACTTCTGTTTTTCACTTTTACTTCCTTACCCCATCCTGTACAGGGTTATAACTCCCTTCAAAAGTTAATCCCAGTGACAGGGCACCTTAGCAAAAACCTGCAGTTTTGGTTAGAGCACCTTATCAACAGCTCACCTGGTGTGAGGGCACCTTATCAACAACCTCCCAGTGGATTCCTACCAGTGGGTAGAAGAGTAGATGTACCCAGTTGAGGGGAACTACTATGCATCTTGTGTCATCTGTGGATTGCTTGTTTCTATCTTTCTGTTTTACCTTGTGTATTGTATTTATCTAAATGCACTTTAACTGTTTTGTTTTATTACTCATACAGAAATCAGAAATCAGCAAACTCACTTATATATATAAATAAGATTTATCATTTATTTTGAAAGCAAACTTAAACAAGAGTTTTAACAGATAAATAAGAACTAAAACTCTCCTTTCATAGTATATTATGGGCGTTCATCACGAACTTTTGTCTTCTTCCTGCCTAAGGGCCGACCAACAGTGGTACCTCCATGGATGCGAACAATCAATCATCTGAGAAGTCCCAGTAAGTACACGCGCTCATTTAATGAGGCGATAGACGATGTAAGATCTCCCCAACTTACTGCATTTTCCTTTTCGGGGTTTCGAGCAGGAGCAACCATCAACTTTTGAGGAGAGGGGCACTCCGTTAGTATATTACGAGCGTTCAACCTGAACTTTTCTCTTGTTCCTGCCTAAGGGCCGACCAACAGTCATAACTCCATGGATGACAACAATCAATCATCTGAGAAGTCGCAGGAAGTTCAATCAATCATCTAATGAGGCGATATATGCTATAAGAATAGATGTTATTACAGTTGTATAAATTAGAATGTGACTGTATTACAAGTGTAATACGGCCGTATATTTTATTATCTACCTAGTATCTTACACTACATTTTCATAGGTGCACAAGGAATATATAGTGTCTAATCTGTAACTCAGGGACACGCCCACAATATTTTACACCATCGTAAATCCATGGATGACAACAATCAATCATCTGAGAAGTCCCAGGAAGTTGACAAGAGTGCTGGACCATCTAATGAGGCAATTGACGCTGTAAGATTAGGTGTTATTACAGTTGTATAAATTAGAATGCGACTTTATACAGGGGCCTTTTAACATGAGCTATATTAGAAGCAACTTATGGAACTGTTTTGGTAGAAGTACATAGATGAGAATAAGACTGCATTATATGTATAATACCGTTGTACACTAAACTATAAAACAGTAAATAGAAGCAAAAAAGGGACGTACGCATTTACTAAACATTGGACGGTATCACAATGAGAATATAATTGTAATACGACCGTATTACATTTGTAATACGGTACTATTTATGGTTAAAAGATAATGACATTCTTTTATCACAACACTTCAATAATACAGAGGTATTTCTGCAAGATAGATAGAGAAACTAACCTAAACCGTATCGAACGCGTAGATACGGCAGTATTCACGGTCAAATATTTGAAAACCATGACTAATGCTGCAGTATTAGCCATGTATTTCGAAAACCCCAGAGAAATCTTACCTTCAACGATGGAGTGTGCCTCTATTCTTTGTCCAGGAGGGGAGCAGATGTCGAATATGTGCGCACAAATCGCATCGATAGCCGAGAAGACTTGTTTGTGGCAATCCGTTTAAGTTGTGAAGCACAAATCACATCGATTTGAGGAGGAGAGCTAGGTTTCTTCCTGGAGTTTCAGTTTTGAATATCAAATGCTCGACGATAACGAAGGGCCCCACTGCAAAAAACAGCTTATATATACGTACCTATGAATAGGTACATATACATACTGAAAATGAACACTTTCAACAAAAAACAAATCTCATGACTAACACGACATTTATGTATTATCACACATTTATTTTGATTCCAACAACCAATATTACTCATATAAGCTTATAGAATCACTAGTCACAATATTTGTTGTTCATTAACAATTTAATTGTATGATGTGAATAATCTGTACTGATAACGACGTTGAGCATAATCATAAAAATTGTAGAGACGAAAAATAATTAGGGCTTTTCCGCCCATTTACTCTTCATTATCCTCCAATATATATTTATACAATTGTGTTACACGCACACTACTTATACACATAAATAAGCACCAACACTCCACCTCAAGGTGGGCGAAAGATATTCACTAAGTCCATCTTGTTACAATTTCCGATCATATACTTTGAGCTGAGACCTTTGGTCAAACAATCCGCGGCCTGATCTTTGTTCGAGATGTTACCAAGCTTTAGTAGCCCACTTTCCAGCTTCTCTAGTAGCGAAGCTTAAAGAATTCAAGGCGAGGCTGGTCGATGCTGAGTCTCGATTCCATCTGATCAATGAGCTGGAGCAGCTGCTTGACGATGATAGAACATTTCCAATAGCTCCACCATGAGGAGATGGTCGGCATGTGGGCGAGCATGGGTTCAGCGGGGAGGCCGGCGAGGATCGAAGATTAGCTCCGTAATGGCGAGGACGCGATGTCGGTAGCCTCCGATCACTTCTAGCGCGCGCAATATGGGCTGGGATGGGCGACATCCTCAGCCGTTAGACGTGCATACTCTAGGGCCTCAGTAGACTTTTTCTTTTTTTCTTTGTTGAGTGATCGCCTTTGGCGACTATGTAATCAGACTCTTTCATCCTATTTGTAATATTACTGAGCGAGCATTTAATCTCGCCTTTGATTTGTTGTCTTATTTTCCACAATGATGTGTCTGTCGTGTCTTCTTTAAACCACTTTTGAGTATTGATACTCGATTGTCGCGCATCTTCGACGAGTTTCTATGTATTTCTGTGCAGGTCCTCACGCACTGAAGATTGGCAATTCTCGATGCACAATGTAGCCATGACGACTTTTCATGCTGCTTGCTACACCCTTATTTCTAGTCATAGCGGGCTAGCCCATACCCCCTCCATTGCCTTTGCCTATATATAGGGGTGGGTATATATTATTACGCTATCAACGACCTATCTCTTCTTCTTGCGAGTATCTCCGATTCCCCTTCTTATCGCCTTTGATACTCACTGTTCTCCTCTTCTTTCTTTCATATGCGATGACTGACGAGGCTGCTACTCGGTGCGCCAGCCATGCGAGGAACTTCACTGCGGCGTGGTTCAAGAAATTCATCTCATAGCAGAAGGACTTGGATGACTTTGTGGAGAAGTTCCTGCCTGAAGGCTATTCGACCAAGCTTCCTCGCCAAAGTGAGCGACTGAACAACTTCATGGATGACGAGATCATCTTCCCGATCCGTCACTTTGAGGTTGGCAAGCGACTACCATTGTGGCCGGAGTTTCGTCAGATTCTTCGCTACTATAGGATAGTCCCCGCTCAGCTCATCCCGCACGACATGGCGACGATCGTAGGGTTCCTCTGCTTCTTGCAAGAAGAGAATATCACCTTCAATCTTTCTGTTCTCAGGAGGATCTTCTCCTTCATGGCGACCAACGAGGGAGTCATCTTCTTGTGCAGCCATCTCTGCACGCTAGTTGGCACAGTGAATAAGAATCATCGCTGCGATGAGCTGATAGTCTTCGTCGGCAGTGACTTCGAGTACATTCCTCGCTGATCTTAACATCCGCCTGACTATGTCTTCACAACTCCCTTTCTGGAGGGACCTAAGGAGAAGCTCCTCAATGCTTTATTAGGTCTCCGATTCGACGTTGTCTTGTGGCGACAACCGGTGAACGATCTTCCATGGGTCTTCCCAGGTGAAGGTAATTTTGTTGAGTGAGTATTCGTTATATTCATGCCATTAATCTTGGTTGGAGACTAACCATCGTCTTCTTTCTTCTGCAGCTATTCACATTCTACCTCGCTAGCCTCTTCCTGTGGAGAAAGAGGCAACTCCATCTCAGGAGTGCGCTGGGGTTCCACCATGCGAGGATGAGGGGTTGTCGTCATCCCCCATCGATTTGTCGCAAATTCCTGAGGACCTGGCGGATGCCAATGAGAAGGGGGGTTCCTCGCAGAAGGGGAAGGGAAAGGTCAAGGTCGGGGAGCCGTTGAGGAAGAAGAAGGAGATTGCGAGTAGGAAGCTCGGTGAGAAGGCAGATACCGCAGAGGCTGGCGAGACTAACCGTCACCCCAACTTTGGGGAGGAAGAGCGCATCATGGATGCCTATGGTCGCCCGCTGGTGAACTGGGTGGAGCGCGCGCATGAGGTGACCTTGAGCACCAATATTCCAGCCTGGTCGGATGATTAGAAGGATAGAGGCTAGGCGTTCGACGTCTTATTCGCCATCTGTGGTCGCGCCGATGCCGAGTCATTTCAGGAGGTCTCGGCCTAGTATACCTCGCACTCGCTCCTGTGATCAGCGAAGCTCAGTCATTAGACATCGAGGAGCTTACTCGACTAGGAGGAGTGGGTTAGGGTGCTGAGCAGGAAACTCCTTACTCTTGGGCCCCAAGCCGCCAAGTGCAAGGCCTATGAGGTACTCACGCCCTTCATTGAAATACATGTCTCATGCTGTTGCTCGCTATTTGTCGATCATCACGCAAATGCTTATTTGCCATGCTCGCAGGAGGCCAAGGTCGAGGATGCGAAGAAGATGTCGCAGCTTGAGAAGGAGCTGGAGGACATCCAGGCAGCCCTGGAGGCCGCTCAAGTGAGGATCGCCGAGTTGGAAACTCGCCCTGCCGAGTAACAACCTTCAATGATGGGTTATTCCCTGGTGGGGAAGCATATCAAGATCCCTGGCGATGAGATGTTATGCATTCGCCGCAACATCGCGCAAGCAACCGAGAACGTTGTCCTGAGTCGGTTGAAAGCTGATGGCCACATGGTGCCTGAAGCGATGAACCTAACGGTGATGGACATCATCCCAGCCCTGCTCCCTGAGGAGTCAACTTATCCTACTTGCGCTCCCGCTCCTCGGTCAAATGATGACGAGGATGAGGACTCCGAGGATGATGAGGATGAGGACGAGGATGGCGATGAAGATGACGTCATCGACGTCGATGGAGATGAAGATTTCGGCGAGGATGACAAAGGCGATGATGACGCCTAGTCAGTAGGGCCCCCTTTTGACCGCCCTGAGACTTGTAAAGCTTTTTTGATCATGTAATACTCGCAAATTTATAGAAAAGGATTGATACATTTTGCCTGCTTGCTTTTATCATACTCGCATGCGTTGTGAAAATTGGTAGTCTCTTAGGACCGAACGTGATGAGTGCTCGCAAGGCTCATAGGCTCGAAGTGAGGTTGAGTGATCGCCATCATGACAGGTGCAACCTCGAAAGGTACTCGCTACAATCGCCAAGCTCACCATGCTCGCGCAGATATGCTCGCACCCACCCGCTCGCACTGTGGATACTCACCTTCTTCCAAGATGATGTCAGCTATAGGCACTCGGGGGGTCCCGTAAGACGCACACTCTCGAGGTCTCTACTCTACCTGGTGAGAAGTTTTTTAGAGATCAAAATCATAACAATAATAATCAAGGTAGGTATGGAATTCCAGTCGGGGAGGTCCAATGGGACACACCATCCCCAGGCCTCCATCCGACTCAGATGCTGGATGCTGAGAGAAGATCGATTAGTAGGGAATGACAGTCGGGGTGGTCCAAGGGGACACACCATCCTGAGGCCTCCATCCTACTCGAATGTTGGATGCTGAGAGAAGATCGACGAGTAGGGAATGATAGTCGGGGACGTCCAAAGGGACACACCATCCCGAGGCCTCCATCCTACTGTGTTGCTGGATGCTGAGAAGTAGGAAATGATAGTCGGGGAGGTCTAAGGGGACACACCATCCCGAGGCCTCCATCCTACTTAGATGTTGGGTGCTGACAAGTAGGGAATGACAGTCGGGGAGGTCCAAGGGGACACACCGTCCCGAGGCCTCCATCCTACTGCGTTGCTGGATGTTTGAGAAGATCTTCCTCATACCATTCAACATTCAGAGGGGGTTAATCGTACCAAATCAATAATTGGAAGAAGCGATAGTAAAACAAGGCTTTTGCCACGAGCTTTCAGCCCTTTAAGGTTAAATGACACCTTCATGCAAGGGTCCCTCGGTCAGTTAAACCGGTCATATCTTTGTCGAGTTGGGAGGTCGGCGTCCAGAATTTTCCCTGATATATCTCCAGTCGGATGAGAAATGCAATCGGGGGGGGGGGGGGGGGTCACTCGCCCAACATGCATGGGGGAGCTGATCTCGACCGTCAGTGCAAAGGCTTGGTATTAAGAAAACTCGCTAACCCCAGACACTATCCCATCACCCGTACTGGACTTTATGAGAGTCAAGTCGGAGGCCCGTTTCCCAAACTATCGTGGAGATCGATTTTGCTTACTCTTTTTTCTTTGTTTTGAATACTTGCTAGTGGAGAATAAGGATTCATGTCCTTCCAATGTTTCAGGGAGGGCGGGGAATTTGATTATACAAAAATAAATACAACGAGGATGGGTATATACATTCCTATCAAGGGTAGAACCTTTTCAAGTCATCACCGCTCTAGGTGTTCCCAAGCAGCTTCCCTTCATGATTATGCAGACGATATCCTCTAGATGCTAGTGACTCGTGGATGATGAAAGACCCTTCCCAATTTGGGTTAAGCTTTCTGACAGCATCTGCTCTTCCTGCTTTCTCCCGTCTTGCCTTTGGGGATCCTCCTTCTTCCCACGAACGGGGATCTTCTCTTCCTCCTACTCCTCCTTAGTCGTCTTGGTGAGCTTGACCAGGAAACCGCGATTCGAGAACTCCACTTGAATGAACTTATTGGCCCGTTCAATAAGTTCTTCGTAGTACATGGGGGATCTCGACTGATCTATAGCTTGAAGAGGCTCTCTCTTAGGCCAAATGTCAGGGCAAGCTGCATGGTGAAGCCATCCACCTCCTAGATGTCCAGAGCTTCTTCTTGAAAGCAGTCAATGTAGTTTAACATCTCCCATGTATGACCCCCCCTCAAAAAAAAAAACTGAACCAAGGTCCGGGAGAGAGGATCTTACTGCCCAAGGCGGCCACTTAGTGCTTCCTGGGTGGCAACATCCCACCCTCTCAAGCACTGAGTGGTCGCCTTGTCATGCACAAGAATCATCACATCACATCAGAGTCACATTGCGGAAGCAAAAGTCTAACAAGGCAACATATATATATATATATATATATATATATATATATATATATATATATAAGCAAAAGGTTGCAGCCCACTGTTTACATGAACGATCCCGTGGGCTAAAAGTAACTACTACAACATAAACACTCCTTATTTAGTCCTATACACTAGGACTCATGTCACGGAAGATAGGGGGTGAGGCTGGAGTATCCGATAGGGCAATCTTGAGAGCTGGTAAGCCATCAAGCGGTACGGGGGCTTTACGCTGTCCCATCTCCTATGAATGGTCATAAAAATGACCGTTAGTCATAGAGCTATGTGGAAATACATCCCCTCCCCAGATCCGTATCCTGGGGACAAGTTTAAGCACCAAAGATAGATAGCTTAAGCAAGACAAGTTAGCAACATGTATGTATCGGGCCTTCTAATAAAATTAACAACTATATAAAGGAGATGTGCAGTTTATAACTTCAGTAACATTAATAATCATAACTTACACACACACACAGACACAAACACAGACACAGACATAGACAAACACAGACACACAAACACACAGACACACACAGACACAGACACAGACACACACAAACACACACACACACACACACAGACATACGCATGCACGCACGCACGCACGCTCTCTCTCTCTCTCTCTCTCTCACACACACACACACACACACACACACACACACACACACACACACACACACACACACACACACACACACACACACACACACACACACACACACACACACACACACACACACACACACACACACACACACACACACACACACACACACACACACACACACACACACACACACACACACACACACACACACACACACACACACACACACACACACACACACACACACACACATACACACACAAAACCATGTGTCGACACAGTTTGGACTGTTTTCCTTCCAGCAGGGTAGCGAACCCTGCGAGCCTCACCGATGTGGCCGTCAGTGACTGTGGCCAGTCTTGCCACTTCTGAGCGTAGTCGTACCGTATCACCCAGTCCCTCCCGTACAACTTGGTGTACTACTCAGATGTGAGCGACATTGGGCGATTCCAGGATTTAGGCCGGCCAGTGGAGGCAAATCAGCAGGTATGAGGTGGTGATAACCCGCGGTGCACATCTCCCTATCTCCATGAGTCGTCAACCCTCCCACACTGATATGAACGGTCTGCGGGTGTGACCGACCCACCACTTTTACAGCAAGAAATTTACAAACATTTTAAAGAAAGGAACAAATACTTCAGGTCCGCCGCAGCTTTCTTGACTCGACCGGTTACCCAACTTTTGGCCGGGAGATGCAACGGGCGTGGGGGCACATTACTTGGATCTATCCCTGGAGGAGTTACTCAACTCGCGGTTATCCCCATCTAAGCCCTCACCAGCAGAAAAACCATCTGCTAGAGCAAGACCTGGGTTAGCACCGTAGATATAAGCGCGATAGTTATGGTTTAAAATAAACTGCAGAGTTGCGGTGCTGAATGAAATACTTGAAAGGAAGGCCGAAAGCAAAGGGACAAAATAACTGGTCCAGTACGAGACTAGATTATCAACAAGAATAAGTAAAGGTAGTAAATAACTAGCCAGTGCAAGACTGGAGTACTAAAAGGACTAAATAAATGAAGTAAGTAACTGACCAGTATGAGACTGGAGTATCGAAGAGAATAAATAAAATAGTGAATAATGGACCAGTACGAGACTAGAGAACAAGAATTTATAATAAGATAAATAAATAAATTGGTTAGTAGTCCATCACTCCATAATCAGGAGGTGATATAAAAAAATGATCGCCGCAGGAAAAGATTTTGTTGATGAGGATAGAATTCGGCGGGCGCTTTCGAGGCGTCTCGCGAGTACTCCTACTTTGAGAAACTAACCATTATCCTACTTCGATGAATAGAAGTAATAATCTTTCCTTGTTTCGGAATATCGACGATTACGCCGAGGCGGCGACGCTGAAAACTATATAAAAAAGATAGAAAATAAGAAGTTGGAGAGGAAAAGCTTCATGCGGAGTTTTTATATTGTTTATCCAAACTACTCATTCGATAAAGGCAAGTATACCTTATCGCGTATAGTATAGGATAATTTTTAGAAAATTATCAAGGTCGTATTAAACTCGGGTCTGTCGAGTACTTCTACTTCGAGAAAGCTAACTATTATTTTATCGGAAAATAAATTAGAGAGAGGTAATTAAAACTAACTAAAAAGAGAACAAAAAAATAAGGAAAACAAAACTTAAATTTCATAATAAAAAGAAATTACATGAAATTGAAACTACATTACATTGCATGAAAGTAAATCTAAGCTACCTGCATGGAGTGAAAATAAATCTAAACTAGCTTGCATGGAAAGAAATTACATAAAATTAAAAACTAACTAAAACATGAAAAATAAGAAAAACTATACAAGAACAGCCCAAATGGGCCGGGGGAAGGGAGAAGAGAAGAGCGTTTGCTGGAAATGAGCTTCAGAATTTATAGGAGAAATTTTAGGGTTACACGCCCTCAATCACGGGCCTGACCCTGGGGCGTGTAATCACTGTTCTGCATCGGCTGGGACGGCGACGTGGAGCTTGCGCGACGGTGGGATAAAGTTGGACATTACACGCCCGTGTAACTTGGGTCACGGGCGTGTACCTGTGTGGCTGCAATCAATGCAACGTGGGCTTCAATTCGGCGCGATAGCGAGTAGGAATCATGCGCGAAAGTCACGGGTGTGACCTATGGGTCACGGGCATGACTTGGGTCAACTTCTCGATGGATGCTCCTCGTCTCGACGGCAGCCCGCTGGGAAGAAATAAAATTTACACGCCCCATGGTCACGGGCGTGACATTGGGTCATGGGCGTGACTTGCGGCGCAGCGCTGGATTCATCGAACGCAGCTCGGGTTTCGTCCAACGCCTGGGCAGAGAGCGTTCATCGAACGCATCTCGAGTTTCGTCGAACGCAGCTCGGTCTTCGTCGAACGCCTGGGCAGAGAGCGTTCGTCGAACGCAGCTCGAGTTTTGTCAAACGCATCTCGGTTTTTGTCGAACGCAGATCTTTAGGTCACACGCCCTTGGCCATAGGCGTGACTGAGGGTGTGACTTGTGATTTTCTCCAATTTTTCCCAAAATTCTGCAAAAATTGAAATTAAGCTATGTTAGAAACAAAATTACAAAATAATTACTTATGACCTAAAATTGACATGAAAAAAAAAATACATATTAAATATTTACAAATTTTTTTATTAAAAAGATATATAAATACTACTTATCAAATACCCCCATACTTAAGCTTTTGCTATTCCAGAGCAAAAGTATGAGAAATATTTATAAGACTTTTAATAAAATTTGTAATTAAAACTAAAAATTTATTAAATCACAAGTAAGCTAAAAAGAAAATTTAAGGATTAATGAATTAAGTCCTAAATTATGAAATTAGAATAATAAGAGAAAATTGTTTAGCCAAGAATTCTCAAAAATAATAACTAGTGAACAAGATTCAGTAATTTGTAAACAAAATTAGATTGAAATTATAAAAATCGTAACTTTGAAAGAAACAAAAGGAAAAAGTAACCTACTAAATATTGCTCTCTCCATAACTTATTTTAAATCTAGATCAAAGATATTGGTTTAGGGGGGGAGTTCATAAAATTTGGCATAAAGAAGAGATCTTAGAATGGAGGTGATGAATTTTATCATCTCACCTCTATTTTGTTCTTTTTCTTTTGTATATGTTTATGAGTAATGAATTTTATCATCTTACTCCATGCCATATAATCTTTTAAATTCTCTTCTAATAAAAACCCAAAATGTATATGGTTTAGGAGTAATGAATTTTATCTTCTTACTCCATGTCATATAATCTTTTAAAATATTTTGGGTGCATATGTTTTAGGGAATAATGAATTTTATCCTCTTATTCCCATGACATATGATCTTGTAAAAACACATTTTTATGCCATCAAAGGGGTAGGGTAGAGAAAAATTTCTAGCTTATAAGTTAAATTATTTTGAGAGCAAATTTTAGTAAATTATATTTTCCTACGATTCTAAAAGCATGAGGTAGACATAATTAAAATCTACGGGTGTTAAGCAAAATTACTACAAAATTGAAACTATTTAAAATAAAAGAGAATAAATGCTAAAAAAAAAGTTTCTCTAATCAAATTAAAATCATAAAATATTTCTTAACACTAAATCACTTAAACCACAAAAATTAGATTTAGCAAACCATGATAGAATAAACGATTAACAAATTAAAAACAAAAATATAAATGCTTATAAATAAGCTCATAAAAAATGATTTTGGAAATAACAAAAACAAAAGTAAGGGCTTAATTATATTTTTGGGATTTTTCTAAGTTTTCTTCAATTTTTTTGAATTTTTGATATTATCCTTTTTTTTATATTATTTTTTTTGAATTTTTGATAAGAAATAAACAATAAAAATTTTAAACATAAACTAAAAAGCCTAAATTTTTTTTGTTAATTCTTGGACTTCCCGAGGTATACCCCGTGAAGGGTTCTCAACGGTACTAGGAGGTGTGATGGGGTGAGGTCTCAAACGTCCCTTTCAAAGAAATTAATTTTCTATTTTCTAATTTTTTTAAATATTTTGGGTTTTCTATTTTTTTTTTGAAAATGCAAATTTTTTCTTTTTGTAAAAGACAACAAAATAGGAAATACACTATGTACAAAAAGAAAATAACTATGCACAAACAAAATATTTTTGGAATTTTATGATTTTAATTTTTTTTTTTAATTTTCTATGATTTTATAATTTAAAAGAAAGAGAAATACACCCACATACTTTAAATTCAACATTGTCCCCAATGTTGAAAGCTAAGTATGAAGAACAAACACAATATTATGAAAGAAAAAGAACAAGGAGGGGGGGGGGGGGGGGGGGGGGGAGAAGCACGTCCCTGAATTGGAGACGGACGACCACCACGATCACCTGCAAAATTGTTTTTTAAAATAAGACAAGACAAAACATAAAAGAAAAAGAAAAAAAAACATGAAAGTTAAATTTTTTTTTTTGAATTTTTGATAAAAGTAATAGCGCTTTCTCTTTTCAAAATATCGACAAAATATCCCCGGCAACGACGCCAAAAACTTGATATAAAAAAATGATCGTCGCAGGAAAAGCTTTTGTTGATGAGGATAGAATTCGGCGGGCGCTTTCGAGGCGTCTCGCGAGTACTCCTACTTTGAGAAACTAACCATTATCCTACTTCGATGGATAGAAGTAATGGTCTTTCCTTGTTTCGGAATATTAAAAATTACGTCGCGACGGCGGCGTCGAAAACTATATAAAAAAAGAGAGAAAATAAGAAGTTTGAGAGGAAAAGCTTCCTGCGGAGTTTTTGTATTGTTTATCCAAACTACTCATTCGATAAAGGCAAGTATACCTTATCGCGTATAAAATAGGATAATTTTTAGAAAATTATCAAGGTCGTATTATACTCAGGTCTGTCAAGTACTCCTACTTCGAGAAAACTAACTATTATTTTATCGGAAAATAAATTAGAGAGAGGTAATTAAAACTAACTAAAAAGAGAACAAAAAATAAGGAAAACAAAACTTACATTTCATAATAAAAAGAGATTACATGAAATTGAAACTACATTACATTGCATGAAAGTAAATCTAAGCTACTTGCATGGAATGAAAATAAATCTAAACTAGCTTGCATGGAAAGAAATTACATAAAATTAAAAACAAACTAAAACATGAAAAATAAGAAAAACTATACAAGAACAGCCCAAATGGGCCGGGGGAAGGGAGAAGAGAAGAGCGTTTGCTGGAAATGAGCTTCAGAATTTATAGGAGAAATTTTAGGGTTACACGCCCTCGGTCACGGGCGTGACCCTGGGGCGTGTAATCACTGTTCTGCATCGGCTGGGACGGCGGCGTGGAGCTTGCGTGACGACGGGAGAAAGTTGGACATTACACGCCCATGTAACTTGGGTCACGGGCGTGTACCTGGGTGGCTGTAATCAATGCAGAGTGGGATTTAATTTGGTGTGGCAGCGAGCATGAATCATGCGTGAAAGTCATAGGCGTGACCTATGGGTCACGGGCGTGACTTGGGTCAACTTCTCGACGGCTGCTCCTCGTGTCAACGGCAGCCCGCTGGGAAGAAACTAAATTTACATGCCCCATGGTTACGGGCGTGACATTGGGTCATGGGCATGACTTACGGCGCGGCGGTGGATTCGTTGAACGCAGCTCGGGTTTCATTGAACGCCTGGGCAGAGAGCGTTCGTCAAACGCAGCTCGAGTTTCGTCGAACGCAGCTCGGTCTTCGTCGAATGCCTGGGCAGAGAGCGTTCATCGAATGCAGCTCGAGTTTCGTCGAACGCAGCTCGATTTTCATCGAACGCAGATCTTTAGGTCACACGCCCATGGTCACGGGCGTGACTGAGGGCGTGACTTGTGATTTTCTCCAATTTTTCCCAAAATTCTGCAAAAATTGAAATTAAGCTACGTTAGAAACAAAATTACAAAATAATTACTTATGACCTAAAATTGACATGAAAAATAAAAACACATATTAAATATTTACAAAATTTTCTATTAAAAAGATATATAAATACTACTTATCAGGAAGCTTCAATTCCATCTCTGTTCATAGGAGGAAAGTTCTGTTCTATCCCCGTTCATAGGGGTTTCTTTCCAGTTCTGCCTTTCTTAGTTATAGTCTGATGAAGGATGTTAATTGCACCTTTTTAAACATCGTTTTATTAGGTGCTTCTTGGTTGAGATGAATTCCCATGTCCGGGAATTATCCTGCACGTGGCTCAATATTTCACAGTGTTCCGTATTGCTTTGAGCTTTTGAGTTTACATCTTCATTTGTCGGGTTATTATTTATTCGTAACGTCGCCCCACGATTATAATGCGATTGCGTGTTACGATGTTTTCTCCCAACTATAAATTTTGATCGTTTTCTCGAAAAATTGGCGAGCCCGTCATTTATCTCCGAATATCCCCTCAAAATTTATAGTATATTCACAATAGTATGTTAAGGGCCCACAAATTATCCCTATATTTTCAGCCCTTTTTTGGGGGTTTATTTTGCCCAAAGGAAACCTATTTAGGCTCTTAAAATTATCAAAACACTTTGTAAAAAAACCCCAAACTTTGATAGTGCCTTCAAGGGGTTCTAAAATTGAGCCTACAATTTTTATGTATTTTTTCAAGGCAGTTAGGGATCTTAATTTATTTAAATAACTCTTGCAAATGCCTAAATAAATAGCAAAATACAACCAAAACTTCCCAATAAATTACTGAGATTAGATCCCTTAATGGCACATATTTCATGTTCAGAACTTATTCCCTAGGAGCCTAGAATTGCCTCAAGAAAATCTGGAAGAATAAAGGAGGGTGGGGTGCAGATAGGGAAATCCAGGAGAAGGAGTGGCGCTGGACCATGCGGTGTCCCCTGGTCCCCACAATGGATCGGAGCCGATCCGCTGTGGTGGCGCACAAACTCATGCGGCGGGGGGGGGGGGGGGGGGGGGGGGGGCGATGTTTCAGGGGCCGTCCGATCTCATCATGGAGATCGAACGGCCCCTTCTTTTGACAGGGTCGCAAGAGGTGGAAGCCGCTGCCACCGTAGGGCAGCGGCTACCAGGTGTCGGCGCTGCCCCCGGTCGACTTGCTGGTGGTCGGCGACCAATCCGGTGGTGGTTCGGTGGCCTGGCGTCGCCGACCACAGTTAGATTTCAATGAGGAGGAGGGGGCGGTGGCGCGACCTACATGGGCCATGCTGGCCGATGCCGCGCCACCCCTCCCTCTAGGCGAGCCTCCCACTGCCCCTGACCGGGTCGCCGGGTGTGCGGATTGCCTCCGGTGGTGGTTCGGCGGCCAGGCCTCCGCCGGTAACTGTCGTCGAAGCGGTACATGAAAACAGAGAGGGTGATGGGAGGGCTTGCGGGTGCCGCCGGAGATGCGTTCTCCGGTGGCCCTGCCGCCTCTCTTCGCCCGAGCAGGGGTCCCCGGGTGGGGACCTGCTCCACCAGTGCCACCACCGGCGCTGGGGTGAGGCTCACTCGGCCGAGCCACTGATGAGTCCCATTTATATACGCTTTTTTGGACTCATCCGGGCTAGTTTTCACTCTTGTGCACATCCATTTCGAGCTATTATTGCTTATATTTCTCTTATACACACTTGCGTGCACTTACGTGTTTTGTGCTCTCTTTAGGCCCGTTTTGGTGTGCATTTGCGCTCCATGTTGTTGGGGATAAGCAAATAGTGCCCCCAATCCTTTTTCTATGATTGATTGGTGCTGGAAATGTATTCCCAGCTGGATTGCTAGTCTTGCAGGTGGTTGGATCAGCCCATTTCCCCAGAAATCATGATTGTTTATATCGCACGGTCGTGCATTTTCCTTGACGCACAGACGGCTGTGGTCGTGCGCCTTATTATAGGTAGCGAAATGGTGATCTGACTTTGTTCGTGCATTTGTACGCACGGGCAGTTTCGCGTGCGCGAAGGAAACGCACGATCGCTTGTTTCGACCGATTTTTAGCCAATCTGGATTTGGTCGTGCGTTTTTACGCACGGGCGGCTTCGACCGTGCGTGAGTAAAATGCACGGGCACTGCTGCTTCTTCCCAAGTCATTTTTATTCATTAAATGACGCACGGTAAACGCACGGTCGTGCATTCGACCGTGCGTGACTATATTTCTGCGGTTTTAGTATTTAAAGCAGGAAATCTGCTGAAGAAAGATAGACCCGCGGGAAAAACTGAGAAGCCCACCATTTCCGCCCATTTTCGCCTCTCCGACACCGTTTGAACTAGGAGGAGCTCCGACAACCCTTGTCTTGCAAATCTTCCGCCAAAGCTCCCTCCTTGGCCTCCTCCATCATCTAAAAGCTGAAGAACGCCATAGACGGAAAGTCTCCGCTGCATTCAATGTTCCAACAAGAGTTAGCTCGAGCTAGACCACGAAGAAGATGGGTAAAGTAGAGGAAGGTGACAGCTCCTCCGGACCCCGGACGCAACTGAAGACCGAGCACGGACGAGGCTTGACAACCCTACGATTCTGGCCGAGAATCTTCAGCATAGTCTTCGAGCTTCGGTTTTCTCTTTCCCCTTGCGCATTGCTTCAGAGTTTTCCTTGTATGTGTGTTAATCTGGATGATGTTCATAAACTCTGTGTTTTAGTTAATATGATTTCATGTTTTTTTGAGATCTTGTGTGGTTTATGAGATTTGAGGAGTGTCGTAGTCCTCCATCCACTCCACTGCTCTGTAGTGCGCCGCACTAGCAATTGCTAGCTGCATGTTCTACGACGAGGTGCTTACAACCCTCATTCCGCTGGTTACAAAACATCCATCCGCTAACCTTCTCGTCCACCCGCTCACCGAAGCACGACATCGCGGCCTGCATTCCATCCCGACAAGTGAAGCAGAGCTCTAGACCCGCATTTTCTTTCACTGTTGCTAATCTAGGAAAACCCAAAATCAAAACCCCTTTTTTATTAATTACATAAGAATCTATATAAGTAATTCCCTAATAAGAATTCGTACAACCCAGCTTGCAGTCCTCTGAGAACGATATTCAGGGAGTCTCTCCCAATTTTATTACTTGAACGACCGGTGCACTTGCCGTAATCGCATCAAGTTTTTGGCGCCGTTGCCGGGGACTGCGAGCGTTTTATGAATTTTTCTTCCAGGAGGCTACTATAAAGATTCTTAGTTGTTTTTGATTTCTTTTTCTGTTTTTCTTTGTGCGTGTAAGTTAGTTTATGCAGGGGCAAAGCCCTGAAGAGTTCTTGGAGTACGACCCTGAAATTGAGAGGACGCTGCATGCACGTCGCCGTGCTGCTGCGGCCATGGATCTCAACATCAACATGAACGAGATTAACACCGGGGGTGAGAATGCACCCGCTGCAGGTCAAGCTGCTGATGAGAACAAGGTGGCCCGGGCGAGGCCTAAAACGATGCGGGATTATACCACTCCCACTATGGGGAGTGTGTATCCCAGCTTTGGCCCAGCTATCACGAACAATAAGTTCGAGATCAAGTCGGCGATCCTGAACATTATCCGCAACAATGCCCAGTTTTCTGGGATGGCAAGTTAAGACCCCCATCTTCACTTGGCAGAATTCTCGGAGATCTGCGGAACATTCCGGTACGCCAGAATAGCGGATGACACGGTGAAGTTAAGATTATTCCCGTTCTCCCTCCGTGACAAGGCGAAGGCATGGCTCCATACAATTCCGCCGGGCACAGCTACCACCTGGGATGCGCTGCAAGGAAAATTCCTCTCCAAGTTCCACCCAGTTGATAAAATAGTGAGCATGAGAAGGGAGATCGCAACCTTCCGGCATAACGATCAGGAAACCCTGGCGGAAGCGTTGGAAAGGTTCATGGACCTTCTGCGGAAATGCCCCCATCATGAGTTTCAACCATGGGATTTGGTGGAGAACTTCTATTTTGCAAGCGAGCCTAACTATAGGGCTATGATTGATGCTGCTGCCTCTGGAACCATTCTGAACCACACTCCTGGAGAAGCACTGCGGATTCTATAAGACTCCGCGACTCATAGCTCATTCTGGACTGCAGGACGAAACACCCCAAGGAACGCGAGAGGACTTTTTGAAGTCTGGACCTCTAGAGCACCAGCTGAGAGCATCACATTGCTGAAGAAGACTGCCTCTTCATCCACTCCAGTGATGGCCATTTCTTGTCTCGGGTGTGGGAACCCTGGACATCATGCATATGAATGTCCCTCAGGTGAAGTCTCTTCCGAGCTCTCTAATTTCAATTTAGAAGAGAGTGTTAATTTTATCCAAAATCAAAACCGCAATGCACCTTTCTCTAACACGTATAATCCGGGTGTGAGAAATCACCCCAATTTTTCCTGGAATCAAAACACTGCAGGACAACGATGGCAACCGGGCCAGCATCAATATGATGCTCAAGCATCCGAAAGCCAACCGAGGCTGCCTCATCCGGGTTATACCCAAGGTGCTGCGATGCAAAGGAAAAGTACCTTGGAAGAGATGATGGAAAAGTTCGTTGATATGGCCCAAACAAATATGGCCAACCAATCGGCCTCGATGAGAAACATGGAAATGCAAGTGGGCCAATTGGCTCAAGTGCTTTCCGAGCGTACTCAAGGTGCCCTTCCTAGCACAACGGAGAAGAATCCCCGTGAGCAAGGAAAGAGCATATCCGAGGCGGATGAAGGGCATGAGGGTGAGTTAACTGTGAAATGTAAAATTAACAGCATTGAAACCACTGCTCTGTATGACACCAAATCATCGCGCAATGTGCTTGCATTGCAAGACGTTGGAAATCTGAATTTAAAAATCAATAACGATGATCAGAAGTCACTTACCCTGGCCAATGGAATGGTGGTGGAGACGGAAGGAGAAGTTAGAGATGTAGAGGTAGTCATAGATGGAACTTCAGTTATCACAAACTTCCAAGTCCTGGGCCCCATGGAAAATAATTCTATTCCTATCCTGGGTGCCCCATTCTTGAAGGAGAGTGGTGCCAACATTCACATTCCTAGTGGACGTGTAACCTTGTCACCCAAGGTGACACATCCCACTCACCCATCCATGACAACCAATGACATCATATTTTTACCTGTTATGACTAATAAATCTGCGAATGAGTTGATTTTAAATGTGGAAAAGCAAGGGGAAGAAATGAATACTGAGGAAAAGGAGTTGAGAAGTGAAGAAGAAACTGAGAACAAGAGCGGCGAGGTCGCGAAGTCTGAAGTCACAACAGCCGGCAAGGCTAAAAACATTTCGATTAACTCTACTAAGGCTAATAATAAATGTAAACGTTTAAAATAGGTTAGCTGGGCAGATCTATCACCCATAGGGGGAGGGGAAATGATGCCCTTGGCTGCTCCAAAATTGCAGAACAATGAATTAGATCGAGCTCCTATTGCTCGATGGCGCTCTCCCACGGTGGAGAGATTAAAGCAGGTCGGATTATTATAAGCATCGCGCTTTCCAGCCCTCCGGCACGAGAAGGAAGAGGTTAGGGGCAGGGGAGAGGAATCTCCCTTGAGCCCTAAAGCTTTCACCTCCTTCCCATCTCGTTTGGCTGGGGAGAATTATCACAAATCAACCTATAGCTGAATCGTGATGAATTCTCTGGGTTTTTGCTTCTGCGATCTCTTCTCTTCCTAATCGTATCTCTTTGTCTATGTTTTTGTGATCTATTTTATGGTATTTTGAACAATTGCTAAGAACTATGCTTGAACTATTTGGCTACTATGCTTAATACAGGTATTTGGTCCACCTTAAGGACGGTAAACAAAAGGGCTTATGTGAGACGACCCTATTTTGCTGTATTACCTTTGTTTCTGCGTGTGTGGAGATGTCATTTTGCAGGTATGGCGACATCGATGGAGGACACATTGAAGCCGAGTTCAAGATTAACGCCATTCTTCCAGTATGCTCATTTCTGAGCATGGGGTAACCTCTCCTCCCAATTCTTTTTAAGAATCTAGCATTATAGTCTATGATGATTAGATTTAAGACTAGGGGAGAGTAGTTGTCGTTACTCACTTGCACGTGCACATAAGCACAACATACTAGAAGTTACAATAGTGTTGTTTTATTTTTTTCATTCTCATAGCACACCACAACACCCACTAGAGAGCGCACTTAATCATAGGCGCGTAACGAGTCTAGCTCATTTCTTTTGTAGGATTGGGAAAATTGTTGTGCTGGCTCACGGTTGTAAAACGGAGTAAAATGTTGACTCCCTTAGTGCTCTAGTCGAGTACTCGCATCTTGCATAGATTTGTGTGTAGAATAAATTTTTCTTTATGCTTATAGTTTTGTAATTTTTTTATTTGCGTAATAATTGTTTATTCTACTCAAAAGTGGTGAATCCGGTGTGAATCCGACGGTAGCTTAGGAATGTGTGTAGACGGTTGTTAGGTTTGTATTGCTCGAGTCAGGAGGAAGAATTATCTTTCTCGGTGGCTAAGAACTTGCCCCAAGCGACTCTCGAAGCATTGGTATAGGTTAGTTCAATGCGTGAGCATGATGTAGGCCATCACTTTGGATAGGTTGAGCTTTTGTACCGTTCTTAACGTCTGATCCTCGCTAACCCCTTTGTGCCTACCCCGTCTTTTGATTCAGCTCCACCTTTGTCTCACAAAAGCTTAAAAGTCGACCCTAGTCGCACACCCAAATCTGAGCTCCAGTCTTGTTTTATTTTCATTATTGGGGTGTTGTCGTAGTGTTTTTTTTATAGTGGAAATTATGGTTTGCGCTTCCTCGAATTATTTGCTGAAAAAAAGTGGTTATGAGAAAAGAAAAAAAAAAGGAAATTAGAACAAGAAAAGAAAAGAAAGAAAAATGCTTGGTTAAGAAAAGAGCCAAATTGAAAATCTTTTTAAGAATTGTTTTGAGAGTAGGCAGTGCAAACACCCATATTTTCAGGTTTAAGTCTA
This sequence comes from Dactylorhiza incarnata, assembly GCA_033032865.1. Classification (NCBI taxonomy): domain Eukaryota; kingdom Viridiplantae; phylum Streptophyta; class Magnoliopsida; order Asparagales; family Orchidaceae; genus Dactylorhiza; species Dactylorhiza incarnata. Next base: position 466,021 of record JAWHQI010000189.1, on the reverse strand, counting down.
GGGGTGTGGTGCACTCGTGTTTTTTTATGTTGGTGCTTGGATAATTTCTGTGCTTGCTTGATTGGGTTTAGGTGCTTTAAGCCTTCAAGTTTATCTTTGTACACCCTACCTTAACCCAAGCCTCACTTTTAACCTAAAGTCCTACTGATTTGCGCGTTGAACCAAACTGGTGTCGTAGAGAGAGTGCGACCGGGTGAGCTTATGGCCACCGACATTGATGGATTTCAATGGAGGTTGTTCCGAACACCGATCTTGAGCAATGTTCATCTCATCGATTAGTCTACTTTCTTCCTACGCAAGACCGGACGATTCACCGTGATTTAGCTTTTGAGTAGAGATAATATTTATGTACGCTCTTAGATTATTACAAAGTGTTTGTATAATTAAAAATTTCTTCTGCTGCATTTCAATGCGCGTGAGCATGCGACTTCGCATGGTACTTCGCTTCTACAATTGTTAAGCCAGCTAATCAATTTTTCCGTCCGCATCAGGAATGATTTCCTCGGTACGAGCAAATGGTTAAGTCTAGGGGTGTGATGAGTCCCATTTATATATGCTTTTTTGGACTCATCCGGGCTAGTTTATACTCTTGTGCACATCCATTTCGAGCTATTATTGCTTATATTTCTCTTATACACACTTGCGTGCACTTAAGTGCTTTGTGCTCTCTTTAGGCCCGTTTTGGTGTGCATTTGCACTCCATGTTGTTGGGGGTAAGCACATGGTGCTCCCCAATCCTTTTTCTATGATTGACTGGTGCTGGAAGTGTATTCCCAGCTGGATTGCTAGTCTTGCAGGTGGTTGGATCAGCCCATTTCCCCAGAAATCATGATTGTTTATATCGCACGGTTGTGCGTTTTCCTTGACACATGAATGATTGCGGTCTTCCGCCTTCTTCTGGATAGCAAAATGGTGATCTAACTATGTTCGTGCGTTTTTACGCACGGGCAGTTGCCCGTGCACGAAGGAAATGCATGATCGCCTGTTTCAACTAATTTTTAGCCAATCTGGATTTGGTCGTGCTTTTTTATGCACGGGCGGCTTCGACCGTGTGTGAGCAAGACGCACGGGCGCTGCTGCTTCTTCCCCAAGTCATTTATATTCATTAAATAACCCACGGGAAATGCACGGTCGTGCGTTCGACCGTGCGTGGCTATATTTCTGCTGTTTTAGTATTTAAAGCAGGAAATCCACTAAAGCAAGATAGATCCGCGGGAAAAACTGAGAAGCCCGCCATTTCCGCCCATTTCTGCCTCTCCACCACCGTTTGACCTAGGAGGAGCTACGACAACCCTTGTCTTGCGAATCTTCCTCCAAATCTCCCTCCTTGGCCTCCTCCATCATCTACAAGCTCAAGAACGCCATAGACAGAAAGTCTCCGCTGCATTCAAAGTTCCAACAAGAGTTATCTCGAGCTAGACCACGAAGAAGACGGGTAAAGTAGAGGAAGGTGACAGCTCCTCCGGACCCCGGATGCCACTGAAGACCAAGCATGGATGAGGCTTGACAACCCTATGATTCCGGTCGAGAATCTTCAGCATAGTCTTTGAGCTTCGGTTTTCTCTTTCCCCTTGCGCATTGCTTCAGAGTTTTCCTTGTATGTGTGTTAATCTGGATGATGTTCATAAACTCTGTGTTTTAGTTAATATGATTTCAGGTTTTTTTGGATCTTGTGTGGTTTATGAGATTTGAGGAGCATCGTAGTCCGCCATCCACTCCACCGCTCTATAGTGCGCCGCACTAGCAATTGCTAGTTGCGTGTTCCGTAACGAGGTGCTTTCGATCCTCATTCCGCTGGTTACAAAACATCCATCCGCTAGCCTTCTCGTCCACCCGCTCACCGAAGCACGTCATTGCGGCCTGCATTCCATCCCGACAAGCGAAGTGGAGCTCTAGGCCCGCATTTTCTTTCACTGTTGCTAATCTAGGAAAACCCAAAATCAAAACCCTTTTTTTATTACATAAGAATCTAAGTAATTCCCTAACAAGAATTCATAAAACCCAACTTGCAGTCCTCTGAGAATGGTATTCGGGGAGTCTCTCCCAATTTGATTACTTGAATGACCGGTGCACTTGCCGTAATCGCATCATCCACCACCCGGGCCTGGGTGTCGCTGGCATCGCTCCGACAACGGGGGGGGGGGGGGGGGGGGGGGGCAAGTCACCGGGGAGTGGGAAGGAGGAGGGAAGGGTACCCACCTGTCGTAGGGGAGCTTGAGTGGTGGTCGGCCATTAGAGGGTGGCGAGGTTGGGGTGGTGTTTTCCAGTGAGGGAGGGGTTCAGGCAGATGGGACGCTGGCTGGGGGGGGGGGGGTGCTCTGAGGGGAGGATGGGTGTTCCTTTTATAGGGAGGGAGGGGGGCTCTCCCTCCCCTTCTCCCGATGTGGGACTATAGGGAGGGGGTGGGGGAAGATATTTCTCCCCCTCCCTCCACTAACCCATGGTGGGCTGGCCATCCATGCATATATGGTAGCCTCCCATAGTGGGTGTAGGTGTGAGCTCCCCCCTTTAGGGAAAATTCCAAAAATAGAGTTTGGGGGTTTTGACCAAGGTCAACCCTAGGGTGGATCCCGCATGTGGGTCAAGGCCCAAGGGGTCCAACTTGTCGGGTGAAGGGTCATTATTGGGGTGTCAAATCAACATGGGTGCGTGCATGGTTTTCGGTGTGACCTAAAGCTTGATTTGACCGAGGGTTGACTTTCTGGTGTCGTAATTGTTTACAACGAATTTCCTTGGTCTCTGACTTTAGGAGTCCACTGAGACTTACTGAAGTTGATTCCGAGTTCGTACGCATGGTGTTTAAAAACTATGCCGTGGCGGTCCACAAAACCTAAAACGAACATATTCCTCATACGAGTTCCGATTAAAATGCAACGAGTCTTGTTGCGCTCGTATTGCTTGCACGAGTCTAACGGAACTGACAGAAGTCAATTTGGAGTACGTTTGGTCACTGTACCCCAACGATTTAGTTGTGACACACAACGATACTCAAAATGGTCGTTTTCTCCGAATGACCTCGGATTGGAACGGAACGAGTTCCATTACACTTGTATTGACTACACGAGTCTAACGGAATTGACAGAAGTCAATTTGGACTACGTTTGGTCACTGTACCCCAAAGACTTAGTTGTGACGCACAACGATACTCAAAATGATCATTTTCTCTGAATGACCTTGGATTGGAACAAAACGAGTTCCATTACACTCGTACTGAGTACACGAGTCTAATGATGCACAAATCTAGTACACCGCTATAGGCGGGAGCGAGACTGCGGCACGAAATGGCAGTGTATCGGTCGTTGTCAAGTAATATAAAATGAGGAGCGAATCCCCGAGTCTCGAATCTCTCAAGGAACACAGTAAGGTGGAGTTAACTTTCGAGGAGGGACTTGAGATTGAAGTCCTTATGAGCGGATGGATTACGGAAAAGGGGGTTTGGTTTATGGAAAATAAAATTAAATAACTACAACTACTCCTATGCAATGTCGCTATGCAATGCTTCGCCAGGCAGGATGGAAAACTACGTAGGCCTTAAACGCACTACTTCGTAAGGGCGGATGGACGAGAAGGCTTGCAGATGGAATGGTTCGCACCGGCGGGGTCGAGGTGGATTACACGGGCCGTTAGCACCGCTTAGCTTGGCAAATGGAAGAGTAGGCACATTGAATGGGCGAGTAGGCTAGCGGAATGATGTGGAGGGTGGAGTGGATTTGGTGGCGCACCTCATACACACATATTAACTTAAAGGAAACTTCACTTAGACATGAAATAACATTATGAATCAGAGTTTATAGTGCACATCATCATAATATAAGAAATATAGCTTATACAATCATCAAAATAAAGGGGAGAAAGCAAGGAATTGACCCAATCCGAAGCCTTGTTGAAGATTCATGGTTGGAATCTCTAGGTTGTCAATCCGCGTCCAAACTCGGTCCTCAACTGCGTCCAGGGTAAAGGAGGGCTGTCACTTCCTCCCAAAGGCCCGTCTTCCTCATGTCACGATCTGGCCACATAACCTAGCTTCCTTCTCCTTGGATAATGGTGGATGTAGGGCTAGATCCCTCGCCTTGGAGCTTGAGGATGATGGAGGACGCCAAAAGGGGCGGAAACCTGCGAAAATGGCGGAAAACGGCGGAGCAGGCGGAGTTCGGGAGAGCCTCCTGACCTAAAATTGCGCACATGTATTTATAGGCGGTGCAGAAATTAACAGTGCGCACGGCCAGGCGCACGACCAGTGGTCGTGCGCGAAGAAATGCCTCTGATCGTGCGTGAAGAACCTGTAGCATAGTCTTGAACTGCAAAATTGCGCACGGTCAGTGGCGAACGACTAGTGGTCGTGCGCGATGAAGGTCAATGATCGTGCGAACTTCTTTGTTTGATAAGGGGAATTAACGCACGACTAGTGGTCGTGCGCCTGGTCGTACGCGAAGGAAAACACACGACTAGTGGTTTTTTTCGCCCGAAAATCCCCCAGAACCAATCCCGAGTGTCGCACAACCCTTGAACCTGCATGAAAATATCCAGGACCACTGGAATACAAGGAATCACACCAAAATGGGCATAAATGTGCACTAAGAGTGGAAATACGAAATGTGATCAATAGAAGCATTTACGAGCAATAAGTGCAGTGCATATGCGTGAAAACTAGCCCAGATGAGTCCAAAAGTCCCTATATAAACTGGACTCATCACACCCCCAGACTTACTTGTTTGCACGTCTCGAGCAAACAAATCCGACGGAGTATGAAAATGGTAGTTATTGAAGAGCATTGCAAAATAGGAGTACGGTGCGAAGTAGCATACTCATGCAAATAGAAATTCAGTAAAAGGAGATTCTAGCTATGCTAACTAATTTACAAAAGTGTTAAAGCGTAAGTAGAGATTTAGTTATACTCAGATGGTGAATCATAAAAAATTTGTGCGGTCGTGCCCGATGTGAAAGTAAAAAAGCCACTCAGGAGGGTGTTGCAAAAGATCAAAATTCGAGGATAACTCCGCTGAAATCCATCAACGACGAGAGCCATAAGCTTGCCCGGTTACACTCTCTCCACGACGCTAGCGAACTCATCGGTTAAATCAGTAGGACTTTCATGTTATAATGGGGCTGAGGTTACGGTATGATATTCAATGATAAATGAGATGACTACGCAACCCAATTGAGTTAACAGATAATGCTGCACCAAAAAAAGAACAAGACTGATGCTAGTGTGACACACCCCCAGACTAGACTTGAAAACTGGGTGTGCACACAGCCTACTCCAACAAATACCAACTGAATTTTTCTAATACGCTCAAGGGGTTTCTTTTCGTTCCAATTCTTTTTCAGATTTTTTTCTTTTAACTTCATTTTTTTTGTTCTTTTGTCCCCCGGTTGGTTTACAACAATGTGTTCAGCACACAATACACTTTTTCTTCACATCACAAAAATTCCATACATCACATCCAAATATGAAATGTAATTTCAGTTAACTCACTACTTGGTTGCGATAATAGGATAAGCTTCAGATTTTGGTGATTGAAAGAAGAGCTGAAACAAAGGAGGTGTAGGCACAAATTGGCTTGCAAAGGTAAGCGTGTAGGTCATGGAAATCAAAGCTCAAACTAGACAACTAGATGGCCTACATAACGCTCAACTTTGTGAGTCGCTCTCACCCATGCTTCAAGAGTCGCTTGGGGCAAGTTCTTAGCCCACGAGAAAGATAAACCTTCCTTCTGACTCGAGCAACGCATAACTAGCGCTCGCTTACTCACAACACCGTGCTACCGCAAATTTCAGTCACATTCACCAAATGAGTAAAATAAATCAAAAACTACGCAAAAATACTAATTGTAAATTAAAAGCATAGAGATAATCTAATTTTACTCAAATTTCTATGCAAGCACGTATATGCGACAAGAACACTACTGGAGTCAACATCACACTCCGACTTGCAATACCTAAACAAACATCCTATTTCAAAATCCCTACCAAAATAAGCGTGAACGAAAGCACACAAACAAGTGAGTGCGCGCTTGTGTGGGTGAACTGGTGTATGCTATAATATGACATAAATAAAAATATACTTCTGGTCCGCTAAAATGTGTACACGTGTAGGGAACACTCGGTACACTCCCCCCAGACTTGAATTGGATAATCACATGAATTATGACACTGAGAATAAGGAAATGCTAAGGAAGAGGGTACCTATGCTTAGATATGAGCATACCAGAAGATTGGCGTTAGTACAAAGAATCCACTCCCATATCCGCCAAACAAGAAAATCGCCGCGCACCTGCAGGAAAAAGACTCCATGCAAAAATATAAAATGCTAAACTATTAGCATATTAGTACAATAAAACAAAAAAGATTTGGGTTGTCTCCCAGCAGCGCTTTTGTTTACCGTCCTTAAGCTGGACTTAATACCTGTATTAAGCAGTTTTATACGATTGTCTAAGCATAAAGTGATAATAATAAAGTCTACTTATTATTATTACACAACCATCAAAGAAATCAACTATACATTGATTTTAAGTAGTAACTAGAAATGAATGAAATGGGTCCGAAGACCCAGCAGTAGGGGCAGAAAGAAGGATTTATCTTCCATCCCCAAATCTCTTTCTTTTTTGCCTTCTTCTTCAAATCCGACAATAGATCAGGATATGAATATCTTTTGCCTCCCTGCAGCCAATCCTTTAAGGGAAACACCGTCATTGCACTGTATTTCCCCCGCCAGAATTTATTTTCAACATTACCCAAAAATGGGTCAACATACTCAAAATCCTGCAGGGATGGAAAAGAAAAAGCATTAGGAGTATCAGGAAGAGGTAGAGGTGGATCAGCAGTGGAGGGCATTTCAGATTCAGCTTCCAAAAGATTTACCACTACTGAATCCCCTTGCACATGTTCAAGCAAAGAAGGGTGGTCAGGAAACAAAATAGAAGAAAGACATAAATAATCAGGAATTGGGGGGATTGGTCCCGGTCTCACTCCCAGCAGGATCCAAGGATAGATCACTATCATCATCATAAGTATCATAGCGAGGGGAACCCAAGAACTCAAGGGCCTCAGTGGTGAGTTGGACCTCCTCGTCCCATGAGGAAGTGCAAACCTCCTCATCAGAAAGAGTACCCTCATCATCCCACCGGGGTGCAGCCTCAGGCTCAGAATCATCACCCTGCTCAATTACTTCGACAGGATCATAAAAACTGTGTGTAGAAAAATCTTGCAAAGAAACTGGAGGACCGAAAAGATTTGGTTCCTCCGCAAAAAGATCCGCTGATGCCTCTCCGATGGAAAGAATACTTTCTGCATCACACTCAGGTGCATCTAGGAGCTCCCATTCCTCTCCTTGTTGGCCGACAGATGAGTGATCGTCATCACTAGGAGTGAAGCCATACACAGGGAGTGAGGAGTCCATGCACGAGATAAGCTCGGGGGTAGAGGGCACGATTGCCTCCATGGGTAAAGAATGAGTGATAGGGACAATGTTGTCATGAGTGAAGGAGCAGCGGTCAGGATTGAAAAGACTAGGACAGTCCTTCAATTCATGACCCTCTCCTCGACACAACAAGCAAACAAAGTTCCTACACTTCCTAGTATTTAACTCCTTCATTTGGTCTATATAATAAACCATCTTGTCGTAAGTGCTAGGAGAAATATCCCATGACGACATTTTCAATAATTAAAGCAGATATAACGAAACTGAAATTCTTCGCAAGGAAATTTACACAAACTAATAAAACTCCTTGGATTAAACTTGCCTACAACTTTAAAAGAGGAGAGAAAGAAATAATAACAAACAATATATAATTAAAAAGCAAAAAAATGGCTATACACACGGGAAGAACTACTATCTCTTGTCTCCCTCTACAGCAACTCACACGTCTGTGTTCCCCGGCAACGGCACCAAATACTTGATGCGCAAATCTAGCACACCGCTATAGGAGGGAGTGAGACTGCGGCACAAAACGGCAGTGTACCGGTCGTTGTCAAGTAATATAAAACGAGGAGCGAATCCCCGAGTATCGAATCTCTCAAGGAACACAGTAAGGTGGAGTTAACTTTCGAGGAGGGACTTGAGATTGAAGTCCTTATGAGCGGATGGATTGCGGAAAAGGGGGGTTTGGTTTATGGAAAATAAAATAAAATAACTACAACTACTCCTATGCAATGCCGCTATGCAATGCTTCGCCAGGCGGGATGGAAAACTACGTAGGCCTTGAGCACACTACTTCGCAAGGGCGGATGGACGAGAAGGCTTGTGGATGGAGTGGTTTGCACTGGCGGGGTCGAGGTGGATTACACGGGCCGTTAGCACCGCTTAGCTTGGCGGATGGAAGAGTAGGCACACAGAATGGGCGAGTAGGCTAGCGGAATGAAGTGGAGGGTGGAGTGGATTTGGTGGCGCACCTCATACACACATATAAATTTAAAGGAAACTTCACTTAGACATGAAATAACATTACGAATCAGAGTTTATAGTGCACATCATCAAAATATAAGAAATCTAGCTTATACAATCATCAAAATAAAAAAGGAGAAAGCAAGGAATCGACCCAATACGAATCCTTATCGAAGATTCACGGTTGGAATCGCTGGGTTATCAATCCGCATCCAAACTCGGTCCTCAACTGCGTCTAAGGTAAAGGAGGGCTGTCACTTCCTCCCAATGGCCCGTCTTCTTCGTGTCACAATCTGGCCGCATTACCTAGCTTCTTCTCCTTGGATAATGGTGGTTGTAGGGCTAGATCCCTCTCCTTGGAGCTTGAGGATGATGGAGGAGGACAAAAGGGGAGGAAACCTGCAAAAATGGCGGAAAACGGCGGAGCGGGCGGAGTTCGGGAGAGCCTCCTGACCTAAAATCGCGCACATGTATTTATAGGCGGTGCAGAAATTAACAGTGCACACGGTCAGGTGCACGACCAGTGGTCGTGCGCGAAGAAATGCCTCTGATCGTGCGCGAAGAACCTGTAGCATAGCTTGAACTGTAAAATAGCGCACGGTCAGTGGCGCACGACCAGTGGTCGTGCGCGAAGAAGGTCAGTGATCATGCGAACTTATCTGTTTGATAAGGGGAATTAATGCACGACCAGTGGTCGTGCGCGAAGGAAAACGCACGACCAGTGGATTTTTTGGCCGAAAATCCCCCAGAACCAATCCCGAGTGTCGCACAACCCTTGAACCTGCATGAAAATATCCAGGACCACTAGAATACAAGGAATCACACCAAAATGGACATAAATGTGCACTAAGAGTGGAAACACGAAATGTGATCAATAGAAGCATTTATGAGCAATAAGTGCAGTGCATATGCGTGAAAACTAGCCCAGATGAGTCCAAAAATCCCTATATAAACTGGACTCATCATCTAATGGAACTGACGGAAGTCAATTTGGACTACGTTTGTTTACTATACCACAACGACTTAGTTGTGATGCACAACGATACTCAAAACGGTCGTTTTATCCGAACGACCTCAGATTGGAACGGAATGAGTTCCATTGCACTCATATTGATTATACGAGTCTGATGTGTTGAAACCAGAACTTGGTCTCTTATGGAGCTCGGGCCCTCAAAGATGAGGCGCAATTAGCACTTACTAGTTCCTCGGAAGGAACAGACTGAAGACTCAGAACTAGACACAGACCCTTGGTCACAACGAGGAGGTCTTAGAGCGCTTTCCCTCCCAAGCCAAATATGAGACTGGGCACCTTGGAGAGCCTGAGAGCTAAGCCAAGATAACCTAGGGAGGAAGAAGCTCAGAGTACTGAGACTGGAGTCCCTCCAAAGGTGCCCTTCTGGGTCAATATATAGTTTTTTACTCACGGTCTGCTAATAGCGGGATTCCGCCTTACACATTTGCTACACGCACCCCAAAAGGGTCTGCCAACAGCCAAACTCCGCTGTTTGGAGAGGCTATCTGCAGACCACCAAGTGTTTTCAGGTAAAAACACCCCTGGACCCCTACTGGGCGAGCCACCCATAGGGGCTCCTCTCGCGACCCACGAGAAGCTGGCTCGCCCACCTTCCTGTGGGCGGCCCACGAGAACCCGACTCGCTTGCTTTCCTGCAAGCGGCCCACGAAGGCCCAGCTCGCTCGCCTTCCTGCGAGCGGCCCGCGAGAGCCCGGCTCGCCCGCCTCCCTACGGGCAACCTTTGAGACTCTGGCTCATCCGCCTTCCTGCGAGCAGCCTTTGAGACTCTGGCTCGCCCTCTTTCTTACTCCTTTTTGCTAATTTCTTAGTCTCCGCTCAACTCCTGGCGAATACCGGGGTTGTACACAATCCTCGCTCTTCGCGAGGCTATCTTAGGCTCGCGAAGAAACATGCAACCCATGGTGTTCGCCGGCCCTTTGATGACGTCGTGAGAATCTTGTGGTGGGCCCCATGCCCAAGGCTATAAATACCATTCTTTCTGGCCGGCACATGAACTTTTTCTCCCTCTTTTCTCTCTCACTGCTCACCACTGCCTCCTTCAAGATGTCCAAGAGGGAGGAGATACTGGCTTGCCTACAGGCCTCGCAGGCGGCTCAAAAAGCCAAAGCTGCCAAGCTCGCTCCCTAGATATCTCTGCAACCTGCTCCACCTCCGCCTTAGACCCAGAAGGCGAAGACCGGCCGCCGGCCGCCCAGGGAGGAGGTATCATCACCTCTACCTTCAGCCCCTCACAATGAGCTCGACTTGCAGGTACTCCTATAGAATGTTCGATAATCCAAATAGTATTTGCCTAACTTTGTTTCCTGGCTCGCAGAACCCTCCCCCCAAGGAAAATCTTATTGGACAATCTCCAACGGGATCTCTCCTCGCAACCCCTGGGAGGACTGATTTCTCCCCCCCGGATGTGAGGACCACCGACCTGCGAGACTCATCCTCGCGACTGGGTGAGTTGTTCGCCTTGATTTTTCTTGCTCTTATTTGATCACTGATCCGCATTATCCCTTTTGTGCAGAGTCCCGCACCGCGATCCCAGAGCAGCGAATCCCCACTCTGGTGGGCTCGCCGGCTCCACCAAAAATGAACATCAACACCACTGGATTTGGCTCTCTGGGCCAACTGAGCCCAGGCAGCTTGCTACTTGCCGAACCCCGGGTCGCGGATGAAACAACGCACCGCCCTGGCCTGGGAAAAACCATTACCCCAGCCTTCACTGAAGCCTTCAAGGGCCAACCTAGCTCCTCTCGCCCGCGAACTCATACCGCCCTGATCTCTCCTGGTTGGCTAACTTCCGCCGATTGCCTTTTCCTATCCCTTTTCGCTGATTTATTCCTCGCATGTGTTCCCCTGACCCTGCCCACCGAGTCAGAGCACGGGGAGGTGGAAATTTTGCCACCGCCCTCGCCGAGCCAGGTCGCAGATTTCCTGGGAGACCCTAGCGACCCAGAGCAAATGAAAAGGCGGGTCACCGATCTGTTCCAGAAACATTACTTCATGCTGCGAGAGCTATATGACCAGAACCGGATGGACATGGTCGCATATGAAGAGAGGCTCGCTGCGATGGAGGATGCGAACGCGTGCGTCCTTGCCGAGATATGACAGGTCGCTCGCGGCGAGGTCACCTCGCCAAGGGTGCACCTCGCGCGAATTGAAGATCAAGTGCGCCTGATACAGCGTGAGGTCCAGTCGATTCGCGAGTATCACTATCCGGGAGTCCCTCCACGATCTGGGGTGCGTGGTCGCGGTCGCTGAAAGTGGATCAACTACTCAACAGTTGTTTTTCTTTATTTGTTGCTCGCACTTACTACACCTCCCCCTTTTGGGGGGTTTCGAACAATTTATGAATTTGTAATAAGGATAATTTTACTCGCTCGCGAGCTTTCCCTTTCGCCTTCGGTTATTTTTTACTGTTATGTTGACTATGTTCGTGAACTGCTTATTTTATGTATCTTATGCCAGTCTCGCCCCACGACTTGCGAGCTATTGCCTCGCCTTCGCGACCTTTACTCTGTTTTTTCTTTGCAGCTTGGCTCGCCAATGGCGAGTTGGATGATTTCGCCAGGACGCAAACCCACCTGGGGCGGATAAGGCTCCAAGGAGCTAAAAGATCACAGCGCGATTCCGCTATCCGCACCCCGTGGCGCTTCAAATTCTTCCCGCCCTTTTCATTCCTATAAATAACCGCCGATATTTTCTTTTCAACCACCGCATTAACTGTTCAACCCTCTCTCTCCCCCAGGATTTCTCGCAATTCTCGTCTCTCACACGCACTTCATCTGGCTCGCTGTTATAAAAAAGCATGATTGCTGACGTAGACTCTGAGGGGCGGGGCAAGTGCGCGTTGGCCTACCGCGACCACTGCTTCTTCTGCGCCTCACTCACCGACGAGGAATTCCTGACCACTGTCGATAAGTACATCCCCTCAGGCTTTGTAGCCCGCCGCCCGGCAAACTCCGTTGCCAGCAATGAGTCGTCCACTGAAGAGCTCGCCATCCCCATTGCTCACTTTGAAAATGGGTTGCGACTCCCCCTATGACCGAAAGTATGCCAGGTATCTTATTCAACTATTCCACCTCTTGCTCGCCTAGCCAACAACACGCTTACCAATTTTTGACAAATTTTCCAGGTATTAAAGTACTATGGCGTCCTGCCAAGCCAGCTGACCCCAAACGCGATCGCGATTATAGTCGCGTTCGCCTATTATCTGCAGGAGGAGAGGATGGAATTCAACCTGCTCGCCTTCGGCAAAATTTTCTCCTTCCGCGCTAACAAAGATGGGACAACCTATTTCGCGAGCCAGCATGTTACTGTTTGCGAGACAGTGAACAAGACCCACTACTGGCACCAGAAGTTCGTCCTCGTCAAAGGACCCTTCGGCAATATTCCATTCTCCCCCCTCCAGCAAGATGATGCAACCTACTGCCCCCTGCCTCGCTAGGGGGTGACGACGCGAAGCTCTTCCAGTTTATGGAAGGAAAGAACTTTGAGGTTGTCTACCTCCGACAGAGGGTGGACTCGCTACTACCGGTCCCTCAAGGAGAAGGTTAGACTCGCACTCGCAAACTCCCAAGACTTTTTCTTATTCTGATCGCTAACTCTTTCATTTCCTTCGCAGGAGAGCGGGATCTTCCACTCCACCCCCGACACGCGAGGGTTACAACCCTCTCCTACAGCTCGCTTGCATCCGCGGCCGCCGAAGCGTGTCGAGACCTCCACGGCTCGACTTCTAGAAAGAAGCGACTGCCGCTCGCGAGCCCATCCGCCGCGCTTTCCTCGGCGAAGAAGAAGACTAAGAAGGCCCCTGCCACCACTAAGGGGAAAGATGTGAGGGACCTGAGCGAGGCCGAGACTCCACTCTCCCCGCCCGTGATCCAGAAGGAGGCCGAGGGAAATTGTGGGGTCGGGGAAGCTCCGAGCTTACCCAAGCCGTTGGGCCATACAAACTTTGGCCTGAGCGCGAAGGTCCCAGATGCAGTCGATGAGCCGGTGCTCGCATGGGATCCTGATCACAACAAGATCTCATGCTCTTCGCTCCTCCCCTCCTGGGTTGAGGGTGACAAGATTGGGGGTGAGGCATTCTCCCTCGCCTTCGGGCTGTATGGCTATGAGGACGCGGCCAACTTCGGCGCCCTGAGGTCTAGGCTGCTGGTGTATGAGGCCATGTGAGCCCAATTCCGGGCTATGGATCTCGCCCATATGGTGGGCTAGCGGTACCTTACCTCGGACCGGGAAACCAAGGAGCTCAAGGGCAAGCTCCAGAGGGCCTCCGACGAGGTCGCACGCCTCAAAGGGAAAGAGGCTTTATCCGAGGGGCTCCTCACCAGCCTCCAAGGCAGAATGGTAAGTGGCCTCTACAGACCTTCTATCTCACTCGCCATACGCCGCTTTATTTGACTTGCATTTTTCTTTTGCAGGATGCTGAAACAGCGATCCAATTCCTCTCGCAGAACGCCGACCTGTAGACGGAGAACACATTCCTGAAGGTGCAAGTCCGCGAGCTGACCCGAGTTGTGTTCCCCCCGCCCCCTCCGCGAGCTGGGTCTCGCAACCAATCGCGAGACGAGAAGGAGGAGACCAGCAAGAACTCAATGGGTGTTGCCAACCTCGTCTTCGACACCCTCAAGGGGGCGAGCCTGCTTTCTCTGGATGCGATGAAGCTCACTGATGAGGATGTCGTCCCAGATTTGTTCGCGCCGATTCCAGAGGCCTGAGGTCGCGAGAGCGAGGAGGAGCCGTCGGACAATTTCTCTTGATTTGCTTTTTGCCTTTTGATGTACACCCATTTTTGCTGGCGAGCTTGCCATCACTTGTAATGAAACTTTTTGAGAAATGAAATTTTTTTCTATCTTTAATTTGTCATGTTGTCATGCTCGCATCAATGCTTTTTTACCATGCTCGCTCCAACACTTCAATCATGCTCGCACTAACATATTTAACCGTGCTCGCGTTCGTGCATTTTTTCCTTTGCAATGGTTATAGGGTTCACCATTTTATTGTTCTTTCTTTTTGCCTCGTTACCATCCCCCACACATATCCAATAAGGCGTTCGTGTAGCTTCTCTCGCGTAGTCTTTTGTTAGATAAACATCTTGCCTGCCTTCATAGCAGGGTAGAATCTGGTTCGCTCTGCGTCTCTGGCTCACCCCGTAGGGGCCCTTACGAGCGGGGTCGACATTACCTTGCCTCGCCCGCCCAACCCTTGCGTGCGACCAATGTTGATTATTAATTATCACGCCGGGGGACCAGACTCACGTACTTTAGATGTTGCATAGAGATTCCCCAAATGTTTTGCGAGCCAGGATCCGACCTGGAGAACTTTGTTGCCACCGTATTGAGCCGTCTCGCCCTAGCCATTGGACTTAGATATTTTTTTATGCAGTACTGCCTTTGATTTTCGCGAGAGAGCCCCGGGACTCACCCAGTCTAGACCTGGCCTTGAGAGATTTTGCGAACCGAGCCCCTCAACCTAAACAGATTACTTGCCAGCCTCTCTGCGAGATCAACCTGACCCACCGACTATTGAGAGCCCGACAACGAGATCGTCCGGGGCATTTTGGCACAAACAACTTGATACCTTGCCTGCCTCTCCGCGAGATCAACCTGACCCACCAGCTAGTGAGAGCCCGGCAACGGGATCGTCCGGGGCATTCCAGCACAAACAACTTGATACCTTGCCAGCCTCTCCGCGAGATCAACCTGACCCACCAGCTAGTGAGAGCCTGGCAGCGGGATCGTTCGGGGTATTCCATCACAAAATACTTGATACCTTGCCAGCCACTTAGCAAGATCAACCTGACCCACCGGCTAGTGAGAGCCCGGCAACGGGATCGTCCGGGGCATTCCTGCACAAAATACTTGATACCTTGCCAGCCTCTCTGCGAGATCAGCCTGACCCACCGGCTAGTGAGAGCCCGACGACGGAATCATCCGGGGCATTCCAGCACAAAATACTTGATACCTTGCCAGCCTCTCCGCGAGATCAACCTGACCCACCGGCTAGTGAGAGATCGACAGCGGGATTGTCTGGGGCATTCCAGCACAAACAATTTGATACCTTGCCAGCCTCTCCGCGAGATCAACCTAACCCACCAGCTAGTGAGAGCCTGGCAGCGGGATCGTCCGGGGCATTCCAGCACAAAATACTTGATACCTTGCCAGTCTCTCCATGAGATCAACCTAACCCACCGGCTAGTGAGAGCCCAGCAGCGGGATCGTCCGGGGCATTCCAGCACAAAATACTTGATACCTTGCCAGCCTCTCCGCGAGATCAACCTGACCCACCGGCTAGTGAGAGCCCGATAGTGGGATCGTCCGGGGCATTCCAGCACAAACAATTTGATACCTCGCCAGCCTCTCTGCGAGATCAACCTGACCCACCGACTAGTGAGAGCCCGACAGCAGGATCGTCCAGGGAATTCCATCACAACCACCTTGAGGACATGTGCCCTGAAGAAATATTGAAACTAGCATGTGATGAGTCAAATATATAACCAATCAATTACAAAAAGATTAAGGGTAGAACTGCTTCAGGTCATCCCCGCTCCTGGACAGGCCGAGGGGTACCCTTTCCACATTTCGGAGTTGGTACCCTCCTGACCTGAGCACCTCATCTACAATGTACGGCCCCTCCCAATTGGGATTGAGCTTTTCTACCGCGGCCTCTCTCCCGGCCGTGTCAACCTTCTTCAATACCAGATCTCCTTTCTTGAACTACTTTACACGGATATGTTTTCGAAGTACCGAGCCATCCGCCGCTTAAATTCCTCCTGCTGGATGGCGGCAAAGTCCCGGAGCTCTTCCACCAGGTCTAGAGATAGCCTTTGCTCTTCCCCATTCTCCACCAACCATTCTTCATCCCTTTCACCCGCAGCGACCACCTTGGGGATTTCACCTCGAATTCTATTGGAAGGATGGCCTCGGACCTGTGGGAGAGCTTGAATGGAGTCTCCCCTGTGGCCGTGTTTGGAGTGGTCCGCAGGGCCCAGAGGACCGAGGGTAACTGCTCTACCTAGGTGACCCTGAGGTTCTCAACCTTCTTCTTCAGCAAATTCACAATTATCTTATTTGCCTCCTCCACTTGCCCGTTGCTCCTCGAGTGGTGGACCGACGAAAACCGAAGATCTATGCTGAGCTGGGTGCAAAAGCTGACGAACTCGTCGTTGGCAAACTGCGGCCCATTGTCTGTAACTATGGCTAGCGGGGGCCCATGCCTGCAAATTATCTCACCTTATATAAAATTTCTAACTACTTGGGATGTTACCTTGGCCAGCGCCTTCACCTCCAGCCACTTAGAGAAATAATCGATCATCACTAGCAAGAACCTTCATTGACCACTCGCTTGGGGGAAAGGACCAACCAGGTCCAAACCCCACACCGCAAAGGGCCAGGGAGCGGTGATGGTTCAGAGCCTTTGGGCTGGCAGGAGCTAGAGAGGGGCGAACAGCTGACACTTTGAGCACTTCCTTGCGAACTCCATTGCATCCTTGCTGAGGGTAGGCCAAAAGTAGCCTTGCCTCAGTACCCTCCCCTCCAAGGTTCGGCTCCCGGAGTGTCAACCACACTCTCCTGAGTGGATCTCCTCCAGGACCCTCAGGATCTCCTCCTCCGCCACACAACGGGCTAGGAGCCCCAAAAGCATCTTCCAGTATAATCCTCCTGCATGCAAAGAGTAGTACACAGACTTATACCTAAATTGTCGCTTGTCCACATCCCCCTCGGGGAACTTCCCTGATGTCAGGAAGGTGATGAAGGGATCCATCCATGATGCCTGTCGGTCTACCTCCATCAGTTCCCCCTCTTCGATGGATGGTCAGAAGAGATCTGACACCGTGCCCGCTGCCCTGGGACCAAACTTGGCCAAGAGGTCTGCCGCGTCACTCTCCTCCCTTGGCACATGACAGATCAAGAAGGTCCGGAACCGCCCTATGAGCCTCTTGACCTTTTCCAAGTACCGTTGAAGAGTCGACTCATTCACCTCAAACTCCCCCTTGACTTGGCAAGCTACCACCATGGAGTCCGTCGAGACCTCCACATCTTGCACTCCCAACTCTTGGGCAAGGCGGTGCCCCGCTATCACGACCTCCTACTCAGCCTGATTGTTGGTGAGGGAGAAGTGGATGTTGATTGCCTGCTTGATCCTTGTCCCTTGGGGGATTACCAAAACCACCCCTCCCCCAAAGGAATGCTTCCCTGAGGCCCCGTCGACCAACATCTTCCAGGCCACCGAGTTGGGTATCTCAGATTCTTCTACCTCGGTCACATAGTTCGCCAAAAAGTCTACCACCGCTTGGGCCTTTATGGACAACCTGGGAACATACGAGATATCGAATTCACTCAGCTCCACCGACCACTTAGCCAACCTTCCCGAGTGTTCGACTCCTTCCATAATGTTGCGAAGAGGGTGGTCGGTTACCACCTTGATGGATTGAGCCTGGAAATAGGGACTAAGCTTCCGAGCCGACACCACGAGGGCGAAGGCCAATTTTCCCAAAATGGGATACCTAAGCTCGGCCTTTCTTAAGACTCAGCTGTCATAGTAGATTGGGAGTTGCTTTTTTCCCTCTTCCCTGACCAGCAATGAGCTTACCGCCTCGGGTCCTACCCCCAGGTATAGGGATAGGTCCTCTCCTTCTCTCAGCCCTTGCAATAATGGAGCTTGGGTCAACTGTTCTTTCAACGCTTGAAAGGCCCTTCACACGCAGGGGTCCATTTGAACTTTTGGTTTCCCCGCAACACCTTGAAGAAGGCCGAAAACTTCTCCCCTTCCCTGGAGAGGAACCTGCTTAGCCAGGCCAGCTTCCCTGTGAGACGCTAGACTTCTTTTTCACTCCTCAGAGACCCAAGTTCCATGATTGCCTTTACCTTGTCTGGGTTAGGCTCCACCCCCGCCGGAGTGAGCATGTGACCCAGGAACTTCCCTCGGCTGGCCCCAAAGACACACTTCTGGGGGTTGAGCTTCATCCTGAGCTTTCTCAAAGTCCCTAAGGTTTCCTCAAGGTCACGGAGGTGGGACTCGAGGTCCCGACTTTGTACTATGAGGTTGTCCACATAGACCTGCAGGTTCCTTCCCTTTTGCTCTCGGTAGACCTGGACCATCATCCGTTGGTAAGTTGCCCCTGCATTCTTTAGCCCAAAGGGCATCATTTTGTAGCAGTAGCACCCATCCCCCATGATGAAGGAGACATCCTTGATGTCGGGAGGGTTCATGCGGATCTGATGATAACCTGAGAAAGCATCTAGGAAACTCATTAGTGAATACCGACGGCCGAGTCAACCAACACGTAGATTCGAGGCAGGTGATAACAATCCTTGGGGCATGATTTATTAAGCAAAGAAAAGTCCACACACATCCTCCACTTACCATCGCCCTTCTTTACCATCATTACTAAAAGTGAGGTTAGATCTTATATTTACTCTAGAGGGGGGGGGGGGGGGGGGGGGGGGGGTAAATAGTGATACTTATATATGTGTATTACAGAGGACACAAGGATTTTTATAATAGTTCCCCAATAAACCTGGGTACATCTACTCTTCTACCATACTTGGTAGGATTCCACTACAGGTTGTTGATCAGGTGCCCTGCCACCAAGGGAGTTTTGATCAGGTGTCTAGACACCAAGTGAGCTTTTGATCAGGTGCTCTAACCCAACTACAGGTTTTTGATCAGGTGCCCTGCCACCAATGACTGTAACTTTTGAAGGGAGTTATAACCCTTTATATAGTTAAAGGAAAACATAAAATATATTGTTCTTCTCTTTTAAAGAAAACTCTAGTGGATCCTTGATGATGTTGAAGAGCTCTCCCTGATTTGACTAGTATTTGATGATCAGGTCAGGAAGCTTCTTCTCTAGAATGTAGTAGCTCCTTTCTTCTTCTTCTTCTGCAGTTGAGATCCTGAGCAAATGATCTTGATTGAGTGTCTCAGGATGAAGATGATCTGCAAAGAAGAGTTAGCAAACAAGATAGACAAAAGATATGTTGTTCTCTGTCTATATCTCCTTTGTGCTTTCTCTATTTGTATGTAATCTAGAGAGCTTCTCTCTCTTATGTTCAATTCTTCTTCTTTATTCTGTCTCTCTCTAGTCTGTCTCTAAGGGGAAGAGATAAAGTCTCTTTTTATCAACTAGACTCCTCGAGAAGATAAACTGCCATCTTTAATTTAAGCTGTTCTGCAACGACTATATCGTTAATGTTCTGCAATGGCTATATTAATTGTTGTTCTGCAACGGCTATATCATTAATGTGAGGCAGTGATAATTCATACAGAAGAAGGGCAGCAATATATAAGTAGAACTTATTCAAAATATTGCTTTATCAGATTTGACAACTTATAATTTTAGTCGAGCTGAGAAATGATAATTTATAAAGCTAATAAAATTTCGTCGATCTCAGCTTGAAGTTCATCGGGCTGAGCTCGACGTTTGTTGATCTGATCAATGATTAACTGCTGCATGAACTTTCGTCGAGTGCTGCTTGGATTTCATCGAACGCAGCTTCCTTTGATATTTCGTCGAGCGCTGCTTGCTTTTCGTCGAACGCATCTTCAGAGACATTTCGTCGAGCGTTGCTGGCCTTTCGTCGATCGCAGAGAACTTATATTATTTTTCTTATATTATTTTCTCAGTCTTCAGACTTAATGAGATTTGATCTAGTTTATACAAGATGTGTTATGATCGAAACTTAGACCAAAGATGGATCCTAACTCAAAACAAAATTATGGTTCCAACAATCTCCCCTATTTGAGTTGGGATACAGATTTGAAATTTGAAACATACAGGGATCCTAATCCAAATCAATACTGGTGATTCAACAATCTCCCCCTATTTGGTGTAGGATGCTAAGCAAGAGAAAATAGAATAACCCAAAGCATAAGGTATTTGTAACAGTCATTATAAAGCTTTAAGGAGATATGCAGAATAAACAGATAGTAAAATTAATTGTTCTTTTGAAAACATTACTACATTTCTTCTTCTTTTAAATTTCTCTTCTTCTTTGAAATTTCTCTTCTTCTTTTAATTTTCTCCTCTTCTTTTAAATTTCTTCTTCTTCTAATAAATTTCTCTTCTTCTAATAAATTTCTCTTCTTCTAATAAATTTCTCTTCTTCTAATAAATTTCTCCCCTGTCTTGATTCAGGGAACCCTGGATTAAGACCCCTAGAATAAGGGTAAATGGGAATATAAATAATTTTGATTCTTAGATCTTGTTTCAATAAAATTCTATTAATATGATGAATTTCTACAGATGTTAAAGGATTCTAAGGAATTTTTAAGATAGAATTTTTTTTTAGATTTGAATTGCTACAGCTGTTAATGGATTCTAAGGAATATTTATGATTAGAAGAACATTGCCTGATACGTTCCTTCTTACAGAATTCTCTCATCTGAAGAGATTCAAAACTTAGTGCCATGATCATTTCTGATCAATGCAACTAGAGTAGAATACTCAAATCTTGATGGACCTGAGAAAGTCTGTTAGAACATGAAGTTATCTGAGTTTGTTTGTAAGATAGAAAATTCAATTGAATCTTATAACTTTTGTTTGATTACAATTGGAGTTTAAAACGATTTTCAATAGGTCAAGTATTGCCTTATAGTTAGTTATATTGGCTTTTGTCTCTGATAAGTGTTTTACCAATTGAAAGTTTCTTTTACTAATTGAAAGTTTTCTTTTATAATCATTAAAATATATGTTTGATAAACTACTCTGATTTCATCGATCTCGGGTTGACAAAGTGCAGTGATTTCATTGACCTCTGATTAAGGAGTAGTTATATTTATTATATATGTTCAGAGTTCGTTGAACTCTGATTCGTTGAGCTTTGATTACAGGAAAATTATGCATAATTTTTGTGTTCGGCTTTCGTCGATCTGTGTTCGACGAAGTCATTTGATTTCGTCGATCTCTGTTCGACGAATTTGGTTGAAAAAAAAATTTCAGCCTTAATTGACTCATTTTTTGAAGAAATAATTTTCTCTTCTGATGTTTTCAAATCTTCTTTAAGTTTAGTATTTTCAGAAGTTGAATTGTTTATTTCTGTTAACTATTTTCTGAGGGATTTGATTTCTTTCTCAGATTCTATTAAATCTGTACATAGCAATTTAAAATCTGATTTGAGTTGTTTAGGAGTAAAATCTAAACTTGAAATTACCTCATCTTCATCAGATTCAGACTCTGCATTTGAGTTGTGGTTTGAGCCATTTATGGCCATCATGCAGAATTCTATAGCTTTTTGTTCTTCTTCTTCTTCACTTGAACTAGATGATGATTCTGTTTCTGAATCACTTGAGGTGGGAGAAGATTCAACTACCTTTCTTGTGAGGGAGTTCCAGATGTCTCTTGTTGAGGTGCAATCAGCCACTATTTGAAAAATGTCATTTGACATTGCTTGAGCTAATATGTCCATAGCCTTGGCATCAACACTTTTCAGCTTCTTTTGAGCATCTGTTGATGTTGATGAAGTTGAAGGTCCTGTCAGAATGGAATTATAAATTTCTTCATCTATTGCATTCATATATAATAAAATTCTAGCTTGCCATAAAGAGAAGTTATTCAAATTACATATAGGTGGTCTGATACTTGAAAATTCTTCTTATGCCATGAAAAAGATAAAAACTCTAAATTAAATTTAAGATCTAATTGATCTTTTTGATTTAGGTGTTAGACTGTATACAATCAACCAACCTCTGATACCAATTGAAAGTGAGGTTAGATCTTAGATTTACTCTAGGGGGGGGGGGGGTGAATAGTGATACTTATATGTGTATTGCATAGTGAGTTATAAAACAAAATAAAGAAAAAGCACACAGCACAACACACAGAAAATCACAACACATAGGACATAAGGATTTTTATAGTAGTTCCCCAATAAACCTGGGTATGTCTACTCTTCTACCATACTTGGTAGGATTCCACTACAGGTTGTTGATCAGGTGCCCTGCCACCAAGGGAGTTTTGATCAGGTATCCACAAACCAAGTGAGCTTTTGATCAGGTGATCTAACCCAACTACAGGTTTTTGATCAGGTGCCCTGCCACCAATGGCTGTAACTTTTGAAGGGAGTTATAACCCTTTATACAGTTAAAGGAAAACATAAAATATATTGTTCTTCTCTTTCAAAGAAGACTCTAGTGGATCCTTGATGATGTTGAAGAGCCCCCCCCCCCCCCCCCCCCCCCCCCCCTGATTTGATTAGTGTTTGATGATCAGGTCAGGAAGCTTCTTCTCTAGAATGTAGTAGCTCCTTTCTTCTTCTTCTGCAGTTGAGATCCTGAGCAAATGATCTTGATTGAGTGTCTCAGGATGAAGATGATCTGCAGAGAAGAGTTTGCAAACAAGATAGATAAAAGATATGTTGTTCTCTATCTATCTCTTCTTTGTGCTTTCTCTGTCTGTATGTAATCTGGAGAGATTCTCTCTCTTATGTTCAATTCTTCTTCTTTATTCTGTCTCTCTCTTGTCTGTCTCTAAGGAGAAGAGATAAAGTCTCTTTTTATCAACTAGACTCCTCGAGAAGGTAAACTGCCATCTTTAATTTAAGCTGTTCTGCAACGGCTATATCATTAATGTTCTGCAATGGTTATATTAATTGTTGTTCTGCAACAGCTATATCATTAATATGAGGCAGTGATAATTCATACAGAAGAAGGGCAACAATATATAAGTAGAACTTATTCAAAATATTGCTTTATCAGATTTGACAACATATGTAATTTTAGTCGAGCTGAGAAATGATAATTTATAAAGCTAATAATATTTCGGCGATCTCAGCTTGAAGTTCGTCTGGCTGAGCTCGACATTTGTCGATTTGATCAATGATTAACTGCTGCATGAACTTTCATTGAGCGCTGCTTGGATTTCGTCGAACGCAACTTCCTTTGATATTTTGTCGAGCGCTGCTTGCTTTTCGTCGAACGCAGCTTCAGAGACATTTCATCGAGTGCTGCTGGCCTTTCGTCGATCGCAGAGAACTTATATTATTTTTCTTATATTATTTTCTCAGTCTTCAGACTTAATGAGATTTGATCTAGTTTATGTAACATCCCCCAAACAACTAGACGCCTAGAGTGGTTTTGTCATGACTAGGTCATGACAAAACTCTAGGAAGCTTGAAGAGATCACTTGGCCTTAGGGTTGATGGGGAAGATTACCTTGGTCTGCAACTAACAATTTTCAGTTAACAAGCATATGGTTGGACTTAAGGGCCGCACCTTGACCCTTTGACCCCACCATGGCACACCTAACCCTTTGGAGGGTCCCTTAGAGCATTTAGGACCCATTGGGGTCAACCAAAGAGGCCAAATTGATCAAAGTCAACCCTAAACCCAAATTGGTCAAAGTAACCTAATTAGTGTCAATTGACCCCCACCATGCCAAATTGACCCAACCCAGACCTTCCTAACCCTTAAGGGAGTCCAATGGGTCATAAGCCACCCATAGGGGCCAAACCAAATGGTCAAATTGACCAAAGTAAACTCAAGCTTAATTTAGGTCAAATTACCCTAATTTGACCTAATCAAGCACAATCCACTTGGGCTAGGCCCAATTGGAGTAGCCCATTAGCTTTGGGAGGCTGTTAATACCAGGAGTTATTACTCAATTTCTGTAAATGGTGATTAGGAGAGAGAAATCTCATTTTCTCCAAGAATGGAGGAGAGAGAAAGAGAGGGATTAATGGCATTTATGGCTTAGGGAGAGCAATAGCCACCAATTCCTCCTCTAATGTCTCCATTTAGTTTCCCCAATTAATTTGGAGGAGTTTAATGGCCATTCCTAGCCACATAGAGGGGGGAATTTGAGGAGTTTTCATTTGGCCTAAAATGGCCATTAATGGCCATTCATGGCAATTAGGAGTTACACTCTTCTCCCTCCCCAATTAACCCATATAACTCCTTCAGTGGATGGAGAGGAGGAGTTTCCACACCTTACCTGAAGAATTCTAGCCCCCAAGATAGGAGATTGCAAAGGTGCCAAAGCTTCAAGGTCGGCCATGGCCAACATGAAATCGGCAAGGAGTCACCCCTCCACACAGGTCCGATCCGCCTCCTCTCCCTTAGTGCTAGATCTTTTCATAATTTGGGGTTTGGTCCTAGCCCAATTGGGCTCAGATCGCACTTCCGAAAGGTCTCGTTTGGAGCTCTCTTTCCCCTCATCTAAACTCTGATTCCGACCACCTCCGGCCGGCCAACCACCCCCTATCGCTGGCCACCACTTCAATGGAGGTGGTGGTGGCATTGGCTGGCCGGGAAGCGACTCAGGTGGCTGGGAAATCATCCCGCAAAGGATCCCAAGACGGGCTGTCGCGCGCCGTCCATCCAACGGGGACGATGACTGCGAGCCGTCAGATTTTCCGTGAATATGTTATATGCTATAATGTTATTTCGTTTTGAATCTGGAGTAAATGATTATGTTACATGCTTATTTAATTAATTCGTCGATTCGAGTAGGAGAAATTCACCGAACGATTAGTTGAGTTCGTTGAACGGAGCCCGAAGTTCGTTGAACGGAATTCATTCGTCGAACACACTCTAGTGTTCGTCGAACTGATTGTTGAGTTCGTCGATCGGAACCCGGCGTTCATCGAACGGAATTAATTAACCCAAAAAATAAATAAAATAGTTGAGTTCGTCGAACGGAAACCAGAGTTCATCGAACGGAATGTCGTTTGTCGAACACATCCTAGAGATCGTCGATCTAATAGTTGAGTTCGACGAACTGAGCACGGAGTTCGTCAAATGGAATTAATTTGTCGAACTGGGTTAGTTCGTGGAACAAAGATCAGCTTTCATTGAGCGCGCTGAAGCATGGCGTTCGTCGAATGCAGAACATAGTTCGTCGAATGCAGATCATATTTCGTCGAACGAAGAATTTTAGTTTAATTAATTATTCCTGCAGTATATTGTTATAATTATTAAAAATACTAGAACCCCTGAAATGAAAAAGTGCCCAACATTAAAGTTGTAGCCATTGGAGTCTAGTTAATTTTAAAATTAATTTCACCCCAAAAGAAGTTCTGTAGCTCCCTATAGGTCCATTTTGGTGGCACTGGTCCCTTGTGTAGGGCAGCCACCATGTCTTGAATAACTTTTAATTGGGTTATGGGATTGAATTGAAAATTGAAACATTGGCTACTCACACCTACCCACACATCATACCCAAAGATGAGAATTTTAGGAGAATCTTTTTCTAAGGTTTTTGTAATAATTTCATAAATTAATCAGTATTAATTATTGGGTCAAATGACCTCCAATGCCCTCCAGATTTTGGTGGGTACTTCTTAGGGTTATCACATGGTACTGGTAAAAATCTCAGTCCAATTGGGACTGATTTGGTTGGGTAAATTGTCAACCCAAGTTAGGTCATATTGGGTTAAGGTTAGGGCATGGTGTTTATCTTGGGGTATAGTGGTCAGAACTCATCACCTTGAGTTGAAACCTTGGCCACTGGTTTAGGATCACCTAAAACACCTTCAGGAGTAAGATGGGGTGGTGTAGAGGTGGATATGCCCTAGAACCGTAGTCTTACCCCTTGGGGTGCATAAAGAGCTTTGTGAAGGACATGTGGTCAAAAGATATAGTATGGCCATGGAACTTAGGAGATATGTTCATGGGATGTATTTATGCCCTAGGGAATTTTGAGAGAATTTTAGGAGAATTTATTC
This sequence comes from Dactylorhiza incarnata, assembly GCA_033032865.1. NCBI lineage: Eukaryota > Viridiplantae > Streptophyta > Magnoliopsida > Asparagales > Orchidaceae > Dactylorhiza > Dactylorhiza incarnata. The sequence goes on along the minus strand of JAWHQI010000189.1, from coordinate 439,950 downwards.
CCCCTCAATTAGGTCATAAACCCCTTCAGGTAAACTTCTTGTAAGAGATATTTACATGCACAAATGATCCTGGATGAAGATGAAATCTTGGTAGTGCCTTTATAATCATATTATAGACCTCTGGTATTTTTTTGTGAAATTTATTAGATGATTTAACCAGTACTTCATTTACAAGGCACATATTTTGTCTAAATCTTAAGAAATATAATTAAGGGTCCAAAACTCTCTGAAAAAATGTGCAACTTGGTGATAGGACATTTAAGAGCTCTAGGATGCTCTGTGAATTTTTATAGAATTTTTGGAGATTATTATTAGTAGGCTACTTCACAACATGTGCAAATTCGGAATTATTTGGATTAATTATCTCAGTGAAGAAATGATTCCCATAAATTGTGAAACTCTGTAATTAAGCTTTTCTGGACATAATAGAGGTCTGGTATTTTTTCTATAATTTTGGTACAAGTATTTTTTGTAGTTCCTTCATAAATCTTCAAATTTGGATAGATTATAAATATTAAAAACAAAGGACATTTCCTTATTGTAAAATTATGATATTCATTACTTACTGATATTTTGGCATGATAAATTTATCTTAATTTTATGGGAGCCATATCATAAGAATACCTTACACTTCATGCTCATTTTCATACTTGGCAAATGTTGGAGAGATTTAAATAAATTCTAAAATGTTGAGGCAAAATATAATTCTCTGGATTTAGTCTTAAAATACCACGGTAGCGCTCCAGTAAAAATCTTGTGTCATGTGGGTGAATATTTTGAGTACCTCTACTTATTAGCTTCATATAGTTAGGTTGGTCTGCGTATAGTAAAAATGTGAAACTTGGATATTTAGGGGCCTACCAAGTGGAAGTGGCATGTAGTTGGTGTACATGGTCAGGTTCAAGAGATTGAAGGTCACCAAAATGGATTAGATGGTGAAAGTGTGCTTGGTGAGTTAAGGGTAAGTTATGCTCGGGATAAACGAAAGATCGTCTTTCCCCTTAGAGGGTCATAACACACTTAGGGTAATCCAAGGGTAAAGATAAGAAGGGTAATCTTATGGGTAGATACCAACAACACTAAGTGTCTTGAGAAAGGGAACTTTGGGTTGTCATCCCATTATAGTTCCTAGTACCGTAGCGAGCCCCTTACAGGGTAATCCTCGGGAAGTCAAAGATTAACCATAAACTGTATGAGTAATATGTTGTACAAGATTAACTTAATAACGCACACACCCACACCCCGTGGTTCCGTGAGGTTAGTTGGTTTGGTCTTATGAGCGGTAGGCTCGTGGTTGAAGCAGCGGACTAGTTAGTCCGGTGAGCTTGTGACTCAGTAATGCTTATTGGTGCGGACGGCTTGGTCCGGCGAGCAGGTGGCTCGGAAGGTTATGATGACGGGCAGGTTAGGATGGGGATTTTATGGCTCGGGATATAGTAGAACATGTTGCATGTGCATGAAGGTGGTGGGTCTTCGGTATTGGACGGTCGTTCACACCGACGTCAATACGTTGACTCGACAAGTGTGGAATTTGCACTTAGACATGAAAGTCTAGTGGTCCAGCGAGTAAGAGTACGCAGATGCTCTGCGGTTTTGCATTGAGGCGTACGTTAGGTCTAGGTTAGGTAGTGTGAATACCAACCTAGAGGTGGGCGAGGCCCAACCCACCGCTTCCGTTTGCCACTACGGGAGTATCCTGGGAGTCTTGCTAGCTCCAAAAAGGGGGAACTAAATGCCTGTGCGCATAGAGTCAAAGTGTGTGAGTTGCACTTGTGTGAACATAGCATAAACTGCATAACTCTGCATGTCATGGTATAAGCATTGCATTTTAACCCCTACCCCTGTCGTATAAATTGGTTATGGGACTTTTAATACGATAGGCCCTGTTAAACGACCCCTTGGTCTATAGGTTTGTGTGGGCATTCCTATAAATCAATGGTTACTTTCTATTATATACATGTCTTTACTTACTGCACCGTACTTATTCTTTACCTGCTCTTACTATGCTCTTTTACTGCTTCAATTATATATATACATGTGTAGTGTAGACATTCCCTGTACCCCTGTCATCTGCTATTGTTATACCCCTTGTTGTCCTCTGCTTCATCCTTCCCGCACGGTGCCTAGGAGTCACCGGGGGAGGGGTGGAGGATTGGCTTAGTCTTTTTGACTAATGGTCGGTGGACCATATCATTTTAGGGGATCGAAGAGACGCAGCAGAACTTGAGGCCGGTGCAGACGGAGGCGGGCCAGCCTAGTACAGGAGCACCAGATTCAGGATCAGTGAGTGATTGGTAGTTAGCTTCCGCGAGTGACCTTGTAGTGATGATATGATGTACAGGGCATGAGCCCTTTATTATTGTTATCTTTTATTTCAGTTACTCTCTGTGGACATTTACCATTTATGGTTTTATATATTTCCTATGATGTGGAGTTGAGCTTTTCTATATGTTCAAATATACTTTTCTTCTTCTGTGATCGATATGTCCGGCAGGTCGGCGTTTTGTTGTGGCGACCTTTCCGAGTGAGGGTGTCACCGCAAAGCGGCGGTTCTGGGCATAAGACCCGGGTTTTTGAAAGAAAGAAAAAAGGGGTCTTACAGTTTATACAAGATGTGTTATGATAGAAACTTAGACCAAAGATGGATCCTAACTTAAAACAAAACTATGGTTCCAACAACTACATTGGAGACCTAGCCTGGATACTGGATCTCCGATACAAAACAAGCCTTGAGGAGCTTGCTCACCTCCTCTCGGATAGGTGCCTCCAGCTTGTCCGCAATGGACCTCTTTTTCTCGCGGATGGGGCGAGTGCCGGGGTCGAGATTGAGGCGATGACATGCCACATCCACGTTGATCCCAGGCATCTCCGCATCACTCCAGGCGAAGACGTCCACGCTCTCCTGGACGCAAGCCAGGATCTTCCTCCGGTCCTCGGGGCTGAGCTCCCTACTGATCTTTACTTTCTCGACTGCCCCTGCCTTGGTGACGACCTCCAACTCTGTCACCTCCTCCACGGCCTTCAGCCTCGGCTGCTCCGCCCAATCATTCTCCTTCCTCTCACCGCAAGCAAGTGCTTCGACTCCTCCTTCCTTCTTCTCCTCCTCTACCACCATCAGCTCCTTTGCCCTCCTTCCTTGGCTAGACCTTTCCCTTCTACTCCGTCCTCTCCTACCTCTTCCAACCCTGCCGACTCTCCTATCTACCGATCCCATTCCTCCAACTTTGCCATCCAAGAGATGGTGTTCATGATAGTCACATAGCACTGCCTTGCCACCCTCGGGCCCCCCTCACTCCGACCTGGACACCTCCTGCATTAAACTTGAGGCATTGGTGAAAGGTGGACGGGACGCAGCGGAACACACTGATGAGTGCCCGTCTGAAGATGGCACTGTAGCTGTTGGGGGCGTCCACTATGACAAAGCGACAATTCCAGGACTGACCTCCCAAGACTACATGGAGTCCCACTCTCTGTTCCACCTCCTTTCTCTCCCCTGGAAATCCAAACAACGGGCCATCCAAGGCCAACACCCTTCTGGCCTCCACATTCATCTCATCAAATGCCTTCTTGAAAATGATGTTGACTGAGCTCCCATTATCCACGAGGATTCGGGAGACGGTGAAGTTCTCGATCACCGTCTGGATGACCAGCGCATCGCAGAATGGGTCTTCATGACCCCGCATATCCTTCTGGGAGAATGTGACTTTTTCCGCCGGGTGCGGGTTTGGGAGGTCGAAGCCACGCTCTGATGGTACATGACATGGAGGCTCACCTTTCAAGTTGCCTCGATCCCTACCCCCCCATGAATCACTCTGATCCCACCTCGGGTCCCCATGTCAACACAGTCTTCACATATTTCATCCTCCTCTTGAGGCATAACTTCCTCAATCCTCACCGGCCGTTGCTCCCGCTGCGCCGGCACTCTGGCCCCCATCATCTCCAAGAACTCCGAGCAGGTGACCATCGCGTGACCTTCCTCCTGATGGAAGTCACAATAGGGCAACGCCACCCCCTCCCCCCGGCATTCGCCCCTCTATTCCCCCTCCTAGGGCCTGCTCCTCCAGCACCTGCTCCCCTTCCTCTTCCTGCTCTTCCTCGCCTGACCGCCATTGCCTGGTGAGGCGGGGGAGGAGGTGGCCTCGAGCCCTGTATCCATCCTAGCTGGTGGGGTCTTCCTTGACCTCCTTGGAAGTTGCCCCCTCCCTGGTGGAAACCCCTTCCTTGGCCCTGCACCCCCCATGAATCACTCTGATCCCGTCTCAGGTCCCCACGTCAAAGCAGTCTTCACATCTTTCCTCCTCCTCCTCCTCCTCCTGAGGTAGGACTTCTTCAATCATCACCGGCCATTAATCCCGCTGCGCCGGCACTCTAGCCCCCCTCATCTCTAAGAACTCAGGGCAGGTGGCCGTCGTGTGACCTTCCTCTTAATGGAAGTCACAATAGGGCAACGCCACCCCCTCCCCTCTGCCTCCACCCCTCTATTACTCCTCCTAGGGCCTGCTCCTCCAGCTCTTGCTCCCCCTCCTCTTCCTCCTCTTCCTCTCTCGATCGCCATTGCCCGGTGAGGCGGGGGAGGAGGTGGCCTTGGGCCCTGCCTCCACCCTAGCTGGTGTGGTCTTCCTTGCCCTCCTTGGAAGTTGCCCCCTCCCTGGTGGAAACCCCTTCATTTGCCCTGCACCCCCCTCCTTGCTACCTCCACCCCGGCTCCGGCTCCGGGCCCCTTGCCTCTTCTCTTCTCCTTACCTCTGGCTGCCTGACCTTCGGCTCGCTCAGCCGTGCTAGCCTCTTCGAGAACTCGGGGTTGGCAGCCTCCCCCTCTGAAGGTCGCATGTTCAATCCACGCTCACCGTACCAAAAATGTTGAAACCAGAACTTGGTCTCTTATGGAGCTCGGGCCCTCAAAGATGAGGGGCAGCTAGCACTTACTGGTTCCTCGGAAGGAACGGACTGAAGACTCAGAACTAGACACAGACCCTTGGTCACAGCGAGGAGGTCCCACCGCACACCCGGAAGATCTTAGAGTGCTTCCCCTCCCAAGGCAAAGCTGAGACTGGGCACCTTGGAGAGCCTGAGAGCTAAGCAAAGATAACATAGGGAGGGAGAAGCTCAGAGTACTGAGACTGGAGTCCCTCCAAAGGTGCCCTTCTAGGTCTATATATAGTGTTTTACTCATGGTCTGCTAATAGCGGGATTCCTCTTTACACATTTGCTATACACAACCCAAATGGGTCTGCCAACAGCCAAACTCCGCTGTTTGGAGAGGCTATCTGCAGACCACTGAGGGTTTTCAGGTAAAAACACCCCTGGATCCCTACTGGGCGAGCCACCCACAGGGGCTCCTCTCGCGACCCACGAGAACCTAGCTCGCCCGCCTTCCTGCGGGCGGCCCGTGAGAACCCAGCTCGCTCGCTTTCCTGCGAGCGGCCCACGAGGGCCCGGCTCACCCGCCTTCCTGTGAGCGGCCTGCGAGAGCCCGACTCGCCCGCGGGCAGTCTTTGAGACTCTAGCTCGTCCGCCTTCCTGCGAGCAGCCTTTGAGACTCTAGATCGCCCTCCTTCTTTCTCCTTTTTGCTGATTTCTTAGTCTCCACTCACCTCCTGGAGAATACCGGGGTTGTACATGATGGAACTGGTAGAAGTCAATTTGGAGTACATTTGGTTACTGTACCCCAACGACTTAGTTGTGATGCACAATGATACTAAAACAGTCATTTTCTCCAAACGACCTCGGATCGGAACAGAGTGAGTACCATTACACTCGTATTGATCACACGAGTCTAACAGAACTGATGGAAGTCAATTTGGAGTTCCTTATCATAAGATCTTAAGATTGAGTTACATTCTTTCTCTAGTGGTTACTTTTATTGGGTCTGCTAGGGTCTAGTGACCCAATAAAAGTTGGGGTGTTAAAATCCAATAAAAATAAAAGGATTTTCGTCCTCAAAAATTGCCTAAGGTAGGTGGTTTATGATACATACCTGAGGGAAGTGTCGGGTATCTTTCTCGAACGAGGGTTTCTGGTTCCCACGTAAACTCCTCGTGTCCGCAGTTTGACTATAGGATTTTGAACATTGAGATAGTTTTGTTTCGTAGTTGAAAGTATCTAGTCGCAACCTAAATCACCTAGGGGGGGGGGGGTGAATAGGTAGATTCTGCGTCTCTTTGCGGAATAAAAATATCGGAAGTAAAAGCACACAGAAAAGTAAGCACAACACAACACAGAGAATTTATAGTGGTTCCCCGATGTGGGTAGTCTACTTCACCAAACTCGGATCAATCAATATCCTACTACTCGGAGTTCACGACTCCTACAAGCTCGGAGCAAGAATACTCCTACAACAACTCGGAGAACAAACTTCTCCTACAAACTCAGAGCACACAAGCTCCTACAACTCGATCCTCAACCAAGGATCTACACAATAACTCCGAAGCAAGCTTCCTACAAGATTTAAAATAAGGTTCTTACAACAACACAGTAAATTGAAAAACAATCTTCTTAAACTTCCGATGAAGTTCTTCTTCAGATCTTGAGAGATAGATTTCTTCTTCTTAGCAGTAAACTTCAGTCCTTTGTGAATGAAGAATGAAGAAATCTTGAAAACGATTTGAAGCTAGATCTGAGAACTTGAATCGACTTGATCAACAGAAGATGAGAGCTAATCGGATCTTGAACTTGTCGATTGAATCTTTAGAAGATGAAACACGAATCGCTGGCTTTGTCGGAGACGAAACACTTGCGTGAGAACAGTCGACCGTTAGAAGTAATTTTTGATTTCTTTTTCAATTCACGATTAGGGTTATCTGGAAATAATCCTTAGGTATTTATATAGTCTTCTTCCAACGGTCATAAGCGCAAATTAGGGATCTATCTCCACGTGTACTGTACATGGAGAAAGCCCTAAAGAATACGCCGTCGAATTGAACCGGAGAATACCTGCAGACCGATTCGGCGAAATGGATTAACCGAATGGCATTCGGTTAAACCATATATTCGAATTCGGCAGCTCTAGGGATTCGACTAAACCAATTCACCGAATTACAATAACCGAATTCGACTATTCTTATACTTAGAAAAATAAACCTTTCGGATAGGGTTTAGCCAACACTTTGGTCTATACAATGAGGGATTACATTGCATAGGCCTGTGTTTGACGACTCATTGAAACCTAACATTGGTTTGTACTTAGAGTGGAATAACCTGTCACATCACAGCTAAAGTGCATAGTCAAATACAATTACAATTCGTCTTAGTTTGAAGGGGACTTCTTCAAATCAGAGCTATTGTGGATACAATACCCAACAATCTCCCCCTATTTGAAGAAGTCAGAACCCTATCAACTAAGGTGAATTGCACATGAAATAATAAATATAAGCAAGTAAAGAACTGAACTATGTGGATATATAAAAGCATCATAAACAAAAACTTAAGTCCACCAAAAATTAATTAGACAGCAATATATAAATGTTCTTAAAAGAGAAATAGAGTCTAGAGATCAAGCATCCATCATTTCTATTTTGTCTTTCCCTTTTGAATTTTCTTCAATTGTCTGGTAAAATAGGCCCTTGGTTTTGGATAGTATCTTGGAGGAGGAGAAGGAGGCTTTTCATCATCTTGACGGTTCCTGTAGTGAATTCTTCTCTTGAGCCTAGCCATCTCCCATTTGTGGATCTCATCTCTATCATAGTGATTGTCAACAGACTCATTTGAGTTCATAACAAGATTATAAGTGTCCAAAATAATATTCCTAGATTCCGGACTCCACAGTTCTCCAACAATCTTCCTGGGATGAGGTGCTCTTGGTTCTAGAAATCTGGGACCTGCAGCCCTTCTAGCATCATGCATAAAACCACCTGAGCTTGATCCTCCTTGATCAACTCTAGCTCTTTTCCTGAAGTTTTCTTCTTCATCGTCTGACCAATGAAAAACTTCGGGAGGAATAAAAGGTTCAGACGGAGCAGCAAATTGAATTTCTGGATGGAATTCTTCAGACGGAAATGCTGGCTGCGCAGAAGATTGGCCTGGCCCTTGGAAACCATGGGCATAGCCTCTTGACAATTCATTGTGCAACCACATTTGATTTTGATGCAGATAACCATATAGATTTTGAAACTTGACATCAATACCTCTTGAGATTTCTGAAAGCTGGGATTGAACATTTATATATGATTCTTGAATTATTCCTTCTATCTCTCTATTCAAATCAAAAATTTGTGTTTGAATCCTTTCATGCAATCTTTCCTCCCCCTTTCTGACTTCTTCAGTCAGGGTTTGGATAATTTCATTCTTCACACTTTGGAGAGAGTTCTGAACGGCCGATCTTCCCTGCACTGCATCCTCAAAAATATATTGCTGATTTTCAGAGAGTTTTGTAGTGTTATCACAAATCGAGTGTAGTCCATCCACTACATGCTTTAGGGTGGAAGCACCCATCGAGAAATATTCATCTTGCTTTTCTTTGACCTTGTCTAAACTGTGAGCTACTGAGTGTAAGTGATTTCCCATTCCCTTCTCTATGGCTCTGGTCTTGTCAAAAACCTTATGGAGAGCAAATTCAGAGAATCTTTTCTGCTTTACAAGCAGTTCTTCCAAATTGATCAACATGGAGTCTTCAGCAGAGGGAGGTTGAGCTTGGAGTCGAGAAGATATTCCAAAATCATCTTCAGCGACCAGAAAATCACTTGAATCCATATCATTCATATAGTGATAAAATTGAAGAGCATCGAGGGTGTCATCAGTTTGAACTGGAGGAGGGGTGGAGCCTTCATTTCTCTTATCTTCAACAATTATCTGTATTTTGTGAATCTTGGGGTGTGGCACAGATTTCTCTTTCATCCTTGATGTAGAGGTAGAAGGCCCTGCTTCATGTTCATCTTCAAGAATGATTGTAATATTTTCAGGAGGCGGAGTTGGCTCTGGATTATTTTGCTTGTCTGCAGCAGAAACAGAATGATCAGTGTGGACATTCTCCCCCTCAATCTTAGCAGGGATTTCATCTTCTGTAAGAGAATCTTTGCTCTTAGCTGACTTAGCTATCTTCGTTGATTCAGCATCTGGGTCATCTCCCCCTTCATCATTACCATCACTATCATCATTTCCACCAATATTGTCATCTGCCTTGGAAGGAGAGCTGTGAGGAGTAGGAATCTTTGGAGATGGAGCCAGAGAAATTACATGAGAATCTTGTTGGCCTGTTTCTGGTAGCTTAGAACACTCCCCCTTGGAGGGTTCACGTTCTTTTTCACTGTCACTTTCTTTTTCAGGAGAGGAGACTCATCACAAAGGATCTTTTTAGCTTTTGAAACAACGGGAGTCAGCACCTTGGTCTCACCAACTTTCCTGGACCATCTTTCAATCATGGAGGAGTCTATTCTTTTGAAATGGTGGAGAGGGGTTCCTGTCTTCATACTGAATCTGACTTTGTCTAAGCGATTGAGACATAAGGAGAGGATTCTTCCAAAGTTAGGAGTGTTCAGACTAGCTGAAATTCTGTCAAACAACACGCTGCCCCAATCAACCCTTTTTCTGCAGATCACTGAACCGAGCAATTTGAACATATCATTTGAAATGTAATCATGAGAGCCAACTTTACACAGAAGAGCTTTCCCCATAATATCTGAGAGCAGTTTCCCTTCCTCATTCATTTGCTTCCTATAGATGGATTTAGTTCCTTTAGGCAATCCACAAAACGACAATGCCTTCTTGAAGTCCTTGGAAGAGAAATCATCTGATTCAGTTACCACTGGTAGTTTGAGAAGTTTAGTCAATCTGGAGGGAGAAACTTTGACTGGGAAATCGCCTATCCTGCTCTTGATCACTGACCCTTGCTTCCTCAGCTCTACATGCTTGAAGAACTTCAACACCTCCTTCTCAAGAACCTTGCACGGATGCTCGAGAATGAAGCCTAGTCCTGCGACTTCGAGAGCTAACACAACATTTCGAAATTCATCCACGGAACGGTCGAACCCAGTTCTCACGAGCTCACTGCCGGAGAGCAACTTGCTCGACTGCTTCTTGGACATTGCGAATGGAAGATTTGAGAAGAACGATCGAGGGAGACGAGCCGGCGGAAGGATCGCACGAACGGAGTTCGGAGTCGGAAATGAAGCGACGGATGAATTCGGGGGTGCGAATGATTCAGATTTCTCTTTTAAGAAGCATTTATATAGAGTTGGAAATTAGGAGAGAGAGCGCGTACCTTATATTTTGAAACGTGGCTCTTCGAATTCCAGTAAATAATAAGAAGGAAATTTGAATTCCGGAAGCTTCGTCATTCGGCTATAAGGATTAGTCGAATTCGATTAAACTCATTCGCCGAATTCGGTTAATAGGATTCGCCGAATTCGGTTAAAGGGTTTTGATTAGCTGGATTCGGTTAATTGAAATCGCCGAATTCGACTAAATGGTATAGTCGAATGCAGTTCGATTATATCTTCTGAAAAATTCGACTATTGAATTTTCTGATTTTCTGAGCTTGTTTCTAAGATTCTTTGTTTAACATGCCAAGCTCCATTTTGAAATAGTTGAACTTTGATTCGTCGAGCGGCTTTGTGAAGATGTCTGCAATTTGCCGATCTATCGGGACATAGCTGAGTTCAATGTCCTTGTGCTCCACATGCTCCCAGATGAAGTGGTAACGGATCTCAATGTGCTTTGTCCTGCTGTGAGACACCGGATTATTGGCAATTGCAATAGCGCTTGATGAATCACAGTACATAGGAATTTCCTTAAGCTTCAAATTGTAGTCTTCAAGTGGATTTCTTATCCACAGCAATTGTGCACAACAACTGCCTGCGGAGATATACTCCGATTCAGCGGTTGAAATAGCAACACAATTCTGTTTCTTGCTACTCCAGGAGATAAGCCGTTTCCCTAAGAATTGACACGTTCCTGAAGTACTTTTCCTGTCGTCTTTGCTTCCTGCAAAATCAGCATCTGAAAAACCTGTTAGCTCAAAATCATTACTTCTTGGGTACCATAAGCCAAGATTTGGTGTGCCTTTAAGGTATCTCAAAATCCTCTTTGCAGCGGAGTAGTGAGATTCCTTAGTGTTCACCTGAAATCTAGCACAAACACATGTTGAGAACATTATATCTGGTCTACTCGCAGTAAGGTAGAGCAAGGATCCAATTATGCTTCTAAACTTGGTTTCATCAAAAGGTTTCCCTTTCTCATCCTTGTCTAGAGACATAGCTGAACCCATTGGAGTCCTCATAGAGGTTGCATTCTCCATTCCGAATTTCTTAATTAACTCTTTGGTAAACTTCGTCTTAGAGATGAAAATTCCATCCTCAGATTGCTTTACCTGAAGTCCTAAGAAATACTTCAGCTCTCCCATACTGCTCATCTCAAATTTCCCTTGCATCAAGTTAGAGAACTTTTTGCAGAGGTTATCATCGGTAGATCCAAAGATGATGTCGTCGACATAGATTTGCAGTAGCAAAATCTTGCTTTTTTACTTCCCTAAGAAATAATGTCTTGTCTATCTTTCCTCTTGTGAATTTGTTTTCAAGAAGGAAGCTAGACAGCGTCTCATACGAAGCACGGGGAGCTTGCTTGAGACCATATAAAGCTTTTCGTAAGAAATAAACATAATCAGGAAAAGAGGAGTCAACAAAACCTGGGGGTTGTTCTACGTATACTTCTTCCTTTATATCACAATTAAGGAAGGCTGACTTCACGTCCATTTGATAGACCTTAAATCCTTTGTGAGCAGCATACGCTAGAAACAACTGAATCGCTTCGAGCCTTGCCACGGGAGCAAATGTTTGATCGAAGTCGATCCCTTCTTCTTGTCTGTACCCTTGAGCAACAAGTCTGGCCTTGTTCTTGATGATCACACCATCTTCGTCCAGCTTGTTTCTGAATACACATTTTGTTCCGATGACATTCTGTCCTTTGGGTCTGGGTACAAGCTTCCACACTTTGCATCTCTTAAACTGATTGAGTTCCTCTTGCATTGCGATGATCCATGAAGCATCGTTCTTTGCTTCATCGAATTTCTTTGATAGAAAGCTTAAATGCAAAACCTCATTAGTTGTACCTCTTCTTGTTCTTACACCGACATGGGTATCTCCAATAATTTGCTCAACAGGATGGTCCCTTAAATGTCTGATCATTCCAGCATTTACATGACCGTGAGGTTCCTGCACTTCAGGTGCATCTTCATCTTCTTGAGGATCATCTTCCTCACATGTAGATGGAAAATTTACTTCAATAGACTTTGGAACGTCTTCCTTTACAACTTCTTCTAAATTTAGTTCCTTGAATCTTGCATCTGCATCTTCAACAAAGACACTAGAAGAGTTGCTTTGAAGCATACTCGTCTCATCAAATATAACATTATAAGTTTCTTCTACAACCAGGGTTTTCTTGTTGAAAATCCTATATGCCTTACTATGGCTACTATAACCTACAAAAATACCTTCAAAACATTTTTCACTAAATTTAGTTTTGTAATATTTCCCGTTATTAAGTACGAAGCATTTACTACCAAAAATTCTAAAATAAGACAGGGTTGGTTTCTTGCCCTTCAGAAGTTCATAAGGAGTCTTATGATGATTCTTGTTGATCAGTGCTCTATTTTGCTCGTGGCAAGCAGTGTTGATGCCTTCAGCCCAGAAGTATTCTGGTAGTGAAGAGTCACTCAACATTGTTCTGCAAGCCTCTATGAGTGTTCTATTCTTTCTCTCAGCTACTCCATTTTGTTGAGGAGTACGGGGAGAGGAAAACTCATGAAAGATACCTAGGCTTTCACAAAATTCGGTCATAGCTCCAGACTTGAATTTTATGCCATGATCACTTCTGGTTTTGACAATAGAACATTCCAACTCATTCTGGATCTGCTTGACGAATGTGGTGAAAGAAGCAAAGGTGTCTGACTTGTGTTTCAGAAAGAATACCCAAGCAAAACGTGAGTAGTCATCAATAATAACTAACGTATAAGACTTACCTCCTAAACTTCGGATTGGCATGGGACCAAATAAGTCCATATGGAGCAGATATAAGCATCTGGTAGAATCTTTGCCAATAATGCTTTTAAAGGTAGCCTGAGTCTGCTTACCCATTTGGCATGCATGACACGGTCTTTCTTTAATGCACTTAACATCTGGAGCATCACGAACTAAATTGTGAGAAAATAACATACTTATAGTTTTGAAATTTATATGTGCTAGTCTCTTGTGCCACTGGTCACAATGAGATGCACTATCTTTTGCTAAAAGACACACTGGTGTAGAAGAGTCTAAACAAAGGAAATTTAAGCAGAAGATATTCCTACTCCGAGTGCCTGTTAAAATAGTTTCTGACGTGTCAGACGACTTTATCAAGCACTTGTCCTTGTAGAACTCAACTATATAGCCTTTGTCACATAGTTGACTTATGCTAATGAGATTATGTTGTAATCCTTTAACATAAGCTACATCTGTGAAAGAGACTACACCGTTGGTAATCATACTGTAGCCTTTCGTGATTCCCCGATCAGACCTGCCAAAAATAACTTTTGGTCCATCTTTCACAGGGTTATACTCTTGTAATAAACTTCTTGTTCCGGTCATGTGTCGAGAACATCCACTGTCCAAGTACCATATTGGATTTGAATTGGCCTTTGGACATACCTGCAATCAATAATCAATTGCTCTTAGGAACCCAAACAGATTTGGGTCCTTGGCTTCTTGTCAGATGACCGCCATTTGGAGTGTTAACACTGCGAGGAGTCACTCTTGCATTGTTACCTCGTGGGGTCTTAACATAACTATAATTAAACCAGCAATCAATGGCGAAGTGACCAACTTTGCCACAACACCAACAATCGAACCGATTGTACCTTCTCTTTGTCTCCTGTTTTACTTTTTGAACGGGAGGTGCAACAGGAGTAGCTTTCTTATAAGATGTTTTCTTATAAGATGCTTTCTTAGAAGTGGTGGCCTCATGGTGACAGCACACACATGGCTCCAACTTCTTCTCAACAGGTTTGGGTGCAATCGTTTTGATTTTTGGGGCATTCTTAGCAGCTGATCCGTGAACAAATGGACCGTGATCCTTGAGAATTACTTCTTCATGAGGAGCTTTGAATGGAGACGCATCAAAGTTCTGGGGTCTGGTCCATCCTTGATATCTGTTGCTAGATTCAACATGTGTTGGTCTAGCAAAGTGACCAAAGGATGAGTCAAGGTCGAATGGATTTGTCGGAAAAACTACCTTCCTGAATGAAGGTTGAGCTTGATTTCCAGTCCCTTTTCCTTTCATGGCTCTTTTCTCAGCAGCCTTACTAGTTTCAGCCTCATGACCAATGCCACTACCCTTTGCAGGAGCAGAAAACCTATCAATGAGTGGAAGAATAGTCTTAGGCTTCGAGAAGCTTTCTACGCGCTTTCTTTCTACATTCAACTTATCTTCTAGTTCATTTATAGTTTTCTCCTTAAGATTCAACAACTCAGTGGAGCTTTTCAGTTCGTCTTTCAAGAGTTGGATTTCATCTTTAAGAGGAGTTAATTGTTCAATTTCCTCCCTCAAAGCTAATTCCACCGTCTTGAGAGATTCAATTTCTTTTGACTTGGATCTGACAACCTTGCGACATTTGTCAAATCCCTTCACAAGGGATTTGTACTGAGTCATTAAATCTGAATCCTCCTCTGATGAGTAGCCGTAATTTGCAACGGATGCAGTCTCACATTCAGAAGCGGAAAGAGGAGTATGAGAGTTTACCTTCCCCTTATAAGAGGAGTCGCCTACTTCTTCATCTGATTGTGCCATAAGCCCAAAGTAGGCTTCTTCTTCTGAGCTTGACGCATCAGTGTCGCTGTCGCTTGGATCTTGCTTGAAAGCTTCGTATTCTTAGTTCAGCAATGATCTTCGGTCATCTCTCACTTCCTCAGTACCTTCCATCAGAACAACTAGAGAATCCCACATCTCTTTGGCAGATTTGCAGTGAATCAGATTTTGCAGCATCGAGTCATCCATTGCACTGGCTATGATATTTTTTGCCTTCTTGTCTAGAGCGACAAGAGCGATCTCATCTTTAGTAAGTTCTAACATCTTCTTCGG
This sequence comes from Dactylorhiza incarnata, assembly GCA_033032865.1. NCBI lineage: Eukaryota > Viridiplantae > Streptophyta > Magnoliopsida > Asparagales > Orchidaceae > Dactylorhiza > Dactylorhiza incarnata. The sequence goes on along the minus strand of JAWHQI010000189.1, from coordinate 424,908 downwards.
AATCATGATTGTAGAGTTTATTGAAGATGGCTTTGTAGGAACATGTGGACCTTCTTCCACTATTTGAAAAATCCTTGGATCGGCGGCCTCCATGTAGAATCTAACTCTTTCCTTCCACATGGGGAAATTCTCTTTGGTGCAAACTGGCAACTTGACAGAATCTTTTGATCTCTCCATTCCAGACATGCCTGACCAAGCGACTAGATTAGGAGATCTTGTTCAAGGTGTTAGCCTTTTGTGAACAACCTCCCTCTGATACCAATTGAAAGTATCTAGTCGCAACCTAAATCACCTAGAGGGGGGGTGAATAGGTAGATTCTGCGTCTTTTTGCGGAATAAAAATATCGAAAGTAAAAGCACACAGAAAAGTAAGCACAACACAACACAGAGAATTTATAGTGGTTCCCCGATGTGGGTAGTCCACTTTCCCGCCACGCCTATCTAGCACTCCAAGGCTAGATTCAGCTACTTCACCAAACTCGGATCAATCAATATCCTACTACTCGGAGTTCACGACTCCTACAAGCTCGGAGCAAGAATACTCCTACAACAACTCGGAGAACAAACTTCTCCTACAAACTCGGAGCACACAAGCTCCTACAACTCGATCCTCAACCAATGATCTACACAATAACTCGGAAGCAAGCTTCCTACAAGATTTAAAATAAGGTTCTTACAACAACACAGTAAATTGAAAAACAATCTTCTTAAACTTCCGATGAAGTTCTTCTTCAGATCTTGAGAGATAGATTTCTTCTTCTTAGCAGTAAACTTCAGTCCTTTGTGAATGAAGAATGAAGAAATCTTGAAAACGATTTGAAGCTAGATCTGAGAACTTGAATCGACTTGATCAACAGAAGATGAGAGCTAATCGGATCTTGATCTTGTCGATTGAATCTTTAGAAGACGAAACACGAATCGCTGGCTTTGTCGGAGACGAAACACTTGCGTGAGAACAGTCGGCCGTTAAAAGTAATTTTCGATTTCTTTTTCAATTCACGATTAGGGTTATCTGGAAATAATCCTTAGGTATTTATAGAGTCTTCTTCCAACGGTCATAAGCGTGAATTAGGGATCTAGCTCCACGTGTACTGTACATGTAGAAAGCCCTAAAGAATACGCCGTCGAATTGAACCGGAGAATACCTGCAGACCGATTCAGCGAAATGGATTAACCGAATGGCATTAACCGAATTTATTCGGTTAAACCATATAGTCGAATTCGGCAGCTCTAGGGATTCGACTAAACCAATTCACCGAATTACAATAACCGAATTCGACTATTCTTATACTTAGAAAAATAAACCTTTCGGACAGGGTTTAGCCAAATTCGGTTATATCCATTCAAACCATATAGTCGAATTCTACTATATGTTCCAAATGATATAATCGAATTTTACTTGGGTTAATTTCCATTCTCAATTGATTCCATCATCAGCTCCAGTCCTTCTTCTCTAGCACTTTGTAAATGAAGTACATCCCAATAGAGAGATTTCACATGAGCCAACACTTTGGTCTATACAATGAGGGATTACATTGCATAGGCCTGTGTTTGATGACTCATTGAAACCTGACATTGGTTTGTACTTAGAGTGGAATAACCTGTCACATCACAGCTAAAGTGCATAGTCAAATACAATTACAATTCGTCTTAGTTTGAAGGGGACTTCTTCAAATCAAGGGCTTTTGTGGATACAATACCCAACAGTAGTTCCTTGACCTTGGAATCCACTATCTTTATCGGTTTGAGCTAAATGGATTGGCCAGACTTGTGCTGATGCCAGGGGTGCAGAAAGATATTGATCTAGTTGACGAAGAACACGTCTTAGTGATGAAACGTGGAAAACATCATGAAGGTTTCCTAATTCAGTTGGCAAAACAAATCTATATGCAACAGGGCCAATTCTTTCTATGACCTGATATGGGCCCGGGTAGCGAGGGTCCAACTTTTTCTGCTTCTTTATCCGAGAGATCCCATGCATTGGTATAATCTTTAGAAATACCATATCCCCTACATTGAATTCCACCGGTCGATGGCGTGCCTCGTAATATTTTGCTTGGCGGCTCTGCGCTTCTAACATTCGATCTCGGATTAACCTTATTGCCGTCATGGTGTCATCTATGTAGGTGACCCCTAAAGCTTCTGAGTCCTCATCCCGTACCCATGATAACCGTGTTCGGCAGCATCTTCCATAGAGAGCCTCGTATGGTGCCATCTTGCTACTTGCCTGAAAGCTGTTGTTGTATGAAAATTCCACCAAGGGTAGCACCTGCTCCTAAGGTTCGCTATGTTCTACTATGCACAGTCTGAGGAGGTCTTCCATCGTCCGATTTGTTCTTTCCATTTGCCCGTCTATTTAAGGATGGAAGGCAGTGCTGAAAGCTAACTTAGTTCCCAGATATGCTTGGACTCTTCTCCATTCCTTCGAAGTAAAGCGTTCGTCGCGGTTAGACACGATCAATTTAGGTATAACATGAAATCAGACTCCTTGCTCTATGAAAAGCCTGGCTAGAATGTTGACGTCGTCGCTTTGCCGGTTCAGGATAAAATGAGCAACCTTTGTGAGGCGATCCAACATGACCCATATTGAGTCATTCCCTACACATGATCGGGGCAGGCCCTGGACAAAATCCATAGAGATGTACTCAAACTTCCTTTCTGGTATGGGCAGAGGTTGTAGTAAGCCTCCTGAACTGCGACATTTTGCCTTGACCATTTAACAGGTCTGGCAGTGTGCCACATAGTTGGTGACCTCCCTTTTCATACTTGGCCAGTACAGCGTCCTTTGTAAATCTGCATACATTTTCACTACTCCTGGGTGAATAGAATACCTCGATTGGTGTGCTTTGCGGAGTATCTCTTCTCGGATCCCCTCGGCGTAGGGGATGAATATACAGTGTTTGTACAGTAGAATACCATCATATAAATTATAGTCCTCTTGAGCGTCGTGCTGCAGGGTCTGGATGATTGGAGTTGCTTCTAGGTCAACCTTTTGTGCCTCTCGTATCCTGTCCCTAACATCACATTGTATCTCCATCCAATATAGCTGAGCTTGGTAGTCCATAGGATTTCTACAGGTGATAATGCCTAAGTCTACTAAGGAATTGATCAACTCACCTAGTATCAGTTATAGCCAACTTCCGGTCACTGGGGGTTGTCAACTCAAGACATCCATAACCTTGTTGGCCTTGCCGGGGTGGTATTGGAGAGCGAAGTCGCAATCGCACAGGAATTCTAACCACCGGTGTTGTTGAAGATTCAGCTCCTTCTGGGTGAAGATGTACTTGGGACTTTTGTGGTCGGAGAAGATCTCACATCTTATTCCGTATAGATAATGTGTCCATACTTTCAATGCGAACACCATAACACCCAACTCTAAGTCATGGGTTGCATAGTTAAGCTAGTGAGGTTTCAACTGGTGTGATGCGTAAGTGACTACTCTATCATGCTGCATTAGTACAACTCCAAACCCTTTAGTGATGCGTCAGTGTAGATTTGGAAGCCCTCAGTGCCTGAGGGGAGTGTAAGGATTGGAGGTGAGGTTAAGCGGTTCTTTAACTCCACGAACGCTGCTTCACATTCGGGTGTCCATTAGAACACTGTATCCTTTTTGGTGAGGTTCATGAGGGGTAAGGCGATCTTGGAAAAACCTTCACAAACTTACGGTAGTATCCGGCGAGGCCAAGGAAGCTTCTGATATCTGCCGCTGACTTAAGTGGTGGCTAATTCTGCACTGCCTGTACTTTGGCCTGATCTACTGCTACCCCGTTCTTGTTGATCGTGTGTCCGAGGAACCCAACTTCCTCCATCCAGAACTCACACTTACTGAATTTTGTGAAGAGTGAGTGTTCTCGTAATTTGAGTAGTACCATTTGGAGATGCCTAGAATGGTCGGCCTTGCTCTTCAAGTAGATGAGTATATCGTCTATGAAGACGATCACAAAGTGGTCCAAGAATGGTTCAAACACCTTATTCATTAGGGCCATGCAGGCTGACGGGGCATTGGTCAGTCCAAACGGCATCACCATAAACTCGTAGAGTCCATAGCGAGAGCTAAAGTCTTTTTTGGGGATGTCCTCCTCTTGACCCGAAGCTGGTAATAGTCAGACCTCAAATCCATTTTGGAGAAAACGGACGCGCCATGCACTTGATCGAATAATTCGTCTATCCTGGGTAGAGGATAGATATTTTGGATGGTAAGCTTATTTAGTTCCCTGTAATTGATGCACATGCGTAATGATCCGTCCTTCTTTTTGATGAATAATACAGGGGCTCCGTAGGGTGAGGTACTTGGATGAACGAAACCTGCATTAATTAGCTCCTGTAGTGGTATCTTAAGATCGACTAGTTCCTTTGGGGCCATTCGGTAGGGTGCTCAGGACACTGGTCGAGCTCCGTGTGCAAGTTCGATCTAGAAGTCCACTTCTCGCTGCGGGGGCAACCCTGGAAGGGATTCAGGAAAGACATCTGGAAAGTCTCGGATTATGGTCACCTTGGTGAGTACTTGCGTTTTGTCTTCCATTTCGAAGTAGATTAGGTACATTTCGTCCTTTCGTCAGACCGATTTGACCATTTGTGCGGACGTTAAAATGATGCGAGTGACATATGGTATACCGGCTAGAGTGATATATTACCCATTTAGGTTCTGGAGGTTGATTTATCGGGTCGAGCAATTGATTTGGGTGTTGTGCTCGGCCAACCAGTCCATTCCTAGGATGATGTCGAACCCGGTTATCACTAGAATAGTTGCGAAGATTTCAAATTCCATATCTCCCAGTATCGCCTGGAATGAGCACTTTTCTGTGGATATCATGTCTGACCTGTCCGGGAGTCGTATTCGTATTGACATTCCAGACGATCGAGCAGTATTCTCTTTGTTTGTGATGAAATCCCGGGAGACGAAGGAATGTGTGGCACCGGTATCGACTAATGTTTTAGCAGGGTGACCTTCTACCAAAAGTAAACCTGGTAAAAAAGTAAACTTGGTAACATATATATATATACTATGAACACAGGGCTTTTACAGATATACAGATGGAGTAAATACATAGCTTAAACAAAAGGGTTATATCATATGTTTCCTACTAGATCATATCATCCAGGTATATCATCGCTAATGAAAGTATATACCTATAACTACGTCTGGTGCAAGTTCGTGCAAAAGTTCTAGGGCGTATGCCTCAAGCGGTGCTGCTCGACCCTGCCTGGCTTGGTCCCTCCTGCCTACAGGTCATCCTCTGCATCTTCCTCATCCTCTCTCTGCTGCTCCCTGTACTTCTCCTAAGCCTGGCCTTTTATAGCCTACGGGCAAAAGGCTCTAATGTGTCCAGGTTGCTGGCAAAGGAAGCAATTCCCCGTAAAGGGAACATCTCATCATGCAGCTGGTGCGGGCTGGGATGCTGGAGCTGGTCGGGGTACTGGAGCTGTTTGGGGTGTCGGGGCTGGAGGTGCATGTCGAAGCTGAGGTGCCTGCCTGTAGGGCTGGTGATGGTGATGCTGCCTCCTATATCGGTCCTGCCTTCGAGGGGCTATTCCTCTCTCTCGGCCCTGTGTCTGGGGAACTTCCACATGTCCCCTCCATTGCTGGGCCACCATCCATTGGTCCATCTCTAATGCTGCAGCGTGCATGTCGATCGTGTGGAAGGTAGACGATGAAATCATGATCATGGCCTGTCAAAATTCATCACGCAGTCCTCGGTAGAACCTAATGTCTTTGTCTCTATCTGTGGTTGCCAATGTACCCGAAGCGGGTTTAGTGAATGAACTCGCGCTGGTATTTCGACACAGTCCTCTCTCCCTGTCGGATGTGCAGGAACCGCTCCTGGAGTGCAACTCGGTCTGCATCGGAGATGAAGTGTTCCAGGAAAGCCTCAGAGAACTCTCCTCAGAGAATCGTACTGAGTGTTCAGCCTCCGAATGTGGAGTGGCTGGCTGCCCTCCACCAGTCTCGAGTGTAGCCTTCTAACAACGTCACCACTAGGGAAACTATGGTAATGGCGGGGCACATCATACCGACTAGTATCTCCTCCACTCTCTCTACCCACTCCTCCGCCAATATGGTGGATTCGGTGCCTCAGAAGATAGGGGGCCTTAGCCCCAAAAGGTCATCAAAAGGTCGGTGGGTACGGTAGGATGCTGGGGTGGCCGTAAAAATGGCTGTCTGGAAGGTGGCCAGCAGTGCTGTCAGCGTCCGTCCCAAGTCGGTCTCAGTAAAAGGGACTGCAGCTGGAGCGATTGGGTATGGTGGTGGTGTAGTAGGATGGTACTGGTGTAAGATCCCTCTCCCGCACCAGGAGAGTTCCTGGATCTTATGCCCAGAACCGCCGCCTTACGGAGATGCTCGCACACAAGTTAGCCACCTCCGCAAGACGCCGATCCTGCCGGCAAGAACGATCAACCAGGCCAACAAGAGATAAGAAGAAAAACTAGTAGATAAGTCCACAATCACACGCATCTGTATATATATATCCAAATGTAAATTGTCCATCAATGAGTACAATACAAGAAAGAGTAAAATGGGCTTAAGCCCGGTACATGTCCGAATGAATAAAAGAAGTACAATTCTCTCTCTCACTATATATATCTATGCGGAAGCTACAAACATAAACATCTCTCATCGAACACCTGTCTAGTAGCGGTAGTAATGCACGGCATCTGTTCCTCAGGTCCTGTCTCCCCTGCCAGCTGGGCTCCAGCTCCTCGGTTACCTACGATCACCACCGACCGTTAGTCATAAAGACTAAGATGATTTTGTCCCCGCCTCCCCCCGCGACTCTTAGGCACCGTGCGGGAGGAAGAAGCGGAGGACAACAAAGTGGAGTAATCAAGAAGGTAGCAGGTGACAAACATTCTACATTAACCAGAGTATATCCATATAAATTCTATGCTAGCGGTGTGAGCAAGTACCAGTATTAAGTGTAGTAAAGTAATATCGCAGCAGTAAAAGAGGTAAGCAAGAGAAGCAGTGCGACGCAAGTAAATTAATTTAAGAGTAACCATTGATTTATAGGAATGCCCATACATACCTATAGACCAAGGGGTCGTTTAGCAGGGCCTATCATATAAAAAGTCCGATACCAATTTATACGATAAGGGTAGGGGTTGAAATGCAATGTTCATGCTATGACATGCAAGGTATGTTGTTATGCTATGTTCATACAAGTGCAACTCACACACCACGACTCTATGCGCATAGACCTTTAGTTCCCCCTTTTTGGAGCTAGCAAGACTCCCAGGATACTCCCGTAGTGGCAAACAAAAGCGGTGGGTTGGGCCTCGCCCACCTCTAGGTTGGTATTCACACTACCTAACCTAGACCTACCGTACACCTTAACACAAAACCGTGGAGCGTCTGCGTACTCTTGCTGACTGGACCGCCAGACTTTCATGGCTAAGTGTAATTACCACACTTGCCGAGTCAATGTATTGACGTCGGTGTGAACGACCGTCCAATACCGAAGACCCACCACCTTCGTGCACATGCAACATGCTCTACTATCTACCTCTGAGCCATAAGCTCCCCGGGGCGAACCTGCCCGTCATTAATAACCTTCCGAGCCACCGGCTCACCGGACCAACCCGTCCGTACCAACATACACTACCTAGTCACAAGCTCACCTGACTTATCAATCCGCTCTTACAAACACGGAGCTTACTGCCCGTAGCACCAAACCGACTAAGCTCCCGTAACCACGGCGTGTGGGTGAGTGTGTTATTAAATTATTCTTGTACAACATCTTATCCCTACGGTTTACGTTTAATCTTGGACTCCCGAGGATTACCCTGTAAAGGGCTCGCTACGGTACTAGGAACTACAATGGGATGACACCCCAAAGTTCCCTTTCCCAAGACACTTAGTATTATTGATATCTACCCATAAAATTACCCTCTTATCATTCCACTTGAATTAATCCTCCTATTTAGACTACCCTTGTTTAGTTATTATTATACTTGGAAGTTTAGGGTGGATCCTGGACTTCCCGAGGGCTACCCGGTGAAGGGTTCGCAAGGTACTAGGGTATGTGATGGGATGATGCCCAGCCCCTTTCCAGGACAATTAATATTCTTGGTGACTACTCAGACCTAACCTTCCACCCTCTCAATACTCTTTATATCTTAAGTGAATTCACATCTCACGTTTCATCCCGCTCCTAAGCAATCGTTCTTTTGGATTCAACTCTAATAACTTCTAGTCCTCTAAGTGGTCTATACTCATCTCTTGTTATAATCAAATTCTCACCGATTTCCTTGTGATTATATTGACCTATTCATCATAATGAGTTTTCACTATCCGCAGACCACGACATATAACTACTTAGATTCTTATGATGGAACCTTGGTCAAATTACTTCCAAATGACTTCTAATTTTTATCATAGGTTCATAGTGGATAAAATAAGGGATGATCAAAATTCAAGCATGTTTCATATAATTTTGCCCTCTATAAAAATTCATCAATTACTAATCTGAATCTAAAATGTGAAGGAGGTATCATGCTAGTGAATTCAAACTTGTTAAATATCCTTCCAGAGATGAAATGTGACATGATAAAAAGATTTCCAATATTTCATATTTTTCCAGCAATTAAATAACCATAATCCCTAATTTTCAATGAATGAATGGAAAAATAATTTTACACATCAAGTACAAGATTTTGACTTCCTAAAATTCTGGAAAACTTACAGTAGCTTCATATGAACATAAAATCACTATTTCTATAAGATCATATTTTTCCAAACATTTTAAACCCACAATTTCTATTTATCTTTATAGGAGAGAAAACATGGCTCTACACTACAAGTACTGAAATTAGACTTTCTAAAAATCTGGAGAAATTACAGTAGCTTCATATTGACATAAAAACACTATTTCCAGAAGATCATATTTTTCCAAACATTTTAAACCCACAATTTCTATTTATCTTTAAAGGAGAGAAAACATGGCTCTACACTACAAGTACTGAAATTATACTTCCTAAAAATCTGGAGAAATTACAGTAGCTTCATATTGACATAAAAACACTATTTCTAGAAGATCCCATTTTTCCAGCAAATTTATAATCATAATTTCTATTTATCATGAAAAAGATGAAGATGTGACTTTACACACCAAGTACTAAAATATGAATCCCAAAAATTCTGAGAAAATTAACCTAGCATACTAATAATCTAAAAACACCAAATCCAAGGTTTATAATATTCCAGGTAATATTTATCCACAATATTCATTTAATACAAGTGGTGTGCCAATAAGAGTTTACACTACAACCACCACCTACAGGTCTCAATAAAATCTGAATAAATCACAGAAGTATGTTGTTGACCTAAAAACAGCAATGCCTAAGTTTCATATTATTCCAAGGAGTATTTACCCTTAATTATCATTTGTTACATTTGGTGTGCGTATTAGGGTTTACACTACAAGTGCTATATTAAGACTTCAATAAATTCTGGGAAAATTATTATAGCACCATATTGGTCTAGAAACACCAGATCCTAAGTCTCATATTATTCCAAGGATTTTACAATCATAATTTCTATTTAAAATGAAAGGCGTGTAAATAGGATTTTACATATTAGGTACCATATAATGATCTCTAAAAATTCTGAGAAAATCAACCTAGCACAATAATCATCTAAAAACACTAAATCCAGAGATTTAGAATTTTACAAACTATTTTACCCCATTAAATTAATTAATTACAAAAGGCAGTTTTTCCTCAATAAATTGATAATTACCACAAAAATTCATCTAAGAATTATGATAAAATTTGCAGAGCTATAGAATCACCAAGGATACCTACTAGAATAATTTCATAATTCTCCAAATGCATATGGGACCTAAATGTCATATTTGAATAAATTGACCTAACCAAATAAATCAAATTCAGAGAAATAAATGAGGTCCAAAAATTCCAACAAAATTCCTAAATGTGCCTTTCCAGTCAAAGATCCATTTCCCAGAGTTTTGGATTTAACCCTAAGTTTTTGATTCAAATTATTCCATTAATTTAAAAGTGTGACAATTTTCATTTAATTAAAAACTTTAGGAAAATAACTTCCAAAAATCATGAAACTTATGACAATGATGTATATCCTCATGACATACACTAACCCCAAGGTTTTAGAGGCATGCAAGGTGATTCCCACCTTCAATTCCATTAAAAAGCTCAAAAGCCCAAATTGACTATTAGCACCCCAATTTTTCACTTAAAACCCTAACTTCATTTTGAAATTCAGAGAAAAATACTCATGCACATGTGATGAAATTTTAACCAGAGATTTAGATATATATAAAGAGCTCACCCCCAAATTTGGGGGTGTTTGGAGTTATACAACTCCATAAATACCAAATATTTACTTTTACTAATAAATGAAATAACTCAATGGATACACATCCAAAAATTCCCAAATTTAAACCCTAGGTGTGTCATCATACCATGCATGCATGGTAGAAAAATGAAGGGATTTGGTTAAGCTATTTAAAAGATATTGCACTTTTAATTTCTGCCCTACACAAGGAGCAGTCCTAGGAAAATGAGTGCCCTGGTGTCCACAGTGCACCAAATCAGTTGATTCAAGTGGCAAATGAAAGTAGACACATAGGGATACAATAGTTGTCTCTGCCCCTTTTTGCAAAAATGGCCTCTAAGGCCTTCAAAATTGCATGCAAACCACTGAATAATTCTAGGCAGAATTATTATGGTCTGCTAATAGAGATCAAGGAGACGAAATCAACGGCTGTGATTTCGTCTCCTTCCTCTAGCCGACGGCCCAGAAGAAACGAACCATGATCCCAGCCAACCACCACCCTCCTCGGCCATCTGCCGCCGCCACCACCTCCGTTGAGGGGTTGGCCGTCGATTGGCGGTGGAATGGTGGCCGGAGGTGGTGGTTCCCGGCGATCCCTGGAGAGGTGATCTTACTGCCCAAGGAGGCCACTTAGTGCTTCCCGGGTGGCAACGACCCACCCTAACAAGCACTGAGTGGTCGCCTTATCAGGCATAAGAATCATCACATCACATTAGAGTCACACTGCGGAAGCAAAAGTCTAACAAGGCAACATATATATAAGCAAAAGGTTGTAGCCCACTGTTTACATGAACGACCCTGTGGGATAAAATTAACTACTACAACATAAACACTCCTTATTTAGTCCTATACTCTAGTACTCATGTCACAGAAGACAGAGGGTGGGGCTAGATTATCCAATCGGGCAATCTCGAGAGCTGGTAAGCCATCAAGCGGTGCGGGGGCTTTGCGCTGTCCCATCTCCTGTGAATGGTCATAAAAACAACCTTTAGTCACAGACCTACGTGGAAATACATCCCCTCCCTAGATCCGTATCATGGGGACGAGTTTAAGTACCAAAGGTAGATAGTCGAAGCAAGAAGGGTTAACAACATGTATGTATCAGGCCTTCTAATAAAATTAATCTTACGCTACTAAATGCAAGAAGTTGCCTTTGGTGCAACATTCAAAACCGACCAAATATAACCTCATTCTTTTACTCCAATTACATTAAACCCCCCCCCCCCCCCCCCCCCCCCCCAAATAAAATGGAATAACACTTAAAGATAAGGGTTATTTGTGTAATCTTACTATATCCCAATAATAAATTTAATTCTGAAAATTCAGAATATCAAAAAGTTTTTGCTAGAGCTCCTAAACCTACTATGATAGCTTATCATTACACCTATTAATTTACTTTAAAATGATTTTTTGATAAAATATATATATTCTTTTGGAAAAAAATTATAAAATAATAATTAAAAATTTTTTTCGGTCATTTTGAGTACTCATATGTATATGTTGTGGGCCCAGCCGGCTGAGACGAACGCTATCCGCACCCCAGCCAACGAAGCCTATCCACACCCCAGCTAAAAAATCATAATTACAGCGTTCGTCGAACGACGGCAGGAGTTCACGCGTTCGTCGAACGCGTGCCGCCGTTCGACGAGCGGTGGCCTATCCGCACCCCTGCTAAAAAATCATAATTACAGTGTTCGTCGAACGGAGGCAGGAGTTCACGCGTTCGTAGAACGCGTGCCGCCGTTCGACGAACGGCAGCCTATCCGCACCCCAGCATTCGTGGAACGGCGGCAGGAGTTCACGTGTTCGTCGAACGCGTGCCACCGTTCGACGAACGACGGCCCTTCTGCGTTCGACGAACGCTGGACTGCATTCGACGAACGCTGGACTGCGTTCGACGAACGCTGGACTGCGTTCGACGAACGCTGGCCGTTCAGTTATATTAATTATTAATTAATATAATTAATAATTAAATTAATTATATTCCTTAATAAAATTAAAATTTAGAGAATTTTAAAATCTTAGGGTTTTAAATAACTGACGGGGGCGGCCGAAGGCCTCCGAGGAGCGGCGGTCGAAGCCGAGCGTCCGAAGGCCGCCGTGGAGCAGCGAGCACAGGAGGAGCGGCGGCCGAAGACCGTCGAGCGGCCGAAGGCCGCCGTGGAGCAGCGAGCACGGGAGGAGCGGCGGCCGAAGGCCGCCGAGCGGCCGAAGGCCGCCGTGGAGCAGCGAGCACGGGCGAAGCCCATGCGGAGCTGCTAGTAACTATATAAAGGAGATGTGTAGTTTATAACTTCAGTAACATTAATAATCATAACTTGCAAACACACACACACACATACACACAAACCGCGAGTGTTCAAACCCATACACAAAACCCCGTGTCGGCATAGTGTGGACCGCTTTCCTTCCAGCTGGGTAGCGAACTCCGCGGGCCTCACCGACGTGGCCGTCGGTGATAGTGGCCAGTCCTGTCACTTCTGAGCATAGTCGTACCGTATCACCCAGGCCCTCCCGTACAACTTGGTGTACTACTCGAATGTGATCGACATCTGGCAATTCCAAGATTTAGGCCGACCAGTGGAGGCAAATCAGCAGGTACGAGGTGGTGATAACCCGCGGTCCACATCTTCCTGTCGCCATGAGTCATCAACCCTCCCAGACTGGTACGAACGGTGTACGGGAGTGACCGACCCGCGACTTTTACAGCAAGCAATTTATAAACATTTTAAAGAAAGGAACAAATACTTCAGGTCCGCTGCGACTTTCTTGGCTCGACCGGTTACCCAACTTTTGGCTGGGAGATGCAACGGGCGTGGTGCACATTACTTGGGGCTATCCCTGGAGGAGCTACTCAACTCGCGGTTATCCCCAACTAAGGCCTCACCAGCAGAAAAAACCGTCTGCTAGAGCAAGACCTGGGTTAGCACTGTAGATATAAGTGCGATAGTTATGGTTCAAAATAAACTGCAGAGTTGCAGTGCTGAATAAAATACTTGAAAGGAAGGCAGAAAGCAAAGGGCTAAAATAACCGGACCAGTACGAGACTAGATTATCGACAAGAATAAGTAAAGGCAATAAATAACTGGCTAGTGCAAGACTAGAGTACTGAAAGGACTAAACAAAAGCAGTAGGTAGCTGACTAGTACGAGACTGGAGTATCGAAGAGATCAATAAATAAAACAGTAAATAACGGACCAGTATGAGACTGGAGAACAAGAATTTATTAGAAGATAAATAAATAAATTGGTTAGTTGTCCATCACTCCAAAATCAGGAGGCTTCAATTCCATCTCCCTTCATAGGAGGAAAGTTCTGTTCTATCCCCGTTCATAGGGGTTTCTTTCATGTTCCGCCTCTTAGTTATAGTCTGATTAAGGATGTTAATTGCACCTTTTTAAACATCATTTTATTAGGTGCTTCTTGGTTGAGACGAATTCCCATGTCTGGGAATTATCCTGCACGTGGCTCGATATTTCATAGTGTTCTGTATCACTTTGAGCTTTTGAGTTTACATCTTCATTTGTCGGGTTATTGTTTTTTCGTAACGTCTTCCTACGATTATAACGTGATTGCGTGTTGCGATGTTTCTCCCAACTATAAATTTCGATCGTTTTCTCAAAAAATGGGCGAGCCCGTCATTTATCTCCGAATATCCCCCAAAATTTAATAGTATATTTACAATAGTATGTCAAGGGCCCACAAATTATCCCTATATTTTCAGCCCTTTTTTGGGGGTTTATTTTGCCCAAAGGAAACCTATTTAGGCTCTTAAAATTATCAAAACACTTTGTAAAAAAATCCCCAAACTTTGATAATGCCTTCAAGGGGTCCTAAAATTGATCGTATAATTTTTATTAATTTTTTCAAGGCTGTTAGGGCTCTTAATTTATTTAAAAAAAATCTTGCAAAGGCCTAAATAAATAGCAAAATCCAAACAAAAATTCCCCAAAAATTACTGAGATTAGATCTCTTAATAGGGCACACATTTCATGTTCAGAACTTATTCCCTAGGAGCCTCGAATTGCCTCAGAAAAATCTGGAAGAATAAAGGAGGGTGGGGTGCGGATAGGGAAATCCAGGAGAAGGAGAGGCGCTGGACCGTGCGCTGGCCCCTGGTCCCCCCAGTGGATCTTGAGCCGATCTCATCAACTATGGGGGCTCACAATCTCATGCAGGGGGGGGAAACGAGGTTTCAGGGGTCGTCCAATCTCATCATTGAGATCGGACGACCCCCATCTCTTAACGGGGCCGCAAGGGGTGGCAGCCGCTGCCACCGCCAGACAGCGTCCACCAGATGTTAGCGCCGCCCCCGGTCGACTCGCCGGGGGCCGGCGACCAATCCGTTGGTGGTTCGGCGGCCTAGCACTGCCGGCCACCATCGGAATTCAATGAGGAGGAGGGGGTGGGGCTTGCCTCCAGTGGTGGTCCGGCGGCCAGGCGCCGCTGGCCGCCGTCGGTAACTGCTGCCGAAGCGGTACAAGAAAACAGAGAGTGTGAGGGGAGGGCTTGCGGGTGCCGCCGGAGACGCATTTTCTGGCTGCCCTGCCACCTCTCTTCACCAGAGTAGGGGTCCCCGGGATGGGGACCTGCTCCCCCGACGCCACCACCGACACTGGGGTGAGGCTCACGCGGCTGAGCCACCACCCGGGCTTGGGCATGGCTCGGGTGACGCTGGCGGCACTGCGACGACAGGAGGAGGGGGGGGGGGTGGCCGGCAAGTCACTGGGTAGTGGGAAGGAGTAGGTAGGTTATCCACCTGTCGTGGGGGAGCTCGGGTGGTGGTCGGAAGGTCGGCCATTAGAGGGTGGCGGGTGAAAGTGCACATTTAACCTCACTAGAATTCTCTAGAGGGGGGTGAATAGAGATTTAAAATTTTTTTATGCAAAGTTAATAATTATATATATATATGTATGTAGTGATCACAGATTAGTGCTTCCCACACACCAACAAGAATTTAGCAAGTAAAGAAAATAAATGCAAGGAGAAAAATCACAGCACAACACAAAGAAATATAGTGGTTCCCCAAACTTTGTGTAGTCCACTCTTCTACCCCCTTGGTAGGAATTCACTATCTTGCATTGAGTCTTTTGATAAGGAGACTCTTAGAACCACCCTGAGTCTTTTGATAATGAGTCTCTTAGAACCAACTGAGTCTTTTGAAAAGGAGACTCTTAGAACCAGTACAACTGAATTTTTTGAAGAGAGATTCTAAAAACTCTTTTACAGTATTTTAGAGTGAAATGAATGTAAAGAAGAAAGAGAAATAATATAAAGACAAGAAGGAATCTTCTTCCTAGCAAGAATATTGAAAGCACAAGAAGTAGTGAATGAAATCTCTCTTCTATAGTGAGAAGGAGATTTGTAGCTTTTCTCTCTTTTAGTGAGAGCTATCAGAGCTTGCAGCAGAATGGCTTCAGAAGAAGTAGAAGATGGAAGCTTGATGGTTGCTGCAGGACTATTTCTCAATTTCCTCTCTTTTTCACTTGGGAGCTTTTCCTCCTTTTCAAATGTAAAATGGTGGATCACTTCTTGTCGTGTTCTCTGCCGACCTCCTTGTTATTTTATAGCTCTGTCCATTCAAATAATACTATAGAAGGATAAATGATTAGCAGACAAAGAAATAGAAAGATAGAAATATTTCCATAACTATTATATCTATAGAAGGAAAGAATTCATTCTGATTTCAAATAATGTCCATAATGGATTTAATCAAATTAGCTAAGAATCTATAAGAGGAAAAGAATGATTCAGAACGTCTATAAAGAATAAATTGATTTCTTATAAATCAGATCTATAAAAGAAGGAAAGAGATCTGGCGATTTTTGAATTAAACATAGAAATCGACATGCGTCGATTACTATTCGACGTAAGCGTCGAATTCGTCCTGGCTAAACGTCGAGAGGAGAATAAGGAAGGTACGTCGACTAAGGTGCGTCGACTAGAGTCATAGCTACGTCTACATAGGATACGTCGAATTCTGCTTGGAGCTACTTCGACTCATTCTGATAGAAACGTCGACTTTATTTCGACGTTGCGTCGAATACCATTCGACGCATATTTACTTATCCTAATTTTTCATCTTTAGAATTTATATTATACTCATTTGTAGGGGTTAAGAGAAATCATTTTCCCAACAGCGGGGTTGGGGTGGTGTTTTTCGGCGAGGGAGGGGTTCAGGCAGAGGGGAGGTTGGATGGGGGGGGGGGGTGTACTCATATGGGAGGAGGGGTGTTCCTTTTATAGGTAGGGAGGGGGGATCTCCCTCTCTTTCTCCCGATGTGGGACTAAAGGGAGGGTGTGAGGGAAGATATTTCTTTCCCCCCTCCCTCCACTAACCCATGGTGGGCTGTCCATACATGCATATAGGGCAGCCTCCCGTGGTGGGTGTAGGTGTGAGCTCCCCCTTTAGGGAAAATTCCAAAAAATAGAGTTTGGGGGGTTTTGACCAAGGTCAACCCTAGGGTGGGTCCCCCATGTTGGTCAAGGCCCAAGGGGTCCAACTTGTTGGGTGAAGGGTCATTATTGGGGTGTCAAATAAACACGGGTGCGTGCTCGCTTTTCGGTGTGACCTAAAGCTTGATTTGACAGTGGGTTGACTTTCCGGTGTCGTAATTGTTTACAACGAACTTCATTGGTCTATGACTTCAGGAGTCCACTGAGACCTACTGAAGTTGATTCCGAGTTTGTACGCTTGGTGTTTAAAAACTATGCCGTGGCGGTCCACAAAACCTAAAATGGACATATTCCTCATACATGCTTTGATTGAAATGCAACGAGTCTTGTTGCGCTTGTATTGCTTGTACGAGTCTAATGAAACTAACAGAAGTCAATTTGGAGTACGTTTGGTCACTGTACAACAACGACTTAGTCGTGACGCACAATGATACTTAAAATGGTCGTTTTCTCCGAACGACCTTGGATTGGAACAGAACGAGTTCCATTACACTTGAATTGACTACACGAGTCTAACGGAACTGACGGAAGTCATTTTGGGGTACGTTTGGTCACTGTACCCCAACGACTTAGTTGTGACGCATAATAATACTCAAAATGGTCGTTTTCTCCGAACGACCTCAGATTGGAACAGAACGAGATCCATTACACTCATATTGACTACACGAGTCTAACGGAACTTATGGATGTCAATTTGGAGTACGTTTTGTCACTGTACCCCAACGACTTAGTTGTGACGCACAACGATACTCAAAACGGTTATTTTCTCCGAACGACATTGGATTAGAACGAAACGAGTTCCATTGCACTCGAATTAATTATACGAGTCTGACAGAACTAACATAATTCAATTTGGAGTATGTTTGGTCACTATACCCCAATGACTTAGTTGTGATGCACAACGATACTCAAAATGGTCATTTTCTCCAAACGACCTCAGATCGGAACGGAGCGAGTTCCATTACACTCATATTGATTACACGAGTCTAACAGAACTGATGGAAGTCAATTTAGAGTTCCTTATCACAAGATCTTAAGATTGAGTTACTTTCTTTCTCTAGTGGTTACTTTTATTGGGTCCACTAGGGTGTAGTGACCCAATAAAAGTCGGGATGTTACATCCCACATTCCTTGCACTAGATAGAAGAGGGTCGTCGCCTCCTTCTTCCTCTTCCTAGGCGTGGCGAATCTTTATCGTCACTCCTCGATGCAAATCTTCAAAGCATTAGATCAAACCTCCTGCCAGCTGGTGGAACCAATCTCTGGCCTTTCCCCAGAAGGTGATGACGAAGAGCCTGCATTTGAAGGCATCCGACATGGTTCGGATGGAGACAGCATCTTCAAACCATTGAAGGTGGCGGATATGATCATGCCTCCTAGAGTAATAACTCAAAATTGGCTCCCTGAACCCCTTCGGAACGGGGGCAGAGAGGATCTGCTCACATAATGGGCTCCTTCCACCTTGCTGGCGACGATCCTCGGCCTAACGAGAAACCCCAACATACTCGACATATGGGCGAGGATCATGGAATATCACTTGATTCTCTACATCGCGGAATTTGATTCCGTGCGAGCTCGACTGGTAGAACTGCGGCCTCCTTGGTCTCTCTAGCTCCTCCTCCACATGCACCTTCCCTGCCTGCTGAGAGGGACCGCCGTCTTCTGACAGAGTCATATGACAAAGCGAGGTAGCTGTGCACTCGGTGTGAGGAAGCAAGACTGCTCGCAAGCTTCCCTCCATTTGCTGCGTGAATTTGTCGAAATTCACCTTCGTTACATACTCGCCTCCTTCTGCCAAGTTGCCGACAACTCCTTCATGATCGCCAACTTCCACCATCTCGCTTTCTTGCTAGTCTTTCTTCCTCTGACTATGATCCACACTCAGCACACCAAAGTGTTGAAGCCAGGAAAATCCCAACCCCAAATATTTAGATCAATGCAGCCAAAGGTTACTCGTCTAACGATCCGGCTCTACGGCTTGACGGGCAAAGACAAAGGGACTAAAAGAGCAACAATAGGACCCCAGGTGCTGTGACGGGGAGGTCCCACCACGTACCCAGAAGCTCAGAAGAGACTTCCCCTCCACAACCAAAGATGGCTGAACAGGGTACGAGGAAGGCACCGACTTGGCGAATATCAAGAGTGACGATCATGGATGGCGAGTCCAAGTATTCAAAAATTGGGTTCTGAAAGCTCAGCCAAAAGTGCGGTTCCTGGTACCCTTGGGGTCCTATTTATAGGAAAACCAAAGGGGGGGGGGGGGGGGGGGGTCTTATTTATAGCCCAGCCCAACCCGGCGACTATGCGACATTTGAGGGGATCTCGCCTGGCTTCGGCGAGCATAGACTATTGTCGCCCATCTTGGCGAGTATGAGGGACTGCTTGAACATGCTCACTTATACTCGCCTAGGCCTTCTACTATTCCTTCTTACAGAGTTGTCTTTAACCTCTGACATCGGGCTTCTGCTTTGACCTTTTGACTTCGACTTCTGCCTACGTGGCCTGAATTGGGTCCCACCCTCAAAGAATACAGGTTGTACACTATCGTCTACACAGATAGAGCAATCAGAGTCGTAGAAGCCCTCAATCTTTGCATGCTCATTCCTCCTGAACATCAGTCCCTTTCCAGGGGCAGTCTTCAAGTATCAAAGGGTTTGGTACACAATATCCATATGACCCTTTCTAGGGTCATGCATATAGTGACTCACCACACTCACGACAAAGGAAATGTTTGGACACGTGTGGCTCAGGTAAATTAGTTTCCCAACTAGTTTTTGATACATCTTCCGATCGACTAGTTCACTTGCCTCAACACCCAATTTATACTTCAGATCGATCGGCGTTGCAGCAGGATTGCACCCCAACGTCCCTATCTCTGTATAAGGCATATTTCCTTTTGTACCGAACAATCCCTTTTGCACCATATGCAATCTCAATCCTATGGAAGTACCAAACCAAACCCAAATCCTTCACCTCGAACTCTTTTCCCAATGCTTCCTTGAGGCGGACAATCTCCTGCTCATCATTGCCTGTGATGATCATGTCATCCATATACACCGTAAGCATGGTGTTGTGGTGATCTCCATCTTGTCTAAATAACACCATATGATCTATTGGTACCCCCATCCCATTCACAGTCTGCCTAAATCGATCAAATAATGCACATGGGGACTACTTCAATCCATAAAAAACTTCTTCAGCCTGCATACTCTGCCTTCTGGTTCGGCTGTGCTAAACCCTAGTGTTATCTCCATGTATACCTCCTCAGCTAGATTTCCATAAAGAAATGCATTCTTCACATCTAGTTGGTGCAACTTCCATCCACCATTTTCTGCCAAGCTGATCAGAGTCCGGATGGTGCTCATCTTTTCCACAGGTTCAAATGTCTAATCGTTATAGATGCCATATGTCTGGCTTTACCCCTTTGCAACCAATTGAGCCTTGTAGTGCTCAATCTGTCCATCCAGATTCTGCTTCACGGTGAAAACCCACTTGCACCTGACAACCCTATTGCCCTTTGGTAGCTGTATTAGCTCCCAGGTCTTATTCTTCTCAAGAGCTCTAATCTCCTCCTTCATTGTTGCTTGCCATTTTATATCGGATTTGGCCACCTGCCAAATGTTAGGTACAGTAATACTATCCAAAGATACGATGAATGCTCCATGAGAAGAAGAGATATTATCATAGAAGACAAAGAAATCAAGATCCAAATCATATCTATCAGAAGGATTGCCCGCATTGCATCGAGTGGTCCTCAGAACCGTAATAGTTTAGGATGGAGGAGTAAGAGGAATGATCTCACCAGGGCATGACAATGGTGGTGGAAGTGCTCCAGGAGTAGAGACTGATGTTGAAAAGTGACTAGGCATTTACATTGTGGGCATGGGTACTGGTTCTGCAGTCTGCATCCCCTTCCTACGATATGCAAGTAGCTCCATCCTAAGCCATATGTCTCACACCTCTCACTTCATCCTCCTGCTCCACATCACTCCTCTGCTCCTCCATCAATCCGTCATGCTATACTTTCAAATAAATCACCAAACTCTCTCTCTCTCTCTCTCTCTCTCTCTCTCTCTCTCTCTCTCTCTCTCTCTCTCTCTCTCTCTCTCTCTCTCTCTCTCCCGCCTCATACTCTCAGCATTTGGCAATTCTTGTAAGGATGAGGCATCCTCATGTTGGTAGTACTGCTCCATTTCTCTGAAGCGTACATCAATGCTCACAAAGCTTCTCCTCTACTGAACTCCAGCACAGATACCCCTTATGAGTACCAGAGTTGCCCACAAAAATACACTTGAGTGCCTTCGTATTAAGGTTTCCTACACTCGATCTATTGTCCTTCACAAAGCACACACAACTGAATACTTTTAGTGGAAGCATCCCCCATTATGACCCTTCAATTCATGACACGGATTTCCACCCTAAAATCTACGATGGCATTCTGTTGCTCAATGCTGCTGCTGTTAACACTACATACCCCCATAAATTTTGAGGGACCTTCATATGGAGCATCATACTCCTTGCCACCTCCATAAGATGTCTATTTTTCCTCTCCGCCATGCCATTCTTTGCAGGTGTGTATGTGTAAGTGGTTTGATGCAGTATCTCATGGGCTGGTAGGTACTCTATAAATGTCCTATTAATGTACACTTTTCCATTATCTGTCATTAATACGTTTATCACTTCAACCTACTGTGTTGGAACATGCTTACGAAAATCCCGAAAACAGGTAAAGATCTCACTCTTACTTTTCATCAGATATAACCGAGTGACACTCAATACACAATCAATAAATCTCACAAAGTATTTATAACCATTCGAAAAACATATGGCACAAGGTCCCCAAACATAAGAATGCACAACATCAAAAGTAGAAGAGCTCATTTGACCCGTTCTAACATAAGAGCTCATAGTGAGCTTGCCTAGGTTACATGCATCACAAACTATTTTGTGTTTGTCTGCCCTTTTAAACACTACATAAAATAATCTAGATAATGTGCCAAAAGAAAAAAGCACCGAACATTGGTGATGTAGTAGAAGCATATCCTCCGCATTTATCTTCTGTTTTCCTTCTCCAGTCTCTCCTGCTATGGACCTCAGAGCTGCATCCAATCCTTCCCGATCCAGAAACCTTATCCTATCATGCTAAGTCCCAATCCTAAGTATCTGCCTCATCCCTTTCTCCTGGAAGATCAACTTGGGAATATCAAAAGAAACAACACATTTTAGATGAAGAATTATGAAACTAATGGATATGATACTAACTGGAAAAGGAGCACGCAAGATATTGGATAGTTTTACCAAACCTGTGCAATTGACCGTGCCCTTACTGACTACTGGCTGGAAGGTCTCATCCGCTGTCTGAATTCTATCTGTGGTAGCAAGGCGAGTGTCAGAGGAGAACTTACCTGCATCCTCGGTCACATGTCGTGATGCATCAAAGTCAACGATCCAACCCGATGACCTGGAGGGGTGAGCATACATATCTGAAGTTGATGCCCCCCAGTTCCACTCCTACTGCCTTCACCAGCTTGCTTCTTCTTAAGGCTCTCTATCACGCTCATCATGCTTAGTAGAGTCAGCTCCTCCTCGGTGTAGATAACACCAACCTACTCATCACATCCACTAATGCCCAGATTGGCCCGATAACCACCTCGGCCACCACGACCACTGCCACATCCACGACCATGACCACATCCACGATCACCACCCGAATCCCTCTCCTTGGGTGATTTAGGGCAAGTATACCATAGATGGACCGTCTCCCCATAGTTGTAGCACTATCGGGTTTCCTCCTGTGGTCTTGGAGCACCCGAGCTAGTAGCCATAAGTGTAGACTTTACTGTAGCGGACCCTACTGTCCCTGCCTGGAGTTTGTGGCGGGTCTCCTCCTGAATCATGATCGAGATGGACTCTGTAAGTGTAGGAATCTTCGTATCAGACAGAAGTAGGGCTCTCCTCTAATAAGACCTTTCATATAACCCCTTCAGAAACTCCATGGTCCTCTCCTCCACGATGATCTTGGAAGCTCTACATTGTGGGTCATTGCAACTCATCCCATGTGAAGCATGGTCGTAGTCCACCCATAGGCATTCTAATTCTGAGGCGTACTACTGCACCGCCTTCTCACCTTGAACTGTGTCATCAATTTCTCCCTTCACTTAGTAGACCCTGAGAGTGTTCCCCACTCCATCATATGTGCTTTGTAGCTTATCCAAAACCTCCATGACTGTCTCCAGGCCATCAACCATGACAGTAATCGATGGGACTAATGAGCTGAGAAGCCATATGAAAATGATTATGTGGGTTGACTCCCACTTATCTCCTACAACTGGATTCTCAGGCTTCTTCAACTCCCCTGTTAAGAAACCCCCAACCTTTTGCGCTATGAGGGATTTATTTACACGGCGTGGCCAACCTAGGTAGGTGGTCGGTCCATCGAGCTTCAGATGAACTGGAGGAGGTCCAACTTTGCCAGTCGTGGTGATGAACCCAACAAATTCAACAATATAGCTACCTCTGCATGGTCCAACTTTTAGAGGATGTCCTCCATCCTTACTAGAAGAGAGGAAATGAATGGGACAGTGGGACGACGATCACTCCACTGTGTCCGGCTCGATATGTCGATGAGAAGGGATGTGGTCAAGAACTTCCCTCTTGTCGTAGAGAGAACATATGCTTATTGTCGAGAATGGAGCCCCCCCTGTCGTGGAGAACGACCCTCTTGTTGTCAAGAGAACTGTTGGAACCTTAGTTTTGATTTGAGTTAGGATCCATCTTTGGTCTAAGTTTCTATCATAACACAAATTGTATAACCTAGATCAAATCTCATTAAGACAAGAGACTCAAAAAAGAAAATAATATAAGTTGTCTACGTTCGACGAAATGCTTCCTGCGTTCGACAAACGTCTTGCATACTACGTTCGACGAATTGCTCTCTGTGTTCGACGAATGTCTTACACTCTGCGTTCGACGAACGGCTTACACTCTGCGTTCGACGAACGGCTTGCCTCAGTCTCAGCGGTTGACGATCTTCAATCTCAGCGTCTCAGCGGCTCAACGGCTCAGCGGTTGACGATCTGTCTCAGTGGTCGACGAACTGACTAAGTCTCAGCGGTCAACAAAATATTTAGTTCGATGAAAAGCTAACTGCGATCAACGAAAGTTCTCTTCAGCTGCGTTCGACCAAAACCAAGCAGCGCTCGACGAAAGGACTCTGAAGCTGGATTTGATGAATTACAAGCAGCGCTCGACAAAAGTTCTCCAGCAGCTAATCAATGATCAGATCGACAAATGTCGAGCTCAGCCCGACGTACTTCAAGCTGAGATCGATGAAATATTATCAGCTTTATAAAAATGCCATTTCTCAGCTCGACTAAAATTCTAGATCTGATAAAACAATATTTTGCATAGTTTCTATTTATATATTTGTATAAATTATCACTGCCTCACATTAATGATATAGCCGTTGCAGAACAATAATTAATATAGCCGTTGTAGAACATTAATGATATAGCCGTTGCAGAACAACTTAAATTAAAAATGGCAGTTTATCTTCTCGAGGAGTCCAGTTAATAAAAAGAGAATCTATCTCTTTCCCTTTTCCAAGTATTGAGAGAAGGAGAAGAATTGAACATAAGAGAGTAAAGCTTTCCAGATTACATACAAACAGAGCAAGCACAAAGAAGAAAGACAGAGAATAATATATTATTATCTATCTTGTCTGCTAACTCTTCTCTGCAGATCATCTTTATCCTGAGACACTCAATCTAGATCATTTGCTCGGGATCTCAACTGCAGAATAAGAAGAAAGGAGTACTACATTCTAGAGAAGAAGCTTCCTCACCTGATCATCAAACACTAATCAAATCAGGGGGAGCTCTTCAACATCATCAAGGATCACTTAGAGTCTTCTTAGAAAGAGAAGAACAATATATTTTCTGTTTTATTTTCACCTGTATAAAGGGTTATAACTCCCTTCAAAAGTTACAGCCATTGGTGGCAGGGCACCTGATCAAAATCCTGTAGTTTGGTTAGAGTACCTGATCAACAACCCACTTGGTGTGTGGACACCTGATCAAAACTCCCTTGGTGGCAGGGAACCTGATCAACAACCTGTAGTGGAATCCTACCAAGTGTGGTAGAAGAGTAGACGTACCTAGGTTTAGTGGGGAACTACTATAAAATTCTTGTGTCGTCTGTGTTGTGCTTATTTTGCTGTATTGTGTTGCTGTGCTTCTTTACTTTATCTTATAACTCACTCTGCAATACACATATAAGTAACACTATTTTAATTCCGCTATAAAATTAAGTGAAAAACCTTTTTAACACTCTATTCACCCCCCTCTAGAGTAAATCTAAGATCTAACCTCACTTTCAATTGGTATCAAAGCGTGGTTGATTATATCAACTCACTTTCAACTGATATCAATTTGACTTTCAATTGGTATTAGAGGTTGGTTGATTCTTTACAGGCTAACACCTGAATCAAAAGATCAATTAGATCTTAAATTTAATTTAGAGTTTTATCTTTTTCATGGCACAAGAAGAATTTTTAAGTATCAGACCACCTATCTATAATTTGAATAACTTCTCTTTATGGCAAGCTAGAATTAGATTATATATGAATGCAATAGATGAAGAAATTTATAACTCCATTCCGACAGGACCTCCAACTTCATCAACATCAATAGATGCTCAAAAGAAGCTGAAAAGTGCTGATGCTAAGGCTATGGATATATTAGCTCAATCAATGTCAAATGACATTTTTCAAATTGTGGCTGATTACACCTCAGCAAGAGACATCTGGAACTCCCTCACAAGGATGGTAGATGAATCTTCTTCCACCTCAAGTGATTCAGATCCAGAATCATCATCTAGTTCAAGTGAAGAAGAAGAAGAAAAAGCTATAGAATTCTGCATGATGGTCATAAATGGCTCAAACCACAACTCAGATGTAGAATCTGAATCTGATGAAAATGAGGTAATTTTAAGTTCTGATTTTACTCCTAAACAATGCAAATCAAACTTTAAATTGCTATGTACAGATATAATAGAATCTGAGAAAGAAATCAAATCTCTCAGAAAAGAGTTAACAGAAATAAACACTTTAACTTCTGAAAATACTAAACTTAAAGAAGATCTGAAAACATCAGAAGAAAAATTTATTTCTTTAAAAAATAATTCAATTAAGGCTAAATTTTTTGAACAAACTCTTAATGGAAGAAATATCAAGATAATGAATATCACAAGCACTAAAAATGCCAGATTAAATGGCAGCAAACTTGGCTTAAGATTTTCATCAAATCTATCTCATATTCAAAAGAAAAATACTCTGAACACAGAGAATAAATACAACTATTCCTTAATCAAAGGTCAACAAAATCACTGCACATTGTCAACCCGAGATCGACAAAATCAGAATAGTTTATCAAATATATATTTCAATGATTATAAAAGAAAACTTTCAATTAGTAAAAGAAACTTTCAATTGGTAATACACTTAACAGATACAAAAGCCAATATAACTAACTATAAGGCAATGCTTAAACCTATTATAAATCTTTTAACTCCAATTGTAATCAAACAAAAAGTTATAGGATTCAATTGAATTTTCTATCTTAAAAAGAAAGTCAGATAACTTTATGTTCTAACAGACTTTCTCAGGTCCATCAAGATTTGAGTATTCTACTCTAGTTGCATTGATCAGAAATGATCATGGCACTGAGTTTTGAATCTCTTCTGATGAGAGAATTCTGTAAGAAGGAAGGTATCAGGCAATGTATTTTTGAGAAGATAAGAATTCCTTAGAATCCTTTAACAGTTGTAGCAATTCATCATATTAATAGAATCCTATTGAAACAAAATCTAGGAATCAAAATTGCTTATATTCCCATTTACCCTTCTTCTAGGGGTCTTGATCCAGGGTTCCTGAATCAAGACAGGGGAGAGATATTAAAAGAAGAAGAGAAATTAAAAGAGAAAAAGAAATTAAAAGAAGAAGAAAATTAAAAGAAGAAGAGAAATTTAAAAGAAAAAGAGAAAATTAAAAGAAGAAGAAATGTAGTAATATTTACAAAGAACAATTAATTTTATTATCTGTTCATCTCCTTTAAGCTTTATAATTCTTTTGAAATATCTTATGCTTTGAGTTATTCTATTTTGGCATCCAAAACCAAATAGGGGGAGATTGTTGGATCACCACTATTGATTTGGATTAGGATCTCCTATATGTCTTTAATTAGGATCCCTGTTTTATATGTCTTTAATTTCAAATCTGTATCCCAACTCAAATAGGGGGAGATTGTTGGAACCTTAGTTTTGATTTGAGTTAGGATCCATCTTTGGTCTAATTTTCTATCATAACACATCTTGTATAACTTAGATCAAATCTCATTAAGACAAGAGACTCAGAAAAGAAAATAATATAAGTTGTCTGCGTTCGACAAAATGCTTCCTGCGTTCGAAGAACGTCTTGCATACTGCATTCGACAAATTGCTCTCTGCGTTCGACGAACGGCTTACACTCTGCTTTTGATGAACGGCTTACACTCTGCGTTCGACGAACGGGTTGCCTTAGTCTCAGCGGTCGACGATCTTCAATCTCAGCATCTCAGCGGCTCAGCGGTCGAAAAAATATTCAGTTCGACAAAAAGCTACCTGCGATCGACGAAAGTTCTCTTCAGCTGCGTTCGATGAAAACCAAGCAGCGCTCGACGAAAGGACTCTAAAGCTGCATTCGACGAATTACAAGCATCGCTCGACGAAAGTTCTCCAGCAGCTAATCAATGATCAGATCGACAAACGTTGAGCTCAGCCCGACGTACTTCAAGCTGAGATCGCCGAAATATTATCTAAAAATTCTATTTCTCAGCTCGACTAAAATTCTAGATCTGATAAAGCAATATTTTGCATAGTTTCTATTTATATATTTGTATAAATTATCACTACCTCACATTAATGATATAGTCGTTGCAGAACAACAATTAATATAGCCGTTGCAGAACATTAATGATATAGCCGTTGCAGAACACCTTAAATTAAATATGACAGTTTATCTTCTCGAGGAGTCCAGTTAATAAAAAGAGAATCTATCTCTTTCCCTTTTCCAAGTATTGAGAGAAGGAGAAGAAATGAACATAAGAGAGAGAAGCTCTACAAATTACATACAGACAGAGCAAGCAGAAAGAAGAAAGATAGAGAATAATATATTATTATCTATCTTGTTCGCTTACTCTTCTATGCAGATCATCTTTATCCTGAGACACTCAATCTAGATCATTTGCTCAGGATCTCAACTGCAGAAGAAGAAGAAAGGAGCACTACATTCTAGAGAAGAAGCTTCCTCACCTGATCATCAAACACTAATCAAATCAGGGGGAGCTCTTAAACATCATCAAGGATCACTTAGAGTCTTCTTAGAAAGAGAAGAACAATATATTTTCTGTTTTATTTTCACATGTATAAAGGGTTATAACTCCCTTCAAAAGTTACAGCCATTGGTGGCAGGGCACCTGATCAAAAACCTGTAGTTTGGTTAGAGCACCTGATCAACAGCTCACTTGGTGTGTGGACACCTGATCAAAACTCCCTTGGTGGCAGGGCACCTGATCAACAACCTGTAGTGGAATCCTACCAAGTGTGGTAGAAGAGTAGACGTACCCAGGTTTAGTGGGGAACTACTATAAAATTCTTGTCGTTGTGTTGTGCTTATTTTGCTGTGTTGTGTTGCTGTGCTTCTTTCCTTTATTTTATAACTCACTCTGCAATACACATATAAGTAACACTATTTTAATTCCGCTATAAAATTAAGTGAAAAACATTTTTAACACTCTATTCACCCCCCTCTAGAGTAAATCTAAGATCTAACCTCACTTTCAAGAACATAGGCTTATTGTCGAGAATGGAGCCCCCCTGTCGTGGAGAACTACCCTCTTGTTGTCGAGAATGGCCCTCTTGTTGTCGAGAGAATAAAGGCTTGTCGTCAAGAACAGAGCCTCATGTCGTGGAAAATGGAGGCTCGATATGTCGACGAGAACGATGAACTTCTATCGTCGATACACACGAACGACAAACTGCTGTCGTCGAGACACACACAACCTTTGTTGATCGTCTCCCGAGGGCTTCTCCTCCCCTTCGTCAATCGTCACCCGAGGGATTCTCCTCTGATCGAGAACTGCTGTCATCGAGACACACACAACCTTCGTCGATCGTCTCCTGATGGCTTCTCCTCCATTGATCGAGAACTATTGTCGATCGTCTCCCGATGGCTTCTCCTCTGATCGAGAATTGTTGCTACTTCATCGCGAGGACTTCTTCCCCGTCGTCTCGGAGTTCGTCGCCGTCGATGAGGGATGCTCCTCCTTCGTCGCAGAGATGTATCACTCGACTCTTCTATCTCTTTCCTCTGAAACCATGTAGAGATGAAAAAGAATTAGGACTTTCTGCCCTTTTATTCTTCATTATCCTCCTGTATATATTTATACAACTGCGTTACACGTACATCACTTATACACATAAATTAACACCAACAAAAACCTACTAGTAAACAACTCATTAATTAAGTCAGTCTATTGAAAATTGTATTGTAAATATTTGCTTTATGCCTCTATTCACAAATTAATGAAGTCAAAAACAAAATCCAAAAAAACCTATTTTTAATGAACGCTTAATCTCTATCACATATGGTTAACTTTATAAAAACATGTTTGAGGTGTTTATGCTCTTTTTGGGAGAACAAGATCTTTGTAATTATGGTCAGAAATGTCAATTCTTCAAAATATGATGTTTTTTGTCGAAGCACCGGTACAAACATCTTGGTGTGTTTGAATATTAGTGATCGCAACCCTGCTTGAAAATAAATTTTTTGTGCCAAAATGCTATCTGGAATTTCAAAACATAAATGCATCCCTTTGTTAATTTTGCACCATAGTATCATAGTGCTACATCTAAAATATTGCAACTCCCTAAAACAAACATTAGAGAGAACATTTTGGAAATCAAAATTAAGGACCCTATTCTACTTGGATCGTTCGTGGATAAAATCTAGAGAGCTTTGTTCGAAATAATTGTAGCGAGCTTGTGATGGTATGAAATCGCGGAAATAAACACAATGGTGGCGGTTTGCCTGTGTTTTGAACTTCCGTGACAGTTTTTGTAGCCCAAATTCAACTTTATGAGATTTAGCTAAGCATTCACCATTCTTAAGGTAGACCACGTTTATGTGATTGGGTGACATATTGGCCAAAACCACATTTTATGAAAATAGAGTTTGTGGTCACACCTACCTAAACGATGTCTGTGTTTCATAATCGTGTTCACAATAACCTGCAATCTCTTATCACTCTCTCAAACAAGACCTTAGTCATCAAAAGAGAGTTTTGTTTGTCACAAACGAGATCATTATATTTGTCAACAAACCATGTCATCATGAAATGCACTGTTTTTATTTTATCCTCGGAATTCGTATATGCCAAATTCGTGGTCATAAATCTATATATACTATTGTTGCGGGTCTCTTAGCGCTCTCCCGATCTGGAGAATCGAGCCGCCTTACCTCGAGACAAAGCCAAGAGCGCAAACTGTCAAATGAGAACCAACAGAGGTGACAACAAGACTTTTTACGTGGAAAAACCCATAAAGGGAAAAACCACGGGGTCGGTTTGGTACCGACCAAATCCATTAGTTTGCTTGAGGTTACAAGTGTTCAAAACTTCGGGTGGGTGACAGGCCACTGCCCCGTTTACATGTATTTGAAAGTGAAAAAGAAGCTAAGTCCTCCTTGGCGCTCACAGGAGCGGCTTCTAGAGCAGGTGCTAGAGAGGGGACTGGAGCAGGTGCTTGGAAGTGCACAAGAGAAGGCACTGCGGAGAGAAAAATCCACACTTGGGAAGGCAGTAGAGAAGGCACTGGATAAAGCACTGTGGAAAGATAAGTCCACACTTGAGCGAGAGAGTGAGCACTTGAGCAGGACTGAACGCTTGAGTTGGAGAACAAGTAGAGTTCTAAGTTTTCACCGGAAAACTTCATATATCTCTCTTCTCTTCTAGGTTGCTTATCTTCAAATGAAGGCCTATGAGCCTTTTTATAGTTTTCCTGAGTGGCGGCTTGGTAATTGTGTCATCTTGGAGTTTGAACCGACAAATAAGGTCGCACATTTGTGGTCACCTAGATCGCCAATTTTTGGAAAATAATGGGCATGCCCACCGGGGGGTCCGGGAAGGTTCACCAGAGGTGGCAACGGTGGACGGCGATGATAGGAGGTGGTGGCGGCGGGATGCTGTGGCGCGCCACTGGCGCGGGCGCATGCGCACTGGGAGCAAACTGCTTTTATAAAACCGGGCATTCTAACGTTAGTTTGAGGAAGCAAACAAACTCAGAATCATGCGAGAGAGAGCTTGCCAGACCCATCTTGGCGAGTCGATCAAGGGCATGACAAAAACCTCCAATTTGACCAAACTGCTTTTGTGAAACCCTATCAAATGCCCCCAACTTTTGGAGTTTTTTTTATAGAAAATGATATTGATTTTTTTCCTGGTGATCGTATATTTTTCAAGTGCGTGAGTATGTCTGGTCGATCTTTGCATTGAAATTGCTCATTATGTAAGCTGTTGTGTGAGTTCACCTACGAGAATTGTCATGTCTTGCGCGACCATGAGTTTATTACCTAGTGTAGGTTCCAGAAGTTGGCACTTGAGCCTTGACCCGCTATTTATCATTATCCTCAAAGGATAAAGATCCCGACGTTGACATCGAGGGGTGGTACCTACGATTGATCTTATATGAATTGCCTTTGCATGACGTAGAGGGTCTTTTGTCTGCCCTTATAGAGTTTTGGTGAGCTCATCGCTAGGGATTGAATCTGTAGGCCATCACTTGACTTTAGTGTCAGGGGTTGACGCTCAGATGCACCGTAAAGGGACTCTTGTCTGCCGTTACCGATTTGTTAACTTGTTGTTTGTCTCCAGAGGCCATCGCTCGATGTTAGTACCGAAGGTAAATGCTCGGATGTGACATAAAGGGCCTTATGTTCACCCTTACTGGTTGGTTAACTTGTAATTTGTCTCCGGAGGTCGTCGCTCGACGTCAATGGCAGATGTAGATGCTCGGATATGATGGTGTTTTGTTATTTAAATACCACAGGCAGCGGCGTCAATCATTTGAAGAGTTTGGAGATTAAGGTCATTATAAAAAAGTTTGAATTTACAACTAATTAGGGATTGCATGATGGGGGCATCATCGCAAGAATTCCTTAAAACGCTCTCCCAAGTATTATAAAGAGTTTCAGATTCAATATGAGAGTAAGAGGTAATATCCTTACACAATTGGGCAGATATAACAGACGAAAAATATTTCAATAGAAATTATTACGTCATTTGGGCACATGTAGTAATGAATCCTCTTAGAAGAGAATTCAGCCACTACTTGGCCTTAGTGCGTAAAGTGAAAGGAAAGTGCCGAAGCCTTACTGCGTCATCGAAAACCCCATTTATTTTGAAAGTGTCGCATATTTCTAGAAAATTAAAAATATGCGCGTTGGGATCCTCGTCTTGTAGCCCATCAAATTGTACATATTTTGTACCATTTGTATGATGTTTGGCTTCGATTCAAAATTAATGTTTGCAATAACATGACGAACACTACTAGAGTGAGTATCTTCCAAATTAGGCGGAGCATAATAGGACATAGTCCATTGCGCATCCGCATCCGGATTCAGATCACCCATATTAGAAGAAGACGAAGAGGAGGAAGAAGAAGAAGAAAAATAAGTAGAAGAAGAAAAGGAAGAGGGAAACGAAGATGGAAAAGAAGTGTCATCTACGGATTCCTCAATCCGATCTTGAGAATTGGTTCCTCGAAATCTTAAGCATCGCTGAATGGTTTGCTCGATTTCCGGATCCCATTCAAGAAGATCCGACGGATTCCCTCTGGTCATACACAAAAAGAAAAAAAATGTACAAATTGAAGAGTAGGTAGAAATGTTTTTAAGATTTAATTAGTCTTATATTTCCTGAGGACTATCCGGTGAAGGGTTCGCAACGATACTAGGAGATAAGATTGAATGATAACCCAAATCTCTCTTTCTAAGAAATTAATTACACCTTTATAAGTTTTTTACGAGAAAAAGAAAAGAGAAAAGAGAAAGTGATAAAATTAATATAACTAAGCTTTCAAAATATCAAAAATAATCTCCAGCAATGACGCCAAAAACTTGATGGTTAAAATTGTGATGTGTAAAATTTAAGATGCGATCCAAATATAATCCGATAAGACAAGTGTACCTATAGTTTTATAGTATATGATTTTAAGAAATCAAGTGTCATATTCTTTTCGGGTTGTTGAGTATTTCTACTCACAAAGAAGAGCTATTATATTACTGATCAAATGTTAGATTTTCTTTCGGAAAATGAAAGTAAGCGATTCAACTAAAAAGAGATTTTGTGATTAAAAGATTAGCACTCGATCCCTTTGAAATAAAATAAAAATTTATAAAATATAAATTCGCAAAGCTCTTTAAAAATAATATGTCGACCGTGGAGGTTCCCAAAATATGATAGCACCTCTCTCGAGGAATACGACCAACTAACCTTAGGTTGATCAATTAAGATCTCTCGACCAGTTGAAACCCCTAAGCTTGCTTTAAGCGCTGAACCCCACTATTGAACTTGACTCCAATCCGGAAGATTTATGTCATCCTCTCTCGAGGAGTGCATGCAACACCTTTTATCTTTGAGCGATCTCCTCATATGAACGGATCTCTCGATCAACTAAAATACAAATCTTAGATTGAAAGTCATATTCTGGTCATATGAAATCAAAGCAAAATAAATCAAACATAAATCAAAGTTAATTAAAAAGAGAGCTTGCTAATTTAGAATAATTCAAAACTTATTTTATTTCATTCGAAAGTTCATCATAACCAAGTGCTAAATGAAGTTTAGCTACTCATCATGAAGAGGGAAAGGAAATACAAGTAGAGGTAGGTGAATACATGATTTAAAGAAATTAAAATAAACTACAAATGCTTGAATTGAAATTGCAAAAAGTAAACTTATAACTTGAAATAAAAACTAGCAAGAACATGAAAACAGTAAAGCAATGCTGAAAACAAACTCCAAAATCAAACTCCTGAGGCTTCTGGAAGCTGCTGCCTTTTATAGCTGAAAATTGGGGAGTGATGCCCTTTGTCACGCCCGTTTCAAAGGGCATGTCTGAGAATAATTGACTTCTTAAAAACCTCAGAAACGTTGGGCAAGAAACCACCTAATCAATATAACTCGACGTTACACACCCTCAGACACGGATGTGTAATAGTGCATGCCTGGCTGGATCTGGAACGAGTGCGAGCTAAAGTAATTAGCTGACGTTTCCACAATTAATCAGGCATCACACCCTCTAGTCACGAGCGTGACCAAGACCATGTAATTTTAAAATGAGCTGGCTGCAGTTTCTTGATCACAGAGGAAGTCGTGACTGTGACACTGAGTCACACCCTCTGGTCACGGGCGTGACCAAGGGAGTGTAATTTTAGATGAGCTGGTAGAGAATTCTGGTCTGTGGGTAGCATCCCGTCCGTGACACCTGAGACACGCCCTTCGGACACGGGCGTGACTGAGGGCGTGTAAGCTGAAATTGAGTTGGAAGCAGTTTTATCTGTAGGATCAAGCGCAACCAACTTCCCCAAAAGCCCAGACTTATGGGAAGAGCGCAACTTTTTTTTTAAGAAAGTAGAAAAGGGCGCTACGGGTCAAGTGAAGGAATGCTAGACCCAACAATCCCCCATCGTCCATCATGAACCGCACGCTCAGAGGTCCTCCATATGGCTCAGAGGTGGCACACCACATGGCTCAGAGGTGTTTTTTTACATGGCCGCGGCCGCCTGACCCGTTGGGACCCACACAGGTAGAGAAATTTTGGAAATTATCAGCGCCCCCTAATCTCGAACCCGCAACCTCCCTCTGATGCCACTTGTAGGATCAAGAGCAACCAACTGTCCCAAAAGCCCAGACTTATGGGAAGGGCACTACTTTTCTTTAAGAAAGTAGGAAAGGGCGCTACGGGTCATGTGAAGGAACGCTGGTCCCAACATTATCATTGCTGGAACAAATATTGTCGTGACAGGAGTCACGCCCCTAGGTCACGGGCGTGGCCTAAGACATGTAAATTAGATTTTTTGGCAAAAACGCTTCAAATTTCTCCTGATCATGGCTATTAGCTCTAATTTGCTATTGGCAACCCTGAAATCCCTTCAAAATGAAAATAAGTAGATTTTAGACCATTATAATTACAAAACATAAAAATAATTAATTATTTAAGCTTTTGCTATTCGAGAGCAAAACAAATTCATAAGTATGAGAAAAATTTATAGGACATTTCAAAATATTTGCTCCTAAGTATGCATTTTAAATAAAATTTAGATTCATATGGAATAGATCATGATTCATTCGTTGATATGCGTAGAATAAATATTAGTTTCAAAAATTCTCTAGTAAAACTTTCATAAATAAAATTGTATTGAATTAAGCAAAATAATCTAAAATTAAAATTATAAAAACTTTTAATATCGTTAGAAACTTTTTACAAAATCCGAAAAATAGTAACTAAGCTCTCTCATTAATATCTTGATTATGAATTGATATTGGCTAAAGAGTGGTTAAAATTGGCATAAGAGAAAATACTTGTATATGTTTAGGAAATGATGAATTTTATCCTCTCATTTCCATGACATATAATCTTTTTAAAACATTTTTTTTAAACTTCCCATATTGTATATGTTTAGGAGTGATGAATTTTATCCTCTCATCTCCATGACTTATTATCTTTTATAATTTATGGGCGCATATGTTTAGGAATGATAAATTTCATCCTCTCATTTCATGACATATGATCTTTTATACCTTTTTATTGCCAATCAAAATGGTTAAATAAAAGGTAGATGAAGGGCTAAGGTTAAAATCTATAAAATTTAAAGATAAATATTGTTGGAGCATATAAAATATATTGAGAAATCATAAGAATCTATGAGCTAAAGTTAATATAAGTAGAATATAAATATTTTTAGCACAATTTCTACAAAATTGATTCATGATATTTTAAAGAGAGAAAGTAAAACTAATAAATATTCTAAACAAATCAAAATAATGAAAAATTTATTATATCAGATTCATCTAAAAGTTAAATCTAACAAATTATGAAAAGACATATTAAATAAAAATACATAAAAAGAAAACTCTTTGAAAAGCCTATAAATAAAATTCATAATTTTAAAATTAGTAAAGCGCAATTAAAATAAAGTTGGGAGGAATCTAATATTACAAGAATTATATTAGAAAGTATATTAAAAATTCAAATTTTTTAATAAGTTTTTTTTCCAAATTTTTTATTGATTTTCTAAAAAATCTTGGACTTCCTAAGGAATACCCAATGACGGACTCTCAAGGTACTATGCGGTTTTGTGGGATGAAAGCACAACACGACCCTTTCACAAGAAATTAATTTTTTAATTTCTATTTTTTTGTATTTTTATTTGCCGAGAGAAGAAAATAAGTCAAAGAAAGAATGAAAATAAAAACATTTTTTTAGTTTGATATTTTTGATTGATATGTGATTGATTTGTTATTATAAGAGAACACACGCCTATACTTAAAAATAAATATTGTCCTCAAAGTTTATAAAATAAAAGTGCGAGTAAAAGATAGAATCTTCTCTTGGGAGAAGGACAAATCATCACCAAGCCAACCAGAAGAAGACAGAATGTGTAAGCAAAACATTTTTCAACGATGCGAAAAAGAAAATACAAGATACAAGGAACAACAAAAGAAAGCACTCGACCTCATCACTATCATCCTCTCGCTGATAATATGTGCGCAAGTCAGCAAATTCCCTCTGCAAATGCTCCATGGAGGAAGCATGGCGCTGCTCGAGAGTGAAAAAAATGATCGTCAAAGTGGGTGCCCACTACTCATTATGGATCTGATCCAGCCGAGTGTGAAGCCGCCTAAAATGCTGATCAAAATAAGCGAAAGGACAGGCGCTGAAGGAAAATGCTGCAGCGGCTGAGAAAACTGTGGATATGGGTGAACGTCACTGTCATCCGCATCGAGATCGATGTCTATAGGGTCGCCAACAACCGCAGGAGGAACTGCCTCAAACTCCTGTCCACGTCGACGCATTAAGCCAAGGGCTCATAGGTTTTGTAGGGTGACGGTGATGGGCTCTTGGACTAGGGTCATTTGAGGTAGAGCATCCCAAACTCCCATACATTTGACGAGGTATGTAATGAATGGGCCGCCATGAAGTGCACTAAGCCTCTTATTTTCGGCCTAATGTCGGAAAAATAAAGCAAGCGCAGAGCCAAGGTGTAGTGAGGTCCGTTCATACAGACTATATAAATATAGTAAGTTTGCCAGGTCACCACTCCATGGCTGTCGCTGCGAGCAGAGAGAGTGAAAGAGAGGAGGTAGCGGTGATAATGTAAGGCGGGGGAGAGGAGATGACTTCCCTTGGACTTATTAGGCGAGTAGGGGTTGGGGTCGTCACTTATTTCCACCCAGAAAAGTTGGAGATTGTAACCTTGGGGGAAAATAAAGTATGAATGTGGAATATGCCTCGAAAAGAGTGAAAGCATCGTCGCAAAACCCCATGATAGTGCTAAACTGACGCAAAGTAAGGCTATGCGTCTATCCGTCCATTCGGAACTCAATGATGTTGTCTGGACCGACCAAGCAAAAATCAAAAGAGGAGAAGAATTCCAACGCGAGGTTGAAGTAAGCGGGCTCCGAAATGGAAAATAAGGAAGCCCACCCTGGGGTAAAGATGAAGTCTAGCACCGCACCCGCCTGCCCAAAAGTAGTTAGCACATTCCAGTCGATGACCCAGAAAATGCCATATTCATTGGAACAGATGCGATCACTCCTGGCCTGGTGAGTAGAAGATGGAAAAAGAAACATGGCTTCTGCAGCGAGAGAGTCTTCGGGGAGTGTAGAGGAAGACTCAAAAACATGGTGGTTGCGGCGATGGGCCACAAGGAAGAGAAAGAATACTAGAACTTGTGTGTTGGAAGAGAAAAGTGAAGGCGAAGGCATGAAAGGGTGTGGAGAAAAACAAAAGAGGAGCTTAGCTTAAATAGAAATTTTTGGGCGTTCACGCCCTCAGTCATGCTCGTGACCAAGGGCATGTAACATTAAATGTCTTTAATAAGGTGCAGGGCTGGTTGTCGAGACGAGACCGGTCAAAGCATGGATTTTAGCATGTTACGCCCTCGGTCACGGGCGTGACCGAGGGTGTGTGACTTTAAAAATTAATTCCCTAAGGGAATCCGAGCCAGATTCGGGCAAAAAGGTGCTTTCGAGAAGTCACGGCCCAAGGTCACGCCCGTGACCCTGGGGCGTGTACTAAAATTTTGAATTTATTAAATGCTAACCGACAGTTTCAGGAGTTCACAACCATGTGTCAGTGAAGTCGCGGGCGTGACTATTGACTGGGACCCCAACGACCGAGTCCACGACACAATGAATAAAATTGATCAAGTCACGGGCGTGACTATATTGGTCACGGGTATGACTATATTGGTCACAGGCCTGCCTAAATTTGTCACGGGCGTGACTTACCATCATGTATCCTGGTAATTGATGGCGCAAATCTCACACACCGCTATAGGCTGTGGCGAGACTGCGACACGAAATGGCAGTGTACCGATCGTTCAAGTAATATAAAACGAGGAGTAAATCCCCGAGTATCGATCTCGGAAGGAACACAGTAAGGTGGAGTTGACTATTGAGGAAGACTTGAGATTGAAGTCCTTAAGGTCGGATGGATTGCGGGAGGCTTGGTTTGGATTGCGGAAAACAAAATAAAATAGCTACGACTACTCCTATGCAGGCCTTGAGCGCACTGCTTCGCCAGGCGGGATGGAAGACTACACGGGCCGCAATGCACCGAATCGCTAGGCGGATGGACGAGTAGGCTAGCGGATGGAGTGGAGAGAGCGGCGGAATGAGGGTCGCAAGCACCTCTTCGCAAAGCACACCACTAACAATTGTTAGGGCGGCACAACACAACAAACAATCCACACCACAAGGCACACCTCAAATGAAAATATAACAAGATTACTCAATCACATAGACATGATTTCATACTAATGTTAACAAATAAAAGTATACTTCATCAAACATATAAAAAATCCAACTAAACTATCAACTACAAGAGGAGGTGAGTGTGCGAAATCGACCGACTCCGAAGTCTTGCTGAGGATTTACGGAAGGAATCGCCGGGTTGTCAATCCGCGTCCAAACTCGGTCCTCAACTGCGTCCGGGGTAGAGGAGGGCTGTCACTTCCTCCCAATGACCCGTCTTCTTTGTGTCACGAACCGGAGGAATGATCACACAAGCTGCTCTGATCTTGAAGAAGAAGGCTAGGTTGACTCCTTTCTTGAAGCTCTTGGATGAAGGAGATGGCCGAGAGGAAGCTCCGGCGAGGATTTGGCGTTGAAAGCTTGCCCGAAGATCCTCCCTAAGGTGGGCGGTGAAAAAGGAGGTGAAACCCTGCAGAAAATGTGGAAAACGGCGGAGCTGGGCGGAGTCGGATGGTCGATCCCGACCTAAAATCGCGCATGTCTATTTATAGACGGAGCAGAATTAAACAACGCGCACGATCAAGCGCACGACCAATGGTCGTGCGCGAAGGAATGCCTCTGATCGTGCGCGAAGAACTTGTAGCTCGATCCAAATCTGCACAAAAAGCGCACGGTCAGCGGTGCACGTCCAGTGGTCGTGCGCGAAGAAGGCCAATGATCATGCGCCGTCGCTCGATCAGGGAAGGGAATTAATGCAGGACCAGTGGTCGTGCGCCTGGTCGTGCGAGAAAGAAAACGCACGATCAGAGGCTTTTTCGACCGAAAATCCCCCAGGACCCATCCCGAGTGTCGCACAACCCTTGGACCTGCATGAAAATATACTAGACCACAGAAATACATGAAATCACACCAAGATGGGGCATAAATGTGCACTAAGCAATGAAATGGGCAATGTGATCAAATAGAATTGAAAATAGGCCTAAAGTGAAGTGCAAGTGCATGAAAACTAGCTCAGATGAGTCCGTAAATCACTATATAAACTGGACTCATCACACCCCCAGACTTACCTGTTTGCACGTCCCGAGCAAACACATCCTAAGTAGGCGGGGAAAAATAAATAGCTAGCTTAAAATTACACTGAGGAGTACCATGCGAAGTCGCATACCCAAGTGCATAGAGAAATTGTGGATAAGGTTTCTAATTATACACATAGTTTATATGCTTCTAATGGAGTAAATAAATATTACTACTACTCATAAATGTGAATCACGGTGAATAAATTGGTCACACATACGGGGAAAGTAAAATACACGCTGAGATGAGCATTGCCCAGGCTAGGGTTTGGGACAAACTCCATCGAAATCCATCGGTGTCGGAGACCATAAGCTCGCCCAGTCACATTCTCTCCACAGCACTAGATTAGTTCATAGCGTGAGTCGGTAGGACTTAAGGTTTTTCATGAGGCTTGGGTTACGGTGAGGTAAACAATGATAAACAGGACGGCTTAAAGCACCCAACCCAAATGAGCTTAAACAATAACTCTATCCCCGCAGCTACAAAAACACGCGGATGCACCACACCCCCAGACTTGGACCTGAACGCATGGGTATGTGCACCGCCTACTCCAACATACATATCTCAAATAGATTTTCAATTAAACTCATTCTCATTTTTCTTTTCTTTTCTTCTCATTTCATTTCTTTTTCTAATTATATATATTTTTTTAAATTCATCAAATGTTCAAGGGAGTACACCCACATCTCCAAATTTTACATCACCACATCAACAATCCAAAATACAAATGTGAAAACAGCTAAAGCTCTGCTTTGGGTATGTGACTAGGATCGGCTTTTTGGTTTTGATGGAATAAAATGTGGAGCTGAATCAAAGGGATGGGGTAGGCACAAATGGGCTAACGAGGATAAGATATCAGGATTTGCACAAAGGCTCAACCGGGCCAAAATGATGGCCTACGTCATTCTTTTGCAACATAATTATCCTATGCCAATGCTTCAAGAATCGCTTGGGGCGAGTTCTTAGTCACCGAGAAAGGTTATCCTTCCTCCCGACACAAGCAATACACGTCTAGCGATAATTTACACACACCCATATGCTACCTTTTGATTCAAACCGGATTCACCATTTGAGTAGAGCAAACATTATTTACACTAATAGAAATATATAAGACTAATAGTATAAAAAGGAATCTAATCTACACAAATCTCTATGCTCACAAAAGCATTAGACTAGGAACACCGGAGTCAACATATTACTCCACTATATAATTTAAAAGCCAGCACAATGATTTGCCCGAACCTTGCTCAAGAAATGAGTTTAACTCGCGGCACGCAAATAGCTAAGCACACGCTCAAGTGGGTGCAAGTGGTGTGTGATGCAATGATCTAAACAAAATAAATCAATAAAAGCTTCTAGTATGCATATGCAGTGTGCACGTGGATTGGGTAACAGATACTAGCTCTCCCCCAGACTTAAACTATGCATTAAGATATTCTAAAACAAAGTTGGGGTAAGAGGGTACCCAATGCTCAGCAAGTGAGCATACCAGAAGACGCGTGTAGAACAAGACCAAGCCACACCTCCGCCATACGAAGAATCGCGACCACTGCCTTCCATAGGAATGACCTGCAGGGGTGAGCTCCGCAAAAACAAAAAGAAATAGAAAAACTAAAACTAAATTGAAATTTAACTAACTATTCTACTTAACGAAAAATACAATGCAAGAAAAAGAAGATAAATACTGGGGTTATTGTCTTCCCAGCATGACTTATTCAAAACTTTACGAGTTCTAGCTAATGGGCCTATGGAATAGAAAATGCACAGGTAGCTGTTCCATTCTCCGTTTCGATGGCCGGTACCGATACGGCGATAAAACAGTCACCCCTCTACCTGTATAATAATACCTGCAACGCACAGGTAGAGGAAACAGAATGTAAGAGGAGGAGGAGGA
The DNA here is from genome assembly GCA_033032865.1 of Dactylorhiza incarnata. Lineage (NCBI taxonomy): Eukaryota > Viridiplantae > Streptophyta > Magnoliopsida > Asparagales > Orchidaceae > Dactylorhiza > Dactylorhiza incarnata. Next base: position 383,106 of record JAWHQI010000189.1, on the reverse strand, counting down.
ATAAGCCTCACTCATCTCACACAAAAAATCCTTGCCAAGCAAGGTGTCATCCACAGCAGGTCCACAGGAGGAGAAGGCAATGAATGAGGCTTCCTCTATGGAGGGGGGATCAACCTCCTCACATGAGAGGATACACTCATCATTGACTTGAGCAGAATGCTCCAAGTCCTCCTGAAGTACCTGCGAAAACTCAACCTGTACAGGCTCAGATATAGCAGAAGGGGGGTCAAGAAATAAAAGAGAAGAAGAACATAAATAAAAAGCAAGCGGGGGAGTGGTCCCGGACTTACTCCCAATAGGTTGGGAAAGTAAAATAATGTTTGCATTGTCATCAATGCTACAAGGTTCGGCGGGATCAACAAGGGCCATGCCTAGGATTTGGACTTCCTCCACCGGTGCTGAGGAAAGCTCCTCTTCACCTAGAAGGTTGTCCTCCTCCATAGGAGTAGGCACAATACATAGATCGCCAGCTTCATCTTGCGACACATCATCAACAATGTCGTCGGAGACGAGCGTAGTAGAATGCACAATAGGGGAAGGAATGGTGCTTGGATAAAAGTCAAGCACTGATTCCTCACAAAGAATCAAATCTACGCTAGGTGATGGATGCACAGAGGAGATTGGCTCGGCCATGTCAGAGCCTAGATCAGCCACGCATCTGGTGACTGTGTCCACATCATACCCTTCACAAGATGAAGGTGACACAGACACATAACCAGATGTTGAAGGTGTGCTGCCGGAAGTAGGACTCGGGACGATTCGGATATCCGACTCATCATCCTCGTCCAATTGGCGAAGATACTCGGCACAGTCCTTCATGGCGTGATCCATGCTTTGACAGAACAAGCACCGTTTTATATTACTCCTTGGTCCTTGAGGGGCCGGGGAGGAATATAAAAATGGTGTATGCGGTGAGGACGAGTGACCATAAGACTTGGGCACAGGGCATGAAGAACCATAGGAAAATGGTGCTCCGTACACCGGGCCACGAGAATTATGCCCACCATCTTCCGTAGGGCATCTATCACTAGCGTGAGAAATATCTCCACATAAACGACAACGAATATTAAATGCAGCCCACATTATATGGAGATAGCAAGATTCAAAATAAAGACACTATCGTGCAAACTGTTACACCTAACAGTAATTTACTAAACAACCTATTTAAAAACAGGAAAATAGAATAAAAAGAACTGAAATAAAAATAATAGAACGCAATTTACAAATGGAAGGGCTTCTCTCTCAGATTCTCCCTCTCCAAAAAACTCACACGTCTGTGTTCCCCGGCAACGGCGCCTAAAACTTGATGGCGCAATGACCCATCTTCTTCGTGTCACGAACCGGAGGAATGATCACACAAGCTGCTCCGATCTTGAAGAAGAAGGCTAGGTTGACTCCTTTCTTGAAGCTCTTGGATGAAGGAGATGGCCGAGAGGAAGCTCCGGCGAGGATTTGGCGTTGAAAGCTTGCCCGGAGATCCTCCCTAAGGTGGGCGGTGAAGAAGGAGGTGAAACCCTGCAGAAAATGTGGAAAACGGCGGAGCTGGGCGGAGTCGGATGGTCGATCCCGACCTAAAATTGCGCATGTCTATTTATAGACGGAGCAGAATTAAACAACGCACACGATCAGGCGCACTACCAATGGTCGTGCGCGAAGGAATGCCTCTGATCGTGCGCGAAGAACCTGTCACTCGATCCAAATCTGCACAAAAGCGCACGGTCAGCGGCGCACGACCAGTGGTCGTGCGCGAAGAAGGCCAATGATCGTGCGCTGTCGCTCGATCAGGGAAGGGAATTAATGCACGACCAGTGGTCGTGCGCCTGGTCGTGCGAGAAGGAAAATGCACGATCAGAGGCTTTTTCGACCGAAAATCCCCCAGGACCCATCCCGAGTGTCGCACAACCCTTGGACCTGCATGGAAATATACTAGACCACAGAAATACATGAAATCACACCAAGATGGGGCATAAATGTGCACTAAGCAATGAAATGGGCAATGTGATCAAATAGAATTGAAAATAGGCCTAAAGTGAAGTGCAAGTGTATGAAAACTAGCCCAGATGAGTCCGGAAATCACTATATAAACTGGACTCATCAGTAATACCGTATCAGGAGGAAAGGTTGTTCCATGAAGGTCATGCCCGTGACCAATATTGTTCACGCTCGTGACTTTGACGGAAGACAGACGGTGTTATCTCCTCGTTCACGCACTCAGTCAAGCTCGTGACCCAGGGCGTGTAGCATTAAATGCCTTTAATATGGTGTAGGGTTGGTTGCCGAGACAAAACCGGTCAAAGCATGGATTTTAGCATGTTATGCCCTCGGTCACGGGCGTGACTGAGGGTGTGTAACTTTAAAAATTAATTCCCTAAGAGAATCTGAGGCAGACTCGGTCAAAAAGGTGCTTTTGAGAATTCAAGGCCCGGGGTCACACCCGTAACTCTAGGGCGTGTAATAAAAATTTGAATTTATTAAATGCTAACCGACAGTTTATAGGATGTCACAACCATATGTCAGCGAAGTCACGGGCGTGACTATGTATGTCATGTTGAAAATGTTGAAGTGGGAGGATTTTGGAAGTTGGCGGTCTGGGGGGAGACCGCGCGGTCTATTCTGACCGCACGGTCTTGCGGTCTCCTCTGGCGGTCTGACCTTTCTGGTCTAGCCGTGGGCTATTCGGCATGACCGCCAGTCTGTGTCTAAGATGCTGAGGTAAGGCCGCGCGGTCGGGTCTATGACCGCGTGGCGGGCTATTTATCTCAGGGCTGTGCCGGTCTGGTGTGACCGCACAGGTTGGTTCAGGTTTCCAGAAGCTGGTCTTATGGCTGTCCGGGTTCCTTGTGGTGCGCGCGGACTAAGATCGTCTTAGTCGCGCGGTCTCCGGGTTGTGTTCGCATGGCTGGTCCTTTGGCGATCAGCTGGCATATGCGACCACAGGTGTTTGATCGACTTGTCGGGCTGTGCCCTAGTCGGTCTGGTCTGTTCGCGGTCTCAGGAGGAGATTGGCAGGAAAACAGGCTGTGTTCGCGGTCTCATTGGCAAACACTGGTGGGCGGCTTCATTGTGGGAGTGGCGATCTCTCACAGTTTGTTATTGAAGTCGGCGATCTCACCTAAGCAGGAGGATCTGTTACTGATCGCGCGGGTTGACCGGTTCTGGTCGCGCGATCTGGAGGGTGGTGATCCTATCTCATAGGGTGGTGACTGGATCAGGTCGCTTGCCTATAAATAGGAGCCACTGTAGCAGCAAACATACAACACCAAGTGTAAGCTGAGCTCGCGACCTGTTCTTGCGGTCTCTTATTTTGTGACCGGCCGGTTTAGCTGATCGAACTTGTTTTGTGCAGCTTCTGCGGATTGTGCGGGCAGCAGCGGTCACCTCCTCTTTTGAAGGTGTTCAGGCGGTCTCGCGACTTGCAGTGCGGGTTGCTGGAGTTCGGGAGGATCAGTGGAGTTCGGGAGGTCGCGTGGTTCTCAATTGGTGTTGATCAAGTCGCAGATCGGCATTTCGGGCGATCTGGTTTTCTAGTCGGGCGAGCTGTTAGGTCGCGCGGTCAGGCGATCTCAAGTTGGCAGACCGCTGGTTTTCTTTTTCAGCTGTTTTCTCTTCTGTTTTTTGTGTACTGGCGAAATCATGTCTCGCCAAGTATACCTCGCCCTGTATTGAAGAATTTTGCTTATCAAAAAGATCATATTTGCTTCATGTGCTTCTGGTTGTTTGGCTTGAACTCTAATGTGTACAATTCCCGCTCACTCCATAAAGATTCGGAAAATTTAACATAGTATCAGAGCGAGGTTGTAGTGGATAGAGCGGTGAGCAACTTAGAGTAGCCTTCGCCTTTGTGAAGAAGGAACCAGTGGTAGAGCCATGAAAGCGAGGGGTCTTGGAATTGAGATGCTCAACTCGACCAACTTTAAGAAGTGGAGGTCTTGTATGCAGAGCTATCTTCTGGCTGAGGACCTCTGGGAGGTAGTTGGAGGAGAGAGCACAGAGGAAGTTATTCTGATTGGGGATAACCATCATGAGGTGAGGAACTGGAGGCGGATTAATGCCAAAGCCGAGCTCGCCTTGAAGAGGGATCCCTGATTTGTTTGATCACATCTTGGGGTGTGCATCAGCTGCAGAGATCTGGAGAGCCCTGGATGGGCTGTTTAACAAGAAGAATGTGGCAAGACTTCAATTCCTGGAAAATGAGCTGGCCAGATCAGCTCAAGGTGACCTATCAATCTCAACGTTCTCTTGAAGTTGAAGAACTTGTGCGCCGAGATTTCAGCACTGGATCCTGATGAGCCAATTTCTGAGGCGAAGCTGAAGAGGCACATCATCCGTGGCTTGCGGAAGGAATATGTTGCCTTTGTGACGTCGGTGCAGGGTTGGGCATATCAGCCATCTCTGTTGGAGCTGGAAAATCTGCTTTCTTCGCAGGAGAGTCTAGCAAGGCAGATGGCGGCTGTGTCAGTGTCTGGGGGAGATGGCGAAGTTCTCTTCACGGGAAAGAAGAAGAAGTGGGATAAGAAGAAGACCGCTGGAGGAGGAAATGGTCCTTCAACTTCTGGACAGCAGGAGAGGGGCTATGCTCCTAAGGCTGAAGGGAAGAAGAAGGGGGAAGGTCCCAAGTGATTCAGATGCGAAAGGTTGGTCACATCTGGAAGGATTGCCGGGTGAATCTTCAGTCGGGGCATGCTGGTGCAGGAAAGGGGGAAGCTGAAGCCAGGCAGGTTGATGGAGGATGGGGAGGAGCCTTCTCGGCTTCTATTGGAGCTGCACTTCCTATCAACTATCAAGAGGACTGGATCGTGGACTCGGGGTGTGGTCATCACCTCACCGGGGACGAGTCGAAGCTTACTTCTGTGCAGCCTTACTTAGGTAATGATGCCATTATTACTGCTGATAATACTGTGCCTGCTGTGGAGAAGGTGGGGGTTGTTTCCTTGGGCAGTGATAGGGGGCCACTAACTTTGAAGAGTGTCTATCATGTGCCTGGAATGAGGAAAAACCTCTTCTCCGTGACCAACGCTGTAGACGCTGGGTATCACGTTCTGTTTGGCCCAACAGAAGTAAGGTTTCTTCGGAATGTGGAAGCGGTGAAGGCTGAGGTCGTTCATGTTGGGATAAGAGAAAAAGACTTGTTCGTTTTATCGACAAGTTCTTATGTTGACAAGATGAGGATGAATGATAGTGCTGTCATATGGCATGAGAGGTTGGGGCACCTAGGAATGGATAAGCTGAAAGCTATGGCAGTGAAAGGTCTGGTCAAGGGCCTTCCTAGTCTATCCTCCTATGGTGACGGTCATGTTTGCGCTGGATGTCAGTTCGGCAAGTCTCATCGGCTTCCGTTTGATAAGTCGCAAACAAGGAGTAGTGTGCCGTTGGAATGCATCCACGGTGACTTGATGGGACCGACTGCTACCCCAAGCCTCGGAGGCAGCAGATATATGCTGGTGTTGATCGATGATTACACCAGATATGTCTGGGTATTTTTCTTGAAGGAGAAGGCGGAGGCGTTTGCCAAATTTGTGGAGTTCAAGGAGCTCTTGGAGGGTCGGCTTGGTCTGCGGGTTAAGAAGCTGAGGACTGACAACGGAGGGGAGTTCACCTCTGGTGAGTTCTCTACCTTTTGCAGGAAAGTAGGCATCCAGAGGGAGCTTACTTGTGCGCATACTCCATAACAAAATGGAGTTGCAGAGCAGAAGATCCGTCATCTAACGGAGACCTGCAAGTGTTGGCTGCATGCCAAGAGTATTCCAAAGTCCTTCTGGGCAGAGGGAATGTCTTGTGCTGCCTACGTCATCAACAGGATGCCTCTCAGTCCCATCAATATGAAGACCCCGCATGAACTGATGTTAAGGAAAAGCCAAGTGTGGCACACCTTCGGGTGTTTGGTTCCACCTGCTATGTGCACGTTCCAGATGCGCTTTGGACGAAGCTAGATGCGAAGGCAAGGAAGCTAGTCTTCGTGGGTTATGATGACCGGAAGAAGGGCTGGAAGTGCATGGACCTGGAGACGCAGAGATTTGTTGTATCTCGCGACATCGTGTTCGACGAGGTGACGTCGTACAAGGGGAGTTCTGTTGTTGAGCTACCAGAAAGCAGGGTGGAGGAGCCGGAGAAAGCTGTGGAAAATCTTCAGGTGGAGCTACCTGTGTCACCAGGTGGTCCATCTATATCTAGTTCTGAGGCGGAGGCTTCTAGATCAGGAAGCAGGGGGAGCGATGCTCCGAGTACGTCTGGAAGGGGAGCTAGGGAAGAAGCAGCTGAGGATACTGCGAGTCAGGGGAAGGCGTTGCGGAGATTGAAGCAAACTATCATTGCCCCTGATCGCTATACAGGAGGAAACATGGTGAGCTTTGTCTCATGTTTCTTTGCTGGCCCCTTGGATGAGAGGGAGCCGTCGAGCGTTGAAAAGGACAAAGGCGTGGAACAGTGGGATTCAGCAATGCAGGAAGAGATGGATGCTTTTGAGAAGAAAGAGATTTGGTCTCTAGTGCCCAAGCCCAAGGGCATCACCCCTGTGACATGCAAGTGGGTCTACAAGCTTAAGAAGAAGGCTGACGGCAGTATCGAGCGGTACAAGGCTCGCCTTGTGTCTCGGGAGTTCTCGCAGCAGTACGGTGAAGACTATGAAGAGACGTTCAGTCCGGTGGCAAAAATGACTTCAGTTCGGGTAGTGATTGCCTTGGCGGCGTGTTGGGGGTGGAAGATTTGGAAGCTCGACGTAAAGAATGCGTTCTTGTACGGCGAGATTGACAAGGACATCTTCATGGTCCAGCCGCCAGGCTTCGTATCAAAAGATTTTCTGGAGCATGTCTGCAAGTTGAAGAAGGTCCTGTATGGGTTGAAGCAAGCGCCGAGGGCGTGGTATGGAAAGATTGTAGAGTACCTCTTACTCTGTGGGTTTGGTGCTTCAGACTCAGACTCAAGCTTGTTCGTCAAGAAGAGCGGGGAGATTCAAGTCATCGTGCTGCTATACGTCAACGATATGATCGTGACGGGCAATTCGATGGAGGTGGTAGCGCAGCTTCGGGCAGAGCTATCTATCAGATTTGGGATGAAGGATATGGGTGAGCTTCACCATTTCCTTGGACTCAAGGTGCAGAGGAAGGAGAGTGGAGTGCTGGTGTCCCGGGCTGGATATGCGGAGCGGATCGTGGAGTGGTTCGGCATGAAGGAAGGGAAGTGCACTTCCACACCTCTGGAGAAGACCATGAAACTTTGCAAGGATGAGGGGAGGATTCTGGAGGATCCGTTGGTGTTCCGGGCTCTGGTTGGGAGCTTGATCTATCTGACGATTACCAGGCCGGATATTGCCGTATGCAGTTGGCAGGGTGAGTCGATATATGGCGGAACCACGGTCGCCCATCTTCTAGCGGCCAAGAGTATACTAAAGTATGTCAAGGCGACCTCGGATATGGGTCTCCTTTACAGGAGGGATGCGGGCTTCGAGGTGCATGGGTACATGGACGCTGATTACGGGGGAGATTCGGATGATCGGAAGTCGACGTCTGGATACATCTTTATGGCGGGCCCCACGGCTATATCATGGTGCAGCAAGAAGCAGGATTCCGTGTCGGTCTCAACCACGGAAGCGGAATATAAGGCTTCAGCCTTGGCAGCTCAGGAAGCCATCTGGCTTAGGAGGTTGGTTGGAGACGTCCATAAGGAGGTTCGGGGTCCGACTTTGCTCCGCGGCGACAATGAGAGTGCCCTCTAACTAGTTACTAATCCAGTTTGTCACGCGAGGACCAAGCATATCGAGATCGAGCATCATTTCATTCGTGAGAAGGTGTTGTAGGGGTCTCTTTCGGTCGAGCATGTTCAGAGTCAGGACAACATTGCTGACATCTTCACAAAGGCGCTGGCGAATGGGCCATTTACTCGGCTAAGGGGCCTATTGGGGCTGTTTTCAACTTCCCACTTCAAGGGGGAGTGTTGAAAATGTTGAAGTGGGAGGATTTTGGAAGTTGGCGGTCTGGGGGGAGACCGCGCGGTCTGTTCTGACCGCACGGTCTTGCGGTCTCCTCTGGCGGTCTGACCTTTCTGGTCTAGCCGTGGGCTATTCGGCGTGACCGCCGGTCTGTGTCCAAGATGCTGAGGTAAGGCCGCGCGGTCGGGTCTGGTGTGACCGTATGGCAGGCTGTTTATCTCAGGGAGGTGCCGGTCTGGTGTGACCGCACAGGTTGGTTCAGGTTTCCAGAAGCCGGTCTTATGGCTGTCCGGGTTCCTTGTGGTGCGCGCGGACTAAGATCGTCTTAGTCGTGCGGTCTCCAGGTTGTGTTCGTATGGCTGGTCCTTCGGCGATCAGCTGGCATATGCGACCACAGGTGTTTGATCGACTTGGCGGGCTGTGCCCTAGTCGGTCTGGTCTGTTCGCGGTCTCAGGAGGAGGCTGGCAGGAGAACAGGCTGTTTTCGCGGTCTCGTTGGCAAACACTGGTGGGCGGCTTCATTGTGGGAGTGGCGATCTCTCGCGGTTTGTTATTGAAGCCGGCGATCTCACCTAAGCAGGAGGATCTGTTACTGATCGCGCGGGTTGACCGGTTCTGGTCGCGCGATCTGGAGGGTGGTGATCCTATGTCATAGGGTGGTGACTGGATCAGGTCGCTTGCCTATAAATAGGAGCCATTGTAGCAGCAAACATACAGCACCAAGTGTAAGCTGAGCTCGCGACCTGTTCTTGCGGTCTCTTATTTTGTGACCGGCCAATTTAGCTGATCGAACTTGTTTTGTGTAGCTTCTGCGGATTGTGCGGGCAGCAGCGGTCACCTCCTCTTCTGAAGGTGTTCGGGTGGTCTCGCGACTTGAAGTGCGGGTTGCTGGAGTTCAGGAGGATCAGTGGCGTTCGGGAGGTCGCGTGGTTTTCAGTTGGTGTTGATCAAGTCGCAGATCGGCAGTTCGGGCGATCTAGTTTTCTAGCCGGGCGAGCTGTCAGGTCGCGCGGTCAGGCGGTCTCAAGTTGGCAGACCGCTGGTTTTCTTTTTCAGCTGTTTTCTCTTCTATTTTTTGTGTACTGGCGAAATCATGTCTCGCCAAGTATACCTCGGCCTGTATTGAAGAATTTTGATTATCAATAAAGATCATATTTGCTTCATGTACTTCTGGTTGTTTGGCTTGAACTCTAAGGTGTACAATTCCTGCTCACTCCATAAAGATTCGGAAAATTTAACATGTCACGGGCGTGACAATTGACTGGAACCCCAACGACCGGGTCCACGACGAAATGAATAAAATTAATCAAGTCACGGGCGTGACTGCCCATCATGTATCCTAGTAATACCGTATCAGGAGGAAAGGTTGTTCCGTGAAGGTCATGCCCGTGACCAATATTGGTCACGCTCGTGACTTTGACAGAAGACGGACGGTGTTATCTCCTCGATAATTATGGCCGAAAAAATTTGAGTCCAAGCGCGTCACGCCCTTGATCATGGGCGTGACCGAGGGCGCGCAACACAAAACTTTTTTTAGATTTTTTTTGTTTGTTTTTTCATATTTTTCTCCTTTTTATTGTTAAATAAATAAAAATAGAAAATGAAAAAAATGAAAAAAAAAACAAAAATACCGACTTGGAGGGCGAAATGAAATATGTAGTGTTTATGCGCGCGTGCAGGAGACCGTCACCCCGCAAATCGCCTCTAGACCTGCAAAACTTTAGTAGAAAACATAGTAATAAAAAAAGAATAGAAATATACCTTTTTTGTTTTATTTTTTAATTATTTTTAATGTTTTTTATATAGCATTTGGAAATGCAAACACAAATATATATATTTTATTGAATAATTTTTTAATATATTTTTGAAAGAAATACTAAAAAATAACTATAAAATTAAGATAAACATTGAGTGCCTCCCAAGAGAGCTTTGATTACGGTCGATGAGCTCGACCATGGCGGCGTGCAAGATTAGCGATTAGGAAGAAGAAATTCCTCCATATGGTCGTTAATATCATCGTAGAAAATATAAAATTTCAATTGGTGTCCATTCACCATGAAAGTACCTTTTTCCGGGTGCAAAATAACACAGACCTGCAAGGCCAAACCTCCTTGACGACAAAGGGTCCGGACCAACGGGACTTATGTTTTCCCGAAAAAAGTCATAAACATGAATTATAGAGGAGAACTTGGTCTCCCGGTTTATTTTGGGTGCTTAATTTTTGTATTATGATATAGTTTAGTGCACTCTTTATATAATTTATTACTTTCATATGCGTTGAAGTGCGATTCATCGAGCTCGCTAATTTGGAGTTTATGATGCTCGACCGCTAAACTAGAATCAAGATTGAGAAGCTTAAGTAACCAAAAGGCACGGTGCTCAAGTTCAACTGGTAAATGACATGCTTTTCCGTAGATCAATCGATACTACGTACAACCGATCACGGTCTTTTATGCCGTCCGATATGCTCATACGCATCATCTAACTTATTTGACCAATCATTCCGGTTTGTAGAAATAGTTTTTTCTAAATTTCTCTTTAATTCCTTATTTACTACCTCTACTTGGCCATTTGTTTGAGAGTGATAGGGGGTAGATAACTTTTGTGTATCACCATATTTAGAGAGAATTTTAGAAAATTGAGTGTTATGAAAATGCATTCCTCTATCACTAACGATTGCCCGTGGTGTTCCAAAACACATAAATAATTTTTTTCCAAATAAAGCAACAACCCAGACATCATTGGTGGGAAGGGCTTGCTCTTCCGCCCACCAAGACACATAGTCGACCGCTATCAAAATATAACGATTTCCAAAGGAGGGGGTAGCGGGCGGACAAAGTCGATTCCCTATAAGTCAAAGATTTCGCATTCAAAGAAAGAATTAAGGGGCATTTCGTTCATGTGAGAAATATTACCTGAGCGTTGAAATTGACTACAATGACTTTCATGAAAATGACTTTCATGAAAATGAGCATTCTTAAAGGTTCATGAAACCCGCTTCATGAACCTTCTACACAGTCCGATTTGCATTGTAATACCCACTGGCGGGTCCCTCGTGGCAATGTTCCAATATATGCACACCTTCCTCATGAGAGACGCATCTTCTCACCACTTGGTCCGCACAAACTCGAAAGAGGAAGAGATCCTCCCAAAAATAATTCTTCAAATCAGAAAAGAATTTCTTCTTTTCTTGATAAGAAAAATCCTTTTGGAGAACCTTGGTAATTGGCGAAATCGGCGAACTAATGAGTAGGGAGAGCGATTACGCACCTTAAAAAGGGCGAGCTAGGTGACATTCTTCGGAAAATGTATCATCAATTTCCTCCTCCAAAAGTGCTTTAGAATTGAGATTCTCCAACCGAGAGAGGTGATCCGCCACTAGATTTTCCACTACCTTTTTGTCCCGGATCTCCAAATCAAATTCTTGAAGGAGCAAGATCCACATAATCAACCTAGGCTTGACATCAATTTTAGTTAGCAAAATGACCTTAAGGTTAGAAGGAGGATATAGTTTTTCAATAGTTTCAATTTTAGCTTTATCTACCTCTATTCACTTATTTGAAATTTTATGGCCAATGAACAAACTTTCACGTACCATAAAGTGACACTTTTCCCAATTTAATACTAAGTTAGTGTCCTCACATATTTGGAGAACACATGAAAGGTTTTCCAAATACAAATCAAACCAATCTCCCAAAATGGAGAAATCGTCCATGAATACTTCAATTATATCCTCCACAAGTTCATCAAAAAATGTTATCATACATCTTTTAAATCTAACCGACGTTGCATATACCAAATGACATCCTCTGATAGGTGAAGGTACCAAACGGACAAGTGAAGGTGATTTTTTCTTAGTCCTCAGGAGCAATTGGGATTTGGAAGTATCCCGAGAGACAATCGAGAAAACAATAAAAAGAGTACCCATATAGTCATTCAAGGATTTGATCCATGTACTGTAAAGAAAAATGATCCTTGCGGGTGGCATCATTTAATTTGTCCTAGTCGATGCACACCCACCATCCGGTAACAATTCGAGTAGGGATTAATTCGTTCTTTTTCATTTGGAACTACCATAATTCCTCCTTTTTGGGTACCACTTGGACCGGGCTAACCCAAGTGCTATCCAAGATTGGATAGATAATTCCAGCATCTAATAATTTAATTACCTCCGCCTTGACTACTTCCTTCATATTATGATTTAGTCGGCATTGAGGTTGAATGATTTTGCGGGAATTTTCTTTCAATAAAATTTTATGCGTACAAAAGGAAGGACTATTTCCTTTAATATTAGAAATTTTCCACGCAATTGCGGATGATGATTTTTTAAAATATTTAACAATTTAGATTTTTAAAAATCAGAAAGAAACGCTGAAACAACTACATGGAGATTAGAACCTTCCTCAAAAAATAATTATTCAAGGTGATCAGGTAATTATTTTAGATCAAAAATAAGTGGTTCTTCATATGATGTTTTTAGACGGCACTTTCTCATTCTAAAATTTCAAATAGTGGAGCACGAGTGATCGTATCGTCATTGTGATTATGAGCTAAAACATTAATCGATTCAAAATCCACATCATGTAAACAAGATGGTGAAATAAAATCAGAAAATAATATTGAGTCTTCATCATGTGAAGCCTCCAAAAAGAAACATGAGTCGTCATTAGATAAAGTATTTTTCATTGAAGAAGTGATAGTAAAGGTAACTTCATCATCTCCGACTTTAAGGAGAAGTTTACCATTACTAACGTCAATAATAACACGAGAGATGGCAAGGAAGGGGTGACCGAGAATTAGTGGTACCTCGACATCCTCTTCAATGTCAAGGATGACAAAATATATCTGAAAGATAAATTTGTCAACCTTGACAAGCACATCCTCAATAATACCCATCAGGTGTTTTATTGACTGACCCGCTAATTGGATGCTCATTCTAGTGGGATTAGGTTCCCCTATTCCTAATTTTTTAAATAAAAATATGGCATTAAATTAATACTAACACCTAGATCGGCCAAAGCATATTTGACTAATAAATCACCAAAAAGACAAGGGATTGAAAAACTACCTGGATCGGTCAATTTCTTTGGCAATTTATTTAGTAAAATCGCCGAACATTCCACATTCAATTGAACTGTAGAAATATTCTCAAGTTTCCATTTATTTGATAAAAGATCTTTGAGGTATTTTGCGTATTTTGGCATTTGCGCGATGACTTCGCAAAATGGTAAATTTAAATGAATTTGTTTAAATATTTCAAAAATTTACCATAGTGCACATCCATTCGTTTCGTTTTAAATTTGGAGGGGTAAGGAAGAGGAGGTTGAAATTGCTTAATTTTATTTTGTGGAGGTGGTGAAGAAATGATTACCTCCGAATCAACCATTTTGTTTGGAGTAGTTACCTCCTTCCCGCTTCGTAGTGTGATTGCTTTTGCTTGCACCTTTGGGTTGGGCTCCGTATTTCCCGGTAATGCTCCTTGTTGGCAATCAGAGAGCATTTTTGCAAGTTGCCCAATTTGGTTCTCTAAATTGCGGACGGATCTGATGAGATTATAGATGTTTGAATCATTACTTGCCACATATTTGGAGAAAACTGCCTCGATAGAAGGAGGCTTTGGACTTGTGGTTGTCGAAATACGGTTGTATTTGCACTTGGGGGATGTACCGCATTCCCTTGATTACTCCATGAAAAGTTGGGGTGATTCCTCCAACCTAGATTGTAAGTGTTGTTGTAAGGATTGTTGTTCGGGTTGAAAGGCGGCCGGTTTGAATTACCCATATAATCCACTTGTTCTTCTGTAATTTGAGTAGGCTCCCAGGTAGGTGTAGAAGAGGGAGCAGACATCTCTTTTACTCTTTTGCTGAGAAGTTCAATATGTAGTGACAAATTAGAAATTGAATCAATTTCATACATCCCGATAGGTTTATTTAAGCGAGACCGGGGTGTACTCCATTGGTAAGTATTCATAGACATCCCTTCAATACGCTCTTGCACGACCGCCAGTCTTTTGTTATTTAAAGTACCACCGACAGCGGCATGAATCATTTGATGAGTTTGGAGATTGAGACCATTATAAAAGTTTGAATTTGCAATCAATCGGGGATTGCATGATGAGGCATCAGCGCAAGAATTCCTTAAAGTGCTTCCGAGTGTCATAAAGAGTTTCAGATTCAAGTTGGAGTAAGAGGTAATATTCTTAAGCAATTGGGTCGATTTAGCAGGCGGAAAATATTTCATTACAAATCGTTCCGTCATTTGGGCCCATGTAGTGATGGATCCTCTTGGAAGAGAATTCAACCACTGCTTGGCCATAGTGTGAGAGTTAAAAGGAATGAGCCGAAGCCATATTGCGTCATCGGAAACCCCATTTATTTTGAAAGTATCACATATTTCTAGAAAACTAAAAATATATGCGTTGGGATCTTTGTCTTGTAGCCCATCAAATTATACATATTGTTGTACCATTTGTATGATGCTTGGATTTAATTCAAAATTATTGTACGTAATAGCAGGACGAACAATACTAGAGTGGGTATCTTCCAAATTAGGCCGAGCATAAAAGGACATAGTCCGTTGCACAACCACATCCGAATTAGGATCGTCCATATTAGAAGAAGAAGAGGAGGCGGAAGAAGAAGAAACGGAGTAGAAGATGCAAAGGAAGAGGGAAATGAAGAAGGAAAAGAAGTGTCACCTACATATTCATCAATCCGATCTTGAGACTTGGTTCCTCGGAATCTTAAGCGTCGTAGAATGGTTTGTTCGATTTCCGGACCCAATTCAAGAAGATCTGACGGATTTCCTCGGGTCATACACAAAAAAGAAAAATGTAGAAATTGAAGAGAAAGTATAAATAGTTTTTAAGATATAAATAGTCTTAGATTTTCCGAGGAATACTGGTGAAGGGTTCACAGCGGTACTAGGAGATAAGATGGGATGGTAACCCAAATCTCCCTTTCTATGAATTTAATTACACATTTTTATGTTTTTTTAAGGAAAGAAAAAGAGAAAAGAGAGTGATAAAATTAATAGAATTAAGCTTCCAAAAATATTAACAACAATCCCCGACAACGGCACCAAAAACTTGACGGTTAAAATTGTGATGCGTAAATTTATGGTGCGATCCAAATATAATCTGATAAGGCAAGTTTACCTATCATTTTACAGTATAGTTTGTTACGAAATCAAGTGTCATATTCTTTCCGGGTTGTTGAGTACTTCTACTCACAAAGAAGAGCTATTATTTTACCGATCAAAAGTTGGGTTTTTTTTCGGAGAACGAAAGTACCGATTCAACAAAAAGGAGATTTGGTGTAGATGGACCTTGGTCCACTCTTACCGGTTGCCAAACTTATTATTTGACTATGGAGATCATCTATCAGTGTTGATGCCGAAGGTAGAAGTTTGAATGTGGCGTAGATGGACTTTTGCATGCTCTTACTGGTTGGAAAATTTGTTGTTTGGCTCAGGAGGTTGTCGCTCGATTTTGATGTCGGAGGTAGACGCTCGGATATGGCTTAGATGGACTTTTGTTTGCTCTTTCCCATTGGAAAACTTGTTGTTTGGATCCGGAGGTTGTCGCTCGGCGTTGATTCCAGGGGTAGACACTCAGATGTAGCGTAGAGGGACTGTTGTCCACTCTTATCGATTGCGAGCTTACCACTTTATTTTGCACCAGAGGGTTGTGGCTCAAATGAGCTTCCTACCTCGAGTGAGGGGGCGTCAGAGATTGTCACTCAATTTGGTCATAGAGGGACGTTCGTCCTCTATTACTAGCGGGTGTAGAAGGACTCGGGGTCTGTTCTTACCAAAAGGAGTAGAAGGACCTTTGTCCATTCTTACCCGAGGGCGTAGAAGGACTCGGGGTTTGTTCTTACCAGAAGGTGTAGAAGGACCTTTATCCATTCTTACCTTAGGGCGTAAAAGTACTCAGGGTCCGTTATTACCAGAAGGCATATAAGGGCCATTGTCAATTCTTACCTGACGGCGTAGAAGGACTTGGGGGTCTATTCATACAAGAAGGTGTAGAAGGACCATTGTCCATTTTTACCCGAGGGGGTAAAAGGACTCAGGGTCCATTCTTTCCAAAATGCATAGAAGGACTCAGGGTCCATTCTTACTAGAAGACATAGAAGAACCTTTGTCTATTCTTACCTGAGGGCGTAGAAGAACTCGGAGTCCGTTCTTACCAGAAGGTATATAAGGACCTTTGTCTGTTCTTACCTGAGGGCGTTGAAGGACTCGGGGTTCATTCTTACCAGAATGCGTAGAAGGTGTAACACCCTCCCTGTTACATAGAATATAACAGTAGGTCCGGCCGGGACCCCACGCCATATTAAACGAACAAAAGAGCGCGTTACTTAATTAGCGTTAAACAGTTAATACCAACCATCTCAGCACACAGAGTCAGACAACGGAAGCATTTTGTTATAATAAAAAACTAGTATACACATTGTCCACACTAGCCACTAGGAATGAAAGACATAATAAGTTATTTACAATGTTTGTTTACATAATAAGAGTGGTTTCCAAACATCGGCACGCAGGCTGGCCACACATGAACATAATAAACAAAAGCTTTGGCCTTCAAGGACCAGCACATCACTGCAGCAGGGGCTTCAGCCCGCTATTTCCCGCTAGTCTCGCCAGGACCTGTACAAATAAATCCACCAAGCGGTGGGCATAACAAGTAAAGCGGTCAGCTTTAGCTGACCAAGATTTATAACGACCCCACCCCATGCTCGCGGCGGCGGTGCTCCTTCCCTGCAGGCAAGTAATAGCAGTATATATAACACAGGTGCGTCTAAGCACCGCATAGAAGCATTCATTTTCATTGAGAGCGATGCGTTTATCGACAAGTACTTTTTCAACTCGGATATAGGCTTACCCGCTTTGTGCACTCATGACACGCAATCAACGAGTCCTTTTTCAACTCGGATTCTCACTATGAGCTGACTCTCATCAAGGATGGCCGGCCTTGATGAGTCTAGTCCCAAACGGCATATCGTGACCCGAGGTTGCAATCCTCTTCACAATAGCTAAGGGTGGGGTTTCGGTTTTGCCAGATGCCCGCACTCATAATATTAGGGATAACATCAACCTAAAACGGGTACGGCTTTCCCTAGCCCGCTATTGACTCGTAAGGTAAATGAAGCAAGGTACGCGGTCCTTCAGCTTCAGCTGATCAACCCAGTTCATGCGCATAGGCTTCACAGGCTTTCACACGGCTCACTGGGAGCTACCGCAGGCGTTAGTGCTAACGCCCGGCGCTAGTGACAGAACTCAATTCTGCTACTCTTTTCCGGGTATTTCTGGGAAACACCTCCAGATCTCTTTTGCAGTACGAAACAGTACATAACATCCGAAAAACACAGCATAGATCACGGAGTCTTCTCCGGAGTGCAATAGCATATCAACATCACCAATCCAGACCAACCTGTCCAGATGGGCTTCACACAGCATGCCTATGCCCGTACTTCGATTCCAGGCTCTATATGCAATTTCTACGGGGATAACATCGACCCGTCGGCAGAAATCTATCCACTTGCTAGTGTAAATCTGCCTACTACTATGCAAATCAAAGGACGAACGTGTCCAAAGATGAGGGAGGAGAATCGTTACCCTTGGCGCTCGTTTTGGTGCCATAGAACTGAGAGGGAATCAGTTGGAATCCCTTGAAATAGCTTCCTCTTCACTAGATCGATGATGGCACAAGCGCCCAAGAACTCCTTCGCGGATTTGCCCTTAGCACAACAACCTTCAACGGACTTCCTTCTCTTCTTAGTGCTCTCAGAATGGCAGAAGATTCATAGAAAATGAGAAGGAAAGTCGAAGTTGAGTGTTTATATAATTTTCCGCTACCGCCGGCGCTAGCCACTAGCGCCTGGTGCTATCTCAGAGTCGGTACCTCTCTACAGCTTAAGGATTTTGCGAGAAATCGCTACCGCTAGCGCTAGCGCTACCGCATGCGCTATCTTTATTTGACAAACTTCTCGCGAAATGCCACGCTCCTCGAGAAAGAACACACTTCTCGGAAAAACACTACCGCCGGCGCTATCGCTAGCGCCTGGCGTTAGCTCTAAGGCGGTGGCTGAGCTTATCCTCAGCCGTTTAAGGATTCTGCCTGCGTTCGACGAACGGCGAGCTATGTTCGACAAAGTTGGGCTAGCGCCAGGCGTTAGCATTAACGCTGGCGTTAGCTCATCTATTTCAGCATGCTTCATTTCTCGGGAAATGCACTTGTCCCTCGAGAACTAAACAGGTTTAGCGGGAAATGCACTACCGCCGGCGCTATCGCTAGCGCCAGGCGCTAGCTCTTTAGCTTCTGCACATTTCCACTTTCTTTGCACCGAAACTTGGGGTTTTATAATTCTCCCCTCCTTAATGAAATTTCGTCCCGAAATTTTAAACAGTGCAAAGAACAACAAGATACAAAACATAATTTGTACCTTAACGGAACAGTTCGGGGAACTCATCTCGCATGGTTTGCTCCCGTGCCCATGAAATCCTCTCATGACCGCAATTGTTCCAGCGGACTTTGACCATCCGGATCATTTTGTTCCGCAACTTCCTGACATCAGTGTCTTCGATGCAAACAGGCATGACTAACGTCTTTAGCTCATCATCGACTGACACTTGATTCTTTACCAGGACCTGGCTAGGCTCTGGCATAGCTTTCTGTAGCACAGATATGTGGAACACATCATGCAGTCCGCTCAGCTCTGTCGAAAGAGCGAGCCGATAGGCAGCTTCACCAACACGATCCAGAATCTCAAACGGTCCAAGGTACCTCAGACTCAGCTTTTTTCAAGCGCCGAATCCTGGACACACCCTTGAAAGGTTTGATCTTTAGATAAACCCAGTCGCCCACGGCGAACTCGACGTTTCTGTGCTTGGCATTGTAGTATTTCGCCTGCCTATCTTGCGCAATCAACAATCTCTCCCGAATTGCTTGAATAGCCGAATTTGCATCTTCGACTTCCTTTCGCTTAAATAGCTTCGTCTCGCCTGTCTCTGCCCAAGCTAAGGGAGTGCGGCAAGCTCTACCATAGAGGGCCTCGAAGGGAGCCATCTTTATACTTGCCTGGTAGCTGTTATTATAAGCGAACTCGATCATGAAAAGATGATCTTCCCACTTCTTACCGAAATCTAGGACGCACATACGGAGCATATCCTCCAGTGTTCTGTTCGTACGTTCAGTCTGTCCATCCGTTTGAGGGTGGAAGGCAGTACTAAACTTCAACTTTGTACCCAACAACTGGTTGATTAGCCTCCAATCTTTCGAAGTAAAGCGCCCATCTCGGTCACTGACGATGCTACGGGGCACACCGTGCAATCATACAATGCTATCAACATAAAGCTTTGCTAACTTTTCTACTGAATCATCCCGCCGGTTTGGAATAAAGTGTGCTACCTTCGTCAAGCGATCCACGATCACCCAAATAGCGTCATTACCACTCTACGATCTCGGCAAACCGTGCACGAAATCCATAGAAATGTCATCAAATTTCCATTCCGGTACAGGCAACGACTTCAGGAAACCTCCAGGTTTCTGACATTCCGCCTTCACAAGTGCGCAAGTTTTGCATTTTGCCACATACAAGGCGATGTCTTTCTTCAGTCCTAGCCACCAAAACAGCTTTTTCATATCTTGGTACATCTTTGTGCTTCCTGGGTGAATTGAGTACTTTGTAAAGTGCGCTTCGTACATCAATTCTTCTCACAACTTACCCACATTTGGGACGCACAAACGACCGTCTTTCCACATCAGACCGTCGTTTAACACAAACTCTGCAGCAGTCCCAACTTCAGACTCCGCCAAATAGCGCTGCATGCTCGAATCAAGTTCTAAGGCCTGTCGTATTCTGTCTGCGAGGTCGCATTGCACCTCCGTCCAGTTCAAGCATGCACTTGCACTAGAACTCCTCTCCACACAGGAGATCTCTAAGGCTTCCAAGTCACTGATCAGACTTGGATTATACATCTGAATCTAGTTGGCCTGCGCAGAAGACCTCCGTCTCAAAGCATCCGCGACTACATTTCCCTTCCCGGGAGTATAGTGTATCTCGAAAGTGTAGTCCCCCAGGAACTCCATCCACCTTCACTGTCGCATGTTGAGCTCCTTCTGATTTAGCAGATACTTAAGGCTCTTATGGTCTGTAAAGATGTCAACCTTCACACCATATAAGTAGTGTCGCCACAATTTCAGAGCGAAGATCACGGCCGCCAACTCCAAGTCGCGGACCGGGTAATTCCGTTCATGCACTTTCAACTGGCGAGAGCCATAAGCTATCACTTGACCATGCTGAAGAAGTACGCAGCCTAAGACGCTCCCTGACGCATCGCTGTAAATTCCATAGCCTTCCGTACCAGATGGCAAACACAAGATTGGTGCCGTGGTCAGACGACTCTTAAGTTCCTCAAAAGCTCGCTCACACTCCGGTGACCAAATGAACGTCTGATCCTTCCTTGTCCAGGTGGTGAGAGGTAAAGCGATCCGCGAAAAGTTCTCCATGAAGCGCCGATAGTAGCCGGCAAGTCCAAGGAAACTCCTGACCTCCGCTACTGTTGCCAAAACGGGCCACTTTTGGATTGCATCGATCATTGCCGGATCCACCGCGATACCCTCGCCACTAACAACATGACCAAGGAATGCTACTGAAGTTAGCCAAAACTCGCACTTGGGGAACTTGGCATACAGCTGACTCCGTCGCAGGGTCTCCAAAACTTCACGCAAATGAATTGCGTGTTCTTCTTCAGACTGAGAGTACACCAAGATATCGTCGATAAAGACGATGACAAAACGATCCAGGTACTCTCGAAAGGTCCTATTCATCAGATCCATAAATACTGACGGCGCATTCATCAATCCAAACGGCATCACTGTAAACTCGTAGTGCCCGTAGCGGGTACTGAATGCCGTCTTGGGGATATCACAATCCCGAATTCGCAACTGGTAGTAGCCAGATTTGAGATCCAACTTTGAATACACCGACGAACCTACTAGCTGATCAAACAAGTCATCGATTCGAGGGATCGGATACTTGTTCTTCTCTGTCAGCTTGTTCAATTCACGGTAGTCAATACAGAGACGTAGGCTTCCGTCCTTCTTCACAAAAAGGACCGGAGCACCCCAATGTGATGTACTTGGACGTATATAGCCTTGCTCTAGCAGCTCATGTAATTGAACCTTCAATTCTGCCATCTCGTTTGGCGCAATTCTATAAGGAGAGCATGACACAGGTTTGTCACCTGGCACTAACTCTATAGTGAAGTCTATCTCTCACTGAGGTGGAGCCCCAGGAAGATCTTTCAGAAACACCTCAGGATACTCCGAGACAACAGGAACGTCACTCAGACTGGGCTGAGGCTTTGCAGCCCCAACTAGCATAACACACAGTTCCGCGCCTTGCCAAACGGCCTTGACTACTTGGATAGCAGACAACAACATCTTGCTCGACCCACGCAAACCGGCAAACATAGTTGTGCGTTCAGTATTCTGATGAGTCCTGATCATATACACTTTTATGGACTCATCTGGGCCGTTTAGTTAGTCATTTCACTGCACTTTAGCCCTGTTTTAGTTCATATTTGATATCCCATGCTAGGTGCACCTTTTGGCCCATTTTGGTGTGATTTCATGTTGATTTTCATTAGTAGTTTTCATGCATTGTTCGGTGCCACTTTTAGTGGCCGGAATGGTGGTTGTACGCTAGAACAGGAGTCGTGCAGGTGTTTCCGGTGCAATTCTGCACAGGAACACTGCGCACGATCACTGGTTCTATTGCGCACGACCACTGGTCGTGCGCCACTGATCGTGTGCACTTAACGTTTTTTCATAAGTTCTGTTTGGTGTAATGCGCACGATCATCAACTCCAGCGCGCACGACCACCGGTCGTGCGCCACTGCTCGTGCGCACTGACCATTAATTTTTAAGTTCTGTTTCATCTATTGCGCACGACCACTGACGCTAGTGCGCACGACCACCGGTCGTGCGCCACTGGTCGTGCGAACATGTTATGTTATAATTTCTGTCTTTGCAGGTTTCGTCCAGGCAGAGCGCACGATCACAGGATTCTAGTGCGCACGACCACTGGTCGTGCGCCACTGACCGTGCGCACTGTTTAATTCCAGCGCCTATAAATTCCCTGCTCGCGATTTTAGGTCATCATCCCGATTTTTCAGCGCCGTTTTCTGCTCCCGTCCGCCTGGTTTCGCCCCTCCATCGCCGCCCACCTTAGGGAGGATCTCCGGGCAAGCTTTCAACGCCAAATCTTCGCCGGAGTTTCCTCTCGGCCTCCTCCTTCATCCACGAGCTCCAAGGTAGACCTAGCCGCCATTACCTTCAAGCAAGAGGAAGTGTTGCAACCTCTACCGGATCGTGACACGAAGAAGACGGGTCCATTGGAGAGTAGTGACAGCTCTCTCTACCCCGGACGTAGTTGTGGACCGAGCTTGGACGCGGATTGACAACCCGGCGATTCCAACCGTGAATCTTCAACGAGCCTTCGGATTCGGTCGATTTCTTGCCTTGTTCTCCTTTTATTGATTGTTGTAATAGTTAGATCTTGTATATTTTGATGAAGTTGCACTTGAACTAATTTGTATTTCCATATATTTCTTGTATTTGTGAAATGCTTGTTATTTGAGTTGCTTGAGGTGCGCCCCATTCCATCCTCCATCCCACCATCGTGTCCGGTGCCGCACTAGCAATTGCTAGTGGCGTGCTTGTCGAAGAGGTGCTTGCGACCCTCATTCCACTAGCCTACTCGCCCATCCGCCTACCGAAGCGTGGCATCGCGGCCCGTGTATTCCATCCCGCCTAACGAAGCAGTGCGCTCAAGGCCTGCACAGTTCGATTCCGCTTGCCTACTCGTCCATCCGCCCTTGCGACGCAGCGCGCTCAAGGCCTGCCTAGTCTCCATCCCGCCAAGCGAAGCATTGCATAGCGGCATTGCATAGGAGTAGTTGATAGCTTTTATTTTGTTTTCCAAAAGCCAACCCAACTCCCCCGCAATCCATCCGATTTAAGGACTTCGATCTCAAGTCCTGCCTCAATAGTAAACTCCACCTTATTGTGTTCCTCAAGAGACCGACACTCGGGGATTTATTCCCAACATTTATTACTTGAACGATCGGTACACTGCCGTTTCGTGTCGCAGTCAAGCTACCGCCTATAGCGGTGTGTGAGATTTGCGCCATCAAGTTTTTGGCGCCGTTGCCGGGGAACACAGTCGTGTGAGTTTTCTGGAGAGGGAGAATCTGAGAGAGACGCCCTTTTCATTTGTAAATTGCATCTTTTATTTTTTATTTCTGTCTTTTTATTCCATTTTCTTGTTTTACTTAGGTTGCTTTAGTAATTATTGTTAGGTGTAGTATTTGCACAATAACATTTTTATTTTGAATCATATTATCTTCGCACTATGTGGGCACATCTCAATTTCCGTTGCCGTTGGTGTGGAGCTACCTCCCACTCTAGTGATGAATGCCCTACGGAGAATAGTAGGCATAATTCTTCTCGCCCAGCATATAGAGCATCGACTCCGTCTGATACTCCATATGGTGCGTGTAAGTCTTATGGCTACTCTGCTGAGCCATTACCGTCTTACTTCTTTTCGGCTCCAGCTCCCGCTATGCCAAAGAAGCCTGCTAGGCAGTGCCAGTTTTGTCGGGGCACAGATCATGCCCTGAAGGATTGTGCTGCTTTTCATCGCCAATTGGATGAGGATGACGAGCCGGATATTCGGATCGTCCCAACTCCTAGCTCTGGCGGCACACCTTCAACATCCGGCTATGTGTCTTTGTCACCTTCACATTTTGAAGGGTATGGCATGGATACGGTCACCGGATGTGCGGCTGATCTATGCACCGACATTGCTGAGCCAATTCTCCATGTGCCTCCACCACTTCTAGTGGATTCGATTCTTTCCCCTATTGTGCATTCTACATTCGTTTCTGACGACATTGTCGATGATGTGTCGCAGGATGAGGTTGTTGATCTTAGTGTTGTGCCTACTCCTATGGAGGAGGACAACCTTCTAGGTGAAGAGGAGTTTTCCTCAACACCGGTGGAGGAAGTCCAAATCCTTAGCATGGCCACCGTTGATCCCGCCGACTCTTGCAGCATTGATGACAATGCTAACATTATTTTACTTCCCCAACCTGATGGGAGTGAGACCGGGATCACTCCCCCGACTGTTGTTTATTTATGTTCTTCGTCTTCTTTATTTCTTGATCCCCTTTCTTCATCCGAGCCTGTGCAGGTTGAGTTTTCACAGGTATCCCAGGAGGACTTGGAGCTTTTTGCTCAAGTCAATGGTGAGAGCATCCTCTCATGCGAGGAGGTTTATTCTCCCTCCGTAGAGGAAGCTCCACTCATTGCCTTCTCCTCCTGCAGACCTGCTGCAGACGATGCCTTGCTGGGCAAGGATAGTTTTGGTAAGATGAGTGAGGACCAGGCCTCCTCCTCTTCTTACTTTCTTTTCCCTCTACCTGTGAGGAGCAGGTATCTATATTTAGGTAGAGGGGTGACTGCTCTGTCTCTGTATCGGTGCCCGCTACCGATGCGCATATTAGAACAGTTACCTGTGCACTTTTCTTTTCATAGGCCTATAAGCTAGAACTGTACAAAATCTGAATAAGTCGTGCTGGGATGACAATAACCCCAGTAGTTATCTTACTTTTCATGCATTTTATTTTATGCAATCCTGTTTAGTTAGCTGTAGTATTGTAGTTTATCTTTTTCTGTTTCTTTTGTATTTGCGGAGCTGACCCCTGCAGGTACTTCTTCTGGATGGCGGATGCTGCAGCTTAGTCATGGTTTAAACGCCAATCTTCTGGTGTGCTCATTTCTGAGCACTGGGTACTCTCTTTCCCTAGCTTTTTCTGATTATCATGTCATATATTCTGTGGATTGTTTAGTTTAAGTCTGGGGGAGAGCAGTTTTTGCACCCACTCACGTGCACTCATGCATAGCATGCCAGAAGTATTTTAGTTTCAGTTTTATTATTTGTTCATTTTCATTGCACACCACAGCACCCACTTGAGCGCGTACTCATCTGTATGCAAGCTCTGTAGCGAATTTAATTCTTCTGCTTATTTGGGAAAGTCTAGGTGATGGCTTAGGACTATGTAGCAGAGTAAAATGTTGACTCTAGTAGTGCTCCTGGTCGAGTGCTCAGTTGCATAGAAATTTGTGTAGATTAGACTTCTTTTTATACTTATGGTTTTATATTTTTCTATTAGTGTAAATGTTGTTTACTCTACTCAAATGGTGAATTCGGTGGAATCAAACGGTAGCATAGGGATGTGTGTAAACGATCGTTAGATTCGTATTGCTTGAGTCGGGAGAAAGGAGAATCTTTCTCGGTGTCTAGAACTTGCCCCAAGCGATTCTTGAAGCATTGGCATAGGATAGTTCTAGTGCGTGAGAATGACGTAGGCCATTATTTTGGCCCGGTTGAACTTTTTATTTCATGCCTATCGTCTACCCTTGCTAGCCCCTTTGTGCCTACCCTTTCCTTGATTCAGCTCCACATATATCTCACCAAAGCCTAAAAGCCTAACCTAGTCGCACACCCAAATCTGAGCTTTAGTTGTAGTTTCATTTACATTTTGGGGGGTGTTGATTGTGGTGTTTATTATGTGAACCTGTGGATATGCTCAATTGAAAATTTGCTGAAAGAAAAAGACAAGAAAAAGAAGATTTAAAGAAAAAAAAAAAATGAAAAGAAAAAGAGAAAAAGAAAGGTGTGTTTTATTGAAAATCTTGTAGAAAAATTATGTATTGGGAGTAGGCGGTGCACACACCTATGTTGCAAAAGTCCAAGTCTGGGGGTGTGGTGCACTTGCATTCGATTTTGGGTGCACGAGTAGTTATTCTTAAAGCTCATTTGGGTTAGGTGTTTTAAGCCGTCCTGTTTATCATTGTTTACCTCACCGTAACCCAAGCCTCAATCAAAACCTGAAAGTCCTACTGACTCACGTCTTGAACCAATCTAGTGTCGTGGAGAGAATGTGACCGGGCAAGCCTATGGTCACCGACACTGATGGATTTCAGTGGAGTTTGTCCCGTACCCCGATCTTGAGCAATGCTCATCTCAGCGTTTAGTTTACTTTCTCCGTGTGCAAGACTAAATGATTCACCGTTGTTCACCATTTTGAGTAGTTGTAATATGCTTTTACTCTTTTAGAAATATATAAACTGTTTATATAATCAGAAATTTTCTCTACTATTCTTCTTATGCACGTGAGCATGCGACTTCGCATGGTACTCTGTATTGTAGTTTTAAGCCATCTACTGTTCTTTCCTAGTTCGCTTAGAATTTGTTTGCTCGGGACGCGCAAACAGTTAAGTCTGGGGGTGTGATGAGTCCTGATCATATACACTTTTATGGACTCATCTGGGCCGTTTAGTTAGTCATTTCACTGCACTTTAGCCCTGTTTTAGTTCATATTTGATATCCCATGCTAGGTGCACCTTTTGGCCCATTTTGGTGTGATTTCATGTTGATTTTCATTAGTAGTTTTCATGCATTGTTCGGTGCCACTTTTAGTGGCCGGAATGGTGGTTGTACGCTAGAACAGGAGTCGTGCAGGTGTTTCCGGTGCAATTCTGCACAGGAACACTGCGCACGATCACTGGTTCTATTGCGCACGACCACTGGTCGTGCGCCACTGATCGTGTGCACTTAACGTTTTTTCATAAGTTCTGTTTGGTGTAATGCGCACGATCATCAACTCCAGCGCGCACGACCACCGGTCGTGCGCCACTGCTCGTGCGCACTGACCATTAATTTTTAAGTTCTGTTTCATCTATTGCGCACGACCACTGACGCTAGTGCGCACGACCACCGGTCGTGCGCCACTGGTCGTGCGAACATGTTATGTTATAATTTCTGTCTTTGCAGGTTTCGTCCAGGCAGAGCGCACGATCACAGGATTCTAGTGCGCACGACCACTGGTCGTGCGCCACTGACCGTGTGCACTGTTTAATTCCAGCGCCTATAAATTCCCTGCTCGCGATTTTAGGTCATCATCCCGATTTTTCAGCGCCGTTTTCTGCTCCCGTCCGCCTGGTTTCGCCCCTCCATCGCCGCCCACCTTAGGGAGGATCTCCGGGCAAGCTTTCAACGCCAAATCTTCGCCGGAGTTTCCTCTCGGCCTCCTCCTTCATCCACGAGCTCCAAGGTAGACCTAGCCGCCATTACCTTCAAGCAAGAGGAAGTGTTGCAACCTCTACCGGATCGTGACACGAAGAAGACGGGTCCATTGGAGAGTAGTGACAGCTCTCTCTACCCCGGACGTAGTTGTGGACCGAGCTTGGACGCGGATTGACAACCCGGCGATTCCAACCGTGAATCTTCAACGAGCCTTCGGATTCGGTCGATTTCTTGCCTTGTTCTCCTTTTATTGATTGTTGTAATAGTTAGATCTTGTATATTTTGATGAAGTTGCACTTGAACTAATTTGTATTTCCATATATTTCTTGTATTTGTGAAATGCTTGTTATTTGAGTTGCTTGAGGTGCGCCCCATTCCATCCTCCATCCCACCATCGTGTCCGGTGCCGCACTAGCAATTGCTAGTGGCGTGCTTGTCGAAGAGGTGCTTGCGACCCTCATTCCACTAGCCTACTCGCCCATCCGCCTACCGAAGCGTGGCATCGCGGCCCGTGTATTCCATCCCGCCTAACGAAGCAGTGCGCTCAAGGCCTGCACAGTTCGATTCCGCTTGCCTACTCGTCCATCCGCCCTTGCGACGCAGCGCGCTCAAGGCCTGCCTAGTCTCCATCCCGCCAAGCGAAGCATTGCATAGCGGCATTGCATAGGAGTAGTTGATAGCTTTTATTTTGTTTTCCAAAAGCCAACCCAACTCCCCCGCAATCCATCCGATTTAAGGACTTCGATCTCAAGTCCTGCCTCAATAGTAAACTCCACCTTATTGTGTTCCTCAAGAGACCGACACTCGGGGATTTATTCCCAACATTTATTACTTGAACGATCGGTACACTGCCGTTTCGTGTCGCAGTCAAGCTACCGCCTATAGCGGTGTGTGAGATTTGCGCCATCATATTCCACCCAGTGTGACCTCCTTAGAAGTGCAATCAATGTAGGCCTACTGCGCTGACAGCCAGTCCATACCAAAGATCACATCGAACTCCGAAAGTGGCAGTATCAGTGCTTCCAAATCAAAATCTTGACATTCTATTTGCACCTTTACAACACAGCCTCGATCCGCACGCATCGAGCAGCCATTGGGTAGCATCACATCTAATCGTTCTTTTCTTAATGACGAAGGCACTCCAAGTTGCTGTATGAAGGCCTCCGATAGAAATGAATGTGAAGCACCCGTATCAAACAGTGCTCTCGCCGGAGAGTTAAACATTAGAACAAAGCCTAATACACAAACGATTACAAGCAATGCACAAGGTATGAGTATAAAAAGCAACAAAGCTGTATACTAACGCATACCTGTCAACACATCGCTTTGTTTGATGGCCTCCTGCTGGCCAAGATTGTACACTCTAGGCTGGGCTGGAGCAGCATGGGATGCGGTTGACTCTGCTGCCTTCCCTTTCTCTGCCGCATAAGCCGCAGCCGCCTTCTTGCCTCCACGACATTCTCGGGCTATATGACCCGGCTTACCACAGTTATAACAAGTGAATGGGCCTCGCCCAGTTGTCATACCCGAGCCCGCAGATTGAGATGACCCAGAAGGTTGCGCTTTGTTCTTCCACTTGCCTCTCCCAGACTTCGCAGAGCTCAGTACTTTGAACTCTGGCTTTACAACTGCTAGCTCCTTCCTGGTCTGGGACCGCTTCATATCCTTTTCTAAGGAACGAGCCATATTAACCAGGGTCATAAACCCCTGTGTCATTGCCCCCGACAGAAGGAACCGCAACTCTTCTCGCAGACCTTCATAGAACCGATTTGTCTTCCGAGCTTCATCGGCAAAGGTCGCTCCTGTGTATCTCCCCAACTATGTAAACTCATGGAGGTAATCATCGATCATGCGATCACCTTGAGTCAGGCGGTTGAACTGGTTCTCCATCTCGATTTGCTGAGCAGGTGGGAGATACCTCGCTAAGAACAATCTCGAAAATTCGTCAAACGAGATGTCCACCAGCTGCCTTCCTACCAAGTGATGTAGCTCTATCTCATCCCACCATAACTGCACCTCCCCATCTAGTAGAAAGGTTGCTAAGGTAACCTTCTGGCCTTCCTCCGTGTCAGTGGCATTCAAGGTCTTGCGCACCTTTGATAGCTAATCTTCAGCTTGCGTCGGGGTTCCTGCCCCCGTGAACGTAGGAGGATGGAAACTCAGAAAATACTGCAGTTGTTGGTCTGGAGCTCTTCGTGCCCGCACCGACACTGGCCTTTCAACTGCAGGTTCAGCTGGCGTAACCGGCACTGGAGACACTCCAGGAGTAGGAGGCTGTCCAGGGACATGCCCTCCAGGTTGCGCAGTGAATATTGCAAACACTGCTTCGGCTATCATCCTTACTGTCTCAGTAGAAGGAGGAGTCGGCACCGTAGTTGGTGCACTATTGGCAGTCGAACGCAGGGGTCGAGTGTTGGATCGGTCGGCGCCCTTAGAGGGGGGGGGGTGAATAAAGGTTTTCAAAAACTTTATATTTTATTTAGAAAACTTTGGAATATTGCAATATTAAAACAAGAAGACAAGTAAAACAAAAAGAGAGACAAGCTTTATTGATATTAAATCAGTTTTACAAAACTTGATCTCAATGTCGCTAGAGATCAGAGGCGAATAATAAAAGCCCTTTTCGTTTTCTATCCCGACTCGCTTCCCCACGAACCGGTGGCCCTAGCCTCCTCCTTCTCGGATTCAGCCTCAAGCCGCTCTAGCCAATCCTTCCCCGGATGTGGCCTCGAGCACCCCCTAGACCTAACCTAGATCTAGTCGCCAACACGAGGCAATTTTCAGCCCTAAGTCCTACCCCAGACCTAGTCGCCAACACGAGGCGATTTCACTACCGTTTACAAAGAAAGATAAATAAAATAATAAAAACTTCCCTTAAGATGAACTTCTGAATATGGAGGCGAAGATCCGCTGTAGAATCAGCGTTTGTCAAAGCGGACTTCGTTTGGCTTCGGCGTGATGGAATCCTCCTTCAGAAGTTGGCAGAGCTTCGCCGGGACCTCAAATTTCGGCCAAGATAGGCCTCTGGAATTCTAGTACTCTCTCTCTGAGGTGTATGCAATTGGTGTATGAAAACAAGAGGAGAGGGGGTCCATTTATAGCCCAAGCGCTACCGCCGTCGCTAGCGCTACCGCCGGTGCTAGCCCAGATTAGGAAACGTTTTGCGCGGCAGGATCTTCAATCCGCGGCAACGAGGCTTTCATTCCTTCTGTGTTCACCGATACCACCGACGTTATCCGCTACCGCCAGGCGTTAGTGCCTTCCATAACAGCTCCCGGAAATGCGCTCATCATCGCTAGCGCCCGGCGCTAGTTGCTACCGCCGGCGCTAGTGAGCCTCTTCGAATTTTGGCCTCAATTTTGGGGGCAGTCATCATGTGTACTCCTTGAGTCATATGGACCTAGTAAACCTGCACACTTGAACACACAAGATCAAATACACTTAGGATTTGTTATTCTCAAACCTAGGAGATGCGGAAGACCGTGTTCCAACAAACTCCCCCTTTTGATCATAACAAATCCATTAATGATAAATCAAAGCATTAATAAATAAGCATGATGAGACTATACTTGTGTGTGTGTGAGAGTGATGACTTTAGGATGATTATTGATTTTAGCATTTAGAATTGCTCCCCCTAAATATATGCTCCCCTAATATGTATGCTATCAACTTAATCAATCATGTTGGGTTTGCATTTTGATAGCAGATTATATATTTATCATGTTAGTTCTCCCCCTTTTGCATTTTATCATTGTTAGTTCTCCCCCTTTGTTATTAGCAAAAGTGGGTAGGGAAACAAAGCACTAAAAAATGTGTAAATAAAAGAGGAGGCATGATCGAGCTTTTGAAGTAAATGATAAGGAGTTTTAGATTTGTCCTTCATTGAAAATGATCAGAGTTATGACTTATTTTATCCCTTTTGTTTGTAGTTCTCCCCCTTTTATAAATCAGAGTTTAGCAAAAAATAATGATTTTCCATTCAAATAAGAGTTTTAAGCAAAAAAAAATCATGATTTCCAAGTAACCAATCTACCCAGACAATATGTCAACACCCTAGCCCCGTACTAAGGGACGGATGGGCATGAGGAGCTGCAAACATGCCGTAGGTTGGGGTGTTAATCCCATATGCAAACACTAGACAAAATACTTAATCGAGCACTCTTTCCCCCCAGTGCCTCGCAAGGCCCCACTGGAACCCTCCCCGGTTAAGGACAAGACATGACTAGAGATAAGGTTATCTAATGTCTACAACCCTACGCCCCCGCTATGGTGAGAAATGAAGTCATGGATAACAATTATTGGAAACATTAAGCACTTAAATCTAATGGGAAATATTATAGCATATGGGTTTATATTTTATTTGAATTTTTGAAATAAAACTCACATAGCTATATTGAAATTCATGAATGAATCAGAGTTTGAGTATTTCGGAAGATTTCGAAAAAGAAACATCATAATACTAAATAAGAGTTTAAGTTAAAAAGAGATGTTTTATAAGCAATATTTCACTTGTTGGAGGAGTGTTTAGAATAGAAATAAACAAATTCAACCAATATAAAGTTTACCAAGCAAGTCTACCACTTGTTGCAAGAAAGGAATTTGAAGATTCAAGTGATGATGCACACAAGATGAAAGATTTTAAATAAGTATTAAAGTGCAAGGTAAAACAATTATATGGTAATGATGCGGAAGACATATAGAAGTACAAAAACATCTTATGGTAATCAATGATGGTTCATAAAAAGATATATGAGTTCAATTTCAAAAAGAAGATGTTTTTGTAAATCATTTTGTATTTAAAATTTTTGTTTTTGCAATACAGTAACCAAGCATGAAATAATCTTATCAAAAAGAGATTACTACAATGTTACTTTAATTCATAATTTCAAAACATACCAAACATTGTAGAAAGCATGCTAGGTTATCTAGTGCATTTCATAAATAAAGAGTAGTATAGAATTAGCATTAGGATCCAATACTCATGAGAAGAAGTGTTATGGAAGATAATGATGTGCAATACAGTAAACAAATGTTTTAATCAAAAATACAAGTAATATGTAAAGTAAAGAGCACAATAAAACACAAATAATTTTACTTCCACTCACTTTAATGCACAAAAAAATGTACAACTACCAAGGTGCTTTGCACACACAATGCTCATTAAGATTTATCAGGGTGCAAAGTAGTGCTTGGGGGATCACATAATTTTATTGTTCAATATTGTTTTTTTTATTGTGATCCGGTGTACTTAAGAATAAGTGGTTTTTATTTTGAAAGAAAGTTATGGTTTGCACAAGATACTTTATTATTCTTTCCAAGGTGCTCAACCTCACAACACTTATTAAGACTTATCAGGAGGTTCAAGTAGTGCTTGGTGGAGTTCTCTTTGTCACTTTATTTTATGATTTTGTTTTGTACAAAGTTCTCCGAATACACTTGTTTTGCAAACCAATATAATTTATGAAAAAGATAACCACTTTTCTTAACTTTTAAAAGTGCAAATAAAGGTTGTGTAGGTAAGATACTTGTGCAATTTTAATTCATTGTACTATTACAAAACATACACAAACATTCTTAGATTAAACACATAAGTAGACAATGCCAAAATAAGTGAGTGAATTGCGATCATTATCAAATATAAAACATTACTCATACTTAGAGGCATGCAACGCATAGTTCTACACAACTTTTTCAATATAAATTATTCACATATTAATAGATGTATCAAAGCATAATGAAGGCAATGTTCAAAGTAGTTTGAAAAGATAAATTGCAACATTATAGAAGTTCTAACTAATAGATTAAATCATGCTTGATTTTTACAATAAAGTCCATACAGTATTTTTTGAAAAATAATTTTTATTTAAAGTTTAAACTTATAAAATTGATCTTGGACTTCCCGAGGACTACCTTGTGAGAGGTTCGCCCGGTACTAGGTGATATGATGGGATGATAGCCCAAATCACCCTTTCGCAAGATACATAGAAAAGTTAAGTTCAGAAGAATAATTTTGATACTTGTTTTTGTTTTGTTTTATATTTTTGTAGTTGATTTTTACAAATAAAAGCATATTTTTGTAATTTTTGCTTTTGCAATTTTTGTATTTGATTTTTGCATAAATATGAACTTTAAACAAAGGAAAAAAACACAAGCAAAAAAACAAAACATATTTTTTGTAATTTGGTTATTGTAGTTTTGTATTTGATTTTTCAAAAAATAAAGAAACACAGAAGTGCAAAAACTAAGTAGAAAATATAGATCAAAATATTTTTAGGAATTTTTAGAAATTTTAAAAACACAGAAATTCGAAACTCGACGCTAGCGCTAGCGCGGGAAACAGTAAGTGATTTTTTAGGGTTTTGAAAATTTTGATACTTGAACTTGATTAGGTGTCCCATTAGTAGTTTCATGCTGAATTTGCAGAATTTTTGGAAATGTTTTTGATGGTTAAAAATGAAGAAAATTGCATTAGTAGGCATGTTTTAATTTGAAGAATCTAGGACACCCAATATAAGTCAAAATATACGAAATCTTGCCTTACCAACTAGTACATATTGTAGAGAATAAATAGAGGTATTTAATAGAATTTTGATTTATTGAAAAATCAGAGGGGCCGATACCGCCGACGCTAGAGCTAGCGCTGGCGCTATCGAGGCTTTTGTTAAATCCCCCTAATCTTTTCAGATCCGCCGTTTGCTGCCATTTGCTCCCGAAAAACCTCGAAGAACACTCTGTTCTACGCCCAGATCTGAGGTATTTC
The DNA here is from genome assembly GCA_033032865.1 of Dactylorhiza incarnata. NCBI lineage: Eukaryota > Viridiplantae > Streptophyta > Magnoliopsida > Asparagales > Orchidaceae > Dactylorhiza > Dactylorhiza incarnata. The sequence continues at coordinate 349,258 of JAWHQI010000189.1, read as the reverse complement.
TTCACTGTTACTTATGATTTTTGTTTTAAAGCTTCATTGTGATGTTAGAGATGAAGAAATATGAAATTTTAGGTAGATTTAGAAATTAGATCTACACGGTTAGGTTTTCTCCAAGATTTATGGTTTTGATCAGGTTTTTGTTTTAGAATATGTGAAATTTTTTATTTTAATGTTAGGATATGAATGTATTTTAATTTTGAAGGAGATTCTTAAATTAATTTTTTCATGAAAGCGTTTCTCGGATTTCTTGGATCTAGTAGTAGTTGTATAGAAATTATTGAAAATATGAAAATAACTAGTGGATTTTGATTTGGATTTTGATTTTGATTTGGATCTAGTAATTGTTTTTGATTTTGATTAACTTGATTTTTGATGTTAAATTCTTAGATCTACCTTGATTTTGATTTTTAGAGTATGTGTGAAAACATTTTTTTTACTAGATGAAAATTTTGTCATTCTTATTTTTTAATAAGTTTCTATAATGTGGCAGATGGCCCCTAAAGGAAAGAAGAGTACAGAGTTAGCAGTAGAGGCAGCAGTAGTGGGCGTTCCATACATCGTGGAGTTTGACTTGCCACGACACTCTCACATTATGTAGTTATTTGCTGCCTCTGAGGTGCTAAATTTATTTATTTCTGACGGATTTTCTTCCGAGTTAGTGCGAGAGTTCTATACGCATTTGGAAGACCCATCACATACCAGGCTGGATGGAGGAGTGCGGTCACAGGTACAAGGGCAGGAGGTGACTATTACTCATGAGCACCTGAGGCGCGTGTTTGGATTATCCCAGCATTCACATCGGTTGGAGATTGTGGAGAGTTTCAGGGTGGGCAGAGATTGGACTCAGGTGAACATGGTGCTACATAATAAGGAATACAGAAGTCTGATCTCGTCGGTGTCGACACTCACCGTGGATGCCCTAGTTGTTCAGGATGTATTACGCCACACAATTATGCTGAAGTTGGGTGACACAGCGAAGGTCACAGCCCAGCTCAGTTATGTCACTTATTTTATTTTGGAGGAGGAGAAGTTCGACGTGGCGGACTTACTACTTTCCCTGATTCGCTACTCCTACAAGTTGAGGCAACCCACCCGACAGAGATACAACAACTTGCCCCTGGGCGTCATCATCCAGCGGGTGACTCAGATGTTGTATCCTTCTATTGAGCTGGGTTTCTACTTGATAGATTGCTACCCTCCTATTTATAGTACTTCATATTTGCGAGCATTAATCAACCCGGATGAGCCATCGACATCAGCTCAACCTCCACTCTGGCGAGGTGCGTCATCTCGAGGGGCTCGAGATGCTCCATATGGGTCCTTTCGAGAGGAGATGGGCGAACGGATGACACGGATGGAAAAGGATGTCTCAGGGATCAAGAAAATGATGAAGTTCATGATGAAGGCCTTAAATTTGAAGCCATCTACTCCAGAGCGGAGGGAGTGGGAGAGCCCAGTTACGAATCCGCCCCGCCACTAGATCCGAAGGACTCGTAGAAGACGCTCCCCAACTCCAAGTGTGGAGGATATAGATGAGGAGGAGTAGATGTGAGAGGAATAGTTTTTTTGTTATGTAATAATTCAGGAATTTGAACCTTATGTCTTGGATGTTGTTGTTTTTTGAATTATGCCTGATTTTGTTATCTTTTGGATGTTTGACTAGAATGTTTTATTTATAGTTTGATATTTATGAAGGAAAAAAAATTTATGTGGTATACCTTTTTGAAATCCTATGATTAACTATTTTACTACCACATAGAAGATTCTGAATTCACTTGTTGATAAATATATGTATAATGAATATATGAATAATAAGTAGGTTATCTTAAAAAGGATTTTGAATTTTGATTAATTTTATAGGCTCATTAAATTTTTGATCATGCTTCCTATATAAGATGACCATAGTATGATAATAATGAAATAAGAAAACAAAGAAAATTGAAAGACATTAAAGCATATCATGAAGTAGAAAAATTGTCTATTTTCCTCTTGAAAATATTCTACTTCATGCATTTGGTGGTACCTAATGAAAGAGAGTTTTAGGTATCCAAAGAGGACCAGGTGTGATGGTTCCTTTGGGTACCCAAATACAATGTATTTGCTTTTGGGGAGATTGAAATGAATGGGCCCTTTTTTGTGGTGTTTGTGTTTCATCTTTGGTTTTGGGCCTCCATTCAAACTGTGGTTTAATATTATTATTTTGAGTCAAATTTCTATTGTGATAATCTTTATAATTGCAGTGATTATATAAAGCATTTTTTATAAGAAATTTTTGAAATTTTATGTTTGGAGAAGTTTGATGTTGTATATGATAATAATGATTGTACTTTGGAAGTTCATTTTTAATTTGTTGATGTCTTTTATTTCCATTGTTTGATTTAACCTTTTGAGAAATTATATTCATCTTGCTTTTAGATATATTCTGAAATTGTGGATATATGTTTTGTGAATTTTTCCTTATGATTTCCTTAAGCAAGTGGATTTTGGCATTTAATTCATCATTCTTAGTTTTTAAATTATGTCTAGCTTTATTATAAGCGATTGTGCTATTTTTAAGAGTAGTAACAATTGATTCAATATGTTCTTCATATTTATCCCTATATTCATCAAATGTTTCGTCCATCTCTTTAATTTCTATTTCGTAGTCCTTACACTTAGCACAATCACTCTTTAACGATGAATTTTCTAAGCATAATTTTTCATTATGTTCTTTTATACACATCAATTCTTTTTCAAGTTCTTTGAATTTTTCCTTACTATTATTACAATCAAAATAAGGTTTTATATTTTTAAGTAAAAGACAAGATGGGGTAGGCACATCACAATTTGAATTTGAGTTAACATTAGCTTTTAGTCTCTTATTTTCTAAACGTAAATTTTTATTAGTAATTTTCAATTTTTTGATCTTACGTTTAGCTGTTTTTAATATATTGAAACTAGAAATGGAAGTTATCACACAAGAAGAAGATTTTGACTTTCTTACAGCGCTTTTTGTGGAGGCAAAATGTATGCATAGAGTTCCTTCGTTATCTTTTGGCCCTTCCTTCATCATGGATGAATTTTCATCTTCCCTTTCTCTTGGTGCATTGTTCTCCTTTACTATTTCAATATTCTCCATGGCTTCGCTCCGAGAGATCTTCTTGAACGATACTGGATGCTTGTTCATTCTTTTCCTCCTGTGTTTGTTCCATACCTGCGAGAGGAAGATCATACATTTCTTCAAGAAATTTCCATACTTTATAAGCACTAGAAAAACAATACACAAATTTGAAAACTTCATTTGAGAGACTACAAAATAGATAATGTTTAGCTTTTGCATCTAAATGAAGTTCCTTTTTATTTGATTCATCCGCACGTCTTATAATTGCTAAGTTCCATACTTCGATATCTAAAGTTTTAATAAATTTTTCCATTAAAATTTTCCATCCTTTATAATTTGTTCCTTCAAACAAAGGTGGTTTATGTGATATTTCATCTTCACAGAAATTTGCCCCACTAGTTGAAGCGAGATCATGAGACGCCATTATTCTCGGTTGTTAAGCCGATTGGAATAACCTCGCTCTGATACCACTTGTTGGATCGGTCGGCGCCCTTAGAGGGGGGGTGAATAAGGGTTTTCAAAAACTTTATATTTTATTTAGAAAACTTTGGAATATTGCAATATTAAAACAAGAAGACAAGTAAAACAAAAAGAGAGACAAGCTTTATTGATATTAAATCAGTTTTACAAAACTTGATCTCAATGTCGCTAGAGATCGGAGGCGAATAATAAAAGCACTTTTCGTTTTCTATCCCGACTCGCTTCCCCACGAACCGGTGGCCCTAGCCTCCTCCTTCCCGGATTCGGCCTCAAGCCGCTCTAGCCAATCCTTCCCCGGATGTGGCCTCGAGCACCCCCTAGACCTAACCTAGATCTAGTCGCCAACATGAGGCGATTTTCAGCCCTAAGTCCTACCCCAGACCTAGTCGCCAACACGAGGCGATTTCACTACCGTTTACAAAGAAAGATAAATAAAATAATAAAAACTTCCCTTAAGATGAACTTCTGAATATGGAGGCGAAGATCCGCTGTAGAATCAGCGTTTGTCGAAGCGGACTTCGTTTGGCTTCGGCGTGATGGAATCCTCCTTCAGAAGTTGGCAGAGCTTCGCCGGAACCTCAAATTTCGGCCAAGATAGGCCTCTGGAATTCTAGTACTCTCTCTCTGAGGTGTATGCAATTGGTGTGTGAAAACAAGAGGAAAGGGGGTCCTTTTATAGTCCAAGCGCTACCGCCGTCGCTAGCGCTACCGCCGGCGCTAGCCCGAATTAGGAAACGTTTTGCGCGGCAGGATCTTCAATCCGCGGCAACGAGGCTTTCATTCCTTCTGTGTTCACCGATACCGCCGGCGTTATCCGCTACCGCCAGGCGTTAGCGCCTTCCATAACATCTCCCAGAAACGCGCTCATCATCGCTAGCGCCCGACGCTAGTTGCTACCGCCGGCGCTAGTGAGCCTCTTCGAATTTTGGCCTCAATTTTGGGGGCAGTCATCATGTGTAATCCTTGAGTCATGTGGACCTAGTAAACTTGCACACTTGAACACACAAGATCAAATACACATAGGATTTGTTATTCTCAAACCTAGGAGATGCAGAAGACTGTGTTCCAACATCGAGATGGCCCCGCTCCACTCCCAGTCACCTATATATGTGCCCAAAACACAATTAGCGACTAAGAGATAGCATGGATCACTAGAGGAACACAAAAGTTCCATCCCAATGCTACACACCTACAGGTAATTCATTCCTAAAGTGGAAAATTACTGGTTATTTACATGAGTTAACGGCGACGCACACACGTGCTCACCACCCCTTAAAAGAATTCGACCACGAATTCAGACTGGAAGGGAGCGAGACCCGTAGCTGATACCAATTTGTAACACCCTCCCTGTTACATAGAATATAGCAGTAGGTCCGGCCGGGACCCCACGCCATATTAAACGAACAAAAGAGCTCGTTACTTAATTAGCGTTAAACAGTTAATACCAACCATCTCAGCACACAGAGTCACACTACGAAAGAATTTTGTTATAATTAAAAATAAGTATACACATTATCCACACTAGCCACTAGGAATGAAAGACACAATAAGTTATTTACAATGTTTTTTTACATAATAAGAGTGGTTTCCAAACATCGGCACGCAGGACGGCCACACATGAACACAGTAAACAAAAGCTTTGGCCTTCAAGGACCAGCACATCACTGCAGCAGGGGCTTCAGCCCGCTATTTCCCGCTAGTCTCGTCAGGACCTATACAAACAAATCCACCAAGCGGTGGGCAAAATAAGTAACCGGTCAGCTTTAGCTGACCAAGATTTATAACGACCCCACCCCATGCTCGGGGCAGCGGTGCTCCTTCCCTGCAGGCAAGTAATAGCAGTATATATAACACATGTGCGTCTAAGCACCGCATAGAAGCATTCATTTTCATTGAGAGCGATGTGTTTATCGACAAGTACTTTTTCAACTCGGATATAGGCTTACCCGCTTTGTGCACTCACGGCACGCAATCGACGAGTCCTTTTTCAACTCGGATTCTCACTATGAGCTGACTCTCATCAAGGATGGCCGGCCTTGATGAGTCTAGTCCCAAACGGCATATCATGACCCGAGGTTGCAATCCTCTTCACAATAGCTAAGGGTGGGGTTTCGGTTCCGCCAGATGCCCGCGCTCATAATATTAGGGATAACATCAACCTAAAACGGGTACGACTTTCCCTAGCCCGTTATTGACTCGTAAGGTCAATGAAGCAAGGTACGCGGTCCTTCAACTTCTACTGCTCAACCCAGTTCATGCGCATAGGCTTCACAAGATTTCACACGGCTCACTGGGAGCTACCGCCGGCGTTAGCGCTAACGCCCGGCTCTAGTGACAGAACTCAGGTCTGCTACTTTTTTCGGAGTATTTCTGGGAAACACCTCCAGATCTCTTTTGCAGTACGAAACAGTACATAACACCCGAAAAACACATCATAGATCATGGAGTTTTCTACGAAGTGCAATAGCATATCAACATCACCAATCCAGACCAACCTGTCCAGATGGGCTTCACACGGCATGCCTATGCCCGTACTTTGATTCCAGGCTCTATATGCAATTTCTACGGGGATAACATCGACCCGTCAGCAGAAATCTGTCCACTTGCTAGTGGAAATCTGTCTACTACTATGCAAATCAAAGGACGAACGTGTCCAAAGATGAGGGAGGAGAATCGTTACCCTTGGCGCTCGTTTTGGTGCCATAGAACTGAGAGGGAATCAACTGGAATCCCTTGAAATAGCTTCCTCTTCACTTGATCGACGATGACACAAGCGCCCAAGAACTCCTTCGCGGATTTGCCCTTGGCACAACAACCTTCAATGGACTTCCTTCTCTGCTTAGTGCTCTCAGAATGGCAGAAGATTCATAGAAAATGAGAAGCAAAGTCGAAGTTGAGTGTTTATATAATTTTCCGCTACCGCCGGCGCTAACCACTAGCGCCTGGCGCTATCTCAGAGTCAGTACTGCTCTACCGCTTAAGGATTTTGCGAGAAATCGCTACCGTTAGCGCTAGCGCTACCGCCTGCGCTATCTTTATTTGACAAACTTCTCACGAAATGCCACGCTCCTCGAGAAAGAACACACTTCTCGAAAAAACACTACCGCCAGCGCTATCGCTAGCGCCTGGCGTTAGCTCTAAGTCGGTGGCTGAGCTTATCCTCAGCCGCTTAAGGCTTCTGCCTGCGTTTGACGAACGGCGAGCTGTGTTCGACGAAATTGGGCTAGCGCCAGGCGTTAGCATTAACGCTGGCGTTAGCTCATCTATTTCAGCATGCTTCATTTCTCAGGAAATGCACTTGTCCCTCGAGAACTAAACATGTTTAGCGGGAAATGCACTATCGTCGGCGCTATCGCTAGCTCCAGGCACTAGCTCTTTAGCTTCTACACATTTCCACTTTCTTTGCACACGAAACTTGGGGTTTTACAGAAGGACTCAAGGTCCGTTCTTAATAGAAGGTGTAGAAGGACCTTTGTGAGTTCTTACTAGAGGGCATAGAAGGAGTCAGTGTCCGTTCTTACTAGAAGGCGTAGAAGGGCAATTGTCCGTTCTTACCTGAGGGCATATAACGACTCGGGGTCCATTCTTACCAGAAGGCATATAAGGACCTTTGTCAATTCTTACCTGAGAGCATAGAAGGACTCATGGTTTGTTCTTACCAGAAGGCATAGGAGGACCTCTGTCCATTCTTACCAGTTGTGAGCTTTGCTTCTAAAGATCCGCATTGCAACGAAGTCATAAAGTAGTTGCAATATTAAAAAGTAAAGCATACATGTGTGCACAAATTCAATTTTGCGGCTTATTGTTCAGCAATAGGAACATTCAGGAAAGCGAAAAATAGAAACGGTAGATATGTGGGAGGGCTTCTTTGCTCCATTCCATTTATCTTCTACACTAGACTTCTGCGGTATCCCTGAGAGTCGTTCCTTTCCCAGGGTGCAACTACTACAAGTAACAGAGTCGAGTAGCTTCTTGATCCCCTCGAACGATGCCATTTCTCTAGGGGTGATGAATTTCATCGCCAGATGTGGAATGGAAGGTATTGCTTTGAACAAATTTTAAAGTGAATGCCTGAAGATGGCATTGTACGCTGAGCTGGAGTCAATGACAATGAACTGGATGTTATGTGTGACTTGCTTTGGGAACTCACCCAGGGTGACTGGAAGAGTGATCATTCCCAGTACCGGGATGGGGCTATTTTCAAAGCCATATAGAGGTCCTATCGCCGACTTGAGATGTTCCCTTGCGATCTTCATGTTATGGAGGGTGTATGTGAATAAGTCATACATTGAGCTCCCACTGTCACCCAATATACTTTTAACAATGAAGCTGGGGTCACCGATTCTTGTGTTGATGATGAGATGGTGTCACACCCTTGCGGGTATTACAAAGGGTCAGGGCGTGGCAATGTCACTCCAAATCTTCATCCCCGAAGATGATAGTGGCGCTCTGCTACACCTTCTAGCTTTCAGAACCCGCCTTTACTTGGGTGATGGAAAGGACTTGGGTGGAAGAGAGACTTGGGTGGAAGAGAAGGGAAATCCAGCTATAGTCTCCACTTCCCCTACCATCTGACCGCACCCTGTGCCCTAGGGTTTGGGGAAGGTCGATCCAGCCTGGCTAGGGAGGCAAGCCCAAGTTTGGCACTTGGTTTTGCAGGAACCTCTCAAGGTGCCCCAATCGGATGAGGCGCTCAATCTCCTCTTTCAATCGAGTGCACTCCTTAGTGCTGTTCCAGTGCCCACGGTGGTTATCATAGTACTGTGATATCCCCTATTTAGGTGGAGCAACTTGGGTCTTCAGAGTGCGTCGGAGTCCCGGGTGGCCATGAACACGTTTGCCTCTTCACCCCTCTTCCTTTTTGAGATCCCCTTGAATGGCTGGCGGTGCGCCTTGATCACCTCGTCAACCACATTTCGTGCCTCAACCCTATATACCAGGTCGGTATAGATGAGGATGGTCTCCCACATTAATGCAGTGTAGAACCTACTAGGGCAGATCCTCGAAGGAAGACACCGTGATGAAGATCGAGGTCAGCTCCTGGGATCTACCGACGAAAGAAGTCCTTAAGCACATAACCCTTGTTCTGACGGATCCCAGAGAGGTGAGAAGGGTCCCTAATGATTCAACGGTTGGCTATGAACTAGTCAGTGAATAGCTGTGTTAGCTCCTCGAAGTTGTCGATGTCTCCATCCTTCAGGGAATGAAACCATGTGCTAGCTTATCCCTTTAAGGTTGTCAGGAACACTTGGCACAAGAGCTAATTAGGAGTGTTGTGGGCACGCATGATTTTTGCGAAGTGGTTAACATGCACAGGGGGTTATCCATCCCATCAAAAGTCTCAAAGCTAGGAAACATAAACCCATTTGTAATGGGATGCGCCAGAACTTGAGGAGCTAATGGAGAACTATGATGAAAGGGGCATCAAGAGTTTGCGGCATAGCGCCCGCCGTCACTGTATTCTTCCTCAATCATATTTCTCACTTCATATCTAGTGCGTCTTCAATCAACCTGGCCGACATCTGCTACCCCACATGAGGATTGAGTTGTGCATGTTCGGGAAGCTCTACTGGGCATGCAGCGTGCATAGAGTTGGTTTCATCAGACAGTTCATATGTAGAGGGATTATCGATGTGGGTAGTGTCTTCTATCAAGATGCGCCCCGAGGGGAGCGGTGGTCACCCAACTTGTGCAACAATAGGGTTAGAAGGATTAATGTCTCCCAAGTCTCACAGGAGGGTGAGTATCTCAGCATGGCGCTCTTCCATCAGGCGCATACACTCCTCCACAAAATTTGCTGGCATGACAATAGCTCTCTCGAAGTGGAGCGTTGTTTGCGGGTGAGTTGGCTGGGTCAAGATTGGCATGCTCCTCTAGAGCTGTCTCATTAGTAGTGCAAACGCTTCTTCTCTCCATCGCTACTGGATTGGAGTACTTTGCATTGTGAGTACGATCTTTGGAAGTTCTTAAGAGAGTTAGGAACACGATTCCCACATACGGCGCCAAATTTTTGCGGGTTGCTTATCACTTCCCCGGTCAGAATCGAACCGCCATAGATCGAGAGTGAGCCAAGCGTGCAAATAGTAAAATGGGAACCAACAAACGGAAACGACAAGACTTTTTATGTGGAAAAACCGAGAAAGGGAAAAAACCACGGGGTCTGTTCGGTGCCGACCAAATCTATTAGTTTTCTTAAGGTTATATGTGTTGGAAACATTGGGAGGGTGATAAGCCACTGCTATATTTACAAGTATTTGAAAGTGAAAAAGAAGCTAAGTCATTCTTGGCACTCGCAGGAGCAACTTCTTAAGCAGGTACTAGAGCAGGGACTGGAACAGGCACTGGAGCATGCATATGAGCAGGCACTGTGGAGATCAAATTACACACTTGAGAAGACACTAGAGAAGGCACCATGGAAAGCCAAGTCCACACTAAAGAGAGAGACCGAGCGGAGTGCACACTTGAGAGGTAGTGAACGCTTGAGCCGGAGAACAATTAGAGTTCTAAGTCTTCACTGGAAAACTTTAGAGCTCTCTCTTCTCTTCTTGGTTGCCTATCTTCAAATGAAGGCCTAGCAGGGTTTTTATAGTTCTTCTGAGGGGCGCTTTGGTTATTGCACCATATTGGAGTTTGAACCGGTGAATGAGGTCGCACGATTTTGGTCACCTAGATCACCAATTTCTGGAAAATGATGGGTATGCCGCCCGAGTGGTCCGGGAAGGATCACCAGAGGTGGTGGCGGAGGATGGAGATGACGGGATGTGGCTCCAGCGAGAGGCTGTGGTGCACCGTCTATGCACACATGTGCATGCTAGGCTCACTCGCTTGCGTGTGAGTTGCGCACAAGTATTGTGCATGGGATGAGGGTCCCCTCATTTGGGCATGACTCATGTGCATATTCAGCTTGCGCACCCATTTTGTGAGTGAGCGCCTGACTTGCATGAAGCCTTCACGAGCGTGCTTATCGGGCGTTCAAGCATTTGTTTGAGGAAACAAACAAACTCGGAATTATGCGAGATAGATAGATAGATAGAGAGAGAGAGAGAGAGAGCTTGTCGAACCCATATTGGCGAGCTGGTCGAGGGCGTGACAAAAACCTCTGGTCGACTGAACTGCTTTTGTGTATCAACTATTAAAAAGAAAAACTCTTATTGGTCATGATCCTTAAATTTAACCATCAATTGAATCGGATACTTTGATTTTAATCCACCAATTTGTGTGAAGTTTTTAATATACCGCTAAGGCTATCATCAAATTATATATGCATACTCTTGTGCATAGTATGTTGTGACAATATTACTCAACCATCACTTGAGTGACAGCCGGGTATTGTTGCCGTCAAATACTCTAAATGGGGTGGGTGGGGGGGGTGGGGGAGCTTGCTAGTTTTTTCAAAATGAAACTTTTTTCCATAATGTATATGAAATATTTTAGTTTTTTGAATATCTTGCTTAATTCTGTTCCCATTTTGGAGCAATTTTGGCTCATATATGTTCATACATTCATCTATTTTTTGTTAGGAATAATTTTTGAATGTAAGATAATAAATAAGCTTCCTTTGCGGGACCCACCTCCTTTTTGAACTCCAGCACTTTTGAAAGAATGATTTTTGCATTTCAAAAATTCTCCTCCCCCAAGAGCAAAACCAACGCCCTAGCTGCTCTAGAGTGAAACAACCAAAATGACAAAGAGGAAGACCTATTTTGAGAAAGATTTTTCTCCTCCATTGGCATCCTTCAAGGTGTAGTTCGACTAGTGACAAAGAAGAAGATGTGTGAATATACTAGGCTCAGTTGGCATCGCGCATGGGTTTCATCACCGACACAGTAAAACAAACGCAGTTCTAGCAGTGACAGAGAAGAAGCTGTAAGTATTACAATCCAGTCATAATTATTTTTTGCTCCAGCCATTGTGTAGGTTTAGTATGATATTCTTGTATCAATCGAATTTGTGTTGATATAGTCGGATGTAAGCAATAAGTATTACAATCCAGTCATATTTTTTTTGCAATCGGATTTGTGTTGATATAGCCAAATGTTGAAGTTGTAATGAAATATTTTTCGTATTACTATCAAGTAGTTATATTGAAGTTGTAGTTATAAAGTTTCAGTTTTTACAGTCATAAAAGTCTTTTGCTCCAGTACTTGTGTAGGTCTGATCAGATATTCTTGTTTCATTTTTTGTTTACAGTTTAAATTTTTTTACGGTCAAATTTGTGTTGATCCGATCAGATGTCCAAATTGGATTTCTCTTTTTCATTAGAATCAAAGTAGAAATTTCTCAGGTGAATTGCAGAATGTAAAATTGTCCAGATTCATTTGGGATAATTATTTTCCACATAAATTTTTGTACGGTCCACTCTGTGTAAATTCGGTCGGATTTTGCATATGATGTTAGATTATACGGCTCGATAACTTACTAATCTTTAATTTGAAATATTACAGATGACATTATATACATACTTGAACTACATGTGTGCTATTTCAACTTTCAAGCATTATACATAGCCACTACTGCATGTGTTGTATGAGGAGTCAAAGGATTTATTAAGGGATGTTGGTCAACTCTAACCATTCTCAGTCCCGAAACTACATCAGAATATCCTGATGTTGTATTACTCCCAAGGTCTTATTATCCGGAGAAGTAATCATTTTAATTGACTGATTCTATATGAAGGTCACGATAAATAAATTGGCACTCATCCTCTTCCTTGATAGCACGAATTGGTTTTACTTTTACAGTTGCAGGGGGAGGAAGCCAGGAGAAATCAAAAAGAACTTGATCATGTTCATTAGACAAAATATGCCTTTATATAGGCTACAGAAAGATCTAGAGAAAACATTAAATGTTGGCAGATACAACAAGGATAGGTGGGAGAATAATAAACTCAGCAATAATGTATTATTAAAGCTAAAATTATGTTTTCAAAAATACTGCTGAGTTAATATGCTGGCGCTGAGTTCATTCTTTACACCCCCTCTAAATCCGCGCCACTCCTTACTCTGAGCTTTTCCCTGAGATCGACGAAAGCTGACCTGACTGCTTCGACGAATTGTCTTCCCGTTCCTTACTCCGAGCTTTTCCTGAGATCGACGAAATGTCTTCCCGAGCTTTTCCTGAGATCTACGAAATGTCTTCCCGAGCTTTTCCTGAGATCGACGAAAGCGGCCCTGACTGCTTCGACGAATCTGGACCGATCTTATCTCTGAGTTCGACGAATCTATCTGAGTTCGACGAATCGCCCTCTTGGTTCGACGAATTGTCCTCTGGGTTTGACGAATTGACTTCTGGACGTTTCTTTACTCCGATCTTATCTCTGAGTTCGACGAATCAACCTCTTGGTAAGTGTTTGGTCATGATATCAGTGAGCTTATCTGCGGTGGGGTAGTACTCCAGCTCGATCATCTTCTTCTCCCGACTTCTCTGATCAAGTGGAAGCGTATGTCGATGTGCTTGCTTCTGGCATGAAATGTTGGATCTTACGGCGCCCTTAGAGGGGGTGAATAAGGGAATAAAATTCTTTTTATTATTTTCAAGAAAATTACTAAATTGCTTTATAATGAAAGAGATTGAAATAAACAATTTAGATTTAGAATTGAAAACGTAGAACACAATATAATAGAGATTACGCCAAATGAGAGAAATCAAGTAAACACAAATAGAGACATGATTATATTATATGAAAAATGTGTTTACAAAAATTGATTTCAATATCGCTTGGAATCGGAGGCGACAAATATGTAAATAATTTTTACTTTTCTATACCGACTCGTGTCCCCACGAACCGGTTGGCTCTAGCCAATCCTTCCCCGGATATGGCCTCAAGCCGCTCTAGCCAATCCTTCCCCGGATATGGCCTCGAGCCCCCTAGATCTAATCACCTAGAACTAGTCGCCAACACAAGGCGAATTTCCCCCTAAGTCCTACCCAGACCTAGTCGCCAACACAAGGCAAATTCTCTAAACGGTTACAAAAAGTATGGAATGGAAATAATGAAAAACAATAATAAAACTCCCTATATGAGATCTCTGGAGTCGAGGATGAAGGATTGTTGTAGCAAAAGCGAGGTAGAAGCGATCGTCCTTCGGATGTAGCGTGACGTAGTCCTCCTCCAGAATTCTCCTTAAGCTTTTTGTGGGAGATCCATCTTCGGAGCATAAAAACACTGGAATTGTGGCACAAGCAACCTCTCTGGGATGGATGATCAAAATGATCGAAGTTGGCTTCAATTTATAGACCTTGGAGCTAGCGCCTGCGGTAGTACTTAGCGCCTGCGATATCGTTCGTGTGGAGCAGTTGCGAAACCGTCGGAGGCGTGGCTCTCTGCACGAACTTGAGATAGCGCCTGCGGTAGCGATAGCGCTGGCGGTAGCGGTTGTGTTGAGCGGTTGCGGAAATGTCGGAGGCGTGGTGCTGTGTACGAACTTGCGATAGCGCTAGGCAGTAGCGTTAGCGCTGGCGGTAGCGCTAAGGAACCGCTAAGACGAGGCTAACCGCTCAGGCGGAAGCTGAGATGAAACCACTGAGACGGAACCAACTGAGCTAGCGCCTGGCGTTATCGATAGCGCTGGCGGTAGCACTAAGGAACCGCTGCATTCAAAAATTGTTTCCATGCTTCCTTCTACCTGTGGAGTATTGCACCTATAGATCCTGTGCACTATAAACACACTACAAGCCATATCAAATACAATATGGGATTTGTTATTCTCAAACAAAGCGATGTGACACACATGCCCAACATGAAACACTGGGGTTTTTGCTAGGGCAATGGCTGAAGTGTTGTCGCAGAGGATTTTTACTCCTTTCTCCTCCCCTTTTTCTTCTTTGTTGAGGTTAACTTCCTCCTTTAGTCGACCCAGCCAAATTTCCTAACATGTCGCTGAGACCTTGGCAGTAGAGAGGGCCATAGTTTGCTGATTCCTTGAATTCCAGGAGATGGGGCTTTGAGGAAGAAGATGAAACTGCCGGTGCTTCTCCTGTCATCAAGGCTGCCTGCCCAGTCCAAGTCCGAGTAGCCAATCAGTTTGGCGTCTTCCTCTTGTTCAGCTCTCTATATCTTGATTTCTCCAAGGATTGCAACTGTAAATTGTGTGTTTAACATAGAAGGCTATATAACATCATTGATCAAGCAAAAGCCCTTGAAGAAGAGGTGAGGTTGTCAGCACTGTCTGCTAATGCCTTTATATCTTTATTCAAAGATATAAAGTAGGGGGAGAAGTGTGACAGCAGGCCCCCTAAAGATTTAGTATACACTACAGCTCTCTCCTTTTCTTTTGTGTCTGAAGGAGAGCCAGCCATTACCTCCAAGCTCCTTTTGTTACCTGCATCATTCTCTCCTCCCAGAACCAGACTTCAACTCAGGGGGAGCCATCTAAACAAGGAGAGGATGATCTTTTCTCAGATGATAATGACTATCTGAAAAGTTAGAAGGAATACTCAGAATGGACTGATTTACCCATTCCTGAAACACCAGGCTTCAGACCTAATTCTGAAGAATCAACAACATATTACCTTCAGTCAAGCATGTTGTTTTGGTCCCTGAATCTGCTCCATTTTCTCCAACACAGCTCATATCCCTCTTATTCCTACACCATCTCAGCTCCCCCTGCTCCTACTCCAGCACCCATTCCAATAGTCCCAGTACCAGCCTCCAGAGGAAGACCTCCGTTCAGAGGAAGGGGATATGGAAGAAATTACAGAGGAAGGGGAAGTGAATTTAGAACAAAAGGGACATGGAAGAGACATAACTATTTGGTAAAGGTATACAAAAGAATAAAGAAAGCTATTCAAGAAGGACAAATCTTATTAGAAAACCTATGAGAAGGTTGAAATCCCTAAAAATAGAATGCAGATATATACTAACCCAAAGCTTGACAGAGCTCTAGATGTGATTATTGAAAGGTATCAATATGAATTTGAAGCATCTCAAAGAGAGTTGGAAGAAAAGAGAAGGTTGTTCATTGAAAGGCTGAAGAAGGGCAAGGATGCCGTGGAAAAAGAACAACTAAAGGAGGTAATTCAAATTCCAAACACCCTATTTGATCCAACAAAGTATGCTGCCAGAAATACTCAGGCAAAACTTCTAGAAAATAAAGGGCAACTTCACAAAGGAGGCCTTGTATGTGATCAGGATGAGCAGAACAACCTCTTCAAAAGAGAAAGAAGATTGTGTTCAAGTCAACTCCAACTCCTGGAGTTATACAGTCTATCTTTATTGTGCCTGATCCAGAAGAGCTAGATCTGGAAGAATTAAATTTGTTATATGCTAAAGTTATTGGTTTGGGACTCAAACTCAGTGATGTCTATCCTGAAGCAGAATTTGATCGGGAGAAGCTTTTTATGGGACATGAAAGAATGAAGAAGAATCCGGAGAAGGTCATCCCAACAAACTTCAAGTACGTGGAAAGAAAATTCAGAAAGGTCTATGAGGCCTTATCTACTTTTCTCAAAGAGAGAAAATAGATTTCTTCTTGGGTAACTAAATCTGATAAACATACATTTATATAAATCAGAATTTTTCAGTTTACCAGGTCATTTTCTGTCTATGTTATATTTGTACATACTTGTTTGTTTTATTTAACAGCATGGTTGAAATCACTTAAATTATTTGTAAAATTTGTTAAGATAAATATGGGGAGTTTGTTGGGAAAAACACCCGTGTGATTTTTCTTGCAAATTATCTACAAGTGATTCCATAATCTAGGATGGATTACCCATATTGTATAAAAAGGGTAATTTGGTCATTAGATGTCCTAGGATATCGCACACACACTGGAGTATCAAGACCAGTACAAATTAAGCAAAAAATTCACTTGAGTTAATCTTGCGTCGAATAGAAGTCGACGCAACTTCGACTAAAAGTAGAAGCAACTTCGATTACAAGTAGAAGTAACTCAGGCTGAATTCGAAGTATAGTTGAAATCGACGCAAAGTCGAGATATACTCGACATAGAAGACAGAGCTTGTCAAAGTAATATTAGAAGTCGACACAACTTTGAATTGAATCCGACACAGAAGATGAAGCAACTTCTATTAGAACTCAGAGGTGCATTGACTAGAAGGAAAAATAATTCGACACAATGTTGAATACAGACATAAATAGAATATCTTTTACTGTCTTTTCTGATGCTTTTCCAGAAGGTATCCAAGGATGTAATTCAAATTCTAATAGCTCATTTATTGCCAAGAATGGAATAAAGTACTCCAGAGAGATAACAAAGACATTCTTGGAAGTTATTCAAATTAGATTGACGGGTTGTGAACAGAAATTGAAAGAAATCTTTATTATCCAATGGATATTCCTTCTAAGTACAAAACAGAAGAGGAAACAATTTAAAACACTATTCGACAGAGAATAAAAATAGAGAGGAAGAAAGATAACACATCAATTGAAGACATTCAGTTTTCTTCTTGCTCAAGCTCCCTCTCTCAGAAAAAACAAGAAGAATATATCTCTGTACAGGAATATACAAAGGCTATGCTTCTTCTTCTTCAATCTACAACAACCAATAATAGTACATAGAGATCATCAGGATCTTAAGCTCATCACTCTTGCATTCTCTTCTACATTAAGCAAGGGTGCATTCAAAAACAGATCCTGAAGAATACTAACAGAAGAAACATCTCTACCATTTCTTCTTCTTCTTGTCTCCTTGTCACATTCTGTAACTTGAGTAAAGATTTTTTAGAATCCCTCTCCAAAGGATTCAGTGGTTCAATATCTCCTAATCAAAAGATCTAGATTGGTTCTAAGAGTCTCCTTATCAAAAGACTCAGTAGTTTGTTCTAAGAGTCTCCTTAGCAAAAGACTTAGTGGTTCTAGGAGTCTCCTTATCAAAAGACTCTGACACTGTTTAGTGTCTTCCTACCAAGGTGGTAGAAGAGTGGATGTACCCATAGTTTGGGGAACCACTATAGCTTTTGTCTTGTGCTGTGAATTTCTGTGTTGTTCCTTTACTTAGTTTTATTTCAGTAATCAGTGTTTATTTTATTCAGAGTTGGTATTCTGTTTGCATAGTCATTATAAGTTATTATTGTGTGTGCTTATATAATATAAAAGTTTTAAGTCTCTATTCACCCCCTCTAGAGAATACTCAGAGGTTACACTTTGCACTTTCATATTGTAAGATTCGTTTTGTTCATTAACTTGAGGAATTCAATTTCTGTGAA
Organism: Dactylorhiza incarnata; assembly: GCA_033032865.1. NCBI lineage: Eukaryota > Viridiplantae > Streptophyta > Magnoliopsida > Asparagales > Orchidaceae > Dactylorhiza > Dactylorhiza incarnata. The sequence continues at coordinate 331,509 of JAWHQI010000189.1, read as the reverse complement.
CTAGCACTGAGCATTAGAACTAACGCCAGTAGTAGTGAAGAAAAATAGAATTCCATTTTCAATAAAAAGTAATCTTCAATATAATAATTTCTGAGATATTAAAATATATTTTATATAAAATATTCTGAAACTTCATCGATAAACTCTGATAAATTTATTTAAGTATAAATTCCTTAAAACCCTTATTCACCCCCTCTAAGGCGCCAGTAGACCCAACAAGTGTTATCGAAGGTTGGTTATTCCAAAATGGTCTCACAAACTAGAATAATGGCGCTTCATGATCCCGCATCTACTAGAGGGGATGAAATTTTATCTAATGAAAATCTTTAGCACCACCTTTATTTATGAGTGAAAGTTATAAAAGGTGGAAAATTTTAATGGAAAAATTTCTTAAATCTGTAGATGTATAAGTTTGGAATATTACTATTAAAAAGCCCCCAAGCATTCTAAATAGAAACGTGATGGATTAAATGCCAAATCGATGAATAGTTTATTTTGTGCTCTAGATCAAAATTTATTTAAACTCATTTATACTTTTTCTACTGGTTATGAAATATGGAGTTTTCTTGAAGAAACTTATGATTCTCCATCTACAGGTATGGAACAAGCATAAAAATTGGAGAATATGCAGGATTGCATATGTACTCAAGAAAGCTCCTCCCTTGATGAATTTATGGAGTGCACATCAAGTGTAAGGGAAGATGGAAACTCATCTATGGAAGAGGAATGCCAAGAGGATGTCAAAGGAACCTAATGTTCAAATCTTGCCTCTTCCGATAGCAATGTAAGAAATCAAATTCTTCTCTCTTTATAAAAAAATTCTATTTCTACATTTTATATGCTTGAGATTGCTAAACGTAGAATTAAAAAATGCTAACTCCAAATTACGTTTAGAAAATAAAACTTTAAAAGCACAAATTAATGTAGAATCTATTTTTGATGTATTAAGTTCAACCCATGGCTCTTTAGTTGAAATTTCTACACCTTGTTTTGATTGTTATTTTCTTAAAGAAAAATTCAAGGTTTTTGAAAAAGAGCTTTTTATTTCGAAAGAGCATAGTAAAAAGTTAATAAATGAAAATAATGCTCTAAAGGATAAACTATAATCAATAAAAATGTTTATTCAACAGTTTTCAAGAAATAAAAAATCTCTTATGACTAGTTTATCAAAACATCAAATTATAAAAGTTTAACTTCATATTATAGGATTATGTCTAAGAAATAGAGTGAAATTGAACAACAACATATAATTAAGAATTAATCATCTAATGCGTATGGTTACCCACTCTATGGACATTTAATTCTTAAGAAAGACCATCACTCTTGTAAATTTCCAAAGAATGATTTTTCAAAAACTCATTATGATCAACTTATTTTAAAAAACATTCAAACATAAATCCTTGGATGATCACAAATTTTCTATCTATAATACTTTTAACAATCACTATAATTATATGACTCTATTTAATGGAAATTTGAAATATAAAAATGATACTCAACCAAGGTATGAATGGAGGCCTAAAGTTACAAAATGAGACACTAACTCCACTTGAAAGGGCACGTTCATCACTTTCTCCCAATAAGCCAACACGCTATATTTGGGTACCCAATGGAACCGTCACACTTGGTCCTCTTCGGATACCTAAATCTCTTATTCATTTGTATATAATCAAATGCATGAAATAGAAACAAATCAAAAATGGAATATACATAATTCTAATTCATGATATGCTTAATTTGAAAAAAAAATCATAAAAAACAAAAAAATTTATTTGACCCTACTCATTTTTATGGTCACTTTATATATTGCGACATAATTTACTCACATTAAGCCTAAATTATTTAATAAATCAAATTGAATGAAATTGAATAAAAAGTCATATCATTTTCAAGTGGTCCATATATCCTCTTTCTAGTTGCTCTTTTTTTAAATCCATTGCCTATAATTGTCTTATATTATCATTATAAATTGAATACTGAATTTGTTATGAGATATTATCAAGATTAATGAAATCATTTTCAAAAATGAATTTAATGGGCTTTTAGGGATCTTAGGCTAAAATGTTTCATGCCTAACTTTTTGACTAATTCACTAATTTCTTCACGGCATTAGATAGCCCCCAGCTAACATGAAAATTGTTAATCAAGATAAATCAGAATTGGCACTAATATTTACTGCCAGCGGTAGCTCTATTTTCATGAAAAATTCCGATTTCTCTAAATGTTAATTTTATTTTTCTACTTTAATATCACTATTTTTGCTTTCAAAAAATTTTATCTCTGTTTTGGTTAATGTTTTCTTAAAAATAAAAATAAAAAAGAAAACTTACAAAACAATTCCAAAATAACCAAAAGCATATTCACAGCTAATATAGGTATGTCACATTCACATTGAAAGCGTTATAATAAATTAAAATGGATAAATATGAACTACTCATACACCACTACGATCTATTATTATTAATCGATATCCTAGGCCTAAATTCAATCTAATCATATATCATAATTCCTTATCTATCAAGAATTAATCATAAAATGATGATTTCTAACACACTTAGGAATTATGAATCATATGATGGATATATGTATTAAGTTTTCCTTACTTTATTTGATGTATTGATATGCTTCACTATTGATTGCATGTATCTCAATTATATATAGACCCAAGAATCAACTTTGTACTAATAAGAACAAATCAAAACGAATCATCACTTCATTCTAGGTCTATAGATTGAAACTCTATATTAAATACATGCAAACTAACTTTATATATTGAACATTATCATAACTAGCATCCAAACTCATAATCCTAGCTTAACCCCTTAGTAAATGCTCAATTTAGTGTTTATGCTAGGAATATCATAATAATGTTATCGAAAATTAAAAGGTAGAAAAATTAAAATTTGAAATTCATGATAATTTGGTTTAATCATTTCAAAATTATGCATAAAATACAGTCATAGAATATTAATAGATATTTAGGATTAAACGTGTAGTATATTTATGATCGTTGACCCATATCATGTGTTTCCCAATAGTATGGGCATAGGATTGTGTGCATTAGAGGTCCTAACCTGTAAGTCATGTATTGTCCTTAACTAGGTAGAGTTCTAGTGGGGCCTTGCGAGGCACTGAGTGGAAAGAGTGCTAGGTTGAGTGTTCTTCTTTTGTGTGCATATGGGACTAACATACCAACCTACGACATGTACACAGCTCCACATGCCCATCCATCACTTAGTATGGCGCTAGGGTGTAGACATATAGTTAGGATAGTTTTAATCTTATGACATACTTATATCACATCTACTGCATGAATATTATTTTACACTTTATTATTATTCATGTCATGCGTATTTTTGTTCGAACATGCTATCTTGTGTTTTGCATATTATATATTTGAGAGCCTTCATGTTTTTTAAAAACACAAGTACCTTAGAAATAACTTATCTTTGACACCTTAGGCAAAAAAAATCTAAATTCTGCAACTTTATCATTATTTTTCAAAATTCTTTGAGGTAGTTGGTGTCCCATATCTTAAAAAAATTAATCATGAAAAATCAGAATGAAAAAATTATCAAAAACAATGTTGTCTAAGCAAAAGGAAAAATTTCTATTGCTAGCACCGTGCGAAAATAATTAGCGCTGGCGGTAGCATTAAAATCGATTTTTCATTTCCTTTTGCATTTTTTCTCTGGCATAAAAGATCATTATATTTATGTGCTCTTAATATACTTCTATGTTTTCGAGAAAACTATGTAATTTTAAAATATTTAAAATTCAAATACAAAATTACAAAATAATTTCAAAGAACAAAAATATGATTTTCTTATTGTTTCTTTATGTGTGTTTATTGTTTTGTACTTTTATAAAAATAAAAAATTATAAAAATAGATTGTTATTCATTGCCATTGTCAAGGATGATTAATTATATCAATTAAAGATTAAATACAATGTTTAATTTAATTTTCAAGTTTCGTAAAAATATTGTTTTGTATTTGTCATGGCTTGAAAACTATCTTGTTATGTACAATGAAATTGATTGTTGAACACATGTGCAGAAATATTTAGCATGCCTTTAAGTATGAGTAATGTTTTATGTTTGATAATGATTCATTCACTAACTTATTTTGATAACCTACAAGTGTTTGTAATCCTATACTTGCATGATTGTGTTGTGTAATAACATAATAAATTAAAATGCATAAATAAATTACCTACATAACATTGAATTGCTTATTATAATTATTTGTCTTTCATGCTCTTATTTATTTAAGCAAAGTGGTTTAAAAAAACAAAATGTTATTGTTTGCAAAATAAGTGAATTCAGAGTCCTTAGTCACCAAACTAAATCTCGAATAAAATTGACAAGGAAAACTCCACCAAACACTACTCACCCTCCTGATAAGTCTTAATAAGCATTGTGAGGTTGAGCACCTTGAATATGAATAGTAAAGTGTCGTGTATCAAATAAATTATCACCACTTCACTTAGTATACCAGATCACAAAAATTATATAAGTAAAATTAATAAATGTGATCCCCCAAGTACTACTTTGCACCCTGATAGGTGTTAATAAACATTATATGTGCAACACACCTTAGTAATTGTACTCTTTATTCATGTGCATTGAAATATTGTGGAAGTAATATTATTTGTGTATTTTAATATTATTTTCTTCTATTATATATGTCATGTGTTTTGATTAATTCACTTATTTTCTTTATCAAAACACTATTTTTTACACATCATTATCTTTCATAAAACTTATACTCATGAGAATTGGACCCTAAAGCATATATACACTGTTCTCTACAAACTTAAGTAAATGCACTAGATGACAAAGCATGAACCCTTTAATGTTTAATTTTACTTGGAATGCAAATTAATTTACATTGTAGTTCTTATCTCTTTTTGATATTTTGAAATCATACTAGCAATTTTACCTCTAAAATTACAATGAAATAGCATCTCTTGGACTTTAATTAAAAACATTTCTAATTAGTCTTAAAACTCATTATCTTTTATACAATCTTATTTTCTAAGAGATGTTCATTTTAAGAGTGCTTATCATATTTTTTATGCTTACTACTTGTGCTTAATCATGATTATTTATTTTCTCAACAAGTGGTAAAGTGGTGTCTATGAATTTATTCATAGCATCCTATTTTCTTCTCTACATAGATATCATTAAGCCATATTGCATACACTCTCCTCTACCCTCTTTTGATACTACCAACAAGGGGGAGACTATCTTGCATAATTCCAAATTTAGGGGAAGTACTTTAAAAATTTCATAGGAAGCATCTATTTAGGGGGAGTATTCATACAAGCTGCATACTTTACTCTTTGTTCGATCATGAAAATCCTTCACTAAGTGGACCAAACTTAATCACTTAACTATACACTCATCGCCACCTACTTTTTCAAATAACAAAAGAGGGATAATAAATATGAAATCTAAAGATTAATCAATTATGGAATCTAAAGATAAAGGGGGAGAATAAATCTAAGGGATAAAGGGGGAGTACAAACCTTGAAATCTAGGGGAGCACATATATAGAGAGCGTATTTTACTTTCAAAAATAAAACTCTAGAAATAAAACTACATCATCAATTTATTCTATATACACAAACTTATTTATATTGATTTCTCATGAGTGGACTTGTTATTATCAAAAGGGGAGATTGTTGGAACGTAGTTTTTCTGAATCCTGTTGGTTTGAGAATAACAAATCCTATGTTGTATTTGATCACATTTGGTTTTGTGTTTATAGTATGTAGGAACTCATAAGTATGACATGAGGATGCTATAAGATGAAAGGATCATTGTACTAGGGCTAAGATATAATGCAACCACTAAAGCTTGGCGTTAGCGCTAATGTTGGCATTAGCATCTTGACGACATGGAGCCTTCACGATGATATGGATGCTGGTTTCACCGACATGAAGTCTTCTAGTTGACATAGAGTCTTCCTAACTAATGCATGGAGTTAGCTCTAACGCTTGCGTTAACATCTCAGTGATATTGCTCGAAAGCTGGACTAGTCAGTATGAAGTCGACCTGACGACATGCATCTCGACAATAATCCTATATTGTTGGTAGATAGCTTCTAACCCTCAATGTTAGCCCAAGAGTACTTAAGTGTGCCTAAGTGAAATTCAAGCAAAAGGTTCTGGCTGGAAGAAGGATGCACTTATGGAAGATCACTACTGCTGGCCGGTATCAATAACATTGGGAGTTAGCCGTGCTAAAATGAGAAGATTCCAAAAGAGAAAAATCACCTTCTCGTATTGAAGATTCTGTTATCATAATTGTTGCCTTAAATACTACATCTGCGCGTTACCGATAATGCCAATGTTAGCTCTCGAGATCTATTTAAAGAGCGGCTCATCTCCTTCTACAAAAATGATTCCTTTGCCTCCAAAGGTAGAATTCTGAATATTTTGATAGAGGCTCGTCTCCAGACATTGAGAGAACTTCCTTGGGCAAGCACGAAGATCGAAAAAAGAATCTAAAGGAGAAGGGATAAAATGCATATTCAACACAAGCGCGAGCGCATTAAGAACGCCGACATCTACATTGCATTCATCTTCACCTTCAAAAATTCTTGGGGAGTTTCTCTTCCACTTTATTTATCTTGTAATCCTTTTTGTTTTTTCTTGTTGTAGTGGGAGAGGAAAATTGTTTGAGAAGAATGTCGGATTTCGGGAAGGATTCCGTTGGCAATTTGTCATGGTTTGTGGCGACTAAGTTTTGCAAGACTTACGTGGAAAATTGTCCTGATTGGACATCAGATCTGAGGGGAATTTCGTAATTCGTCGCATGTTGTAGCGACTAGGTCTAGGGTAGGTCTAGGTGGCAGTTAGAGTCCTTATCTGGGGAGAGATATGATAGAACCAATCGGTCCTTGGGAGAAGGGCCGGTACAGGAAAAACGGATTTTCATATTCACGCCTTGATTTCTAGCATTATAGAAATCAAACATTTTTGTAATCAATATATTGTGAAATAAAATCATGTCGTTCAGAATTCTATTCAATTGATTTGATTTCCTGTCTAAAATGTTTTAAGTTACATTTTTATTAAATCATTAAAGCAAAATCTATTGTAAGATTCATGTTGTATATTAACTTAAGGAATTTAATTTTGGTGAACTAGTGTTGGGCGTTAGAACTAACGCCTACAGTAGTGCAGAAAAATATAATTTCATTTTCAATAAAAAGTAATCTTTAATATAATAATTTCTAAGATATTAAAATATATTTTTCTATAAAATATTCTGAAACTTCTTCAATAAACTCTGATAAATTATTTAAGTCTAAATTCCTTAAAACCCTTATTCACTCCCATCTAAGGGCGCCAGTAGATCCAACTTAAGTATTATAATAACATGAGCATAAATAAGAGTGAACATCCAAAATCATATATATAAACAAAATTAAGATATTTAAAATCAAATTTTCACAACATTTACCTCTTTTCCCATATCTCAACAACTACCTATTTGTTCAATATTGCTCAGTCCATAGCAGCTTCTTTGCCTTTCAACTTCTACTTTGGCCTTTCAAAATAACCAAATGGATTGGGGATATATCTTCTCGGCTCAAGAGGGGAATCCTCAGGAAGTGGTCCTGCTGCATACTTGTAATTTCGTTTCTAAAATTTTCTTTTGGTCTCCTGTAATTCATGCTTATTCCATTCTTCGGAACTATAATATTTATCCAAGTCTTTGCCTTCTTTTCCAAAATTCTTCTAGGTTCATAAGATGATTTGTCTTGATCCAGGACTCTAGACTTCAAAATTAGGGTCTTCCTCCATTTATTCTCTTCTCCTTTTTGTACTTGTCTAGGCTTCAAAAGTTGATGGCCTTTTTCCTTGCCCGGGCTTTCCCACAATCTGGACTTCTTCAGTATACTCATACTGCTCTGGGGGTTGATAGTACTCTTCTGAATATTGTTGTTCTGGAGGCTAGTAGTAAGTGTTGGGATGATATGCTTGATAACCAATAAATGTTGAAGCTCATTCAACAACCAGAAAGCTTTGTTACTGGTAGTATTCTCCCCCTTTATGACTTATTCAAAAATATTCATTAGAATTTCCTCTTTACAACTATCGAGCTTATTAGAGAGAAACTGAAGGCAAAAGTCTTGGCTTTCCACAAGATTCTGGAATGTATCCCTCTGACGGGCAAATATCTTCTCAGTCAGAAAAGAAATTGCACTTTCAAGCTCTTCAACAATCATCTGATGTTCTGGGTGACTGACTTCCAACCTTTCATCCATAGACTTTAAAGCTATAAAATTGTTATGAACTGTAGATGAGCGTCTTATAAACCAACTGGTTATCTGAGAATTTGTATGATTTATATCCTCATTCATAGCATCCATCTTTGTAGAGAGTTCTTTCTTAACTCCTTCAGGGCTTATCCAGATAATTCTCAAATTATCTTCTTTGTTTAGCTTGCAAAATCTTCTTCGATCAATAATAGAACTAGAGAGTTCTTTTTGTAATCTAGGACTCGAGGAACTTGGGATGTATGATCCCTTCTGACTTTCCTCCCTTATAATGGCTTCATCCGACAATGAATCATCATACTGTATTTGGCTTATCTTGGATTTTAGCATGGCTTTCACTTTTCTCTTCCACCAAAACTCCTTTTTCATTGAATACAATTAATTCTCTACAGGTGTTCTCAGCTTCTTCAACAACTGTCTCCACATGATCTTTGCCTTTGCTAGCATCAATATCATCAGAAGCAGCTTGGTCCTTTTGGACAGAGAGCTACTCAATGTTGGATCTTGTGTTCCACATCTCTTAGTTTGAAAATGACAAATCACACTATGTATTTGATCTTGCTTGTGTTTATAGTGTGCAGGTACTTTAGTTAAATAGCACTATGAACATGATGCTGATTGATGAAAATTCTCAGAAAAGATAGCTAACGCCCCACGTTAGAAGTTAACTCCATGCATTAACTTATCATCGAGAAGGGATGACATCTCAATAATCTTGACGTGGAGAAGAAATATAGTCGAGAACAAAGAGATAATGCCAGCGTTAAAGCTAACGCCCGAGTTGAGTCCACGATCTACCATGATCTCGATGGTTGCATGATCTCAACCATGACCATACACAATCTTTAACGCTGGCGATAACTTCTTAACACCAGGCGTTAGCTCCCGTGCCGATTTAAAGAGCTGATTTTGTTGCTCAAAGGTTAAACCCATTTAAGCTTTAATTCCAAACTTTTGAGAGAGCATTTCATCCCCGAATTCAGAAATCACTCCCAGCACCACCATTGAGGAATAAGAGTGAGAAGGAGATTTCCAATGTTCAAATTTGAAGAAGGATGCTCGCTTCAACTCCGACGATGGTTATTGCATGTCTTTAACATCTCCTTCAACACTCTTTAATATAGGGAGTCTTTTATTCTGAGTAGTGAATTTGCCGCCTTGCGCGTGATGACTAGGCCGGGTTCAGTTTAGGGGAAATTCACTGCCTTGTGTGTGGCGATTAGGTCAAGGGTAGATCTAGGGGTGGCTAGAGGCCTTATCTAGGGAAAGATAGGCTATAGCCAACCGGTCCTTGGGAGAAGAACCGGTAAAGAAATAAAAATTGATTTTTACATTGTCGCCTTTAATTTCAAGCGTTATTGAAATTTTATCTTTGTAATTCACTTTGAAATATAATATTCATTTTCATCATCTCTGATTTTCTGGAATTGTATTTCATTTAAGATTTCATAGGTAAAATCACTTTGACATAATTCTATAAAGCCTAATTTTCTTGAGAGCTGATACCCAACGTTAACTCTTAACACCGACGTTAGAAACAAAATAAAAAAGTATCGATTTTCTATTAATCTCTCAATTTTACTCAAAAAGTCATAAACCCCTTATTCACCCCCCTCTAAGGGCGCCATACGATTTTACACTTGGTATCAGAGCAAGGTTATTCCAAAATGGTTTCACAAATGGGAATAATGGCGCATCATGATCATGCTTTTGTTGAGGGTCAAGGGATTAGTAGACCTCCACTATTTACCGATACTGATTATAATTATTGGAAAACAAGGTGTTATTTTTTAATTGCTTTAGATAATGATATGTGTGGTATGGTAGAACAATGTTACTCTCCTCCAACATTTGTTGTTGGAGAAGTTACTATGGAAAATCGATAGACAAATGAGATGATAACGACAAGTTAAGATGCAAGAATAACGCTAAAGCTATGATTGCTTTATTTTGTGCTTTGGATAGAACATAATTTAATAGAACTTGTGTTTGCGAAACTGCTTATGATATATGGAATTTATTAGAAATCACTCATGAAGGTACTTCGCAGGTCAAAGATTGAATGCATTTCCAACTTGAATCTGAATACGAGAAATTCTGGATGGAGGCGGATGAAGACATAAATTCAATATACACAAGGTTTACCAAGATCATCACCGACTCAAAAAGTGCTTAGAAAATTGTTCTCCAACGACGACTTGGTGAGAAAAATTCTAAGGTCTCTCCCTCCAAAGTTCAATCCAATGATGATGGCTATCTCGGAGTCGTACGAGCTAAAGAAGCTCCAAATTGAGAGCCTCATTGGGGACCTCAAGACCCATGAGGTTGAACTCAAAATTCAACAACAAGATTACAACATGGAGCCAAAGAAGAAGGCTTTGGCCTTAAAATCAAAGAAGGAGGCTGTCAAAGATGATGATGAAGAGGACAAGGAGAGCCTCTTTGTGAAGAAGTTCACAAGATTCATGAAGAATCTGGAAAAGAGAAACACCTTCCAGAAATATTTCATCAAGAAGGGATATTCATCGAAGAAAGGAAAAGGTAGCAATGAGGATGATGATGAGCGACCACCACCGGAGTACTACTATTGTAGAATGACTGGACATATTCGGGGCCAGTGCCCAAAATATCTGAAAGAGCGTAAAGAAAAGCGGCACAAGGGAAAGGAGAAAAAGAAGATCCTAAAGGTGGATACATGGGATGACTCCTGCTTCGACAAATCAAGCAGCTCATCCTCCAGCAGTGAAGAAGAAGCCAATGTGTGCCTTGTGACAAAGAGCAACACACTATCTGATGATGAAAGTAGTGTCCAAAGCGACACTGAGGTGACTCTTCATACTACATATGATGGTTTATATATTGAGTATTTATAAACATGCAAAATTTTTGATAAAAGTTTAAATGATATTGAGATTCTAAATTCTGAAAATAAACTTTTGTTAACAGAAAACAAAAAACTATCTAAACTATTAGGGAAAGAGAAGGTATCTTGCCAAGAGTGCAATCACTCCTTGGCAAGAGTGAAAGAACTTGAAGACGCACTTTCTAAGTCCCACTCCACTATCAAAATTCTTACTAAAGAAAAGGGGGATTTACAAAGAAGTTTAAAAACCTCTCTTTCTCAAATTGAAGAAGGAAATAAATCTTTTGCAAATCGGTGCAGTTTGATAGTAATGGAAAACACCGCTCGTAAATCCCGAATTCATGATCTAAATGTGGCTATTAAAAAATTCAGAGTTGGGCAAAGTCTCTCGACATGATCTTGTCCAACCAAAGCCATGGTAGTGCTAAATATGGCCTTGGATATGTTACTGGGATCTATCTCCCAGCGATAAATCCAAAAACTTTAATTCTTATAATAAAAAATCATTTCAAAATTCAAATGTTACCTCATCTTCCTGCAAGAGTTTATCCAAAAATCTGAAAAGGGTTTCATCCCCTTTTATATCATGTGCCAAATGTCATATATTTGGACACACCTCGGGCTCATGCAGGAAGAAGGGTTGTAGTGCTACAAAGAAAATTTGGGTGCCTAAGGTTTCCACCTATTCTATGGGAGGAACCTCTTGGGTATCCGGTTCTTTACACTCATCCCGTTTTTAGGTATGTTGGCAGGCCAAGGACAAAAAGGACGTGTGGTATTTTGACTCGGGATACTCCAAACACATGACGAGAAACAAAGCAAAGTTTCTTAGCCTTGAGATGCAGAAAGGAAGGTTGGTGACATTTAGAGATAACGGAAAAGGAAGGATCATCGGCATCAGCACAGTGGGTAATGCTTCTTTCTCAATCTCTAATATTTTATTTGTAGATGGCGTGAAACATAATTTAATATCAATTAGTGAATTACGTGATAAGGGTTTAAATGTATTATTTGAATCATCTACAAATCTTTGCAAAATCATAAATTCTAAGACAAATGATGTCGTACACTACACCTAGAATTCATAATGTTTATATGATTGCCTTTAATGATCTTTCACAATCGTCTTTAAATGCTTTATTTCTAGAAATAACTAATTAGAACTTTGGTATAGGCTTCTTGGTCACTCTAGCACCAAGCTTATTTTGAAATTATCAAAAGATAAATTAATTAAAGGTTTACCTATGCTTAATGGTAATTTATCTTCTCTTTGTATGCCTTGCCAAAAAGGAAAGTTTTCAAACAATTCTTTTAAAAGCAAAATTGTAATTTCCTACTTTTAGACCACTTCAATTAATTCGTATGGATTTATTTGGACCGGTTAGCACTTCTAGTCTAGGAGGTAGAAAATATACTTTTATAATAATTGCTGATAGTTTTAGATTTTGTTGGACTTTATTTATATCTTCCAAATCTGATGCATTTATTGAATTTACTAAACTATGCATTCATAGTCAAAATGAACTTGATTTAAAAATTAAATGCATACGCTCGAATCATGGACGAGAATTTGAAAATGATAAGTTTTCTTCTTTTTGTAATGATTTAAGAATTAAACATGAATTTTCCCCTCCTCGCACCACACAACAAAATGGTGTAGTGGAGAGGAAAATTAGAACCCTTCAAGAGCTAGCACGCACTATGCTTTGTGAATTTGGGTTGCCTAAATCATTTTGGGCCGAAGCTGTTAATACTTCATGTTATATTATTAATCATGTCATGCTTCATCCTATTTTAAAATTAACACCTTATGAGCTATATTTTAAAAGAAAACCTAATGTATCATATTTTCATATTTTTGGTAGCAAATGTTATATTTTAAATATTATAGATGCATTAGGAAAATTTGATGAAAAATGCGATGAGGTAATTTTCATTGGTTACTCTTCAACTAGTAAGGCTTATAGAATTTATAGTAAATGAACTAAAATAGTTGAAGAGTCTATTCATGTAAGATTTGATGAGAATGTTCCTTGTGTAGATACTAATCGTACATGAATCAAAGATGAACCCCTTCCCCCTTTGGAACATGAGGATGATAAATCGCTTGGAGAAAAAGAAGATGAAAAAGAGGAGAAAGAAGAAGAGATAGTAGAATATGTTCCTCCAAGTGTGCTACAATTTTCAAAAGATCATATAATGGAGCTTGTTATTGGAGAACCGTCAAAAGGGGTAAGTACTCGTTCTTCATTACATAAGTCTTTTTCAAACCTTTATTTTGTATCCAAAATAGAACCAAAAATTGTTTCAACCGCTTTAAATAATGAATTTTGGTTTTTAGCTATGAACGATGAATTAAATCAATTTGAACGTAATAAGGTTGGGAATTTAGTAGAGAGGCCGTCTAATCATCCATTTATAGGTGCCAAATGAATTTTTAAAAATAAACTAGATGGTGACTCGAGGATTACAAGGAATAAAGCTAGACTAGTTGCACAAGGATATTCACAAATTGAAGGGGTAGATTGGATGAAACTTTTGCACCCGTGGCTCGCCTAGAATCAATTAGAATATTTCTTACATTTGGGAGTTTTACAAGATTTAAATTATTTCAAATGGATGTTAAAAGTACATTTTTAAATAGGATTATAAAAGAAGAAGTTTATGTATAACAACCCCCAATCATGTGTATAAGATAGAGAAAGCGCTTTATGGATTGAAGCAAGCACCACGCGCTTGGTATGATAGATTGACATTATTTTTGATAAAGCATGGTTATAAAATGGGAAGTGCGGATAATGCACTTTTCATTAAGCATGTAGAAATGAATTGATTATATTGCAAATTTATGTTGATGATATTATATTTGGAGCCACTAATGAAGAGTGATGTAATGAAGTAGTTTTAGTGATGAAAAATAAATTTGAAATGAACTTGGTAGGAGAACTCACTTATTTTCTAGGATTTCAAATCTCACAAAGACAAAATGGTATTTTTTATTTGTCAAACTAAATATGTTCATGATATTCTTAAAAGATTTGGACTTAAAAACCTAAAACAAGCTAATACACCAATGAGTGCATCACTAAAGTTAGGAAAAGACGAAGTCGATATTTCTATTGATCAGACATTATATAGAGGAATGATAGGCTCATTACTATATTTAAGCGCATCTAGACCCGATATTATGTTTCCTGTTTATTTATGAGCTAGATTTCAAGCTAACCCAAAGAATCACATTTAAAAGCGGTTAAACGTATTTTTAGATATATAATTGGAACATTTATATTAGGCTTATGGTATCCTCATAATGATTGTTTTATTCTACATGGTTTTTTTATTCAGACTATGCAGGATATTCATTAGAACGTAAGAGCACTAGTGACATGTGTCATTTTATAGGCCCTTCACTCATTTCATAGTCGAGTAGGAAATATAATTCTGTTGCCCTCTCCACCACCGAGGCCGAATATATTGCACTAGGTAGTTATTGGGCACAAGCCTTATGGATGACCCAAACTTTAGAAGACTTTGGTGTTTTTCTAAATAACATTAAATTAAAATGTGACAATAAAAGCGCTATCGATCTTACAAACAATCCCGTACATTATTCTAGATCTAAACATATAGATGTCTGACATCATTTAATTAAGGATCAAATAAGAAAGAACATGTTAGAATTAGCTTTATAGGGACTGACCGTCAACTTGCGATTTTTTTACCAAACCTCTATCTGATGCACATTTTAACATGCTTAGGTTAGAATTAGGTGTCTTAGAAATATCTCATTAAATCGTATAAAATGCTTATCAATTTTTTCGTCTATTTTTATATTTGCTTGCATTAAGAAAAAACCAAATAAAATTGTAAAAACACCTTTTAAAAAAACACCAAAAACATGCTAAAAGAGCATTCAAATCAACTCTAAAATCTCTGAAATTTCAACAGTAAGAAAGCCTCTTAATAATACAAAGGAATTATGAAAAACATTTAAAAAAATCAAGATCTTAGTTCTGTTTTGGAGTTAAGAAGCTAACGCCTAGCGTTAGCCCCTTTGCTCCAAAAAATTTCTGCCTTTTTTTGAAAAAATTCTGGTATTATTTTAATGTAGTGTTTTGTTTTTATTTCTCTATTTTTAAAAGTTTCCTATTCTTTATATTTTTTTGTTGTTTAAAAATATGATTAAAAAATGTTTAAATGACTAAATCAAGGATGATTATGTTTATTGCTAAAAGATTATTTACAATGTTTGATTTTAACTTTCAAGTTTCTTACAAACATTGTGTTGTTTTCATGCCTTGAATATTATCTTAAAATGTGCAAATGAATTTGGTTGTAGAATACATGTGTTGAAATGCTTTTACATGCCTCTAAGTATGAGTAAAGTTTTATCTTTGATAATAATTTTCTCGCTTACACCTTTTTGTTAATCTACATGTGATTTTAAATCTTAATCTCGCATAATTGTGTAGTATAAGAACTTATCATTTTGAATTTCATAAATAGTTTACCTACACAACATTGAATTCTTTCTAGAAATTCATTGTTTTCATGCACTTGTGATTAGAGAAATGTGGTATTTAGAATAAAAGATTTTATGTTTGTAAAAACAAGTGAATTTGGAGTCCTTGGTCACAAAAAACAAAATCAAATAAAAAATATGACAAGGAAAACTCCGCCAAAAATAGTAAAGTGTCTTGTACAAACAAAATTTTGACCACTTCTCTTTAAAAATAAAAATCTTTATGTGTATTGAAATTTTGTGGAAGTAAAGTTATTTATGATTTATACACTTGTATACTTTGCCAAAACACATATATTGAACACATCATTATCATTTATAACACTTCCACTCATGAGAATTGGAAATAAAAGCTTATCAACACTATTCTATACAATCAAGAGTAAATGCACTAGATAGCAAAGCATGATCTTCACAATGTTTATGTTTACTTGAAATGCAAATTAATTTACAATGTAAACATATATTTACTTGAAATTTTATAATCTTGCTTGCTAATTTTATATTACCAATTTCAAATATATTTGCAACTTGTGTATCTAAATTAAAAATATCAAATTAATTGATTAAAATGCTTATTATATTTTGTACTTACAAATTCTGAAAGATGTTCGATATTGCTTTCACTGTGTTCTCGCTTTTTTAAAAGTTGTTATTATATCTATATAATGCATAACATTTCATATTGCTACCACTCTAACCCACCTCCTTTTGATTATAACAAAAGGGGGAGAATAAATTGAAGAAATCTATTATTTATGGGGAGCAAAATAGAAAATGCATTCATGTAGGGGGAGTATCCACATAGGGGGAGTATGCATGTTTATCATGCTTATCATATACTATAAACACAACTCTAATTATGTTTTATTTCTTATTAGTGGATTTGTTATTATCAAAAGGGGGAGATTGTTGGAGCTTGTGTTCCACATCTCTTAGTTTGAGAATAATAAATCACACTATGTATTTGATCATGCTTTTGTTTATAGTGTGCAGGTACTATAGTTAAATGACCCTATGAACAGGATGCTGATTGATGACGATTCTCTGAAAAGAGAGCTAATGCCCCATGTTAGAAGTTAATGCACTACATTAATTTTTCGTCGAGATGAGATGTCTCAATGATCTTGATATGGAGAAGAAATACCGTCGAGAACAAAGAGACAATGCCAGAGTTGAAGCTTACGCCTGCGTTGACTCCATAATCTGCCACGATCTCGATGGTTGCACAATCTCAGCCAGGACCATACACGATCTCTAACGCTGGCATTAGCTTAACGCTAAGCGTTAGCTCCTGTGCGGATTTAAAGAGCTGATTTTGTTGCTCAAAGGTTAAACCCATTCAAACCTTCATTCCAAACTTCTGAGAGAGTATTTCATCCCCGAATTCAGAGAGTACTCACAACACCACCATTAAGGAATAAGAGTGAGAAGGAGATTTCCAACAGTCAAATTTGAAGAAGGACGCTCGCTTCAACTCTGACTATGGTCATTGTGTGTCTTCAACATCTCCTTCAACGCTCTTCAATATAGGGAGTCTTTTATTCTGAATTTACTTTTATCTTTTCATTATTTTCTTATAACGGTGGTGAATTAGCCGTCTTGAGTGTGGTGACTAGGCCAGGTTTAGTGTAAGAGAATTTTAATGTTGGTGGAAAACCTCTAAAGGAGTGCTATGGATTTTAGAGAATTTAAGAGAGGAAAACAATGCTATGGAGGAAGAAAACCTCTAAAATTTAACCATTAGTCCTAGAACATCATGGGGGACCCACATGACCTAAAAGCCCCATCATGAGATCATCAATTTGACCAAATTGACCAAAGTCAACTTTTCCCGAATTTTGGACAAAACCACACATATTGGCAAAATTGACCCAAATAGGGCACCACCATGACCCAATCAACATTGAGTGGTGTCAAGGGACTGAAGAATAACACATTGGACCAGTCAACTCACCAATTAACTAAGTCAACCCTAAAGTCAACATAGGCCAAGATTGGTCAAAATGGGCATTTTAATCAATTAAGCCAAGCCATATGGGCTAAGGCATCAATAGGAGGCCCAACCTACATCCCATGACCTAATTACAATGCATACCCTCAAAAACTAGGATATGACATGCAAGCGGCTAATTTGGCAAAACCCCCAAATTTGAATAAGAGATAAGAGGAATTAACGGAAATTGCTCCACATGGCAGCCCTTTCCCTCTGCCCAAGCCTCCCACTGAGCTCTAGCTGTAATTCCCAGTCGAATTTCAGCAATGTGGGTGCCAAATGGCAGCTTGATGAAGCAACCATGGCTTGGTCGACCCCTTCCCCAATGACAGCCCCAAATACACACCTCCTCATCCCATTTCGACGACACCATCAACTTCAGAGGGCCTGGAGGAGTCGATTTGCTACCTTAGATTGGAGGAAATAGTTGAGAAAGGAGCAAACGCCAAGGGTCATCAGAGCAAGGTTCAACAATGGCACCTGGGCAAATGGCCGCGGCAAGCTCAATAGAGGAAAGTTTTCCTCACCTCCTCCCCTTGTGCTAGATCTCACTGCTTTCCCTCTTGATTTTGGTTGTGAATTGATGGAATCGTCCATGTCAATTTCGAGCTATTGAGCTCAAATGAAACCCACCTCCCATTTCGCTGATAGGCCACCTCTGGCCGCCACTCCTCCGGCAATCGACGGCCAATCCCAGGCCGGAGGTGTTGACGTCGTCCATTTGGCCAAAGACTCCCTAGGGTGTCCAGATTTAGCCTTGAGATAGCTACAGGACAGAATAATCTCGGTCGTCTGCTGGAGCAGGAAGACAGTGCCAGGGCCGTCCGATCTGGGATGATCAAATAGTCGCAGACCACCTTTAATTATCATCAATTTTATTAAAATAATTATCTAAATTTAAATAATTGTAGAAAGTACATAAATTCAAATTCATAAAAAGTGATCACATGGAAAAGGTAGCCGCTTTAGTCTACTATTTGTAGAAATTGATTTCACTTGATTTGGAGTACTGTAGCTCCCTCGACACTTATTTTGGTGAGACATGCACAAATGGGTCCCTAGACCTATAAAAATCAATTTAGAGATAAATATAACTCTAAATGACTTGAAATTTTGGGCATGCATGAGTCATGCCCTAAAGTACCCCCTTCCAACAATTGGGAGTTTTTGGAGGAAATTTCTCTATAGTTTTGTTCAATATTCAATTATTCAAATAAATGAAATTTATGGAGTTGTGTAACTCCAAATGACCCCAAATTTGGGTGTCATGCTTATTAGGCCATTATTAGACCATAGTTAAAATTTGAGAGCAATTACACCTCTGCATGTGGGGTAATTCCCCTTGCATGTGTTTGCCTAAAATGTGTTATAGTGTGCCAATAGCCAAAAGGGGTATTTTGTGTATTTAGCACAAATGGCTTAATGTTAGCTTCTGAAATTTTGGCCACACCCCCTTATGACTTAATACACTACCTTAGGAAAATTTAGGATTTTTGGGATAAAAAATCCTAGGTATATGATCAAAATATGATTTATGTCACACTTATGTATTTGTGATATGTTCATGGCTAATACCATTTGGAAAATTTTGAAACTCTGGAGAATCACTTATTATACCATTTAGAATCTCTGCAAATTTTTGTAGAAAATTTCAAAGATTATTTCTATAGAAATTATCATATTTATCATAGGTCACATTTCTGAATAACTAAAATTTCACTGAGCCAAATGTTTGAGAAATTTTTGAAACTCTAGAAATCTTTAGGAATCTAATTATGGGCCTTTGGAATTTTTGGTAGAATTTTTGGACATATTATGCATGGTAAAATTCCATATATTCAATTTGTCACACTTCTTATTTTATGCAATATCTATGGTGAAATATTCCTAGAAAATTATGAAACTTTGGATAGGATGTTTTTAGGTTACTACAGTGCTATAGTAATGTTCTCAGAATTTTTGGATGATATAAATTAGTACTTGATGTGTAAAGTGATATTTTCATCCCTTTTATTTTAAATGGAAATTATCATTATAAATCCTCTGAAAAATTATAAAATTTTGGACATCATCTTATTATGTCATTTATCATTTCTGGGAATTTTATTATCATGATTAAAATTACTGACAAGGTACTTCCTTTGTAATTTTGAAGATGTCAATTGATTAATGAATTTTAAATAGAGGTCAAATTTATATGAAATATGTCAAAACTCTCGTCAACCCTTAATTTATCCATTATGAACCTATGGTCAAAATTGGGACTCATTTGGACATGATATGGTCAAGATTGCATCAAAGGAATCAAATGTAGTTCAATCTCATTTTGGTCTGCGAATAGTAAAAAACTTAATGTGATGATTTGACCAGCAAGATCACTTAGAAAATCAGTGAGATTTGGATTATAACAGTAACATATCATTTATATTAGCCCCTAAGAAGTTATGGAATTAATGGAGTACGCTAGTACTATAGTTTAGGGAGTAATTTAGGTTCAGGTTGCACTATACATAAAGGGGCATGGATTTTGTTATGAGATCATTGTAATCACACAGCATGGTAAAGTGTTCATGATATCACTAGAGTGTGATTAGGGATATTAAGAATTACACAAGGCCTACACCACTTAGAGTATGAGAGATCTTAGGTGTTGAGCATCGTTCAAGAAAATGTTTGCGTAAGGGTAGAGTTGGAGATAAATTATAAAGCATCAAGTAATAAAGAGTAATAAGAATAAGGGGTCTTTAGAAAAAGGGTAGACACCAATAATAGTAATCATCCTGGAAAGGGGAATTTGGGTTACAACCCATCGTATTCCCTAGTATCGCTGTGAGCCCTTCACCGGGTAAACCTCGGGAAGTCCAAGAATCACCTTAAAACTTCTAAGTATAACAATAATTAGTCTAGAGGATGGGAAATAGTATATCAGGATGGGTTGGTCCTGTGAGCTGAAGGCTCGGGTTGTGATAACTTGCATGTGCATAGGAAAAAATAAGTGGCAGGTCTTCGGTACTAGATCGGTTGTCACACCGACGACAGTATGTTGACTTAGGCGGGTGTGAGGGTTTGAGGGTCCAGTAGGTTGTTTATACTGACATCTGGAGGACTATCCCCAAGAATGCACACCCAACCTTAAAGATTGGTGGATTCCAACAATGAGTACGCAAGACTCTAGAGTGCATGTTCTTCTATTACCACTTGTTGTCCTCTGCTTCTTTCTCCCGCCCGGTGCATAGGAGTCGCGGGGGGAGTGGATGGCGAATTTGGCTTAGTATTTTGACTAACGGTCGGTGGACCACATTATTTTAGGAACCATTATGCCAGAGTAGTAGGACCCCATTCAAGAGACAGGACATTAGGACAGGATGGAGCAACGCAGTCTCTACCTGATGTGCAAAAGCAGCTACAAACACGTGATGACAAGACCTGAAGAGCAGTTTCCGTGCAGTACCATTTCTTAACGACATAATCACAAGAGTTCGACAGCTTCCGCATAGATGTAGAGTGAGAGAGTTGTTTTACTTTATTTTGTTCATGTACCGAGAATAAGCCTTCTTCTCTCCTTTACTTGTTGTACTCATTGATGGACTTGTATACATTTGGATTTATTTTATAATGTATAAATGTGTGATTGTGGACTTGGTTTTACTTATCATTCTTCTTGTCTCTTGATGGCCTGGTTGATTGTTCTTGCCGGCATGATCATCGTCTTGCGGAGGCGGCTAGCTCGTGTGTTAGCATTACCGTAAGGCGGCGATTCTGGGCATAAGATCTAGGGACTCTTCGGGTGCGGGAGAGGGATCTTATAACTGGTATCACTTGAACAAATGATCCAACGAGAAAGAAGTACACAAAACCCTGGGACACCCATGCTCGAGTTAGTTTGAGGACAAACTAGTAGTGGAAGCAGTGGTGTGCCCATGTGTAACACAAAATAGTCCATTAATCAATGAGTTAGGCCAACCCAAATAGGATATCATTCTAGTTTGACGCACTAAGGCGATTTTATAGCATATACGAATCCAAAACCGACCTCGGGTATAAACTGATTAAGGAATGATCACACCAAAAGTGACTAGGAGAAGAACCTTATGGGGAAAGAGTTGTTGGATCTATAGGCGCCCTTAGAGGGGGGGTGAATAAGGGTTTTAAAAACTTTAAACTTCAATAGAAAACTTTTGATATTTTGATCGAAGTTAAATCAAAAGTAAAGAGATAATGAAATTAGAAATGAAATCAATTTTATTAAACAAGAAAAGACATGATTAACATTTATAAAATTGATTACAAAATCTGATTTCAATGACGCTAGAAATCGAAGCGAATAATATGAAACCCCTTTTTGTTTTCTATACCGACTCGTATCACCACAAACCGGTTGGCTTTAGCCGATCTCTCCCCAGATACGGCCTCAAGCTGCTCTAGCCAATCTATCACCAGAAAGGCCTCGAGCACCCCCTAGATCTACTCCCTAGACCCAGTCGCCGTGTGGCGAATTCCTCCCTATGTACTACCTAGACCTAGTCGCCGTGTGGAGAATTCCACCTAGTCCCCGCAAGGCCCTAGTCGCCGTGTGGCGAGTTCCTCTACCGAACAAAATATATAAAGGTTACAATTTGAAAGTAAAACAAAACACGAACTAAAGACTCCCTCAAAAGTAGAACATGATGTCGATGTAGATGCGATCGTATTGGTCTTCAAGTTCTTTGCATTCACGAACGTTGACGGAGTTCTTCGGGCTGCATGAAGAAGGCTCTGACGAGTTCGCTGAATATATGGCTTCTGTTCCTTCTGTATCAGCAAGCAACAACGGAGGAGGTGCGCGTCTTTTTATAGATTCAGCCACTACCGCCTGCGGTAGTACTACCACCCCACGGTATCCACATAAGGCAATGAAGCACACGGATCGTGGTAGTTTAGGCAACATTCTGAGCGCCAAACACTAGCGCGCAGCGGTACCGCTAACGCCCCGTGTTAGCCAAATTTCCTTCCTTCAGCAAATATCATCTTCCAATTCTGCTCCTCAATCAACTGCAGACAGGATGTTTCCAAAAGCTACCGCCGGGCGTTAGACCTAATGCGCTGCGATAGTACTTGTCAAACATAGTGTCTTGTCGACATTCCTTTTTCTCCATTGTTTCCTTCTCGTCAAATGTTTCCATTTATGCTAGCGCCAGCGATAGTGCTAACGCTCTGCGGTAGAGCACATTTCATTTCGTCGGCCGCATCTTTGTCGAACCGGCCTCATATTTCGTCGATCATATTTTTGTCGATCGGATTTTCGTCAAACGGGATTCGGCTTTCGTCGATCGCAAATTCGTCAAACGCAGTGATAAGCATTTCGTCGAACGCCAGTTTGTCGAACGCAGGTTTCCATCTCAGCGGTTTCTTCTCAGCAGTTGTTAGCGCCAGCGATAGTTCTAATGCGTCGCAGTAAAGCATGCATTTCGTCGGGCGCCGTGGTAGAGCATGTAGTTCATCGAATGCAGGTTTCATTTCGTCGAACGCAGCTTCCATTTCGTTGAACGAACACTAGCACCAGCGGTAGTTCTGACGCGCCGCGGTAGTAACAACAAAACATATATTCATGGAGATTTGAAAGCACTGAATCCTGCATACTATAAACACAAAACAAGTATGATCAAATACAATAGGATTTGTAATTGTCAAACCAAGAGATGCGGAAAGCATGTTCCAACAAACTCCCTCTTTTGATAATAACAAATCCCCTTAGAAAGAAATAATTCAATTTATAGGTATTTGTGTTTATAATAGAGAACGAACATAGATAGCATGAAAATTAGGCATGTTCAAATGCTCCCCCTAAATGAATTCTCCCCCTAAGTGAATGCTCCCCCTACAACAAAACTTCCTATGAACTTGACTCCCCAAAACATGTTAATTTCTTTCAAATTTAATCTCCCCCTTTTGGTATTATCAAAAGAGGGTGGAGAGGTAGGCCAACAAAAAGTGTGCAATAACTGTGTAGAGAGGGAATGATCATGATAAAAAAGTGAAACGCTTAGGAAAAATATAATAGATAGGAGAGAAAAAGAAGGGAATGTGAAGAATTTGTCATAAAGAAACCACTTGTTGGGACAACGTATTCATGATCGAGCGCACAAGTAGTAAAGGGGTGGAAAGGATGACGAAATATTTTTTTTTGAAGTGAACATCTATATAGGAATTGTGAAGCATAGTAGATGATTAAGAATTTTAGATATAACAAAATAGATGTTGTAGCATTTTATGTACACAAAGTAATTTCAGTTGTAAGATAGCCATATACTAGTTTTGAAAAGTATGCAATACAGAGTTCTCATGGCGTAGCGGAAAAAAAATATGTAAGCATGCTACAAGATATCAAGTCAAGATGGAAGAATACAATGTTCTAAATTGAGAAAACAAGTACACTTATACATTGTATTGATCATGCAAGGCTATCTAGTGCATTTACTTAAGAATTTAGAGAATACATGTAGATATGCAATAGACTCCAATTCTCATGAGTAGAAGGCTTACAAGTGATAATGATGTGTACAAAATAGTGTTTTTGATAAAAGTATACATATGAGTTAATCAAAATACATGACATGTATAATGGAATAAACACAATATTATTGAAAAAGCCTTTTTAGAGTTACTTCTACCCACAAAGCTATATAAATTATTCAATGAACATAGAAAAAATAGTTCAACTACCAAGGTGCTCTGCACACACAATGCTTATTAAGATTTATCAGGGTGCAAAGTAGTGCTTGGAGAATCACAATTATTATTTTGAATTTTAGTTATTTGTGATTCGGTGTACAAGAAGAAGTAGTGTAAAAGGAAAATGTTTGCAACAAGGCACTTTACAATTCTCTCCAAGGTGCTCAACCTCATAATGCTCATTAAGACTTATCAGGAGGGTGATTAGTGCTTGGTGGAGTTATCTTTGTCAACTAATCATTTTAATTTTTTCTTAATGACAAAGGTCTCCGAATTCACTTGTATGTGCAAACAAAAGATTTTTGAAAAGACACACTTCTTCAAAAATAGGTGCATGAAAAAGATTTTTACTTGTGGTGTAGGTAAAACTAAGCATGCCTAACAATAATATTAAGTTGTTACACTACACAATCATGAAGGAGAAGATTAAATTCATATGTAGTATATCAAAAGGTGTAAAAAAAATCAATTGCAAATATAAGCCATTTACTCATACATAGAGGCATGCTATGCAATACTACACATGATTTCTATAATCAATTTTAAAGAGCACATAAGATAATGATCAAGGCATGATACAAAAACAATATTATTAAGATACTTGAAATAGAGAGAGAAACATTGTATACAAAACTTGGCAAGATAAACCATATCATCCTTGAAACATAGAAAATTACATCAGTTTTTATAAATTTTAAGTTTTTCAAAAATAAAAAGCTTGTTTTTATTGTTTTGATTGGTTTTTCAAATTTTGTAGTTGGTTTTGATATAAAAAAAATAAAACAAATTTTATTTTATAGAAATAAAACAAAGCATGTTTATGGTTGGATTTTGATTTGTTTTATTGTTTTTTTTAGAATTTTAAAAGAAAATAACAGAAATTGAAAAATTAAAAATGAAAAAGAAATTGGAAATTCAGAAATGACCATCTACCTCCATTGGTAATCAGCTATCGCCAAGCAGTAGTGACAGAACTCGAATTTTTGGAAAAGCATAAATTTTTTCAGAATTTTCCTTTCGAATATAGTTGTGCAGAATAGTGGCAATGTTGTTCAATACAGAAATCAGATATGTTTGGTCATGAAAATATGAATTTTGGTCGAAAAGATAAACACCCATAGAAAAAGATGCGCTACCGCCAGCGGTTGAGTTACTGCGTCGAAGTAGTCGCGTGAAATAAAAGGATTTAACCTGGTCAGATCTCATTTAGTCAAGGGTTTTGGATCTCATATTTTCCTTCGACTTCCGCCGGCGATAGAAGTTGGTAAGGTTTTTCGTTTGTTGTTTTACTTTCTTTTATGGTTCACGTTAGTGATTCAAGCTAGGATCTAGCGGATTTGAAGGAATTTCATGGCAGTGTGGTCATAGGAGGATGTTTGACAACTTTTTCAAGTCATTTTGGTAGATCTATGAGTTATTGTTTGAGCATTTATGTTTGATTAGTTGAAATATCTCAAATCTGGAATATTTGAGCCTTTTCGAAATGATTTGGTGGATTTTTTTTGGTGGATTCGACGGAGGAAGACGAACAGTAGTTTCGTCAGTTACCGCGCGATGGTAGAATTTACCGCACCGCGGTAACTCTCCTGTTCCGATTTTGATGTAATCTCCTGTCCAGATTTTGATGTTTTTCCTTCAATTTTATTTTGGTTCAGATTTGATAATGGCTTCCTCCAGTGGTCTCGCTCGACGATCAAACGTAGATCGGAATCGAGAGGGTGGAACTATATTTCCCGGTATTGAGGATGCTACCATCGGAGTGGCAATGATGGTGGGGGTAGAATTACCCGTTCATGCGCATATATACGAATATTTGGCTGTTGCGGGTGTTCTCTCAGTGATCATAGATGATAACTTCTCTTTAGTTTTAGTTAGGGAATTTTACATGAGATTGGAGGATCCGGCTCGGAATGATCTCCAAGGAGGAGTACGTTCCTATGTCCAGGGTAATGAGGTAGTAATAACTCATGAAGATTTACGTGAGGAGTTTGGTCTTGAGTGGAGTAGCAATCTCTTGGATATTGTAGAGAGGTTTCGAACTCTTCAGAACTGGACTCGAATAAATGAAGTGTTGCATGCTCAAGAAGGTGTGGAGGATTTGATTTCGTCGGTTACAACACTAACTCCTGATGCAAACATTATCCAAGAGATCCTACGACGTACGATCATGATAAAGGGAGGAGATACAAGGATGATCACATCGCAATTGAGTATGGTTACTTACCATATTTTAGAAAAAATTCAGTTTGATATGGCAGATCTCCTACTATTAATGATCCAATATACATATAAATTGAAAGATCCACGACGACAACTATTGAATACTCTTCCGTTGGGAGGAATAATTCAACGAGTTGTATACAAGAAATGTCGGTCTCTCAATAGGGAGGTTTATCATCTTGATTGTCGACCAGCCAGATTGTCTACCTTATCAATTCATCCTCCTCGACAAGAAAGAGCTCCATCTCCACAACCTACAGTTCAACGAGGTGGGTCAATGAGAGAGACCCAGCGAGAAGTACAGGAGCTAAGGGAGTAGGGAGCGGACATAATAGGAAAGTGACACGAATGTCGAAGAAGATATCCAGTGTTGAGAAGATGGTATGGAAGTTAATGGTGGCACTCAAGCTAACTCCATCGCCGACAAGAGAGGAGAGTCCTGAGGAGGAGCACCCACGACGATTGGTTCGTCGGAAACGACGTGGAGGTGATGAAGGGGAGAGCAGCAGTATGGGAGCTGGAGATTGAATAATTTGATTTTATTTTTGTAATAATATAGGTTTCAGAAATAGCAAGACACACTTCTGTTACTACCGCGCAGCGATAGTTCTAGCGCTGACATTAGTACCAGCGTATTATCTGGGTTCATGTTTTTCATTTAGAACTAATTTCTGGCTTATTTTATGTTTTCTTTTATGCTTATCTTGCTGAAGTAGTTTACATATATCCTGCATGGTTATGATTTTTTTTTACTTCATAGTTTGATAATGATTTTGGTTAAGCATGATAGGGGCAAACAAATTACGCAAGTATAATAATGTTTAAGCATGATAGGGGCAAACAAATTGCAAACTTGCGCATTTTATAAGTTTAGCCTAATACCCCTAAAAACACCTTTTAAATCCATTTTGACACTTATTTCATTAAGTCTTAATAATATTATATGACAAATTTAGTTTTTCAAATTTTATAAGACTTTTAGGAAATGGATTTAGAACGATTAAAATAAAAGATAATTAGATCACTTGAAAATAATATGACTATTGATTCAATTTGATTTATTAATGAATTTAGGTTTAATATGTGAAAATCATATCACAAGTTATATAAAGTGATCTTATCATGATGGCTCACAGAAATAAAAGCAAAAACAAAAAGTAAATAAAGCATATCATGAAGTAGAGAATTGATATTTCATATTTAATTGATTTCTACTTCACGCAAAGGATTGGATACTAATGAATGAGAGATTTAGGTATCCAAAGAGGACTGGGTATGGCGGTTCCTTTGGGTACCCAAATATATTGTGTTTGCTTTTGGGGAGATAGTGATGAATGGGGCCTTTTGAGTGGAGCTAGTATTTCATCTTTAACTTTGGGCCTCCATTCAAACCTTGGATAAACATTATTTTTAGTTTTCAAATTTCCATAATCATTTAAATGAATATTTGGATCAAAATGATTTTTGAATTTATAATTTGGAGGAAATTTGTTTGCATTTAATTTTAGGTTGGGAGAAATATGATTTTGTAAATAATGGTGATTTTGATTTTGATTTACAAATCCTTTATGTTTCTTACTCCCGTTATTAAACTTAGTTAAGAAGTTCATATTCATATTCAACTTGTTTTTAGATATAGTTTGATATTGTGAATTTGTATTTACCATTTTCATAAGCAAGTTGATTTTTTATTTTAATTCATCATTCTTAACTGTAAGATTATGTCTAACTTTATTATAGGCGATTGTGCTTTAAGAATGGAAACAATTAAATCAATATGATTTTGATAGTTATTTATATATTCATCAAATGTTTCATCCATCTCTTTAATTTCAATTTTATAGTCTTTACACTTAGCACAATCATTTTTCAAGGAAGAATTTTCTAAACATAATTTTTTATTTTGTCCTTTTACGAAAGTAAACTCTTTTTCAAGTTCCTTGAATTTTTCCTTAATATTATTACAATCAAAACAAGATATAGAGTTTTCAAATGAAGAGCATGATAGAAACATTTCATTTTTGGATTCTACATTCGCATTTGCTTTCAAAGTTTTATTTTCTAAACGTAGTTTTGCATTAGCCTTTTTTAGTTTCTCAATCTTGCATTTAGTAATTTGTAGCAATTGTAATGTAGAAATAGAAGTACAAAAAATAGGAGATTTTGATTTCCTTACAGCGCTTGTGGATGAGGCAAGATTTGAACATATTGTTCCTTTGTCTTCTCCATCTTCCTCTTCCAAACAAGAGTTTCCATCATCCTTTTTGATTGATGAGCATTCTATGGATCCATCATTTGAGTAGCTTTTTTGAACATTTGTGCAGGCTTGCATATTCTCCGGTTCTTGTGAATGTTCCATACCAGTAGAAGGAGAATCATACATTTCTTCAAGAAATTTCCATACTTTGTATGCACTAGAAAAACAATATATTAATTTGAAGATATCTTGAGATAAAGCTCAGAAAATATAGTTCATAGCTTTTGCATTTAGGTGACGCTCTTGTTTATTTGATTCGTCTGCTGGTCTTGTTATTGCTATATCCCATGTGTTGATATCTAATGTTTTAATAAACCTTTCCATTAACAATTTCCACCCTTTATAATTTCTTCCTTCGAATAAGGGTGGTGCAAGAGATTTTTCTTCTTCATAAAAATTTCCCCCACTAATAGAAGCGAGATCATGAGACGCCATTATTCCCGGTTGTTAAGCCGATTTGGAATAACCTGGCTCTGATACCACTTGTTGGATCTATAGGCGCCCCTAAAGGGGGGTGAATAAGGGTTTTAAAAACTTTAAACTTTAATAAAACACTTATGATATTTTGATCGAAGTTAAATCAGAAGTAAAGAGATAATTAAATTAGAAATGAAATCAATTTTATTAAACAAGAAAAGACATGATTAACATTTATAAAATTGATTACAAAATCTGATTTCAATGATGCTAGAAATCGAAGCGAATAATATGAAAACCCTTTTTGTTTTCTATACCGACTCGTATCCCCACGAACCGGTTGGCTTTAGCCGATCTC
Source organism: Dactylorhiza incarnata (assembly GCA_033032865.1). Classification (NCBI taxonomy): domain Eukaryota; kingdom Viridiplantae; phylum Streptophyta; class Magnoliopsida; order Asparagales; family Orchidaceae; genus Dactylorhiza; species Dactylorhiza incarnata. The sequence continues at coordinate 301,871 of JAWHQI010000189.1, read as the reverse complement.
TCCCCAGATACGGCCTCAAGATGCTATAGCCAATCTATCACCAGAAAGGCCTCGAGCACCCCTAGATCTACTCCGTAGACCCAGTCGCCGTGTGGCGAATTCCTCCCCAAGTCCTACCTAGACCTAGTCGTCTTGTGGCGAATTCCCCCTATGTTGGAACCTTAGCTTTTGATTTGAGTTAGGATCCACCCCTTTGTCAATAATTCATCTAATAACTTAGACCAAATCTCACTAAAATAAGAAGAGCTGATAATAATGATTTGAGATAGGATTCATATTTAAGAATTAAGTTTCCATCTTAAAGCACATCATAACTTAGATAAATTTCCTTAAGTAAGAAAACTAGGAAAACATAAATTAAATATGATGCGATCGAACTGGAGAATATACATAAAAAAATAATATAAGCTCTCTGCATTCGACGAATGTCGAACGGCGCTCGACAAATTCAAGCCAGCCGGCGCTCGACAAATTAAAAATAGCCAGTGCTCGGCAAATTCAAGACTGTCAGCGCTCGACAAATTTCTATCAGAACAGCGCTCGACGAATTAAGTCAGAATAACCTCAGCGGCCAGGAATTCTCTGAATGGCGCTCCACAAACTCAAGCCAGCGGTCGACAAATCCATTTCAGATCAGCGCTCGACAAAAATAATGTTGTCGGCAAATATTCCTATTATACCGATGTACTAACATTATTATATACATGCTTTTCTGATATAGCTGTTGCAGGCAATAAAGTTTATAGCCGTTTGCAGATGAGTCAAAGACGAAAACTCCTCTTCCCAAGGAATAAAAATATTAAAGAGACTTTATCTTTTTCCATATTTTCGGGCAAGAATTCAAAAGGGACTTCTCAGATTATATATACAAAAGAGAAGAGCAAAAAAAGAGAGAGATAGAATACATTTTACATCTTCAGTACAGGAAAAAGAGAAGAAGAAGAAGAGAAAAAGAAGAACAGGGGCAAAAACAGAGAACAAATTTATTACTTTATCTTGTTCTGTTTTTGCTAAACTCTTCTCTTGCAGATCACATACAACCTGAGACATCAAACACTATCATTTGCTCAGGGATCTAAAACTGCAAAAAGAAGAAGAACAAAGGATTTTGGAATCAAGAGAAGGAGCATCCACAAGCTGTCAACAAACTACATCAGACAGGGGGAGCTCTCTTCAACATCATCATCAAGATCCATTCAACTTCAAATCAGGATCTTCAAGAGTCTTCTCATAAAGAGAAGAACAACAAAACTTTCTCTTTTCCTTTTATTCCTTTCCACCTCTTGTACAGGGTTATAACTCCCTTCAAAAGTTAACTCCCGGTGACAGGGCACCTTAGCAAAAACCTGCATCTTGGTTAGAGCACCTTATCAACAGCTCACCTGGTGTATGGACACCTTATCAAAATCACCTTGGTGTGAGGGCACCTTATCAACAACCTCCTAGTGGATTCCTACCAGTGGGTAGAAGAGTAGATGTACCAGTTGAGGGGAACTACTATACATCTTGTGTCATCTGGATTGCTTGCTTCTTGTTTGTTTTGCTTTATTTCTTTTGCTGTATTTTATTTATGCACTCTAACTGTTTGTGCTTATTACTCCTACAGTAAACACTTATATAAATGTATATATATCACTTACTTTGAAATTAAAAATTAAGCAAGATCATCTTTTAATAAGATAAATAAGAACTAAACCTCCACTTTCACCCTAGTCCCCGCAAGGCCCTAGTCGCCGTGTGGCGAGTTCCTCTATCGAACAAAAGATATAAAGGTTACAATTTGAAAGTAAAACAAAACATAAACTAAAGACTCCCTCAAAAGTAGAACTTGATGTCGATGTAGATGCGATCGTATTGGTCTTCAAGTTCTTTGCGTTCACGAACGTTGACGGAGTTCTTCAGGCTGCATGAAGAAGGCTCTCACGAGTTCGCTGAATATATGGATTCTATTCCTTTTGTATCTGCAAGCAACAACGGAGGAGGTGCGCGTCTTTTTATAGATTCAGCCACTACCGCTTGCGGTAGTACTATAGCCCCGCGGTATCCACATAAGGAAATAAAGCACATGGATCATGGTAGTTTAGGCAACATTCTGAGCGCCAAACACTAGCGCGCCCCGGTACCGCTAATGCCCCGCGTTAGCCAGATTTCCTTCCTTCAGACAATATCATCTTCCAAATCTGCTCCTCAATCAACTGCAGACAGGATGTTTCCAAAAGCTACTGCCGGGCGTTAGACCTAACGCGCCGCGATAGTACTTGCCAAAGATAGCGTCCCACCGACATTCCTTTTTCTCCACTGTTTCCTTCTCGTCAAATGTTTCCATTTATGCTAGCGCCAGCTATAGTTCTAATGCTCCGCGGTAGAGCACATTTCATTTCATCGGGAGCATCTTTGTCGAACTGGCCTCATATTTCGTCGATCGGATTTTCGTCGAACGGAATTTTTCTTTCATCGATCGCAAATTTATCGAACGTAGTGATAAGCATTTCTTCGAAGGCAAGTTCGTCGAACGCAGGTTTCCATCTCAGTGGTTTCTTCTCAGCGGTTGTTAGCGCTAGCGGTAGTTCTAACGCGTCGCGGTAAAGCATGCATTTCATCGAGCGTCGTGGTAGAGCATGCAGTTCGTCGAACGAACACTAGCGCCAGCGGTAGTTCTGACGCGCCATGGTAGTAACAACAAAACATATATTCATGGAGATTTGAAAGCACTGAATCCTGCATACTATAAACACAAAACAAGTATGATCAAATACAATAGGATTTGTTATTGTCAAACCAAGAGATGCGGAAAGCATGTTCCAACAATAGTTTCTTAAGGCTTCGATGTCCTTAATTCTCCTACCATGTGAGATTATCACTTCTTACCCAATGGATAGGATCGCCTCAAGAGATTGGTGCATGAAATCCATTAAAATAATAACAAGAGACTCGTAAACTTAAATCTCCAAACCAACAACTACGTTGCATTGAACCAATCATCATGACAAATACCAGAAATTAGATAAGGATGTGTGTTCAGTAGGATAAGGATTGGTGTTTGGAAAATGCCCATTTTGGGGCTGTATATATACTAACCTTGAGAAGGGTGTAATAATTGGTAACCCTGAGGATCTTAAAGTACGTGGAATATCAACAGGTCTCAGGATGAGACTCTGAGTCTAGGGTTGGATACCATAAGGATTGAGTGCATATCTAGGACGAATATATCATAATAATATCAAAATGTATGGGGGCTAATCCTTTTGTTTATTGGACTAATTTGGTACCGACTTGGGTTCCCTAGACTTTAATTGTGGAAATGTTCATCACAAATTGGAACGAGTTTAGAGTATTCAAACATTACTCGGCTGAAGAAGAGAATCTAAAGAATGCATAATCAGCTGGGGGATCAACCCTCCTTAGGAGTCGAGATCCTTGAAGAATTCCTTTACCTTAAGTAATGTGAAGTATTAATGTTATGATGTGATTGTTATAAATTCACAATCATAATAAAGCCTTTCGAGAATGATTATTCACACCCCTTATTAGATGCAGCACGCCCAAGGCCGCCCCTCCCTGGTTCAGCCAGAAGGAGCACGAACTAGCATGCACAGCCAGGCTGCAGCCCAAGTACCCCAACCTATCTCTGCGTCTGTTCTCAGCACGGCAGGTTGTCGAGGCTGGGGCTCGATTCCCAGACCTCCTTGATAAGAACCTCTCTTAACAGGCCTTATCACTAACTGACCTGCAACAACCCACCGCACTGAGAATAGGTGCAGAGATGGGTTGGGGTGCTTGGGCTGCAGCCCGACGGTGCGTGCCAGTTTGTGCTCCTTCTGGCCGAACCAGTGTGGGGTGGCCTTGGGCGTGTTGCATCAAAAAAGTGCATTTTTTTTAATGCAGGACGTCGGAGACCCGACCATACCCCGTGGCATCACACCAGCTAGCGGGCCATGACCAAGCACGCCTGTTAGAAGGACTGCACCCCAACCTCTCTCCACGCCTGTTCTCAGCACGTCTGGTTGTTGAGGCTGGGGCTCGATCCCCAGAACTCCTTGATAAGAACCTCTCCTAACAGGCCTTATCAGCAACTGACCTACAAGTTAGTTGGTGATAAGGCATGTTAGGAGAGGTTCTTATCAAGGTGGTCTGGGGATCGAGCCCTAGCCTCAACAACTCGCCGCGCTGAGAATAGGTGTGGAGATGGGTTGGTGTGCCTGGGCTCCAGTCCTTCTAGCAGGCGTGCTTGGTCGTGGTCCGCTAGCTGGTGTGATGCCACGGGGTGCGGTCGCGGCCCTAGCGTTCTGCATCATTATTGCTCTAAGAATTGTGCGGATAAGTAAACAAAGAAAATAGTTAACGGAGTCTTTGAAGATATAAATCAGATCTCCTAGATATATTTGCATGCGACTCTTGAAACCAAGAAAGGTAGTATAAGACTTCGGGGAAATTCTAAATTTCTGAACACAATGTAGTAGATAGTTATTTAGCACCCAAGTTGAACTTAGTGAATCTTGGAGATCTACAACTCCAAATAGGATGAAATTTTGGTCATACATGAGTCATGCCCAAATACATACACTGCCCAAAAATGGGAATTCTTGGAAAGACTTTTTCTATAGTCCTTATAAAAATTTCATAAAATATGCATGGTATAAATTTCGGGCTACATGGAGTCAAATCACTCCAAATCTCCTTTGGTAAGGTTGATTATGTGTATATTAGTCTCTGGTAAAAAGAAATTTGACTCAATTGAATCTTTACATATTAGTAGATCTATGTTCAAATGATCTATAGACAAACCTTTATTTAGGTCACACCAAAAGGTTGTTCTTGCCCTAGTAAAATAGACCTTTTTGATCTCAAACTTTGAGACCCTTAGAAGCCTTAAAATAAAAAGTAGGCAGAGACAACTTTTGTAGGCCTTTGTGTAGACTATCTACAGAAAGTAAGATCACACCATTTGGAGCCCTACAATTCTCTGTATGGTAGATTTTGTAAGGCTGGTCCTAGTGGAGGAGATACCTTAAATTGTGAATAATTTTTACATAGTAAATGATATGAGGCTGACAATGTAACCATGTGTGTATGCACCCTAGATCTACTATATGCCCAGAGATCAGAATTGTTGGGGCACATTTCGATAAGGTTTTAGTAGAAATTTAATAAATCATATATGGTGAAACATATGAGTGATTTGGGCTAAAATCGCACCAAATCTCCTTTGGGAGGGTGTTCATGCATATAATAGTCCATGGTTAAAATTTTAGGTCAATTGGACCTCTGAAAGTTAGTTTATTTCACAAGCAAGTGCAAGAGAATTGGTGTGCTTATATCATGACCATGTAACACTAGGTTTACATGAGAGATTAAGGGGTTTCCTTTGGTCAACTTTTATGAAGTTTAAACCATGCACTTAGGATCATAATACAATACTCTATAGTGAAAATCATTAACTTAGGGGTTAGTTTCCCTAGGAAAGTTGACTTCACATGATCTGGTCACATAGACCCCAAGTAAGTAAATATAGGGTCGAAGCTCACCAAAATATTGTGAAATTTTGTATATAAACTTTTCATATCAGTAGGAAGCTCTGGAAACTTTGTTAGAATTAATCCACGAGTAAATAACAACTTCCTTCACAAAGTTGTATTTGAACCCATAGCTTGAGAAATAAATTCCCTGAATTATTGATATTGAAATGTTATGAAATTTTGTACAAGGTCCTTTTATATCAGTATGAAGCTATAGAAACTTTATTTGATTCAATCTCAGTGTAAACTTCATACTTCTTTCGCAATGTGCAATTTGGAGTTATAATCTAGGATATTTGAAAGTGCACAATGTGCCTCTGAGAATCCTCTAGGGGGGTGAATAGAGATTTAAATATTGTTCTATCCTAACTGTGTTCAATAATTTATTCTAAAGTATTATGCTTAACAATCCAGGCAAAATAAAGAAAGTAGAAATTAAAGTGCAGAATAAAAGAGTGGGACAACACAGAAATTTACAGCACAAACACAATGAATTTTATAGAGGTTCCCCAAACCCTGGGTACTCCTCTCTTCTACCACCTGGTAGGAATGCACCACCTGTGCCTGAGTCTTTTGATCAGGAGTCTTGTAGAACCACTAATCTTTTGATAAGGAGATCATGAACCACCAGATCTTTTGGTAAGGAGATCTTGAACCACTGAATCCTTTGAAGAGGGATTAATAAAACTCTTTTACAAGAAATAGAAAGAGAAGGAGAAGGAGGAAGGTTAAAGGAATTATGTTCTCAGAATTATTTTGATGGATGATTGAAGAACAACCAATATGAAGTCCCACAGAATCTGCTCTTGATTAGCCTCTGCTTTTGATGGTGATGATCTGCAGAGACTTTGTTTGTCAGATCCTTCTTGACTTCTTCTAACTCAGATCCTGCTGTTATATGATAGTGATGAGAAGCAACAGTTGGATCTTCTGGTCCATCAGATGAAGAACACTAGAGCTTTCAATTCTCTTTCACAGCTTTGTATTAGGGTTCCTGAGAGAGAGGGAGAAGAAGACAGGAAACCCTAATTTAAGAAGAGACGACTGATTGTGATTAATGCTCTGTTCTTCTCTTCCTTCTCTATCCTTATATACCATGTCTATTTTGAATTTGATTCCTTATTAGGTACAACAACAACAGAACCCATATAGTCCCCAATCATTGGGGGTATGGGCGGGGAAGATTGGAAACATACCTAACCTTTGGCACTATGCACAAAGTGGCTTCTCTCAGAGGAGAAAGACCTAACCTTTGACAATAAATGCACAAAGTGGCTGCTCACAGAGTACCACTGAAATAGTGGCCCCCTATACCGTCGCGTTTGCTGCGGAATCATGCCCTCAAATCAAAGTCAAAGACATCAGAGAGGGCAGACCCAAGAATCCATTTTGATTTATGTGCACATAACCATGCTTCCTTCATTCAACATCCAGAGCATTGGTGAAGCACATATGATTCCTTATTAAGTAAGACCTGAAAAGGTATATTTGATTGACATTCTCTTTCCATCCTTAATTACTTCTTGACCCGTCCAACCAGAAGGTGTATACCTCCAAGAAAGCCTTTTTCTCCTTCTTTAATGTTTCCTTCTTCTTGAGGCAATTATTAGGCCGTTGGAGAACGGTCTGAGAGATGTGGGCCTTGATAGAAGCATCAGAAAGACAGCTGTAAAGATTGAACTTTCACAGACTGTATTCGATGTAGCGTCGAATTAACTTCCTCTCTTATCGACGTTGCTTTGAGTTCATCTAAGAGTTGCTTCAATTTCTTCTGTGCTCTGACTGAACTCGGCTAGTCAACGTTGCGTCGATAGCTTATCGACGCACCCGTCGAGTTGAATAGCATCCACTTTGAAATCCATTAACTGCATCGAGATAAAGTTGACTTTATGTCGACTTTAGAGGGCTTTGACATGTATTCCCTTCTGCGTCGAGTTTGAAGTAGAAGCTGCGTCGACTTCTCAAGTTCATTAAACAAGTCTCTGGTTTCTGCGTCGATATCTATTTGACATAACGTCGACTAGTGTTACTTCGACGGAAGGGTTCAACCACTTGGACTTCTAATCGGAGTAGCATCGACATAAATTTGATGTTGCGTCGAGTACCATTCGACACCATTATTAACTTTGCCCAAATTTGCAGCCCTTTAGCTGGTCTTGACACTCTAGGTTGAGTGTGGCATCCTAAGACATCTAATGAATAGATTACCCTCACTATATAATGGGTAATTTACTCCTAGAGAATAAAATCACTTTTTAATTAATTTGTTAAGTTAAATCAAGGGTTTTTCCCAACAATCTCCCCCTATTTATCTTAACAAATTTTACACTTTGTTCTGAGTGATTTTATACAATTTTTATAAACAACAATACATTTCATACAAAATACTGCACACTAAAAATTATGAATATTTCAATTCAGTTGTCAGTCACTAAGAATTGTATCACACTATTCTTTCCCAGTATATATACTTGTCTTCAAAAGAATTAAGCACATAATACCTCTTAATTAAGAGTCTTTCTCAGGAGTCCTTCTCTTCCTTGAGAACACCTTTGGAATTTTACTTTGAGCTACTTTCAAGGGCTCATCCTCATCTGCTGCTCCAGCATCCTCTTTCTCTTTTGACAGCTCCCCCTGATCATCAGCATTCTTGTCAGCTTTGTTGGATCTGTAGGCGCCCTTAGAGGGGGGGGGGGTGAATAAGGGTTTTACAAACTTTAAACTTTAATAGAAAACTTTTGATATTTTGGTCTAAGTAGGTTAAATCAAAAGTAAAGAGATAATGAAATTAGAAATGAAATCAATTTTATTAAATAAGAAAAGACATTATTATAATTTATAAAATTGATTACAAAATCTGATTTCAATGACGCTAGAAATCGAAGTGAATAATATGAAAACCCTTTTTTGTTTTCTATACCGACTCGTATCCCCACGAACTGGTTGGCTTTAGCCGATCTCTCCCCAGATACGGCCTCAAGCCGCTCTAGCCAATCTATCACCAGAAAGGCCTCGAGCACCCCCAATATCTACTCCCTAGACCCAGTCGCCAACACGAGGTGAATTCCTCCCTAAGTCCTACCTAGACCTAGTCGCCAACAAGAGGGAATTCATGAACTGATTACAAAGATGAAATAAAGGACAAATACAAAATACAAATATAAAACTCCCTATGAGGTAATCTGAAGGAGATGCCGAAGAATCGCTGAAGATCGTTGAAGTCCAAGCGTGCGTTCTTCGCGTTGAGTTAGCGTGTTGATCCAAGTCTCCTTTGATTCCTCCTTTTGAAATATGAGTGGGAGATGTGTTTGTCTGGAAATATGGCCCTCACAAAGTTTCTGAAGTGCTGGAATAGGGCTCTTGGCAATCAAGTGAGAGGCGTCGAAATCATCCAATTTATAGACATTGAGCTAACGCCTGGCGTTGACCATGTATAGCAACATATTGATGGCTCGGATCTTCAGAAGAGGAAAGAGATTCTGCACTTTAGGAAATGTTTTATTTTAGGCAATACTAACGCTAGTGTTAAGGCTAACGCAGGGCGTTGGGCAAATCATTCCTAAAGTTCCTCCTGCAATCACGACTGCTTTCTCCTTGCCAAATTCGTCGACCGGATAGCACCCAGCGTTAAGACTAATGCCTGGCATTGAGATTCTTTCTTTAATCAGACGGCACGCCATCTTCTCCTTTCGTCCACCTCCATTTCGTCGAACGGAAATTTCGTCGAACGTAGTTCGTGGAACGAGCTTCTCATTTCGTCATAAACAATTTCGTCGAACGCCATTTTCATCGAACGGATAGCACCCGACATTAAGCTCTAACGCCTGGCGTTGAGTTTCATCTATAATCAGCTGGCACGCCAATTCGTCAAACAAAAAATTTTGTCAAACAGATTTCGTCGGACAGGCTTCTTCTTTCGTCGAACGCCAGATCGTCGAACACAGTTTCCAGTTCATCGAACGCAGCCTCCGTTCTCAGCGGTTTCATTTCGTCGATTGCCAGTTCGTCGAATGCAGCTTTCAGTTCGTCGAATGCAGCTTTCAGTTCGTCGAACGCAGCTTCCATTCTCAGCAGTTTCATTTCGTCGATCACCTGTTCGTCGAACGCAACTTTCAGTTCGTCGAACGCAGCATTCATTTAGTCGAACGCATCTTCCATTTTCATCAGTTTCATTTCGTGGATCGCCAGTTCATCGAACGCAGCTTTCAGTTCGTCGAACGCAGCTTTCAGTTCGTCGAACACAGCTTTCATTTAGCGCTAATGCCCAACGTTAAGCTTAACGTCTGGCGTTAAACAACTTTCAATCCTTCATCTTGTGGTTAGTGCCAGACCATTATTTCAGCAACCTAGTGTCATACCTGTCCAAACCTGCATGCTAAAAACACAATGGCAACAAGATCAAATACAAGTCGGATTTGTTATTCTCAAATCAAAGGGATGCGGAAAACCATGTTCCAACAATCTCCCCCTTTTGATAATAACAAATCCAATAGAGATAAATCAGATTCATAGATAAAGAATTTGTGTTTTTAAAAGGATATATGACACTAAGCAATTATAAGATAATGATAAGAATTATAGTATCATTGAACATTGTGCTCCCCCTACAAAGATGCTCCCCCTTAGTGTATACTCCCATAAACTAGATACATGCTCACCCTTAATCTAGTGAATCCTACTCCGTTAATCAATATGATTTAGCATTTTATTCTCCCCCTTCGTTATTAGCAAAAGGGGGTGGAGTGAAACAAAACTAGAATAAAGACGACAAAAGTTGGGACATAACTAAGAGAGGAATAAGAGTTTTGTGTAAACAAAAAGTAAGTCATGATTGAGCTAAGGGAGAGAGTAGCACATCGGAAAAATATATGATAAGCATGAAAGAACATTATTCAAAGATTATACCACAGGAATGTAATCACTTGCTTTGTAAATTAATTTTTAAAGAAGAATATTAATTGTTGAAAAAGATGCAATAGTGTTTTATAAAGAAGAAGTGAAAACAAAATGTAGAAGTAAGCATGAGAACACATGATATAAGGATACATGATTAGATAGAGAAATGCGGAAAACAAAAACAAAACAAATAAGAGTAGTTTTTTTGTTATAGTTTGACCATTCCAACAATATGTCTAGACTATTCACGTTTGAGCATTTTAACTTTGAAGATTTTCATAACAAAATAGGCAAGCATGAATTAACATATTCAAAAAGATAATACCTACAATGTAACCAATTCGTATTTCAAGTAAAGAAAATAATGTAGAAATCATGCATTGCAATCTAGTGCTTTTACTTGAGTTTTTAGAGAATTATGTAATGTTTGCATTATGATCCAATTCTCATGAGTAGAAGCTTTATGAAAATCAATGATGTGTGCAGTAGGTGTTTTGATAAAAGTATACAAGTGAAATAATCAAAACACATGACATATGTAGTGAAATAGTAACAACATTAAGATTGTAATCGTATAATTACTTTCACACATCACATGTAGAATAAAATTTCAAAGCACAAAACTAAGTACAACAACCAAGGTGCTTCGCCCACACAATGCTCATTAAGACTTATCAGGGAGCGAAGTATTGCTTGGGGGATCACATAAGCAATTTTATTGATTTTTATTTTTAGTGATCCGGTATACAAATAGAAGTGATAAAAAGAAATATGTTTGTACAAGACACTTTACAATTCTTTCCAAGGTGCTCAACCTCACAATGCTCATTAAGACTTATCAGGAGGGTGAGTAGTGCTTGCTTGAGTTATCTTTGGCATATTATTTCATTATTTTTTTTGTTTGGGCCAAAGGTCTCCGAATTCACTTGTTGTTGCAAACATTTATAATTTTGGAGTAACACTTCTATGCGTGCAAGAAATTTATTGTTTGAATGAAAGTGTAGGTAATTTAGACATACAACTTAATATGTTAAAACTATTACACTACCCAATCATGCAAGACTAAGATTATGAGCACATGTAGATTACCAAAATAGTGAGTGTATAATTCATTGATTAACATAAAGCATTACTCATACTTAGAGGCATGCTAGGCAATCATACACTAGAGAATGCAATGAAGATAAACAATGTTTAGGAAATTTGAAATTAAAATTAGACATTGAAGGCAATCATTAAATGTATGCCAAAAACAATTTTGACCTTTTGAAAAACAAATAACTAAGATGTTTGCTCTTGTGAAATTTTATAGTCAAACTATAATTTTGTAAAGAGTTAAAGCAAAAACAAATAACAAAAACATATTTTTGATCATTTTGAATTATTTGATTTTTTTTTGTATTTTGGAGGAAAATAACAAAAGTAATAACAAAATGATTTGAAATCAGACACAATAAAATGAGAAAAATTATTAGAAAAATATTAGAAATATTTTGGAAAAATCAGAAATTCAATTTGGCCAAAATAGCTAACGCCTGTCGTTAAGTAGTTAACGCCTAAACAGTTCTCGATTTTTGAGATTTTTTATAAATGTTTCTTTTGTTATAGATAGTATATATATAGACCTTCTTAGAGTAGATATTTCAGAGACGTTGGAAATGGTTAGAAGACTATTCAAGCATGTTTTATTTGTTCAAAAATGGTTTTTATATTTTTATTTGGTTTTCATATATTTGTGTTTTACAAGATCATTAGAGCTCAAAAATGATAAAATATGCAAAACACAAAATAAGCATGTTCGATCAAGACAAGGATGCATGAATAATATAGTCATAAAGAGTGCATGCAAAATATACGATATAGGAATGTCTTAGATAATAATACCCTAACTATATGCCTACACGCTAACCCCGTACTAAGTGATGGATGGGCATGAGGAGCTGCACACATGCCATAGGATGGGGTGTTAATCCCATATGCACACACTAGAGAACGCTCAACCTAGCACTCTTTCCCCTCAGTGCCTCGCAAGGCCCACTGGAACCCTCCCCGGTTAAGGACAAGAAATGACATAGAGGTTAGGTCATCTAATACATACAATCCTACGCCCCCGCTATTGTGAGACATATAATGTGGGTGAACGATCATAGACATCCTATGCATTTTGTTCTATGGAATCAATTTATAAACTATGGCTTTTATGCATGAATAATTTCTTATTATATTTGATATTAAAGCAACATAGTTATTATGAGTTTTAACTTTCAATTGTTCTTCTTTAAGATTGATTCATTATGGTAATAATAAGATATCTAGCATGGATGATAATATTTATTAGTTGATAATGCTAGATATGATGAGTTTGAATGTTGTGTTATCCTATAAGGTTAATTGATATAATGTTGCATGTATTTAACAATAGTGATTCAAATTTTAGACATAGAATAAAGTGATGATTCTAATTGATTTATTCATATTGATATAGAGTTAACTCTATGGCTTAAACATAAATGAGATACATGCAAAATATAATAGAATCATATATTAATCATGATCACAAACTCTATGTTGAAAGCAATACGATCTATTGATTTTGCATGATCATTAATTTTATCTCATAGAAATTTAGGTACTCATAATTTATTATTGTAAGTGAAATATATAAAACAATTTATATTCAACCTTTTCAAAATATTAAAGAGAAAGATTGCAAGGTGAATGATGAATACAATGAGAAGCTATTTTTTTGGTTATTTTTTGAAAGGTTTTATAAATTTTCTCTTTGGTTTTTGAATGTTAAACAAAAACATATATTTTTAGTGATTTTTCAGAATTTTTAAATTACAGAAAATCGGATACTTGAGCTAGCGCTAGCATTAGGTCCTAGCGCCAACGTTAGCGCACAGAGAGTGCTTATTTTAATCATATAGCCTAGATTTTCTTCGATTTTGCTTCCGATTTTTCTTAATTATGTTTGTGCAATGTAAGGCCTGTCTAATGAAGTAAAGAGACGAGAAGAAATCCCAACAAGTTGCGGAAGTTAAAATTTTAGTACATGGGTTTCATATTCATTAAAGCTCCATATTCATTAAACCTTAATTCTTGAGTTTTGCACAACATATGCATGAGTGAAATAATCATAAATATGTGAAATAATATTCATGCAATTTTTCAATTCCGGTTTGACATGATTATGATTAAACATATTAGGGGTAATTAAAAATGACGCAAATATATTACATACCTAAGCAAAACTTGCGCATTTTATAAATTTAGCCTAATACCCCTAAAAATACCTTTTGAATCCATTTTGACACTTATTTCATTTAGTCTTAATAATATCATATGACAAATTTAGTTTTTCAAATTTTATAAGACTTTTAGGAAATGGATTTAGAAGGATAAAAATAAAAAGGATAAGTAGATCACCTGAAAAATAATATGACTTTTTATTCAACTTTATTCAATTTGATTTATTTATGAATTTTGGTTTAATATGTGAAAGTCATATCACATGTTATATAAAAGTGATCTTATCATGATGGCTCAAAGATAAAGCAAAAAACAAAAAAAAAAGGAAATAAAGCACATCATGAAGTACAGAATTGATATTTCATTTTTAATTGAGTTCTACTTCATGCAATTGATAAGATACTATTGAATGAGAGATTTAGGTATCCAAAGAGGACCGGGTGTGGAGGTTCCTTTGGGTACCCAAATATATTGTGTTTGCTTTTGGGGAGATAGTGATGAATGGGCCCTTTTGGTTTGAGTTTGTGTTTCATCTTTAGCTTTGGGTCTCCATTCAAATCTTGGTTTAACATTAGTTTTAGTTTTCAAATTTCCATAATCATTTACTTGAATATTTGGATCAAAAGGTTTTTGAATTTATAATTTGAAGGAAATTTGTTTGCATTTAATTTTAGGTTGGGAGAAACATGATTTTGTAAATAATGGTGATTTTGATTTTGATTTACAAATCCTTTATGTTCCTTACTCCCATTTTTAAACTTAGTTAAGATGTTCATATTCATATTCAACTTGTTTTTAGATATAGTTTGATATTGTGAATTTGTATTTACAATTTTCATAAGCAAGTTAAATTTTGATTTTAATTCATCATTCTTGATCTTTAAATTCTGTCTAGCTTTATTATAAGCGATTGTCCTATTTTTAAGAGTGGAAACAATTGAATCAATATGATTTTGATAGTTATTTCTATATTCATCAAATGTTTCATCCATCTCTTTAATTAAAATTTTATAGTCTTCACACTTAGCACAATCATTTTTCAAAGATGAATTTTCTAAACATAATCTTTCATTTTGTTCTTTTATAAAAAAAGAAGTTCCTTTTCAAGTCCCTTACATTTTTCTTTTAAATCATCAAATTCCATACAAGGTGTAATGTTTTCAACTAAGGAGCCATGGGTAGAACTAGATAAATTAGAATTTGATTCTTCAATATTTTTTGCCTTTAAATTTTTATTTTCTAAGCACAGATGCTTATTAGCATTTTTCAATTTCTTAATTTTGCGCTTTGTAGTTTGAAGCAATTGTAATGTAGAGATAGAAGTACAAAAAATGGAATTTTATTTTGATGAGTAGTTTATATACTCATCTTTTAGTATAGTTTTAATATATTTTTAATATAAAATTATAAAAATTATATGAATTATATCATATAAATCTTTTTTTTTATATATATACATATGTATGTGTTTATATATATATATGTTATATATATATGTTATATATATATGTTTATTGATATATACATTTATGTTTATTTATATATATATGTTTATATATATATACGTATATATATATTTATATATCAGATATTTGTTTAACTTCGTTCGACGAAAGCAGCGGAGATCGACGAACTGTGCCTGGCGAACTGCGTTCGACGAAAGCGCGGGAGATCGACGAACTGTGCCTGGCGAACTGCGTTCGACGAAAGCATGGGAGATCGACGAACTGCGCCTGGCAAACTGCAATCAACGAACGAACTGAGATAGACGAACTGCCTTCGACGAATATGTGGGCGATCGACGAACTGTCGCCTGGCGTCCTCTGATCGACGAACAGGCGAGAGTTCGATGAACTACGTTCGATGAATGTTCAACAGCGCCTCCTTCCAGCCAAAACTTCCCGCCAGCAATTACTCCAGCAGCACCTTCCCGCCAAAGCTCCACAGCTGTCCGGCCTGCTCCACCAGCTGTCCGGCCTGCTCCAAGAAACGTCTCCATAAAATCAGCCATGGCCCCACCCCCTATTGATTACCTTTCTTCAAATGCTTGGGTCGGCTATTATTGTTTTGCACCTATAAATAGGGCTCATTGGGGGGATGTGAGAGATGAATATATATATATTAGTTGGAGATTGGAGAGGAATTCTTAGGATTAGACATTTCATTTCTTTTATTATTTTCATGTTTTTAATAGTTCTTGTAATCCTTCTTTATTTCTTGCAATTGTACTTTCAATTTCAATAGTTATAATTTTCATTTCTATAGCTTGTATTTCTTTTCATTTTGCAATTAATAAAATAATTCTTCTTATTCCCTTATTCTCTCCTTCCTACTTCTTGTATTCTTTTATTTTCTTTAATTCCTCCATCTCCATGAGTAACTAAAATATTATTAGTACTCGGTCGAGAAGATCCAAGGAATATTATAATTCATGAAGTAATTTAGAACGTCTTTTTCTCTTCTTGGAAATACTTTCGATTTATCCTTGATTTTGATAAAATGAGATTATATTTTCGATATATAATTCTCGTTCTTGTTTTCATTCTTTAGTTAGCCGAACAAGCTCGTAAGGCGAATCGATCATTCAAGGATAAAGAGAGTTGCATGCAACCCTCGAGAGAGGATGATATAAATCTCTCGGATTGGAGTCAAATCCAATAGAGGGGTTCATTATGATAAAGCAAGTTTTAGGGGTTTCATTAATAGAACGAGAGTTTGGTTGATCAACCTAATCTTAGTTGGGCGTATCCTCGACCAAGGCGCGCTCATAATTCAGGAACCTCCATGGTCAAAGCAATTTTCCTAAGAGAATTAGATTTTCTTATTTCTTCAATTTTATTATTCCAAGGTGATTCAAAGATCGAGTGCTAGTCCTTTTACTTATCTTTAAATTATTATTTTAATTTTCCTTTTGCAAAGCCCAACCCAAAGTTCTAGTTGATAAAATAATAGAGATTTTCTTGAAGTAAGAGTATTCAAACGCCCCGACTATAATACGACCTTGGTTTTTATAACCTATACTACATTCGATACGGTACACTTGCCGTTGTCATTTGCAAGCATAGTTTTGCGCATCAGATTTCCTTACATTGCTTTCGGGAGAGGCACGATTTGAACATATCATTTTTTTTTTTTGACATCTTTTTGGAACTCCTCTTCCGAAGAT
This sequence comes from Dactylorhiza incarnata, assembly GCA_033032865.1. Lineage (NCBI taxonomy): Eukaryota > Viridiplantae > Streptophyta > Magnoliopsida > Asparagales > Orchidaceae > Dactylorhiza > Dactylorhiza incarnata. The sequence continues at coordinate 285,041 of JAWHQI010000189.1, read as the reverse complement.
AGTATTTCTTCTTCTCTTTCACTTGATGTGCACTTCATGGATCCGTCATGAGAGGAGCTTTCTTGAAAATTTGTGCAAGTTTATATGTTCTCCAATTCTTGTGTTTGTTCCATACCTGTTAGAGGAAAATCATACATTTCTTCAAGAAATTTTCAAACTTTGTATGCACTAGAAAAACAATATATTAATTTGAATATATCTTGAGATAAAGCACAGAAAATATAATTCATAGCTTTTGCATTTAGGTGACGCTCTTGTTTATTTGATTCGTCCGCTGGTCTTGTTATTGTTATATCCCATGCGTTGATATCTAATATTTTAATAAACCTTTCCATTAACAATTTCCACCCTTTATAATTTCTTCCTTCGAATAAAGGTGGGGCAAGAGATTTTTCTTCTTCATAAAAATTCCCCTCACTAATATAAGCGAGATCATGAGACGCCATTATTCCCGGTTGTTAAGCCGATTTGGAATAACTTAGCTCTGATACCACTTGTTGGATCTGTAGGCGCCCTTAGAGGGGGGGTGAATAAGGGTTTTAAAAACTTTAAACTTTAATAGAAAACTTTTGATATTTTGGTCGAAGTAAGTTAAATCAAAAGTAAAGAGATAATGAAATTAGAAATGAAATCAATTTTATTAAACAAGAAAAGACATGATTATCATTTATAAAATTGATTACAAAATCTGATTTCAATGACGCTAGAAATCGAAGCGAATAATATGAAAACACTTTTTGTTTTCTATACCGACTCGTATCCCCATGAACCGGTTGGCTTTAGCCGATCTCTCCCCAGATACGGCCTCAAGACGCTCTAGCCAATCTATCACTAGAAAGGCCTCGAGCACCCCCTAGATCTACTCCCTAGACCCAGTCGCCAACATGAGGCGAATTCCTCCTTAAGTCCTACCTAGACCTAGTCGCCAACACGAGGTGAATTCACGAACCGATTACAAAGATGAAATAAAGGACAAATACAAAATACAAATATAAAACTCCCTATGAGGTAATCTGAAGGAGACGCCGAAGAATCGTTAAAGATCGTTGAAGTCCAAGCGTGCGTTCTTCGCTTTGAGTTAGCGTATTGATCCAAGCCTCCTTTGATTCCTCCTTTTGAAATATGAGTGGGAGATGTGTTTGTCTGGAAATATGGCCCTCACAAAGTTTCTGAAGTGCTGGAATAGGGTTCTTGGCAATCAGTAGTGAGAGGCATCGAAATCATCCAATTTATAGACATTGAGCTAACACCGGCGTTAAGTGCTAATGCCTGGCATTGACCATATATAGCTTACCTAAATCATTCAACCAGGATCGACATATGTATGCATATGTTTTGGTAAGACATGCAAAGTTCTTCTCTGGAGGTCTTTATGAATGTACCTAATGCATCTGATAATTATTGGCTGTTTTGTTGGTTCTTGAATGTGCGCAGCTTAAACATTTATCTGTACATTAGGTAGGTTGTTACTTCATTTTCTGCATTGTAGGCTTTCAGATCTATTGCATTTACTCCTATTTATATTCGTTTGATGTTCTTTTGGACTTCTGATTGTCTAATTTGTGTGATGAGACTTGCATCTCCTAACTTCTGGCCAATACATGAAACTGCAAATGAAGTGTAGTTTAACGAACAGTAGTTGTGGGCATTTGTATTTATGTGCAGCTATAGTTTGTGTACAACTGTGGTATTCAGATATTTGTAGAATTTTGATGAACATAGTCATCAATTCTGCTGCTTCTATATCCTGAAAATAAAAAAAAGGATTGGAATGAATTGAAGAGGTAGCAAAAATTAGTTTGATCTTATATGTGTTATTATATTTCTATATATTGATCAATATGATTGATGAATTTCGCATTATGCGGCACAAGCAGGGCTGTGTACGCACTGATCACATCGTTGATGGGGTGCCAGTGTTTGTATCCTATGCGCACCAGACGAAACTGTGAGATCATTACTCTATGTCGGAGAGTCTGTGCAATGGCTGCCTTATTCATTACTGCTGCGAGGCATGCTATAATTTTCTTAATTTCCTAAATTTTAATATTTTCCTACATTTCAATAGAGCAGATGGAAAAATTACTTTATAGTGTGTCCATACTAAAAATAACTTTATTGTACGCACTGGCTCCTACAGGAGACTAAAGGTTAATTGAAAAAAAATGGCACATATCACTGAATTGTGGACAAACAAAAAAGTTCAGTGGAAACATTTCATCTCGCTCGAAGTCGTGAGAAATAGCAAACACCCATGCGAAGATGCTTATCTTCGCACGGGCTACCGCCCGTGCTCAATGCTCTCCGCATTAACAGTACCTCAACAGTGACGGCACCTTTGCCCAAACTCCCCCGCTCCAGGACGCTCGGTCAATTGACAGTGCATGGGTAGCCCCCGTGACCTGCGCGACAGTACCCTCACCTCGACAGTGTCTCGGCGCAACGACGCTCCCGCCACTCGCGAACCCCGTGCGCATGACAAAATCGGGACGGGGGAGAGCACCGGGCACGGCGGTTCACGAGCCGCAGGAGCGTCGTTGAGCCGGGACACTTGTGAGGCGAAGGTATTGACGCGCGGGTCACGGGGGCTACCCATGCAGTGTCAATTGACCGAGCGTCCTAGAGCGGGTGAGTTTGGGCGGAGGTGCTGTCACTGCTGAGGTACTGTTGATGCGGAGAGTATTGAACAAGGGCGGTAGCCCGTGCGAAGATGCTTATATATATGTATGTATATATATGTATGCAGGGGCGGATTTGGGGGGGGGGGGGGGAAGAATTTTTTTTATATAACTATTCAGTTATAAAATGTAAAACATTAGTATATTAGGTATTATTTTATAAGTACCAAAGATGTCCTTCGAGACATTTCCTAGCCGGCCCTAACTATTCTCATTCCTTAAGCCGCCGCTCCCTCTCTGCTCGATTGCTTGGCCGACGGCTGGCGAGTCTTTGCTCGTCCAGTCGTCTTGCTCGTCTCCGGTAGTCGGTTGGCCCTCCGCTGCTCGGCTGCTCCGCAGACCGCAGTCCGCTCTTTGCCCCTCACATAGTCGCTCACTATCTCCCGCTCTACTTCGTCATTCCTGCTCAAGCCGATTCTCAAATTGGATCTAAACTCTAAGGCTCCGTTTGTTTTGGCTGTTGCTGATGAAAAGCTGCTGATCAGAGATGGATGTTGGAAAAGCTGTTGGAGCTTGTGTTCCACATCTCTTAGTTTGAGAATAACAAATCACACTATGTATTTGATCTTGCTTGTGTTTATAAGTGTGCAGGTATTATTTTTAACTAACCCTATGTACAAGATGCTGTTTGCTGAGGATTCTCTAGAAAGAGAGCTAATGCTCCGCGTTAGCTGTTAACGCCCTGCGTTAACGTCCATTGAGAAGAAAACCGCTGAGAATGGAACCTGCGTTCGACGAACGAGGGGCTGCGCTCGACGAAATTCCTGCGTTCGACAAATTCCTGCGCTCGACGAACTGAACTGCGCTCGACGCTTTAAAGATAACTGCGCTCGGCTTATTTTGTTCGACGAACTGAACTGCGGTCAACGATTTGGAGGGTTGGATGAACGGAACTGCGGTGGACGATTTGGAGCGTTCGACGAACTGAACTGCGATCGACGAATTTTGTTTCGTTCGACAAAATTTCGATCTGTCACGATTCTTGGTGGTTTGCACGATCCTAATAGTTGCGGTTTTTGGTTCGACGAAGGATGCGTTCGACGAAGGCGCGTTCGACGATTTGTTTTCGTTCAACGAAATTTTGTTCTGTCACGCTCCCGTCTTTTTGCACGTCTTCAGCAACTGCCAGACACGATGCTTAACGCTGGCGTTAACCCTAACGCCAGGCGTTAGCTCCCGTCCAGTCGTCTTGCTCGTCTCCGGTAGTCGGTTGGCCCTCCGCTGCTCAGCTGCTCCGTAGACCGCAGTCCGCACTTTGCCCCTCACACAGTCGCTCACTATCTCCCGCTCTACTTCGTCATTCCTGCTTAAGCCGATTCTCAAATTGGATCTAAACTCTATGGCTCCGTTTGTTTTGGCTGTTGCTGATGAAAAGCTGCTGATCAGAGATGGATATTGGAGAAGCTGTTGGAGCTTGTGTTCCACATCTCTTAGTTTGAGAATAACAAATCACATTATGTATTTGATCTTGCTTGTGTTTATAAGTGTGCAGGTACTATTTTTAAATAACCATATGTACAGGATGCTGTTTGCTGAGGATTCTCTGGAAAGAGAGCTAACGCCCCGCGTTAGCTGTTAACGCCCTGCGTTAACGTCCATTGAGAAGAAAACCGCTGAGAATGGAACATGCGCTCGACGAACGAGGGGCTGCGCTCGACGAAATTCCTGCGTTCGACGAATTCCTGCGCTCGACGAACTGAACTGCGCTTGACGCTTTAAAGATAACTGCGCTCGGCTTATTTTGTTCGACGAACTGAACTGCGGTCGACGATTTGGAGGGTTCGACGAACCGAACTGCGGTCGACGATTTGGAGCGTTCGACGAACTGAACTGCGATCGATGAATTTTGTTTCGTTCGACGAAATTTTGATCTGTCACGATTCTTGGCGGTTTGCATGATCCTAAGAGTTACGGTTTTTTCCGTTCGACGAAGGATGCGTTCGACGAAGGCGCGTTCGACAAATTTTGTTTTGTTCGACAAAATTTCGTTCTGTCACGCTCCCGTCTTTTTGCACGTCTTCAGCAACTGCCAGACACGATGCTTAACTCCAGGCGTTAACCCTAACTCCAGGCGTTAGCTCCCGTGTCTATAAAAAGACCTGAGTTCGATATTCAACATAGTTTTTCTGAAGCCTTCACTCCAATCTTTTGAGAGAGCGTTTCATCCCCGAATTCAGAGAACTCCCACACCACCATTGAGGAACAAGAGTAAGAAGGAAATTTGCAACGGTCAATTTGAAGAAAGACGCTCATTTCAACTCCGATGATGATCAAAGCGGGTCTTCAACATCTCCTTCAGCACATATTGATGGCTCGGATCTTCAGAAGAGGAAAGAGATTCTTCACTTTAGGAAATGTTTTATTTTAGGCAATACTAACGCCGGCGTTAAGGCTAATGCAGGGCGTTGGGCAAATCATTCCTAAAGTTCCTCCTGTAATCACGGCTGCTTTCTCCTTGCCAAATTCGTCGACCGGATAGCGCCCAACGTTAAGACTAATGCCTGGCGTTGAGATTCTTTCTTTAATCAGACGGCATGCCATCTTCTCCTTTCGTCGACCTCCATTTCGTCGAACGCAGTTCGTCGAACGGGCTTCTCATTTCAGTGTACAAAATTTCATTGAACGCCATTTTCTTTGAACGGATAGCGCCCGGCGTTAAGCTCTAACACCTGGTGTTGAGTTTCATCTTTAATCATCTGGCACGCCAATTCGTCGAACAGAAAAATTTGTCGAACAGATTTCGTCAGACGGGCTTCCTCTTTCGTCGAACACAGTTTCGTCGAACGCCAGATCGTCGAACGCAGTTTCCAGTTTGTCGAACGCAGCTTCCATTCTCAGCGGTTTCATTTCTTCGATCGCCAGTTCGTCGGACCCAGCTTTCATTTCATCGAACGCAGCTTCCGTTCTCAGCGGTTTCATTTCGTCGATCGCCAGTTCGTCGAATGCAGCTTTCAGTTGCAGCATTCATTTCGTTGAACGCAGCTTCTGTTCTCAGCGGTTTCATTTCGTCGATCGCCAGTTCGTCGAACGCAGCTTTCAGTTCGTCGAACGCAGCTTTCAGTTCGTCGAACGCATCTTTCATTTAGCACTAACGCACAGCGTTAAGCTTAACGCCTGGCGTTAAACAACTTTCAATCCTTCAGCTTGTGGTTAGTGCCAGACCATTGTTTCAGCAACCTGGTGTCATACCTGCCCAAACCTGCATTCTAAAAACACAATGGCAACAAGATCAAATACAAGTAGGATTTGTTATTGTCAAATCAAAGGGATACAAAAAACCATGTTCCAATAAGCTTCTTGGGGAGCTTCTTGAACAGCTGCTGTACTTACAGCTTCCATTTCCACATCCAGATTCTTCTGAATGTCTGGAGCTGGCTCCCCCTGGTTCTGTGCACTTTGATCAAGCTCCTTTACAGCTTCCTGTGCATGCCTCTCTACTGCTTCCTATGCAATCTTTTGTTATTTCATCTATCATTTCCTCATCCTGAGGCTGCCATTGATCTGCTAGATCCTCCTGGATCTGTGCCCCCTGAAAGGTAGTTACCTTGTTAGGGGCAGCCTCTTTATCAACATCACACTGATCCTGTCCACCCAACTCAGGGACATGATCCTCTTCCTCTAGAATATTCTCCCCCTTCTTGACCTTACTAGCCAGTGAGGTTAAGAAATCTTTAGTTACCATTGAGGAAGAGACAAACTCCTTCAACCCCTGAAGGGATCTCTTTGTATCCAGCATCTCAGCCTATACTTGTGAATATTTCCTATCAAACTTCCTTGCCTGGTTGGCAACCATATCAGCAAAGGTGGAGGAGGCAAGAGCTACTGCCTTAGAAATGATTTGCTCAATATCAATTGGAGGATGAGCTGGAGGTGGAGGTGATGAAGGGAAGTCTTCTGGAATGGTAGAGAGAGGGTGGTAGACATCAGGAGAAAAGTATGTTGATGATGATGGTGGTGGAGGTGGAATGAATTCTAGGTCTAGTATGAGGGTGGATTGGTGAGGAGATGGCTCAGGGATAGAAGTGGATTGGGACTGTTGTTGTTGTTGTGTGTCTTCATGATGAGGCTCTGGAACTGTGTCCATTTGGGAAGGATCATCCCTTGGGGGATCAGGAATCGCCCTATTTGATTCTAGGTGAGGAGGAGATGGAGGAGGAGAGGATGCAACTTGACCAGGCTTCAAGATCTGCCTAGTCCATTTTGAAAATATCCCTATGTTTATTCTTTTACCAGGAGGAATGAGCACTCCTTTTGACTTGCAGACACTTGGGAAGTGCTTGAAGAGCACCTGGCTCATTATCCTCATGTATGCATTTTCTTTATGGGCATACTTTTGCCCAATCATCTTTAGGAGCAGTCTTCCCCAGTTTATCTTCTTCTTAAGTACTAATTCACCCATTATCTGTAGTTGTTGCCTGGGAATGACATCATGTGCAGAGATTTTACACAATAGTACTTTCCCCATTATATCAGCCAAAAACCTGTGTTCTTCACCAAGGTCCATCTTTTTCAAATTGATAGGATTGTCCTTTTTAAATTGCATCAGTTCCAAGGACCTCTTAAGCTCATCCTCAGTGAGTTCATCTGACTCATCCCCTGTTTGAAGATCATATGTTTGTTTCAGCAGTTCCTCTGTGATTAACACCTCTGTGTTATATATCTTCCCTTTGAGAGAACCATCCTCCCCTATCTGAATGCTGTCCTTGAACTCATTCAGTTCAGTATCCAGGATTTTGCACCTGGTGGAAATCAGCTTGGTCAAGCCAGCCTCTTGGAACAGACCAAGGGTGGCCTTGAAATTTTCTACAGCCGCACTGAAGGAGTCCAAATCTTCATCAAATCCAGAATTCACCTTTGGTGGAGCCATTTGATTTTGACTGTACCTGCAACCACAAAGAGAATGAGAGAGAAAGAGAGCACAAGAGAGCAGGAGAGAAAGAGAGCAAGAGAGAGAAAATTCGAAAGCATAAATGTTTCGACGCAGTGATTTCTTAAAAGTAGATGAATCGCCGCTACTTAGGGTTTATGTCGACGCACCGTCGATATTACTTATTATTTGGCGCGCAAATCTGTGTTGAGATTGCTTCTAGATGCAATTCTGCGCGCATTGATATATCAATGTTGCATCGACTAGTACTCGACATAGCTTCGAGTTTATTTAGGGCCCCTAAGTCGGCGTAGCCCTGTCGATGTTACGTCGAGTTCAAATCGACGTGACTTCGAATTTAATCAATAATTGTTAAGCCATTGTATGCGTCGATAAGATCTTTACGCTGCGTCGATAAGATCTTGACGCTGCGTCAAATTCTATTCGAATTGTTTGCTCTGTGTGCTTCTCGATGTTGGCGTCGAGTAGAAGTCAATGTTACGTCAACTTCTATTCGACGCAACTCTCAATAAACATATCTATTTTTTTGGAAGATTCTTGTTGTTTTTCCCAGCAATTTTATTTATGGAAAATAGGTTATACTATTAGTTTCGTAAGCTATAGAAATAGATCAAGATAGAGTTCAATCCCTTGGGTGAAATTTGTTCCTTAACTTTGTCCTGCATCTTCCTTCCCACTCTATTCTCTCCTGAGTGGGATCCTACCTAACCCTGCACAGGTAATTCAAACATTAGAGGGAACCCAAGTTACCTTGGGTCCTTTGCTTTTACCATTATATGGTTCAATGAAAGAATAGAAAGGTCTTTCATGATACCCTTTGGGATGATAAGGAATGGGTCTCCCAAACCTATTATTTTGGTGTTTGAAATGACTATAGAATGTATCAAAGTATAGTAAGTCAGCAAAATGTTTAATAGTCCTAGAATTTGACTTATTATGTTGGTTATCATTATTCAATTTTCATATGTTGTTCCTACCTAAGGGTTTCACCTTATTGGTTTTATCTATCCTATCTGACTGATTGGGACTCTTACCCTTACATGAAGCACTCTTCTCACTAGGCTGATAACTACTAGGTCTAACAAAGGACACTGGATTTTTCCAGGCAGGCTTCCTAGGAGGTTCTGTTCTAGTGGAGGGTTCTGCCCCTAGTCCTAGATGATTAAACCTCATGGAGAGGTTTTCAGTGATGTCTTTGAGCTTTTGACTCCTCCCATTGAGTGAGTCCTCAAATTCCTTTGCCTCTGCTAGCTCTTCTTTCAGTTTTAAATTGTCTTTTTTCATTTCTATTAGTTCTAATTCTTTATTGTTAATTTCTTTTATTAGCCCTTGATTCCTTACATATACATCATCTTTCTTTAGGTTTTCTAGTTCTAACATAATAGTGTCTAGTTCCTTTTCTACCCTAAGATGATCAATGCAGAATTCTCTAAAGCAAGTTTTAAAATCTTCTGATTCAAAATCAAATTCATCAAAGATTGATACCTGCTCTTCTTCATCATCTGATGACATTCCCAGTGTCATCATGCAGGCTGCTTCAGCTTCTGCTACATCTTCACTTTCAGAAGAGGATGAGCTCTCCTCTGCTTCTGAATCACTCCAGGTTTCAGCAATGAAACCTTTGCCTTTCTTCTTGTCCTTTCTGTTGGAACATGGTCTTCCGCATCTCCTAGGTTTGAGAATAACAAATCCTATGTATTTGATCTTGTGTGTTTAAGTGTGCAGGATAACAAAGTCCACATGGCTCAAGGATTACATAAGAAGGTTGCCCCCAAAGTTGAGCCATCAAATCCAAAACTCCTACTAGCGCTGGCGGTAGTACTAGTGCAGGTGCTAGCTGTCGTTCGACGAACTGTTACCGGAGCTCGACGAAATACTCATAACTGCGTTCGACAAAAATTCGATCGACGAACTCTTAGCTGCGTTCGACGAAATCTCGTTCGACAAAATATTGGCTTAAGCGCAATTGCCGGAGAACTTATAGAAGGAGATAGCGCCAGGCGATATCCGATAGCGCAGGCGATAGCGAGGAGCACAGTTGGCAAGAGAGAATTGTTTCCTCAGATTGAAGATTCTGCCGCGCAGAATGTGTCCTAATATGGGATAGCGCCAACGGTACCACTAGCGCAGGCGCTAGCGCTGAGGCTATAAAAAGGATCGCTCTTCTCTCGTTTCAAAGAGACATTACAGACATCAGAGAGAGAGATAGAGTGCTAGAATTCTAGAGGCTTGGCCGAAAGTTGATGTCCTACCAAAGTTTTGTAAACTTCTGAAGGAGAATCTCATCACGCCGGATCCAAATGAAGTCCGCTTCTAAAATGCTTATTCTACAGCGGATCTTCGTCTCCAACTTCAGAAGTTCATCAAGAGGGAGTTTTTATTTATTTTCATTTCATATTTTTCTTGTAAACGGTTAGTGAAATCGCCTCGTGTTGGCGACTAGGTCTGGGTAGGACTTAGGGGGAAAACTCGCCTCATGTTGGCGACTAGATCTAGTCTAGGTCTAGGGGGTGCTTGAGGCCATATCCGGGGAAGGGTTGGCTAGAGCGGCTTGAGGCCGAATCCGGGGAGGATAGGCTAGGGCCACCGGTTCGTGGGGATGCGAGTCGGGATAGAAAACAAAAAGAGTTTACTATTCATCACCACAGATTTCTAGCGTTATAGAAGTCAACTTTTTTAAAACCGTATTTGATATTAATAAAGCATGTCTCTACTTTATTTCAATTGTTTTACTTGACTTCTTATTGTCTTTGTTTTGCATTATTACAAAGCTTTTTAAAATATCACTTAAGTTTTTGAAAACCCTTATTCACCCCCCTCTAAGGACGCCTACCGATCCAACAAGTGGTATCAGAGCGGTTTTATTCCAATCGGCTTAACAACCGGGAATAATGGTGTCTCATGATCTCGCTTTTCCGGAGGGTCAAGGGGTTTGTCGACCACCTCTCTTTACTGGGTTAGACTTTAACTATTGGAAAAATTGAATGATGTGTTTTCTTATGACCATGGATGTAGAAGTATGGAACATGGTAGAAGTTCGGTACTCTCCTCCTACAACTGCAGTGGGAGAGGCGACATTACCAAAACCTAAAGATAAATGGGATGATAACGATAAACTAAGGTGTAAAAATAATGCTAAAGCAATGAACGCTTTATATTGCGCTTTAATTAGGACTGAGTTTAATAGAATTTTTGCATGCACAACTGCTTATGATATTTGGAATCAATTGGAAGTTACTCATGAAGGTACATCGCAGGTGAAAGATGCAAAGCTATTCCAACTGGAATCTGAATATGAAAAATTCAGGATGGATACCGAAGAGGACATTAACTCGATGTACACCCGCTTCACCAAGATCGTCAACGCTTCAAAGGCACTTGGAAAGACCTACTCAGACGGGGAATTGGTGAGGAAAATTCTTCGTTCCTTACCTCCAAGGTTCAATCCAAAGGTGACAGCCATCTCGGAGTCACACAACTTAAGAACGCTCTAGATCGAGAACCTTATTGGAAATCTCAAAACCCATGAGGTAGAACTCCAGATTCAACACGATGAATACAACAAAGAGCCAAAGAAAATGACGCTAGCACTAAAGTCAAAGAAGGAGAGCATCGAAGATGATGATGAAGATGAAGAAGGTCTCCTGGTGAAGAACTTCAGGAAGTTCATCAGGAATCTGGAAAGAAGGAACACATTCCGCAAATACTTCCACAAGGATACTCGACGAAAGGGATCCTCCTCTTCATCAAGGAAAGAAAAAGGAAGCGAAGATGAAGAAGAAAGACCACCACCAGAGTGCTACCACTGAAGAAAGACCGGGCACATTCGGAGCCAGTGCCCAAAGTATCAAAAGGAGCAAAAAGAACAACACAAAGAAAAAGAGAAGAAGAAAGTACTGAAAGCCGCAACTTGGGATGATTCTTCCTTTGAAGAGTCAAACGAGTCTGAGTCAAGTAGCGAGGAGGAAGCAAACTTATGCTTAATGGCAAAAAGCAACGATGACGACACCAGTGTTCTTAGCGACACCGAGGTAATTCCTCCTGCTTTCGAAGAACTCTATGATGAATTTGTTTTAACTTGCAAATCCTATGATCAAAGTATAAAAGATAATATTATATTAAATCGTGAAAATGAATCTATTATCAAAGAAAATCATAAGCTCACAAAAAAGGTGATTTCCCTTGAAAAGAGAAAGGTTTCATGTCAAGAGTGTGAGCACTCTTTATTTTTGGCAAAAGAACTTGAAGTTTCTCTTTCTAAGGCCCTCTCACAAAACAAAACTATTGCAAAAGAAAAAGGGGACTTAGAGAGAAAACTAAAAATCTCTCTTTTACAAATTGAAAATAACAAAAGGGGATTTGAAAATAAATGTGTTATGATTGTACAAGAAAATACTTTTCTTAAAAAACAAAATCATGACCTCAATATAGCCATAAAAAATTCGGGATTGGTCAAAAATCCCTGGATATGATTTTGGGAAACCAATGTTATGGTTCTGCAAAAGTTGGGGTCGGATATAAAAGTGAACCCTACAGCCCAGCGCTAGCCACTAACGTCGGCGGTAGCTCAAGTGTTAAAAAGTCTTCTGTTTTTTTTAATGTTCAAACATCATCCAACAAGAGCAACGTAGAAACTCAGAAAAGGGTCTCAACTCCCTTTATTTCGTGTGCTAATTGTCTTAAGTTTGGACACACGTCTAGCTCTTACAGGAATATAAAACAACGATTATTAAAACAAATCTGGGTACCTAAGAAATCCACTTACTCTATGGGTGGTACCTCTTGGGTATCTGGATCTTTACTCGCATCTTCTCTCTAGATTTGCAGGAAGGCTAAGGAAATGGAGGACGTGTGGTACTTGGACTCAGGATGCTCTAAGCACATGACGGGCAACAAAGCAAAATTCCATAGCCTAGAAAAGAAGAAAGGAGGGATCGTAACGTTTGGTGATAACGGTAAAGGAAGGATCATGGGAATTGGTACAGTGGGTAACGAATCTTTTATTATCTCAAATGTTCTTTATGTAAAAGGATTAAAACATAACTTAATATCTATGAGTCAACTATGTGATAAAGGATTAGACGTATTATTTGAATCATCCACTAATCTTTGCAAAATAGTTAATCCTAAAACAAAAGATGTGTTACTAACTGCACCTAGAATTCACAATGTTTACATAGTTTCGTTTCATGATCTTTCCAAATCATCTATAAAATGTTTTATAACCAAAATTGATGAATTAGAACTATGGCATAGACGTTTAGGTCACGCTAGTACAAAGCTCATTTTAAAACTAGCAAAAAGGGAATTGATTAGAGGATTGCCTAAGTTGAATGGAAATTTATCTTCGCTATGTTCTCCATGCCAAAAAGGTAAATTTACAAAATCATCTTTTAAAAGCAAAAACGAAATTTCTACTTCAAAACCATTGCAATTAATTCATATGGATCTCTTTGGTCCCGTTAACACCGCAAGTCTTGGTGGTAAAATATACACTTTCGTTCTAATAGATGATTTCTCAAGATATTGCTGGACTTTATTTCTCTCTTCCAAATCTGATGCGTTTTGCGAATTCTCAAAATTATGTACTCGTATTCAAAATGAATTAGATCTAAAAATAAAATGCATTCGCTCAGATCATGGAGGTGAATTTGAAAATGAAAATTTTAAATCTTTTTGTGAAATGTTAGGTATTAAGCATGAGTTCTCCGCTCCATGCACACCTCAACAAAAGGTGTTGTAGAATGGAAAAATAGGACAATCCAAGAACTAGCACGCACCATGTTTTCTGAATATATATTATCTAAGTCGTTTTGGGCCGAAGCCGTAAGCACATCATGTTATGTAATGAATAGAGTTATGCTTCGCCCATCACTAAATCTCACACTGTATGAACTATATTTTCAAAAGAAACCTAACGTATCATATTTTAAAGTATTGGATGTAAATGTTTTATTCTTAATACAAAAGATTCTTTAGGAAAATTTGATGAGAAATGTGATGAAGGAATATTTCTTGGATATTTTTCAACCAGTAAAGCCTATAGAATATTTAACAAAAGATCGAGTAAGGTTGAAGAGTCTATTAATGTTAAATTTGATGAGTTTATTCCATGTGCAGAGAAGCTTCCTACAAGTACAAATGATGAACCTTTGCCATCTTTGGAGCATGACGAAGAGGAACCATCCAAAGAAGAGGAGGAGAAGTCCAAGGAAGATGAATATGTACCTCCAAGCGTTTTGAACTTCTCAAAAAATCATCCAAAAGAACTAGTCATTGGGGAGCCTTCTACTGGGGTAAGAACTCGATCCTCTCTTCATGAAACATTTTCAAATATTCGCTTTGTTTCCGAAATCGAACCTAAAAACATTTCCACCGCTTTAAATGACGAATTTTGGTTTTTGGCCATAAATGAAGAGGTAGGACAATTTGAAAGAAATAAAGTTTGGAATCTAGTAGTTAGAGCATCTAATCATCCAATTATCGGCGTAAAATGGAACTTTAAAAATAAATTAGATGTTGAATCTAGGATTATAAGAAATAAAGCACGCTTAGTTGCTCAAGGTTATTCTCAAATCGAGGGGGTAGATTTTGAAGAAACTTTTGCACCCGTTGCTCGCTTAGAATCTATACGAATATTTTTGGCATTTGTGAGTTTTAAAAGAATAAAATTATTTCAAATGGATGTTAAAAGTGCCTTTTTAAACGGGTTTATAAAAGAAGAAGTTTATTTAGAACAACCCCCCGGTTTCATAAATGAAAAATTCCCTAATCATGTTTACAAATTAGAAAAAGCGCTTTATGGTTTAAAACAAGCGCCCCGTACATGGTATGATCGACTTACATCATTTTTGTTAAAGCACAGTTATGTTATGGGAATTGCCGACAACACACTCTTCATTAAGCATAATAATAACGATCTAATTATTTTACAAATATATGTTGATGATATCATTTTTGGACCCACTAATGAAGAGTTGTGTAATGAAGTAGTACTAGAAATGAAAAATGAATTTGAAATGAGTCTTGTAGGAGAACTATCATATTTTCTTGGTTTTCAAATCTCACAATGAACTGATGGTATCGTTATTTGCCAAACAAAATATGTTCATGATATGCTTAAACGATTTGGATTTGAAAATCATAAACAAGCTTCTACTCCTATGAGTGCTTCTTTAAAACTAGGAAAAGATAAATCCGGAATTTTAATTGATCAAATGCTATATAGAGGAATAATAGGATATCTTCTTTACATAAGTGCATCTAGACCAGATATAATGTTTGTTGTATGTTTATGTGCTCTCTTTCAAGCCAATCCAAAAGAATCTCATTTAAAAGCGGTAAAACGTATTTTTCGTTATCTATTAGGGTCATCTAAATTAGGATTATGGTACCCACACAATAATTCATTCACACTCCACGGCTATTCCGATTCGGACTACGCCGGGTGTTCACTAGATCGAAAAAGCACTAGTGGTACTCGTCACTTCCTATGACCCTCTTTAGTATCTTGGTCTAGTAGGAAACAATCTTCGGTTGCACTCTCCACCACGGAGGCCGAATATATCACACTTGGTAGTTGTTGTGCACAAGCGTTATGGATGAGTCAAACACTAGAGGATTTTGGATTTCATCTTAAAAACATTGATCTTAAATGTGACAACAAAAGTGCAATAGACCTCATATATAATCTCGTACACCATTCTAGATCCAAATACATCGATGTTCGTCATCATTTCATTAGGGATCACATTAAGAAAGAGCATGTAAAAGTAAGTTTCATTGGCACGGACTCTCAACTCGCTGACATATTTACTAAACCTCTTCCCGATGCAAGATTTCGTTTATTACGACTTGAGTTAGGTGTCCTAGATCTTTCAAGTTAAAACACATTCACAAACGCAATTTTGTAATTTTTATCCATCGAAAACATCTCCTAAATATCTGAAATTTCAGCATGAAACTACTATTGGGACACTTAATCAAGATCAATAATTAAAATTTTCAAAATCATAAAAAATTGTGTACTGTTTCCCAAGCTAGCGCTAACGCCGGCGCTAGCATACTTATGTGTTTTTCTGTATTTTTAAAATTTTGAAAAATGCCTAAAAATATATTAATCTATATGTACTCTTTATTCTTGCACTTCTGATTCTATTTAATTTTTGAAAAATCAAATACAAAAATACAAAAGACAAATTACAAAAAATATGTTTTTGCCTTTTTTTGTTTAAAGTTTCTTTTTTATGCAAAAATCAAATACAAATTTACAAAAGCCAAATTACAAAAAAAAATATGTTTTGCTTTTTTTGCCATTTGTTTAAAGTTTATTTTTTTTTTGCAAAAATCAAATACAAAAATATAAAACATTAAAACTATCAAAAAAATTGTATGGATTTTCCTATGAAAATCAAGCATGATTTAATCTATTCTTTAGAATTTCTATAATGTTGCAATTTATCTTTTCCAACTCTTTAAACATTGCTTTCATCATGCTTTGATATATCTATTAATATGTGCATCAAGTATCGTTTAAAAGTTGTGTAGAACTATGTTTAGCATGCCTCTAAGTATGAGTAAATATTTTATGTTTGATAATGATCTTTATTCACTCACTTATTTTGGCATTGTCTACATATGTGTTTAATCTAAGAATGCTTGTGTATGTTTTGTATTAGTACAATGAATTAAAATTGCACAAGTATCTTACCTACACTCCTTTATTTGCACTTTTAAAAGTTAAGAAAAGTGGTTATCTTTTTCATAAATTATATTGGTTTGCAAAACAAGTGTATTCGGAGAACTTTATTCAAAACAAAAATCATAAGATAAAGTGACAAAGCTAACTCCACCAAGCACTACTTGAACCTCCTGATAAGTCTTAATAAGCGTTGTGAGGTTGAGCACCTTGGAAAGAATAGTAAAGTATCTTGTGCAAATCAATTATTTCTTGTAAAATAAAAACTACTTACTCTTAAGTATACCGGATCACTAGTCTCAACATTAAAAATAAAATATGTGATCCCCTAAGCACTACTTTGCACCCTGATAAGTCTTAATGAGCATTGTGTGTGCAAAGCACCTTGGTAGTTGTACATTTTTTTTGTGCATTGAAGTGTGTGGAAGTAAAATTATTTGTGTTTTATTGTGCTCTTACTTTACATATTACCTGTATTTTTGATTAAAACATGTGTTTACTCTACTCAAAAATACACTTTTGTGCACATCATTATCTTCCATAACACTTCTTCTCATAAGTATTGGATCCTAATGCAAATTCTATACTACTCTTTATTTATGAAATGCACTAGATAACCTAGCATGCTTTCTACAATGTTTAGTATGTTTTGAAATTGTGAATTAACATAACATTGTAGTACTCTCTTTTTGATAACATTATTTCATGTTTGGTTACTTCATTAGTGAATTTAAAGATTTTACTTAAACAATGATTTACAAAACATCTTCTTTATAAAATTGAACTCCTATATCTTTTTTTGAATCATCATGTCTTACAAAAGATGTTTGCTTGTATTTTTTCTAAGTCTTCCGCAACTTTACATTTACCTTGTATTTGTTTATGCTACAAACTCTGATTTATAAAAATAATATTGTGATACTTAAACTCTAATATATTTCAATGAAAAGTATTCTAAAACTCCTTATCATTTCCTTCTCTACAAGCTCGATCATGCATTTATCTTATTATCAACTTTTTAGTGATGTCTCCTTAACCGCTTTTGCCAATAACAAAAGGGGGAGAACTAACATGATAAATATAATCTGCTATCAAAATATAATGCTTAATTAAGGTGATAGCTTACATATTAGGGGAGCACTCACTTAGGGGGAGCTTGTATTTAGGGGGAGCAATTCTAAATGCTAAATGCTAAAATTATCCTAAGTCATCACTCACACACACACACAAGTATGTTTCTTTATGCTTATATATTAATGCTCTGATTTAACATTAATGGATTTGTTATTATCAAAAGGGGGAGTTTGTTGGAACATGGTCTTCCGCATTTCCTAGGTTTGAGAATAGCAAATCCTATGTATTTGATCTTGTGTGTTTAAGTGTGCAGGATAACAAAGTCCACATGACTCAAGGATTACAAAAGAAGGTTGCCCCCAAAGTTGATCCATCAAATCCAAAAATCCTACTAGCGCTGGCGGTAGTACTAGCGCAGGCGCTAGCTGTCGTTCGACGAACTATTAGCGGCGCTCGACGAAATACTCATAACTGCGTTCGATGAAATCACGTTAGACAAAATATTGGCTTAAGCGCAATTGCCGGGAGAACTTATAGAAGGAGATAGCGCCAGGCGATATCCGATAGCACAGGCGATAGCGAGGAGCACAGTTGGCAAGAGAGAATTGTTTCCTCGGATTGAAGATTCTGCCGCGCAGAATGTGTCCTAATATGGGATAGCGCCGGCGGTACCACTAGCGCAGGCGCTAGCGCTGAGGCTATAAAAAGGATCCCTCTTCTCTCGTTTCAAAGAGACATTACAGACATCAAAGAGAGATATAGAGTGCTAGAATTCCAGAGGCTACCTTGGCCGAAAGTTGATGTCCTACCAAAGTTCTGCAAACTTCTGAAGGAGAATCTCATCACGCCGGATCCAAATGAAGTCCGCTTCTACAATGCTTATTCTACAGCAGATCTTCGTCTCCAACTTCAGAAGTTCATCAAGAGGGAGTTTTATTTATTTTCATTTCATATTTTTCTTGTAAACGGTTAGTGAAATCGCCTCGGGTTGGCGACTAGGTCTGGGTAGGACTTAGGGGGAAAACTCGCCTCGTGTTGGCGACTAGATCTAGGCTAGGTCTAGGGGGTGCTCGAGGCCATATCCGGGGAAGCGTTGTCTAGAGCGGCTTGAGGCCGAATTTGGGGAGGATAGGCTAGGGCCACCGGTTCGTGGGGATGCGAGTCGGGATAGAAAACAAAAAGAGTTTACTATTCATCGCCACCGATTTCTAGCGTTATAGAAGTCAACTTTTGTAAAACTGTATTTGATATTAATAAAGCATGTCTCTACTTTATTTCAATTGTTTTACTTGACTTCTTATTGTCTTTGTCTTGCATTATTACAAAGCTTTTCAAAATATCACTTAAGTTTTTGAAAACCCTTATTCACCCCCCCCCCCCTCTAAGGGCGCCTACCGATCCAACACTTTCCTCTGAAGGACTTCTTTTTCTTCTTCTCTTCTTTGGTGCTGCTTATTTCTCTTTTCTCTTATGGGCACTCAGGAGCAATGTTCCTTGGCTTGTTGCATGTGAAGCAGATGATCTCTTTCCTTGGAGTTTTATCATACCTGGGCCTTGAGTCTCTTTCTCTTCTCCTTGAGTCTTCAGTCTTGACCCACTTCTTGAATCTCCTAGCTAGGAGATTGAACATCTCATCTTCACGGGTAGAAGGTTTCCCTTTAGAGACTTTCAGGGCAAGGCTCCTTTGGATGGGAGCTGGGGTCTTCTCCTCCTATTCTGATTCAGCCCTGTTCTTTAAGAGCATTTCATATGACTTAAGATTTCCCAGCAAAGCTTCAGTGGAGATTTCTCTATGGCATCTGGACTCCCTGATTTCCTAGATTCTGGAATCCCATGAGCTAGGGAAGCACATGAGGATCTTATCATTAATTTCAGTCAAGGATATCTCCTTATATATGACTCTGAGCTCATTAATGATCAGACTGAATCTGTCATACATGTTGGCAACAGATTCTTCAGCTTTCTTTTGAAAGTTCTCATACTGGGATATGAGAAGAGACTTTTTGTCCTTCCTTTCATCAGCACTTCCGTCAACCATTGTGGTAAGGGAATCCCAGATCTCTTTTGCTGATTGACATTCAGCAACTTTCTGGAAAATGTCATCAGACATTGTTGATACCAGAATATTCATGGCCTTAGCATCACATGCCTTGACCTTCTTCTCATCTCTGTCCATTCTTTTCTTGGGACAGCCTCCATTATTGAGGATTCTCTTGCCCTTGGTCTGACTGGAGCTGGAGGGCCTGTAAGAAGAATATTATAGATATCTTCATCAAAGGAATTCACGTAAAGTCTTATTCTAGCCTTCCAGAGTGTGAACTTATTTAAGTTGCATACTGGAGGTCTTGTTGAAGCATAATCCTTAGTACTCATGTTCCTAAAGAATAGTTTTAATTTAAGGATTTAAGAGTAGGAGGTCTTTTTGATCAAGGTGTTAGCCTTTTATTGATCAACCTCCCTCTGATACCAATTGAAAGTGCACAGTGTGCCTCTGAGAGTCCTCTAGAGGGGGGTGAATAGAGATTTAAATATTTTTCTATCCTAACTACGTTCAATAATTTATTCTAAAGTATTATGCTTAACAATCCAGGCAGAATAAAGAAAGTAGAAATTAAAGTGTAGAATAAAAGAGTGGGACAGCACAGAAATTCACAGCACATACACAATGAATTTTATAGAGGTTCCCCAAACCTTGTGTACTCCTCTCTTCTACCACCTGGTATGAATGCACCACCTGTGCCTGAGTCTTTTGGTCAGGAGACTCTTAGAACCACTGATCTTTTGATAAGGAGATCATGAACCACCAGATCTTTTGATAAGGAGATCTTGAACCACTGAATCCTTTGAAGAGGGATTAATAAAACTCTTTTACAAGAAATAGAAAGAGAAGGATAAGGAGGAAGGTTAAAGGAATTCTATTCTCAGAATTCTTTTGATGGCTGATTGAAGAACAACCGATATGAAGTCCCACAGAATCTGCTATTGATTAGCCTCTGCTTTTGATGGTGATGATCTGCAGAGACTTTGTTTGTCAGATCCTTCTTGACTTCTTCTAACTCAGATCCTGTTGCTATATGATGGTGATGAGAAGCAGCAGTTGGATCTTCTGGTCTATCAGATGAAGAACACCATAGATTTCAATTCTTTTTCACAGCTTTGTATTAGGGTTCCTGAGAGAGAGGGAGAAGAAGACAGGAAACCCTAATTTGAGAAGAAACGGCTGATTGTGATTAATGCTCTGTTCTTCTCTTCCTTCTTTATCCTTATATACCCTGTCTCTATTTTGAATTTGATTCCTTATTAGGTAAGACCTGAAAAGGTATATTTGATAGACATTCTCTTTTCTTCCTTAATTACTTCTCAACCCGTCCAACCAGAAGGTGTATACTTCCAAGAAAGTCTTTTTCTCCTTCTTTAATGTTTCCTTCTTCTTTAGGCAATTATTAGGCCGTTGGAGAACGGTCTGAGAGATGTGGGCCATGATAGAATCATCAAAAAGACAACTGTAAAGATTGAACTTTCACAGACTGTATTTGACGTAGCGTCGAATTAACTTCCTCTCTTATCGACGCTGCTTCGAGTTCATCTAAGAGCTGCTTTGATTTCTTCTGTGCTCTGACTGAACTCGGCTAGTCAACGTTGGTCGATAGCTTATCAACGCACCCGTTGAGTTGAATAGCATCCACTATGAATTCCATTAACTGCGTTGAGATGAAGTTGACGTTGCGTCGACTTTAGATGGCTTTGACATGTATTTCCTTCTGCGTGGAGTTTGAAGTAGAAGCTGCATCGACTTCTCAAATTCCTTCGACAAGTCTCTGGTTTCTGCATCGATATCTATTCGACGTAACGTCGACTAGTGTTACTTCGACAGATGATTTCAACCACTTGGACTTCTACTCAGAGTAGCGTCGACAAAACTCGATGTTGCGTCGAGTACCATTCGACGCCATTATTAACTTTGCCAAAATTTGCAGCCCTTTAGCTGGTCTTGACACTCTAGGTTCAGTGTGACATCCTAAGACATCTAGTGACCAGATTACCCTCACTATACAATGGGTAATTTACTCCTAGAGAATAAAATCACTTTTTAATTAATTTGTTAAGTTAAATCAAGGGTTTTTCCTAACAATATTTATATCTGGAATAATTGACACTGGAGTATCCGAGACATCTGGACATAACCTTGTGATAGTATTATACACCTCTGGTAGTTTTCCTGGAATTTATGTCCATATATATGGTGCTTCCTTCACAATGTAGTGTTTGGGGTTTTAACTTAGGAAACTCATATCTTGAATTATTGATACAGAATGGCCATAGAAACTGGTGCATGGACTTTCGATAAATAATATGAACATTTGGAAATTTGATGGAATTTATGGTTACATATTTTTGATACTTCCTTCTCAAAGTAGAATTTGAGCGTATAATTTGAGAAATTCATACAATGAATTATTGTTGAGATGTTATAAAATTTTGTATATAGACTTCTTATATCAGTAGGAAGATCTGAGAATTTTGATAGAGTTAATTACTGAGAAGACATCGTATTTCCTTCACAAAGTGGAACCTTGGAATATAATTTGAAAGATGGATATGTTGACATATTGATGATGGGTTAATATAACAATTACTAGATAGTCTTGTGATATCATTATAGAGCTTCTTGAGACTTTTCATCTTCATTGAGCATGGAACCCCGTAGACCCGAACTTGAATTTCGGGGACAAACTTATTTTTCTGTTTATTGGGATTTGTAACATCCCCATTCCTTCTAGACCCCTTGGGTTAGGGTTAGGGTTGGAGTTGTGACTAGAGTTCATGGTATGACCCTAGGTCAACCTGAGCTTAGTAAGATTGCTATAAGCACCCCGAAAGGGCACAAGTCAACCTTTGCCAATCAACTACAAATTGGACTCACTAACTCAAATTGGACTTACCCAGAGGTCCCTAACCCTGAAAGAGGCCCAAGTAACCCAAAAGCCCTCATCATAGGGTCACCAAGTTGGCCAATTTGACCAAATCAACTTTAGGACAAAATAGGGTAACATGGGCCAATTCAACACAATTGGGTCAATTAGACTTGATAGGATCAAATTGACCCCACCACAAGATGGAAAACCTCTAAGGGCCCGTTCGTTTGGACGGAATTGGAATTCGATATTAGAATTGAATATTGATAAATATTGTGGAATTAAATATTGGTGACTAATTCCAATTCTAACGTTCGTCTAATAAACAATATTGTTGAATATTGTGAAATTAATCAATACTTTTGTTTGTTTGTTAAATAAAATTCACTTTAAGAATTAAAAAATATTACGAAAAAGCTAATATTTATCACATATATCATAAACAAATGTATGTCATGGCGACGATTTCTTCGCCCGGGGGCAATTTTTTCCACCTGGGCGCAATTGTTTTGCACAACCGTGATTTTTTCGCCCGGGCGCGCATTTTTTGCCCGTGCTCATTTTTTCGCCCGGGCATGATTTTGTGTCCCGGGCACGATTTTTTTCCCGGGCGCAATTATTTTTCCCGGGTGCGATTTTTCCACCCGCCCGGCCGAAAAAAGCTCGCATAGGCGATAAAATCACTCCATGAAGAAAAATCGTGTTTGAGCGAAAAAATCGCGCGGGGGCGAAAAACTCTCCCCTGGGAAAAAAATTCGCGTCCGGGCAAAAAATTCGCGTCCGGGCGAAAAATTCGCGCCCAGGCGAAAAACGCGCGCCCAGGGGAAAAACGCGTCGGGGCAAAAAATTGCGTGCCATGGTGACAAAAATGCGCACGGGCAAAAAACGCGCGCCTAAGCGAAAAACGCGCGCCCGGGTAAAATACGCGCGTCACAGTGAAAAACGCGCGCAAGGGAGAAAAATGCGCCCTATGGCGGAAAATTTCCACCCGGGCAAAATTTGGGCGTCCGGGCGAAAAACGCGCATTCGGGCGAAAAATTCGCGTCCGTGCAAAAAACTCGCGTCCGTGCGAAAAACGCGCACCAGGGGAAAAAATGCGCGCCAGGGCGAAAAATTTCCGCCCGGGCAAAATTTGGGCATCCGGGCAAAAAACGCGCGTTAGGGCGAAAAACTTGCGTCCGTGCGAAAAACTCACGCCCGGGCGAAAAATTGTGCGCCCGGGCGCATAAACGCGTGTCAGGGCGAAAAACGCGCGCTAGGGCGGAAAATTTCCGCCCGGGCAAAATTTGGGCGTCCGGGCGAAAAACGCACGTTCCGGCGAAAAACTCGCGTCCATGCGAAAAACTCGCGCCCAGGCGAAAAATTGTGCGCCCGGGCGCATAAACGCGCGCCCGGGCAAAAAATGCAATAAATCGAGCGTGCCCGACTCGCCCAATTCCGATATGTCTAGCTAGATTTTGGGTTTAGGCTAAAATCAATTCCATGATATTCAACTCAAATTTCCATTATTAAAGCTACCTAACAAGCGAACGGCGTAATTGAAATTTGACATCGAATTTCAATTCCAAGTCTTCAATTCCGTCCAAACGAACGGGGCCTAAAGGAGTGCTTAGGACCCAAAATACCCATCATGGGGTCACCAATTGGTCCAATAGGACCAAAGTCAAACTTAGGTAAACATAAGCCAATCCTTCATCAATAGGTTCAATTGAACCCCAAAACCTGAAATTGACTTCACCCCTAGTCTTAGAACATCATGGGGGACCCAATTGACCTAAAAGAGCCATCATGAGATCAACAATTTGACCAAATTGACCAACTTCAACTTTTCCCCAATTTTGGTCAAAACTACACATATTGGCAAAATTGACCCAAATAGGGCACCACCGTGACCCAATCAACATTGAGTGGTGTCAAGGGACTGAAGTCCAACACATTGGACCAGTCAACTCACCAATTGACTAAGTCAACCCTAAAAGTCAACAGAGGTCAAAATTGGGCTAAAATGGGCATTTGAATCAATTAAGCCAAGCCATATGGGCAAGGCCTCAATAGGAGGCCCAACCTGCAGCCCATGACCTAATTAACATGCATACCCTAAAAAATTAGGAGGAGATGACATGCAAGAGGCTAATTTGGGAAAACCCCCAAATTTGAAAAAGAGACGAGGAATTCATGGAAATTGCTCCACATGGCAGCCCCTCCCCTCTGCCCAAGCCTCCCACTAAGCTCTAGCTATAATTCCCAGCTGAATTCCAGCAATGTGGGTGCCAAATGGCAGCTTAGGTAAGCAACGAAGGCTTGGCCGACTCCTTCCCCAATGGCAGCCCCATATATACACCTCCTCAGCCCATTTCGACGACACCATTAGCTTCAGAGGGCCTGGAGGACCCAATTTGCTACCCTGGATTGGAGGAAATGGCTAAGAAAGGAGGAAACAGCAAGGGTCGTCGGAGCAAGGTTCAATAATGGCACTTGGGCAAATTGTTGGATCGGTTGGCGCCCTTAGAGGGGGGGTGAATAAGGGTTTTCAAAAACTTTAGATTATATTTAAACAACTTTGAATTATTGCAAGATTAAAGTCATGAAATAAGTTAAGTAAAATAAAAAGAGAGACAAGATTTATTAATGATAAATAAGTTTTACAAAACTTGATCTCGATGACGCTAGAGATCGGAGGCGAATAATAAAAAAACTCCTTTTGTTTTCTATCCCGACTCGCTTCCCCACGAACCGGTGGCCCTAGCCTTATCCTCCCCGGATTCGGCCTCAAGCCGCTCTAGCCAATCCTTCCCCGGATGTGGCCTCGAGCACCCCCTAGAACTAGCCTAGATCTAGTCGCCAATATGAGGCGAATTTCAGCCCTAAGTCTACCCCAGACCTAGTCGCCAACACGAGGCGATTTCACTACCGTTTACAATGAAGAAAGAGAAATAAAATAACAAAACCTCCCTTAAGATGAACTCCTGAAGTCAGGGATGAAGATCCGCTGTAGAATCAGCGTTTGTCGAAGCAGACTTCGTCTGGATTCGGCGTGATGGAATTCTCCTTCAGAAATTGGCAGAGCTTCGCTGGGACCTCAAATTTCGGCTAAGACAAGCCTATGGAATTCTAGTACTCTCTCTCTGAGGTGTATGCAATGGGTGTACGAAAACAAGAGGAGAGGGGGTCCTTTTATTGCCCAAGCGCTACCGCCGGCGCTAGCGCTACCGCCGGCGCTAGCGCTACCGCCGGCGCTAGCGCTACCGCCGGCGCTAGCCCGTATTAAGAAACAATTTGCGCGGCAGAATCTCCTATCCGTGGCAACATGCTGCTTTATGCCTTCTGAGTTCAGCGCTACCGCCAGCGTTATCCGCTACCGCCAGGCGTTAGCGCCTTCTATAACAGCTCCCAGAATTGCGCTCTTCATCGCTAGCGCCCGGCGCTAGGTGCTACCGCCGGCGCTAGTAAGCCTCTTCGAATTCTGGCTTCAATTTTGGGGGCAGTCATCATGAGTACTCCTTGAGTCATATGGACTATGTTAACCTGCACACTTGAACACACAAGATCAAATACACATAGGATTTGTTATTCTCAAACCTAGGAGATGCGGAAGACCATGTTCCAACAAACTCCCCCTTTTGATAATAACAAATCCATTAATGATAAATCAAAGCATTAATAGATAAGCATGATGAAACTCTACTTGTGTGTGTGTGAGAGTGATGACTTAGGATAATTATTGATTTTAACATTTAGAATTGCTCCCCCTAAATACATGCTCCCCCTAAATGAGTGCTCCCCTAATATGTAAGCTATCATCTGAATTTGTCATGTTGGGTTTATGATAGCGGGTTATATTTATCATGTTAGTTCTCCCCCTTTGTTATTAGCAAAAGTGGGTAGGGAAACAAAGCACCAAACAATTTGTAAATAGAAGAGAAGGCATGATCGAGCTTTTTAAGTAAATGATAAGGAGTTATAGAATTATTTTTCATTGAAATAGATCAGAGTTATGAGCATTACAAAATTTTCAGAGTTTGTAGCACAAAAGATTTTTATGTTTGAAGTAACCAATATAAAGTGTTCCAAGTAAATCTATCACGTAATGAAGGATAGGAATTTTGAAGAATAAGTGATGATGCAAAGAGTACAAGATATTAAGTAAGCATGGAAAGCGCAAGGTAAAACACTTATATGGTTAAGATGCGGAAGACTTATAGTAATACAAAAACATCAAATAGTAATGATACTCCAAAAAAATATGAGTTAAAGTTCACAAAAGATGATATTTTTGTAAATCATTTTGCAGTTAGATCTTTAAATTTTATAATAATCAAGCATGAAATAATGTTTATCAAAAAAGAGATTACCACAATGTTACTTTAATTCATAATTTCAAAAACATACAAAACATTGTAGAACACATGCTAGGTTATCTAGTGCATTTCATAAATAAAAAGTAATATAGAATTAGCATTAGGATCCAATACTCATGAGAAGAAGTGTTATGGAAGATAATGATGTGCACAAAAGTATATTTTTGAGTAATGTAGACAAATGTTTTAATCAAAATACAAGATATATGTAAAGTACGAGCACAATAAAACACAAATAAGATTACTTCCACACACTTTAATGCACAATAAAAAGTACAGCTACCAAGGTGCTCGGCACACACAATGCTCATCAAGACTTATCAGGGTGCAAAGTAGTGCTTGGGGGATCACATATTGAAATTTAAGATTGAAACTAGTGATCCGGTGTACTTAAGAGTAAGTGGTTTTTCTTATTTTTGAAAGAAGGATTTGATTTGCACAAGACACTTTACTATTCTTTCCAAGGTGCTCAACCTCACAATGCTTATTAAGACTTATCAGGAGGTTCAAGTAGTGCTTGGTGGAGTTCTCTTTGTCATTTATTTTATAATTTTGTTTTGTACAAAGTTCTCCGAATACATTTGTTTTGCAAATCAATAGATTTTATGAAAAACATAACCACTTTTCTTAATTTTTAAGAGTGCAAAATAAGGAATGTAGGTAAGATACTTGTGCAATTTTAATCCATTGTACTAATACAAAACATACACAAGCATTCTTTAGATTAAATACATATGTAGACAATGCCAAAAAAGTGAGTGAATAAATATCATTATCAAACATAAAATATTTCTCATACTTAGAGGCATGCTAAGCTTGATCCTACACAACTTTTAAACTATAATTGATGCACATTGGAATAGATATATTAAAGCATGAAGAAAGACAATGTCCAAAGTAGTTTGAAGAGATAAATTGCAACATTGTAAAATTTCTAAATAATAGATTAAATCATGCTTGATTTTTCACAAAAAATCATATAGTTTTTTTTATAGTCTTAAAGTTTTATATTTTTGTATTTGATTTTAGCAAATAAAAGCATATTTTTGTAATTTTGGTTTTTGTAGTTTTGTATTTGATTTTTCAAAAAATAAAGAAACACAGAAGTGCAAAACTAAGCAGAAAATATAGATTTATATATTTTAAGTGATTTTTAGAAAATTAAAAAATACAGAAAAATGAACATGGACGGTAGCGCTGGCGCGGGAGACAGTAAGTGATTTTTGAAGATTTTGAAAATTTTGATTGTTGATTTTGATTAGGTGTCCCAATAGTAGTTTCATGCTGAAAGTGCAGATTTTTAGGAGATGTTTTTGATGGTTAAAAGTGAAGAAGCTTGTATTTGTGAGCATGTTTTAACTTGTAAGATCTAGCACACCTACTCAAGTCGTAATAAACGAAATCGTGCATCGAGAAGAGGTTTAGTGAATATGTCAGCGAGTTGAGAGTCTGTCCCAATGAAGCTTACTTTTACATTTTCTTTCTTAATGTGATCCCTAATGAAATGATGACGAACGTCGATGTGTTTGGATCTAGAATGGTGTACAGGATTATATGTGAGGTCTATTGCACTTTTGTTGTCACATTTAAGATCTATGTTTTTGAGATGAAATCCAAAGTCCTCTAGTGTTTGGCTCATCCATAACGCTTGTGCACAACAACTACCAAGTGCGATATATTCGGCCTCCGTGGTGAAGAGTGCAACCGAAGATTATTTTCTACTAGACCATGCAACTAAAGAGGGTCCTAAGAAGTGACACGTACCGCTAGTGCTTTTTCTATCTAGTGAGCACCTGGCGTAGTCCGAATCGGAATAGCCGTGGAGTGTGAAAGAGTCATTATGTGGGTACCATAATCCTAGTTTAAATGACCCTATTAGATAACGAAAAATACATTTTACCGCTTTTAAATGAGATTCTTTTGGATCGGCTTGAAAGCGAGCACATAAACATACGGCAAACATTATATCTGGTCTAGATGCACTTAAATAAAGAAGAGAACCTATCATTCCTCTATATATCGTTTGATCAATAGAAATTCCAGATTCATCTTTTCCTAGTTTTAAAAAAGCACACATAGGAGTAGAAGCTTGTTTAAGATTTTCAAATCCAAATCGTTTAAGCATATCGTGAACATATTTTGATTGACACAGAAAAATACCATCAGTTCTTTGTGAAATTTGAAAACCAAGAAAATATGATAGTTCTCCTACAAGACTCATTTCAAATTCATTTTTCATTATTAAGACTACTTCATTACACAACTCTTCATTAGTGGCTCCAAAAATGATGTCGTCAACATATATTTGTAGAATAATTAATTCGTTATTTTTATGCTTAATGAAGAGTGTGTTGTCTGCACTTCCCATAACATAACCGTGCTCTAACAAAAACAATGTAAGATGATCATACCAGGTACGGGGCGCTTGTTTTAAACCATAAAGCGCTTTTTCTAATTTGTAAACATGATTTGGAAATCTTTCATTTATGAAACCGGGGGGTTGTTCTACATAAACTTCTTCTTTAATAAACCCGTTTAAAAAGGCACTTTTAACATCCATTTGAAATAATTTTATTCTTTTAAAACTCGCAAATGCCAAAAATATTCGCATAGATTCTAAGCGAGCTACGGGTGCAAAAGTTTCTTCAAAATCTACCCCCTCGATTTGTGAATAGCCTTGAGCAACTAAGCGTGCTTTATTTCTTACAATCTTAGATTCACCATCTAGCTTATTTTTAAAAATCCATTTTACGCCAATAATTGGATGATTAGATGGTCTTTCTACTAAATTCCAAACTTCATTTCTTTCAAATTGTCCTAACTCTTCATTCATTGCCAAGAACCAAAATTCATCATTTAAAGCGGTGAAAACATTTTTAGGTTCAATTTCAGACACAAAGCAAATATTTGAAAATGTTTCATGAAGAGAGGACCGAGTTCTTACCCCAGTAGAAGGTTCCCCAATGACTAGCTCCTTTGGATGATTTTTGGAGAAGTTTAGAATGCTTGGAGGTACATATTCATCTTCTTTGAACTTCTCCTCCTCTTCTTTGGACGGTTCTTCTTCGTCGTGCTCCAAGGATGGCAAAGGTTCATCATCGGTACCTGTAGGGAGCTTCTCTGCACAAGGAACAAACTCATCAAATCTGACATTAATTGACTCTTCAACCTTACTTGACCTTTTATTAAATATTCTATATGCTTTACTAGTTGAAGAATAACCAAGAAATATTCCTTCATCGCATTTTTCGTCAAATTTTCCTAAAGAATCTTTGGTATTAAGAATGAAGCATTTACATCCAAATACTTTAAAATACGATACGTTAGGTTTCTTTTGATAGTAGAGTTCATATGGTGTGAGAGTTAATGATGGGCGAAGCAGAACTCTATTCATTACATAGCATGCAGTGCTTACGGCTTCTGCCCAAAAATACTTAGGTAATTTATATTCAGATAGCATGGTGCGTGCAAGTTCTTGTATTGTCCTATTTTATCATTCTACAACACCATTTTGTTGAGGTGTGCGTGGAGCAGAGAACTCATGCTTAATTCCTAACATGTCACAAAAAGATTTAAAATTTTCATTTTCAAATTCACCTCCATGATCTGAGCGAATGCATTTTATTTTTAAATCTAATCCATTTTGAATGCGAGTATATAATTTTGAAAATTCGCAGAACGCATCAGATTTGGAGGAGAGAAATAAAGTCCAACAATATCTAGAATAGTCATCTATGAGAACATAAGTGTATAATCTACCACCAAGACTCGCAGTGTTAACGGAACCAAAAAGATCCATATGAATTAATTGCAGAGGTTTTGATGTAGAAATTTCGTTTTTGCTTTTAAAAGATGACTTAGTAAATTTGCCTTTTTGGCATGGAGAGCATAATGAAGATAAATTTCCATTTAACTTAGGCAATCCTCTAATCAATCCTCTTTTTGCTAGTTTTAAGATGAGCTTTGTACTAGCGTGGCCTAAGCGTCTATGCCATAATTCTAATTCATCATTTTTCGTTATAAAACATTTTATAGAAGATTTAGAAAGATCATGAAATGAAACTATGTAGACATTATGAATTCTAGGTGCAGTTAATAACACATCTTTTGTTTTAGGATTAACAATCTTGCAAAGGTTAGTGGAAGATTCAAAAAGTACGTCTAAACCTTTATCACACAGTTGACTTATAGATATTAGGTTATGTTTTAATCCTTTCACATAAAGCACATTTGATATAAGAAAAGATGCGTTACCCACTGTACCAACTCCCATGATCCTTCCTTTACCGTTATCGCCAAACGTCATTATTCCTCCTTTCTTCTTTTCTAGGCTAAGGAATTTTGCTTTATTGCCCGTCATGTGTTTGGAGCAGCCTGAGTCCAAATACCACACGTCTTCTGTTTCCTTAGCCTTCCTGCAAATCTAGAAAGAGGATGAGAGTAAAGACCCAGATACCCAAGAGGTACCACCCATAGAGTAAGTGGATTTCTTAGGTACCCAGATTTGTTTTAATGATCGTTGATTTATTATATTCCTCCAAGAGCCAGACGTGTGTCCAAATTTAAGACAATTAGCACACGAAATAAAGGGGGTTGAGACCCTTTTCTGAGTTTCCACGTTGCCCTTGCTGGATGATGTTTGTACATTAGAAAAGCCAAAAGAATTTTTAAATTTAGAGCTACCGTCGGCGTTAGTAGCTAGCATCGGGCGGTAGTTTTCACTTTTATATCCGAGTCCGATTTTTCCAGACCCAAAGCATTGATTACCCAGAAGCATATCCAGGGATTTTTGACCAATCCCGAATTTGGTTATGGCTAAATTGAGATTTTGATTTTGTTTTTTAAGAGATGTATTTTCTTGAACAATCATAACACATTTGTTTTCAAATCCTTTTTTGTTCTTTTCAATTTGTAATATAGAAGTTTTCAATTTTCTCTCTAAGTCCCCTTTTTCTTTTGCAATTATTTTGTTTTGTGAAAGGGCATTAGAGAGAGAAACTTCAAGTTCTTTTATCATAAACAAATAGTGCTCACATTCTTGACATGAAACTTTTCTTTTTTCAAGAGAGACTAATTTTTTTGTGAGCTTACGATTTTCTTTTATAATAGATTCATTTTCATGATTTAATAAAACAAATTTATCATAAAGTTCTTCAAAGGTAGGAGGAGATACCTCAGTGTCGCTAAGAACACTGGTGTCGTCATCGTCGCTTTTGACCATTAAGCACAAGTTTGCTTCCTCCTCGCTACTTGGCTCAGAGTCGTTTGACTCTTCAAAGGAAGAGTCATCCCAAGTGGCGGCCTTCAGCACTTTCTTCTTTTCTTTTGCTTTCTTTTGTTCTTTCCGTTCCTTTTGGTATTTTGGGCACTGGCTCCGAATGTGCCCAGTTTTTCTGCAGTGATAGCATTCTGGAGGCGGCCTTTCTTCTTCTTCATCGCTTCCTTTTTCTTTCTTTGATGAAGAGGAGGATCCCTTTCGTCGAGTATCTTTTTGGAAGAATTTTCGGAATGTGTTCCTTCTCTCTGGATTTCTGATGAACTTCTTGAAATTCTTCACCAGGAGTCCTTCTTCATCATCATCGTCCTCTTCGATGCACTCCTTCTTTGATGTCAGCGCCAACGCCTTTTTCTTCGGCTCCTTGTTGTATTCGTCATGTTGAATTTGTAGTTCTACCTCATGGGTTTTGAGATTCCCAATGAGATTCTCGATCTGGAGCGTTCTTAAGTTGTGCGACTCCGAGATGGTCGTCACCTTCGGATTGAACCTTGGAGGTAAGGAACGAAGAATTTTCCTCACCAAGTCCCCGTCAGAGTAGGTCTTTCCAAGCGCCTTTGATGTGTTGACAATCTTTGTGAAGCGAGGGTACATTGAGTTGATGTCCTCTTCCGTGTCCATCCTGAATTTTTTGTATTCAGATTCTAGTTGAAACAACTTGGCATCTTTCACCTGCAATGTACCTTCGTGAGTAACTTCCAATTGATTCCAAATATCATAAGCAGTTGTGCATGCAGAAATTCTATTAAACTCAGTCCTATTTAAAGCGTAATATAAAGCGTTTATTGCTTTAGCATTATTTTTACAACTTAGTTTATCGTTGTCATCCCATTTATCTTTAGGTTTTGCTAATGTCGCCTCTCCTACTATAGTTGTAGGCAGAGAGTACCGTACTTCTACCATGTTCCATACTTCTACATCCATGGTCATAAGAAAACACATCATTCGATTTTTCCAGTAGTTAAAATCTGACCCAGTAAAGAGAGGTGGTCGACTAACCCCTTGACCCTCAGAAAAAGCGAGATCATGAGACGCCATTGTTCTCGGTTGTTAAGCCGATTGGAACAAAACCGCTCTGATACCACTTGTTAGATCGGTCGGCGCCCTTAGAGGGGGGTGAATAAGGGTTTTCAAAAACTTTAGATTATATTTAAACAACTTTGAATTATTGCAAGATTAAAGTCATGAAATAAGTTAAGTAAAACAAAAAGAGAGACAAGCTTTATTAATGATAAATAAGTTTTACAAAACTTGATCTCGATGACGCTAGAGATCGGAGGCGAATAATAAAAAAACTCTTTTTGTTTTCTATCCCGACTCGCTTCCCCACGAACCGGTGGCCCTAGCCTTATCCTCCCCGGATTCGGCCTCAAGCCGCTCTAGCCAATCCTTCCCCGGATGTGGCCTCGAGCACCCCCTAGAACTAGCCTAGATCTAGTCGCCAACACGAGGCGAATTTCAGCCCTAAGTCTACCCCAGACCTAGTCGCCAACACGAGGCGATTTCACTACCATTTACAATGAAGAAAGAGAAATAAAATAACAAAACCTCCCGTAAGATGAACTTCTAAAGTCGGGGACGAAGATCCGCTGTAGAATCAGCGTTTGTCGAAGCGGACTTCGTCTGGATTTGGCGTGATGGAATTCTCCTTCAGAAATTGGCAGAGCGTCACTGGGACCTCAAATTTCGGCTAAGACAAGCCTATGGAATTCTAGTACTCTCTCTCTGAGGTGTATGCAATGGGTGTACGAAAACAAGAGGAGAGGGGGTCCTTTTATAGCCCAAGCGCTACCGCCGGCGCTAGCGCTACCGCCGGCGCTAGCCCGTATTAAGAAACAATTTGCGCGGCAGAATCTCCTATCCGCGGCAACATGCTGCTCTATGCCTACTGAGTTCAGCGCTACCGCCAGCATTATCCGCTACCGCCAGGCATTAGCGCCTTCTATAACAGCTCCCAGAATTGCGCTCTTCATCGCTTGCGCCCGGCGCTAGGTACTACCGCCGGCGCTAGTGAGCCTCTTCGAATTCTGGCTTCAATTTTGGGGGCAGTCATCATGAGTACTCCTTGAGTCATATGGACTATGTTAACCTCCACACTTGAACACACAAGATCAAATACACATAGGATTTGTTATTCTCAAACCTAGCAGATGCGGAAGACCATGTTCCAACACAAATGGCCGTCGACAAGCTCAATAGAGGCAAGTTTTCCTCACCTCCTCCCCTTGTGCTAGATCTCACTACTTTCCCCCTTGATTTTGGTTGTGAATTGATGGAATCGTCCATGTCAATTTTGAGCTATTGAGCTCAAATGAAACCCGCCTCCCATTTCGCTGATAGGCCACCTCCGGCCGCCACTCCTCCGTCAATCGACAGCCAATCCCAGGCCAGATATGTTGACGTTGTCCATTTGGGCGGAGACTCCCTGGGGTGGCCAAATTTAGCCTGGAGATAGGCTACAGGATGGAATAATCTTGGTCGTCTGCTGGAGGATGAAGACAATACCAGGGCCGTCCGATCTGGGATGATCAGATAGTCGCAGACCACCTTTAATTATCATCTATTTTATTAAAATAATTGTCTGAATTTTAAATAATTGTAGAAAATAATTAAAGGCAAATTCATACAAAGTGATCAACATCTAAAAGGTAGCCCCTTGAGTCTACTATTTATAGAAATTGATTCCACTTGATTTGGAGTATTGTAGCTTCCTCGACACTTATTTTGGTGAGACATGCACAAATGGGTCCCTAGACCTCTAAAAATCAATTTAGTGATAAATATAACTCTAAATGACTTGAAATTTGGGACGTGCATGAGTTATGCCCTAAAGTACCACCTTCCAAAAATTACGGATTTTTGTGATCAAAACCCCTATGTATATGATCAATATTATTTATGTCACACTTTTGTATTTGTGATATGTTCATGGCTAATACCTTGTGGAAAATTTTGAAACTCTGTGGAATCACTTATTATACCATTTAGAATCTCTGCAAATTTTTGTATAAAATTTCAAAGATTATTTCTATAGAAATTATCAAATTTATCGCAAGTCACATTTCTGAATAACTAAAATTTCACTGAGCAAAATGTTTGAGAAATTTTTGAAACTCTAGAAAATCATTAGGAATCTAATTATGGACCTCTGGACTTTTTGGTAGAATTTTTGGACATATTATGCATGGTAAAATTCCATATATTCAGTTTGTCACACTTCTTATTTTATGCAATATCTATGGTGAAATATTACTGGAAAATTATGAAACTTTGGATAGGATATTTTTAGGTCACTACATAGTAATTTTCTCAAAAATTTTGGAAGATATAAACTAGTACTTGATATGTAAAGTTATATTTTCATTCCTTTTATTTAAAATGGAACTTATGATTATAAATCCTCTAAAAAATTATAAAATTTTGGAAATCATGATAGTATATCATCTATCATCTCTGGGAATTTTATTAGTAAGATTTAAATTACTGATAAGGTACTTCTTTTGAAATTTAGAATATGTCAATTGATTAATGAATTTTAAATAGAGGTCAAATTTATATGAAATATTTGAAAACTCTGGTCAGCCCTTAATTTATCCATTATGAACCTATGGTAAAAATTGGAACTCATTTGAACATGATATGGTCAAGATTGCATCATAGGAATCAAATGTAGTTCAATCTCATTTTGGTCTGCGAATAGTAAAAAACTTAATGTGATGATTTGACCAGCAAGATCACTTAGAAAATTAGTGAGATTTGGATTATGACAGTAACATATCATTTATATTAGCCCCTAGAAGTTATGGAATTAATGGAGTACGTTAGTACTATATTTTAGGGAGTAATTTAGGTTCAGGTCGCACTATACATAAAAGGGCAAGGATTGCGTTACGAGATTATAGTAATCACACAGCATGGTAAAGTGTTCATGTTATATCACTAGAGTGTGATTAGGGATAATGAGAATTACACAAGGCCTACACCACATAGAGGATGAGAGATCTTAGGTGTTGAGCATCGTTCAAGAGAACATTTGCTTAAGGGTAGAGTTGGAGATAAATTATAAAGCGTCAAGTAATAAAGAGTAATAAGAAGAAGGGGTCAAGGGGTCTTTAGAAAAAGGGTAGACATCAATAATAGTAATCATCCTAGAAAGGGGAATTTGGGTTTCAGCCCATCGTATTCCCTAGTACCGCTGCGAGCCCTTCACCGGTTAAACCTCGGGAAGTCCAAGATTCACCCTAAAACTTCTAAGTATAATAATAATTAGTCAAGCGTAGTCTAACTAATTAATTAAGAGATTTGGTGATCTCCATCCCTAGCTAAAGGATGGGAAACAGTATATCAGAATGGGTTGGTCCTACGAGCTAAAGGCTCGGGTTGTGATAACTTGCATGTGCATAGGAATAAATAGTGGCGGGTCTTCTGTACTGGATCGATCGTCACACCGACAGCAGTATGTTGACTTAGGTGAGTGTGAGGGTTTGAGGGGCCAGTAGATTGTTTATACTACGTTCTGGAGGACTATCCCATATAATGTACACCCGACCTTAAAGACTAGTGGATTCCAGTAAAGAGTATGCAAGACTCTAGAGTGCACCTAGGACGTGTACAGAGGCGTACAAAGGGTCTAGGCCTGGTAGTGTGTATACCCACCTAGGAAGTGGAGGTGCCCCCTCCACTGCTGCTGTAGCCACAATGGTGGTACCAGAGAGTGAAGCTAGCTCCAAAAATTAGAAACTAAAGGTCTGTGATCACAGAGTCGTATGCATGAGTTGCACTTATATGAATCATATCATCACATGCATATCATAACATACATAATCCATTGAACATTAACTGCAGACCTTTATCATATAAATTAGTATGAGCTCTTTCTTATGTTAGTTATAATTCCGGAAATCTTAACTTATAAGTTTGTATGGGCATTCATATAAGTTAAGATACTCATTTAATGGTAGTGTCGTATATTTATACTTGTTTACTTTACTTACTGCTTTGTTTACTACTTTACTTACTGCTCATACATATTGCTAGCTTAGAACTATGCTTGTTTTAGTTCATATACTTGTTAGCTAGTTCCATGTCACCTGATTGTCCTTCTATTACCCCTTTTTTCATCCGCTTCTTCCTCCTGCCCAGTGCCTAGGAGTCGCAGGAGGTGGGGATGGGGAATTTGGCTTAGTCTTCTGACTAACGGTCGGTGGACCACATTATTGTAGGAACCATTGCGCCAGAGTAGTTGGACCCCATTCAGGAGACAGGGCATGAGGACATGATGGAGCAACGCAGCCTGTACCCGATGTGCAACAGCAGCTACAAACACGTGATGACAAGACCTGAAGAGCAGTTTCTGCGCAGTACCACTTCTTAACGATAGAATCACAAGAGTTCGATAGCTTCCGCATAGATGTAGAGTGAGAGAGTTGTTTTACTTTATTTTCAACATGTACCGGGCATAAGCCCTTTTCTCTCCTTTACTTGTTGCACTCATTGATGGACT
Organism: Dactylorhiza incarnata; assembly: GCA_033032865.1. NCBI lineage: Eukaryota > Viridiplantae > Streptophyta > Magnoliopsida > Asparagales > Orchidaceae > Dactylorhiza > Dactylorhiza incarnata. The sequence goes on along the minus strand of JAWHQI010000189.1, from coordinate 247,651 downwards.
TGTTTACATTTGGATTTATTTTATAATGTATAAATTTGTGATTGTGGACTTGATTTTACTTAACATTCTTCTTATCTCTTGATGGCCTGGTTGATCATTCTTGCCGGCAGGATCAGCGTCTTGCGGAGGAGGCTAGCTCGTGTGTTAGCGTCACCATAAGGCGGCGGTTTTGGGCATAAGATCCGGGGACTCTCCGGGTGCGGGAGAGGGATCTTACAATGCACCTTTTGTAAAGATCTCCCCAGCACACAACTCACAAGGACGACCGTCGGCACCCATAGCATCCAGCTCAAAAGGGTTCAACCTCAACCGGTCTACAAACCATGCACCCCAACCCCTCTCGATCCTGCCACAGGGCACAGTGGGTTGTTGGACGCCGCAACCCCCCTTTTCATGAGGAATGGTTCAGTTAAGTGGCAGCGCAGGGACTTCCCAGGAGGTCACCCATCCCGTAACTACTCCAGCCCAAGCTGCAGCTCAATTGGTGATGAGGAGTGGAAGAACTTTATAGTTAAGTGTGCTTGGGTTGGAGTAGTTACGGGATGGGCGACCTCCTGGGAAGTCCCTGTGCTGCCGCTTAACCGAACCATTCCTCATGAAAAGGGGGGTTGCATCCTCCAACAACCCGATGTGCCCTGTGATGTGATAAAGAGGGGTTGGGGTACATAGTCTGCAGACCGATTGAGGTTGAGCCCTTTCGAGCTGGATGCTCGGGGTGTCGGTGGTTGTCCTTGCGAGCTATGTGTTGGGGAGATTTTTACATTGTAAGATAAGTTTTTCTATTGTTAAACACATAACATTTACTTCTAAAGATTCTGAAGTAAGATAAGGTTGGTTTTCTGTCCTTCATGAGTTCATAAGGAGTCTTATTGTGATCTTTGATGATTAAAGCTCTATTTTTCACGTGGTAAGCTATATTGACTGCTTCAGCCCAAGGTGATTGAAGCTCTATTTTTCACGTGGAAAGCTATATTGACTGTTTCAGCCCAAAAGTACTATGGTAGTGAAGAGTCGCTCAATATTGTTCTACTTTCCTCTATGAGTGTTCTATTCTTTCTCTCAGCTACTCCATTTTGTTGTGGAGTTTTAGGAGAGGAAAACTCTTGAAAGATACCCTCGCTTTCACATAATTCTATCATGGCTCCTGACTGAAATTCTATACCATGATCACATCTAATTTTGACCACAGAACAATCCATTTCATTCTAGATTTACTTGGCAAAAGTCATGAAAGTTTCCAATGTATATGGCTTTCATTTTAGAAAGAAAACCCATGCAAAATGTGAGTAATCATCAAAAATCACATATGTATAATACTTGCCACCTAAACTATGAATAAACATAGCATCAAATAAGTCCATACGCAATAGATATAAACATCTAGTGGAATCCTTGTAACGGATACTCTTAAAGGAAACCTTTGTCTTCTTGCCATTTGGCATGCATTTCATGAGCCATCTTTAAGCATTTACATTTTGGTCCATCTCTTACCATGTTTTCTGAAAGTAATTTATTAATAGTTTTAAAATTCATATGAGCTAATCTCTTGTGCCATTGAACACAAAGAGAAGCTCTATCTTTTGCAACAAATACATACTGGTGTGTATGAATCTAAATAAAGAAATTTTAAGCAATAAATATTCCCACTCATAGAGCCTGCTAATATTGTTTCTGAATCAACAAATTTCTTAATAAGGCGCTAATCCATGTGGAACTCAACTGCATAGCCTAGATCACATAATTGACTTATGCATATCAAGTTGTGTAGCAACCCTTCCACATAAGCTACTTTTGTTTGGGAGACTATGTCGTTGGTAATCATACCATAACCTTTTGTAATTCCTCGGTCATATCCACCAAAGATAACTTTGGATGTATCTTCAACATGGGTAAAATTCTTTAGTAGGCTTCTTGTTTCAGTCATGTGCCTGAAACATCCACTTTTAAAATACCAGATAGGATTTTTATTGGCCTTTGGACTATCCTGCCAGAACTGATTAGTTTATCTTAGGAACCTAAATCATCTTGGGTCCTTGGTTCCTATTACTTCTTATTACTTGATGTGTCTTGGTTATGTTCTTAGTTAGTTTTACATTATTGGCCCTTGGCACTGTTGGATTAAACCAGCAATCCATGGCAAAGTGACCAATCTTGCCACAGCACCAAACGTAAAATTTGTTATACCTTTTCTTTTTGTTCACTTTAGGAATGAAGTGACCGTGTTGGTGAACAGAAGAGCATGACTCAGAAGTCATAACTATTTTACTCGTGGTTTTATGTATGTGTACATGATTTAGGTGAGGCACCACAATAATAAACTTATTCTGAGCTATAGGCTTTTGATAAACAAGTTTTTCTTTGCCTTTTCGTGTTGTCACAGTAGATCCAGCAATGAATGATCCATGGTCTTTTAAGATACTATTCATGAGACGCCTTGAGAGCACTCATTCCAAGATTTTTGGGGTTCCTCCAATTTTGTTGCTTCTTTGTTCAACTAGAAGAGATTCCATTGGACAAGTATCCATAGGATATATCAAGATCATACTGCTTGAAGGCAATATAACCTTTTTGAATAAGGTCTGACCTTGATGAGGTTTCCCATCATTCTTTTCTTTATCATATCCTACACCTCCTCTATAAGGTGCAGAGAATCTATCAATAATTATAAGACAGTTGCTGGCTTTGAAATTGTTCCACTAATTTTCTCTCAATCAGAAGCTTGTCTTCCAAGTCCTTGATAATCTTCTCTTTCTGGAGTACTGTATCAGTTTAGGCTCTAGACTTCTCTTCAAGTTCTTTGAATTCAGTGCTCAATCAAGTCAACTTATTAGTTTTTTCTATGAGCTCTGACTCAGAGGACTTAAGAGATTCAATATCTTTAGCCTGAGCTTTTACCAACTTCCTGCTCCTTTTCAAAGCTTATATTAGGGCACCAAACTAATCTACTAGATCAGATTCATCCTCATGCTGAGACGATGTACTCACTTCGGATTCAGTGTCTGAAACAGAATGAGTTGTATGAGATAATAACTTGCCATGATAGGAATCATCATGGCCTTCATCTTCTGACCATGCCATGAGCCCAAAGTAGACTTCTTCTTTAGAGTTGGAGGAGCTTGTGTCACTATCACTCAGGGTCTTAGAATTTTTAGCTACAAAGCTCTTCTCTTTCTTCTTCCCCTTTTGTGATCTTCTTTCATCAGATCTCCCACTTTCTATACTCTTTACTGGGCAGTCAGCAATTACATGACCCGCTTTCTTACAATAGAAACAAATAATATCAGTAGAATATTGTTTGTTCTGATAGAAGTCATACATGTCCTCCTTATACTTATGTCTTTGCCTATTTTTATTGTACCATGACTTTGAGATGGAGGAGAAAGAAGGTCTGTTCTTTCTTTGCCTTCTTCTAGTAAGCAACTTCTTGAAGTGCCTAGAGAATAGAGAAAGTTCTCCATCAGTCAGTTCAGAGCCTAAGGTGATATCTTCAGTCTCCTCGTATTCTATATATCTTGCTTGATGGATGGGAGACTCATCCCCACTTCATCTTGAGCTCTCAGCCTTGAAAGTAACATACTTCTCCTTGGAGAAGGACTTACTTCTTTCCTCTTCAGCTTTCCTTGTGTTTAACTGGAGTTCATGAGAAAGTAGTTTCCCAAATAGATTCTGGGGATCCATCCTTGTCAAGTTGCCCATATCCCTGATGGCACAAATCTTGATATCATATTCCTTGTTCAGGGATCTCAATAACTTGTCATTCAGATCATAGTTGGAGAACAATCGACCATATGACCTCAGCCCATTCAGTATCTTGAAAAACTTTTCATAACATTCAGAGATATAGTCCTTCTTGTCCTGTCTGAAGGCTTCATAATCTTGATTCAGCAGAGACTTCCAGTCATCCCTAACTTCTTCAGCGCCTTCCTTGAATACTATAAGTGAATACAACATTTCTTTGACAGTCTTGTAGTGAATAAGATTCTGCAATATAGAGTCATCTATGGCACTGACCAGGATGTTCTTTGATCTCTTCTCCATGGTGATTAAGGTGATCTCATTCTTAGTCATATCAAAATATTTCTTAGGGACCATTTTAGTATTGTCGATTTTAGAGGCAGTCGTAGCAATGAAGGGGCCTTCTTCAACATGGATGAAAATTCTAGGATCTGAAGCTTCCATAAATAACTTGACTCTTTCCTTCCAGATGAGAATCTTCTCTTTAGTGCATATGGTAAGCGTCATAGAGTTGAGTTCCTTATAGTTCTCTCTGACAGGCATGATGTAGAAATTTCAATTACTAAAGTAGATCTTGATCAAGTGGTTAAACTTTTAACGAACAACCTGGCTTTGATACCAATTGTAAGTTTGGGAATGTCTAAATTACACCTAAAGGGAGGGGGTGAATAGGTGATGTCCTCGTTTGTTTTAGCAGTGGAATAATAAAAGCAAGTGTAGAAATAAACAAAAAATACATCACAAATACAGAGATTTATTAAGCTTCTTCTTGATCCGAAATAATAGATCTGAAAAATTTCTCCTCCAAAGGATCGGCTTCTTGAACAGAGAGAGGTGAGTCTTCTACTTATAGAGATGCAGATCCGATCTTGATCCTTCCTTCCAAAGAACCTTGTTTGCTCCAAGAGGAATGATTTGATTGAACACCTTGAGCAAAACTCGAGCAGAAGAGAGAATGATCTTAGTCAGCAGTTCCTTTACGATCTTGAGTTCTCTAGACTTGGAAATTCTCAGTTTTAGGTTTCACGTGAACAATTAGGGTTGGACCGACGAATCTCTTCAATATTTATGTGAGTGATGGGACCAATGGTAAATTTTGAAATCATTAATAGCAAAGATTCAAATCATTAATTACAATATATGATTGGCACAGTCAGCGGCAGACAGGATTTGAAATTCTAAGAATTAGCGTCTATCACGCCGATATGAGCTCTTCCAGTCGATATGGACTTTGTCTAGCCGATATCACTGTTCATAACACTGAGAGCTTCTAGTTGACATCAGGATTCTAGATGACAAGCAGTGTTCAAGTTTATATGTACTTATCAACTCGACAAGCACTTGGTCTATTTGACATGGATCTATCATGTCAACAAGGCTTAACCACAAATAGTAGATATACACTGTTCACTGTAGAAGAGACCTCAAGTCGACATGCTTCATATGATGTATCTATCGCATAGTCTTCAAGTCGATAAATTAACTATATCAAAGAATTGTCTAGCCAATATTAGTCTTGTCCGGGCATCTTCTAGTCAATGTACATTCTATCTGCAACACTTCAAGTTGGCAGGCTTCTTTTGTCTAGACTGCTTCAAGTCGATAAAATGACTTTGTCTTCAGATCTTCAAGTCGATATCCATTATATCTGAAGGTTGTTTAGTCGATATCCATTATATCTGAAGGTTGTTTAGTCGATATTTTGCTTTGTTTGAATCCAGTCAAGTCGATTTTTGACTTAGCCAAATTTTGAGTTTTCTCGAAATTTTCCTTTAAGATTCGATCAACTTCATGAACAACTAGAGATGTTTAAAATGAATAAGTGTCAATCCTAACATAGTCTGGACTTATGTCTACAAGATGTTTTGCACAATAAAGGATTACATTGGTAAAATCATGTTGATTGACAATCAGCCTAACCCTATGCTAACCTTGTACTAGCTTATACTTGAAACATCAAAACTAACACAAGCATCAAATACAAAGTGTGTTTATCTTTATCCCGTGGACTTCTTCAAATCAGGAACATTGTGGTCAATTTCATAACACTTTTGTTGTTGTTTTAGTGCATATGCAAATGCTTGCTTTTATCATGTTGTCATACATTTGTAGGGCAAATGCCTTATTTTGTACTTCTATTAATTAATATTTTTGTGTTGTGGAGTTCAGTGAATCTCTAAAAAATGTATTTCAATGAATCTGTAAAAAATGCATTTGAAATGTCAATAAATCTGGTCGGAATTTCAGTGAAAGTACCATAAATCCGGTCAAAATTTTAGTGGAAGTACAATAAATCTAGTTTGATTATTTCTTTTAGATGTTATTTATACAACGATGGACAACTCTAGAGCGCTACTAGGCATAAAAATACTTATATATACAAAAATTACATACAAATTAGTAAAAATTGAAAGACACATTGAAAGACACCACATTGAAACTATAATAATCACCCGCAATATTTGGCTTATATGAATAACACATGAATATGACTTACGATGACAAATTAATAAAAAATTACATCATCACCATTTAAACACATCTAGAATACTTGAAATTTTGAAAATCACATTGAATGAGAAATCCTTATTTAGTTCAAAACATGTTTGAGTGGGCAGTGAAGTTGAGTGTCTCTCACAAGCAAAGATTTCCAGGAAGTTGAACTCCTTGGGTTCTGGTGACACCACAAGCTCTTTACCTTTAAAATAACCTCTCTTCTATACACAATATATAATGAGTAGAATTAGCAAATAAAAAAATGAAATCTTAACCAAACACAACTCATGAGATTATTACTTAGTTTCTTTGTTGAGTTCTCCAAATGACTCTTTAAACATGTGTTTGATACACCTTTTGTGTGCTCTATCTGTGGATCTCTAACCACGACTTTATTTTTATAGTTGTCATCAACGATTCCCTTCTTCAGCTTCTCATCAGTATCTACCATCTCTTCTATTTTCTTCCCCCAAATCATTCATGACAATTAGAATATAGTGCTTGACAATTTTGCAATTCTTAACACGATGAGATAAGTCGTATGTGACTCCATCATGTGGTTTCTAAATAATAAATTGGAATCTAAGTCATTTAAGCATGTAGTCTTGGATAGATATATGCCCTTCTTTTTATGTAGTGTAATCTCTTTACTACATATTTTGATTGAATTTTTTGCATTTTCCATATTGTATACTCTTAATATATGTTTATTGGAACACCCCAAAGAAAAGAGGTCATAAGGGGCCTGTGGGTCTTAGGGAAGTCCTATGAATCATGGGGGTTGTTAGGAGGTGTTTTGGAGGTCATTTAAAGCACAACATGTTCTATACGACCAAGTACATGGTCGTGTGCCCAGGTTGTGTAAAACTCTCAGTTTTTTTAGAGCTTCATGGCTTTATAGAGACGGTGTACATGGCTTGGTGGTTGGCCGTATCACCAGACATAACTTGTGACCAAGTCGTGTGACTGGCCGTGTACATGCCTAGATATTTAGCAATGTGAGGATGTTTATCCTGAGAGCTACATGGCCTGGTATACAGCCATGTACCAGGTTGTGTACGGGGATGTGATAGGTTTTTAAATTCATTTTTTGAGCTGTTCACTCTAGATACTTAATATAGGATGGTGGAAATCTATTGTTGGAGGTATTAGGCCTTTTGTGGAATTGAATCATTTCATTTCATCCAAGCATTTCAATCTCTTAGGTTAGAGAGAAAGAAGATGTGGAGGAAGAAGGTGTTGGAACATGCATTTCACAGTTCTTGGTTTGAGAATAACAAATGTTATGTTGTATTTGATCCACCTTGCTCTTGTTTATAGTGTGTATGGTATACATGTATAATAGAAATAAGTAAAAAAAAACTTGCTTGGGACGATCAAAATAGAAGAAGAATTAAACTGATCACTGCTGTACCGCGGTAGCTGCTACTGCTGGCGATAGAAGTCATTCTAAATGGATAGTTGGTCAACGATGCTTTAAAGGAGATATGGAGGGAGGTGAAAGCTCTTAAAGGAAACCACTAACGTGCAGTGATAGGACTTATCATGCGGTGATAACCATCCTCGTCAATCATCCGCCGATTAAAAGGAAAATAAAGAACAAGATCAATTTTTGATGGGAGCATAAAGCCTATTTGGTAAAGCCTTGTCGCACCGTGATAGGCCTTATACGTGCGGTAACTGTTTGACAACCCTAATCAATCACAACATGATTAAAGAGCCAAAATGAGCATGCAATATCATTTTAGGGGCAAAGATTTATTATAGTTTCGTGGGGCTATATTTGTATCCAAAGATGACAACCATTGCTATGGAATTAAAGATCAAAAAAGCAAGAAGTTGAAGATAATGAGATACTGCCGGTTAATAACTTCCTGCACAATAACCTTTATTTAAAACAACCTGAAAATTGGTTTCTCTCAACAATTTTTTTACAAAATTTCCAAGGGTTGCAAGCCCTAGCCATCTACAAGGGTGTGAGGTGTCATTCATTCTCATTCAAAGAGAGATTTATTCATATGAGATCTAAAGGTTATCAAGTAAGAGGATTGAAGGCTATTGAAATTGTGTTCAAGAAGCCTTCTCTCATTATTCACTTAGAGAGTTCTCGTTGTAACAAACGCTCATCAAGCAGAGACATCCAAGGATTTGAAGAACACCAAAGAGGAAGACTTCTAAGCCACAAATATTGAACCTTTGCAAGAAAAATGACATTAACATCAAGGGTTCTATTTAGAGGGGAGTTTTCTCATTATTGTATTGTTCATCTAGTATTTTCTCTTTTACTTTGGTTACATTTTTTGAGCGTAGATAAATTTGCCCATATGTTGGCGACTAGATCATGTGAGGATTAGGGAGTTAATTCATGCGTGTGTTGGCGACTAGGTCTGTGTGTGTCTTAGGGAGGAATTCACATGGTGAGTTAGGCGACTAGATCTAGGGAGTAGGTCTAGGCGAGACCCAAGGCCTATCTAGGAGAGATAATATACATCAAACTGGTCCTTAGGGAGAAGAGTCGATATAAAAAAACAAAAAGAGATTTTTATTTATCACTTTGATCTTTAGCGTTATGAAGATCAATTTTTGTAATCATCTTTAAATGAAATAAAAAATCAAGTCTCTCTTTTTATCTTTATAAATATTTCTTTGTTTAATTTCAACTTGTAATCCTCAAAGGTCTTTATATTGATAAAGTTTGATAAAGGAATTTTTAAATGCCCTTATTCACCCCTCTCTAAGGGCGCCTCACAATACAACGTGTGTTATGTGTAACATCCCCCAAACAACTAGACCCCTAGGTGATATTTTTGTCATGACTAGGTCATGACAATGCTCTGGGATGATCAAGGATGCCCTAAGAGCTTAAGGAAATAGGTAAAGTCACCTTGGTCTGCAAATAATAAATTCTAGTTACCTAACCTAGGTTGGAGTTCTATGTATCGAGTTGATCACCTAACCCTACCATAACACTCCTAACACTTAGGGAGCCCCTTGGGTCACAAAGGACCCATTGGGGTCAACCCAATTGGTCAATTTGACCAAAGTCAACATTGGCCCCAAATAAGTCAAAGTACCCTATTTAGGGTCAATTAAGGTTCAATTAGCCCAATTGACTTTCCCCAACTTCCCCTACCCACTAAAAGAGGCCAATGGGACAACATTAACCCTTTTAGCCCAATCAATTTCACTAATTTGACCAAAGTCAACACTTGGTCAATATTGCCCAAATTGGTTTAATCAAGCCCAAAGCTCAATCCCTTTGGGCTAAGCCCAATTTCAATGGCCCAAATGATCAGTCACCACTAAAATTACATGGAATGCCACTCAATTTCTGTATGGGGTGACTAGGAGAGATAAAATGGGAGTTTCCCAAATTTTGAAGAGAAATCAAGTGGCCATTCATGGTGATTGAATGCAATTGACCCCTCAATTCTCTCCCAATTGATGGGCATTCATTCCCCCTGTCAGTTATAAGGAGAATCCAGCTAATTCCAGGCCAGATGAAGGACCAATTTAGTGGAATTACACATTGGCTGAAAAATGGCATAATGTCCATTAATGGCAATCAAGGTTGTAACGTCCCCCTCCCTCAATTGACCCCTTTAACATCTTCTGAGGGATGAGAGAAGTGAAACCCCCATCCTTACAGAAGATTTCGAGCACCCTAAGCCAGAGATTAACATGGCACCTAAAGCTCGAAATTTGGCAATGGCGACTCGACAGAATACCATGGTAGCATCCACCACTCAGGTCTGATCCCCTCCTCCTCCCTTAGTGCATATATATTAATCTATTTAGGGTTTGATTCAAGACAAATCGGGCTCAAATCAAGCTCCCTAAAGGGCTCATTTTTTAGTTCTTTTCCCCCACTAGAAATCCTCCTTCCAGCCACCTCCGGATGGCAAACCACCGTGAATCGCTGGCCACCACCTCGACGAAGGTGGTAGTGGCAATATCTGGCCGGAAGCGTGGGTGGCCGACAAATCAAGTCCAAATGTCACCCAGGATGGGCTGTCGGGGACCGTCAAACTGTTGGGGATGATGAACCTGGTCCGTCAGATCTTGCACAATCTGCTAATCGCAGGTCGAAAAGAACTAATATATTTGTTGTAATACAACCTGTCACATATTATGCAGTGGATGTTTTTATTTATTAAAAATACTTAGTGGCCTCTACTGTAAAAGTGGTCAACATGAAATATATTGACCTTGATGTCTGTTTTAATTTAAAATTTGTTTCACTCAATTAGGCCCCTAGATCTCCCTCAGCACCCTTTTTAGTGCAAGGTGTGTCTAGGGCTAACCAAAAATGTATTTGAGTGCCCCCATTAACCCATTCAGTCAAATGACCTGGAAATTTGACCATAGTACAGTATAGCCATGACTCATATCATATCCAAAAATAAAATAAAAAATTAGATGATTTTTCTATAGTTTTTGTAATAATTTAATAATAAATACATGGCTTAAATATAGGGTCTATGGACCTCGAAAATCTCAAAATATCTGGTGGATGTCTTTTGGGGACATTATATGGTCATGGTAAAAATCTCAGCCCATTTCGGTTTGATTAGACTTGGTGGATGGCTTTTGGTGACATAATATGGTCATGGCCTTTAGAGAAAGTTAACCCTAACCTATTCAAAAGTGCACTATGCGAATTTGAGTGGTCATCCCTCAACCAAATATGATGAAACATTGTCACCCCTTTTTTATCATATAAAACACCCCCACAAGTAATTTTAGAAGGTTTAGGGTTGGAATACCAAGAAAACCTAGATCAACCCTTAGAGTTGCATATTTGGGTTGATGAAGGGAATGGGGTCAAATCTCCATGGATGGGCTTGAAACTTTGTAGATAGTTTCATAGGTGAATAAACACCCTGGATAAATTTTTTGGAATTTTTGGAGTCATTATCACCCACTGAACATTTAATATTTGATTTGGTAACTTTCTTTCAAGCGCAAAATATATGGTCTTATTTTCTAGGAAAGTTATGAAACTTAGACAGTGAACTTGTCATAATACAATGAGTCACTGGAAATTTTATTACAATTTTTGGATAAGGTAATTTGGTAGATCCTTCATAATGTTCCAAATTGCAATTTCAATGATGTAAATTAATTATGTGGTCATATGGTTTAAAAAAAATGTGAAATTTGTTCAGAGAGACTCCAGGGTTATTATAATGCTCTAAAATTTTTATCTCCATTAGTGGATGAGGATTTATAGTGCTACCTTCACAAATTCACTATATTTAGTTCATTTGAAATAGTTAATTATATGACCAAATGATTTGCAAAAAATATGGTACTTGGCCAATAGCTCTTTTAGGTCATCATGATGCTCTGTAAATTTTGTTATAATTATTGGATGAGACTATGTAGTGGTTACTTCACAAATTGATCTAAACTTAGTTCCTTTGCAATAATTAATTATGTGGCTAAATGGAATTAGAAAAGTATAAAAAATGGTCAGTAAACTTCTATGGTCAAAATGGAGCTTAGGTAATTTTATCATAATTTTTGGATGGATATTTACTATGCTTTGTTCATTCACTGGTTAAAAGTAGTTTTTGTGGTTTATTTAAAATATATGGGTTCATGATCTTGTAAAATAGCAAATCTCTGTTGGAGGACATTTTAGACTAGTTAGAACCCCCAAAAATTTATTCATGACATTTGGGTTATGCGATAATTAATCATATAATGATTTACAAGGAAATAATTAGGAAAAATATAAATTACTAATATGACTTCAATATAGACCATAACTAACATCTGGATATGTAGTTCATCATATGGAAACTTTGGAACATGTAGGACCTTTACAAATGTCCATCTTTTCTCTTTAGATTGAAATGGGATGCGGATAGCCAAGAGGAGTTTGGTGGCTTTAGGTCTTTTCATGATTCCTTGGGTAGGGTTGATTCAGTGAGAGGTTATGTAGGTCAACTCTATGGTGGAAGGGGCAAAAGTCCCTTTAAGACCTCCCCTAGTTATGGGTGTGAGTTGTATACTCTTAAGTGGAGTGTTGGTGTTCAAGAGAATATTAATACTATCGGTGAACCTTAATCCACTATAGGACTCTAGAGCAACATAAGAGAGCGATGTTGGGTAGTCACAAATAAAATTAAGTGTCTTATGAAAGGGAGGTTTGGGGTGTCATCCCATCATACCTCCTAGTACTACTGCGAGCCCCTCACAGGGTAGACCTCAGGAAGTCCAAGACTAAGCCCTAAATTGATAGGGAAGATAGCTTTGGTTGGTCTAGTCCTGCGAGCAGTGGGCTCGGTGTGAGTTTAATAAGGAAAAGTGATGCAGCACGCCCAGGGCCGACCCACCCTGGCTTGGCCAGAAGGAACACGTTCCAGTCGCACTGTCGGGCTGCAGCCCAAGCACCCCAACCCGTCTCCGGCCCCACCACAGAGCCGATAGGTTGTTGAGGTCAGGGCTCGATCCCCCGACCTCCTTGATAAAGAGTCTTCAGGCAGACTCTCATCACCAACTGAGTTGCAGCTCAGTTGGTGATGAGAGTCTTCCTGAAGACTCTTTATCAAGGAGGTCGGGGGATCGAGCCCTGACCTCAACAACCTATCGGCTCTGTGGTGGGGCCGGAGACGGGTTGGGGTGCTTGGGCTGCAGCCCGGCAGTGCGACTGGAACGTGTTCCTTCTGGCCGAGCCAGGGTGGGTCGGCCCTGGGCGTGCTGCATCAAAAAAAGTGCACTTTTTTTGATGCAGCACGCCCAGAGCCGACCCACCCTGGCTCGGCCAGAAGGAACACGTTCCAGTCGCACTGCCGGGCTGCAGCCCAAGCACCCCAACCCGTCTCCGGCCCCACCACAGAGCCGATAGGTTGTTGAGGTCAGGGCTCGATCCCCCGACCTCCTTGATAAAGAGTCTTCAGGCAGACTCTCATCACCAACTGAGCTTCAGCTCAGTTGCCGGCCCACCCTGGCTCAGTTGGTGATGAGAGTCTGCCTGAAGACTCTTTATCAAGGAGGTCGGGGGATCGAGCCCTGACCTCAACAACCTATCGGCTCTGTGGTGGGGCCGGAGACGGGTTGGGGTGCTTGGGCTGCAGCCCGGCAGTGCGACTGGAACGTGTTCCTTCTGGCCGAGCCAGGGTGGGTCGGCCCTGGGCGTGCTGCATCAAAAAAAGTGCAGCACGCCCAGGGCCGACCCACCCTGGCTCGGCCAGAAGGAACACGTTCCAGTCGTACTGTCGGGCTGCAGCCCAAGCACCCCAACCCGTCTCCGGCCCCACCACAGAGCCGATAGGTTGTTGAGGTCAGGGATCGATCCCCCGACCTCCTTGATAAAGAGTCTTCAGGCAGACTCTCATCACCAACTGAGCTGCACTTTTTTTGATGCAGCACGCCCAGGGCCGACCCACCCTGGCTCGACCAGAAGGAACACATTCCAGTCGCACTGCCGGGCTGCAGCCCAAGCACCCCAACCCGTCTCCGGCCCCACCACATGTAACACCCTGCCAGTACGAATAGTATAACAGTAGGTCCGGCCGGGACCCCACGCCATACAAGCCACACTAGCTAGGAGTTAAAAGGTGATAACCAGAAAAGTAACAACTAAACGAGAGTACAAAACGTAAGCGGAAGCATTAATTAAACCATTCAAAAAGAACTGTCCACTATCATAGGAATGTAACCTGAATAAGAGTTACGGCCTTAAGGCCTTACATTCACCCAATGCACAAAACTCCAAAAGCATACATCGGCACGCATGCCGGCCATACATGAAAAACAGGAAAAGGGCTGGCCTTCGAGGGCCAACACTGCAAAGGGTCATCGCCCGCTATTTCCCGCTAGGCTCACCTGCACCTGCATAAGAACATTCCACCAAGCGGTGGCAAACAAGGTAACGGTCAGCACAGCTGACCAAATTATAACGACCTCACCCCTTTACCGGGGTGGCGGAGCTTCTACTCTGCAAGTAAGCCATATTAGCACAAGTACTAATAAAAGAAGGTGCAACTACACAAGGTGAGGTTTCAAGCACAATCAATCTTCTAGGTTGAGCATCAAAAAGGAGGGAACCTAGGTATGCACATGATGTTGGTTGGGTTCACCCGAAGGTTCCCCACAACCGCCTAAACAACCGCATGAGGCTAACAACATCAATTCCACAAACACTCCACCGTAAGGGCCATCGCCTTAGGTGGGAAAAAGAGCTTTTGGTCGGTCTAGGCAAGACGCCTTTCGCAACCTCTCCCAAGGTCGTTCGGGTTTACAAGAGACCAATCCCTCTACCGCCGCGCCTGGAAACGGGTTCAGTTCAGCCAATTCCCGTGCTCTTGTCATCGATTGAACACACGATGCGGGTATGACATCACCTCGGCCCGTAAGGGATTAGCACTCGCTAGTGCTACACAAAACATAAGTTACAACACCCAAGCATTAAAAGTTTACTTTGGAACGACTCAAGACCCGACTCCGCCTTTCGGCCGGAGGGCATGATGGATCGTTAGGGCTTTACACGTAACCAAAAAGGAGGTACAAGACCACTCCTCAACAATTCTAGTGGTGAAGGTTTGCATTCAACCACTCGCAAAGCATGGGGCTTCCGTTAGGATCTTCACAAGATGCCTACGCTTAAATCCCGCAATACTATCGCATATATCACGGAGTCATTCTCCGGCACGCATTCTAGGCTTAACCTAAATGCAACGTCGCAATCCAAGCATCACCGATTCGGGCTCACGGCCACGAATAGGCTTCACACAAAATGCCTAAATCCGCACGACTACCGGATTTTCTACATGCAATATGCCGGGGACGGACACAATCGACCCAGAGTTCCGGAGAACTTGAGGGAATCCTACACTTCACCCATTTGGTGAAAGGGATCCCTCATGCAAGCATAGAGAAATGAAGGAGAGGACAAAAGGCAAGTCCAAACAACGGGAGAAGAAATCGTTACCCTAGGAGCGTTCTTTTTCGCCATAGATCCGAGATTCTACACGGAGAGAAACGACCGCACCGGGCTGCACTCTCCAAATCTGGAAACGGCTCGCGAAACGGAGCTCCGTCAATGGCGGGATCTACCTTCTTCTTCCTTGGCTCCTCCTTCTTTCTCTAGGGTTTGGAGAGAGAATGGCTTAGAGAATATGAGGTTTAACCCCCTCTCATCAGCCCTAATGGTCTCCCGCAACTAAACCTAGCCGTTGGATCAATTTCCAAAAGATTTGGACGGTCCGATCTTCTTCTCCGCTCAAAATCGCGGAACAGAATAAACAGGGCGCACGATCATAGGCGCACGGTCAGTGGTCGTGCGCGAAGAGGGAAATGGTCGTGCGCATTGTCCAAGACAGAACTCGATATTCTTCTGAATTAATGCACGGTCGCTGGCGCACGATCACCGGTCGTGCGCGATGAGGACAATGGTCGTGCGCATAAGCCGAGACAGAACTCCGAATCTTTGCGGGTTACGCACGATCATTGGCGCACGATCACTGGTCGTGCGAGAAGAGGACAATGGTCGTGCGCATTGACATGATCTGGAATTTTGAGCTTATCCCGAGCGCAACACTACCATTCCGCCTACCTCGCTGAACCACGATCTTTGGGGTGTTACAACTCCACCCCCCTTAAAAGAATTTCGTCCCAAAATTTCGAAAACAGTAGTAGCAGGAATTTACAATTTTTAAAGAAAATTTACCTGAGAGAAATAGCTCGGGGTACTCCGCAAGCATCGCTTGCTCTCTCTCCCAAGTTAGCTCCTCTCGGCCGCAATTATCCCACCGGACCTTTACCATCCGAATGGACTTGTTCCGCAACTGCTTTACCTCGGTATCCTCGATGCGTAAGGGTTTGACTTTCATCGAAAACCCACTATCCACCGACACTTTGCCAACCGCAACGATATGAGTAGGCTCTTGCACTGCCTTCCTCAGAACTGAAATGTGAAACACGCCGTGCAGACCGCTCAGCTCTGCAGATAGTGCAAGCCGATAAGCCGCATCACCAACACGTTCCACAATCTCAAACGGTCCTAAGTACCTTGGACTGAGCTTTTTCAAGCGTCGGATCCTTGATACCCCTTTGAACGGTTTGATCTTCAAGTAAACCCGATCACCGACGGCGAACTCTAGGTTCCTATGCTTGGCGTTGTAATATTTTGCTTGCCTATCCTGGGCAATCAATAGCCTTTCTCGAATAGTTCGGATCGTCGAAGTTGCTTCCTCAACATCCTTTCGCTTTAATAGCTTAGTATCGCCCGTTTCTGCCCAAGACAACGGCGTACGACACTTCTTACCATAGAGGGCCTCGAAGGGGGCCATCTTTATACTGGCTTGGTAGCTATTATTGTAGGCGAATTCGATCATATAGAGATGATCTTCCCACTTCTTTCCAAAATCTAGAGCGCACATTCGGAGCATATCCTCCATAGTCCTGTTGGTCCTCTCGGTCTGTCCATCCGTTTGCGGGTGGAAGGCCGTGCTAAATTTCAATTTAGTGCCCAACAGTTAATGGATAAGCCTCCAATCTTTCGATGTGAAACGCCCGTCACGATCGCTGACGATGCTACGAGGGACACCGTGCAGCCGCACAATACTATCGACATAGAGCTTCGCTAGCTTTTCTACAGAATCATCCTTCCGGTTCGGAATAAAATGCGATACTTTTGTCAGTCTGTCCACGATCACCCAGATGGCGTCGTTTCCATGCTGCGATCTCGGCAATCCGTGCACGAAATCCATCGAAATATCGTCAAACTTCCATTCCGGAATCGGCAAGGACTTCAAAAAATCCACCGGGACGTTGACATTCCACCTTCACCAACGCGCAGGTGTTGCACTTGGCCACGTAGAGGGCAATGTCCTTCTTCATACCCGGCCACCAGAAAAGTTTCTTCATGTCCATGAACATTTTCGTGCTCCCCGGGTGGATAAAGTACTTGGTATGATGAGCCTCGTACATCAATTCCTCCCGTAGAGTACCAACGTTTGGGACGCACAATCTGCCATTCTTCCACATAAGGCCATCTTCGAAAGAGAAATCAGCGTTTAACCCGTCAACGGTTTCCGCTTTGTAGCGTTTCATGCTCTCATCCAGCTCCAATGCCTGTCGAACTCGGTCGGCAAGGTGGTATTGAACCTCCGTCCAGTTCAAGCATGCTGAAGTAGACGCTCTTCGATCAACGCAAATGATCTCCATTTCTTCCAGCTCACGGATTAGACGCTCATTGTGCATCAAAATCCAATTTGCTTGAGCGGGAGCCCGACGACTCAACGCGTCCGCAACCACATTTCCCTTTCCAGGAGTATATTTGATGTCGAAGGTGTAGTCCCCAAGGAACTCCAACCACCTCCTCTGTCGCATATTCAACTCCCTTTGATCTAGCAAGTACTTGAGGCTCTTGTGGTCGGTAAAGATGTCGATCTTCACGCCATACAAATAATGCCTCCAAAGCTTAAGAGCAAATACCACGGCCGCTAGCTCCAAATCATGGACCGGGTAATTCCTCTCATGAACCTTCAACTGCCGGGAGCCGTAGGCAATTACCTTACCGAACTGCACTAGGACACAACCCAAACCACTCCCTGAGGCGTCGCTGTAAATTTCGTAGCCTTCCGTACCACAAGGCGAGCATAGAATGGGTGCTGTGGTCAGACGGCTCTTCAGTTCTTCAAAAGCTCGTGCGCACTCGGGCGACCAAACGAACTTATGATCTTTCCTAGTCAATTTAGTGAGAGGAAGTGCAATCCTCGAGAAGTTTTCCACAAAGCGCCTATAATAGCCGGCTAGTCCTAAGAAACCTCGGACTTCCGCTATGTTTTTCAACAAAGGCCAGGCTCGGATCGCTTCTATCTTCAACGGATCAACCGCAATTCCATCTCCACTAACGACGTGACCAAGGAATGCTACTGACGTTAGCCAAAACTCGCACTTGGAGAACTTGGCATATAGCTGACTCTTCCTCAAGGTGCCCAGAACTGCGTGCAGATGCCCTACATGCTCCTCTTCCGATTGAGAGTATACCAAAATGTCGTCGATGAAGACGATCACAAATTGATCCAAATACTCACGGAATGTCCTATTCATTAAGTCCATGAATACCGACGGTGCATTAGACAGACCGAACGGCATCACCGTGAACTCATAGTGCCCAAAGCGGGTACTGAACGCTGTCTTTGGAATGTCACATTACCTAATTCGCAGTTGGTAATAGCCGGACCTTAGGTCCAGTTTGGAGTATACCGTCGACCCAACCAGCTGGTCGAATAGATCGTCGATTCTTGGAATCGGATATCGGTTCTTCTCGGTCAACTTGTTTAGCTCTCGATAATCGATACATAGACGCAAGCTCCCGTCCTTCTTTTTCACAAAGAGGACCGGTGCACTCCAAGGCGAAGAACTTGGACGTACGTAGCCTTGCTCTAGCAGCTCTTGCAATTGAACCTTCAGCTCAGCCAATTCCTTTGGCGCTATCCGGTACGGTGAGCGGGCCACAGGTTTGGCACCTGGCACCAACTCGATACAGAAATCGATCTATCGCTGAGGAGGAGCCCCAGGGAGTTCGTTAGGAAACACGTCGGCGTACTCCGCTACAACTGGGACATCACATAACCTGGGCTTTGGCTCCGAAGCCTCCAACAAGGTGAAGAACAACTTGGCGCCTTTTCTCACCGCCATAACCACTTGGAGAGCAGACATCAGCGTCTTGCTCGCTCCTCGCATACCGGCAAACGTGGTTTCTCCATCGGCGTTCCTTCCCAGAGTGATCTCCTTAGAATTGCAATCTATGCATGCACGCTGCTCCGAGAGCCAGTCCATGCCGAAGATCACATCGAATTCAGCTAACGGTAATAACGATGCTTCCAAATTGAAATCTTGATTTCCGATCCGCACCTTCACACGGCTCTTCCTATCCGCAGACATGCGAGATCCAATGGGTAACACTACTTCTAATCTATCCTCTACGAAGGTAGATGGCACTCCGATTCGCACCACGAAGTCCTCAGACAGAAAAGAGTGCGATGCACCCGTATCAAATAGAGCTCTCGCCGGATAGTTGAGAATTAGGACAAAGCCTAATTGCACACAAAAAAAACATACAGTTGCACAACAGTATAATCACAAATAGCTATGTAAAAGCTAATTTTTTTAATTCATACCTGTGACAACATCAGCTTGTCGTATGGCTTCTTGCTGGCCAAGCGAGTAGACTCTCGGCTGAGTCGGAGTAATGCGCTGGGAAGCCGAAGACTCCGCAGCTTTACCCTTTTCCGCAGCTCGAGCATAGTCCAAAGCTCGATTCTCTGTCTTCGGGGGACCACTTCGACACACTGCGGCCTTGTGTCCCACCTTCCCGCAGGTGAAACACGTGATAGGGCTCCGCACCGTCGTTGCTCCCGAAACATTTGAGCGGGTTTGCTCCGCCGGTTTAAACTTCCTTTTGTTCTTCCTGAAATCTGACTTAGACTGAGAGACCGGCACATGAAACTCAGGTTTCTTTGCCACGGCTTTTGCTTGTACCCTCTTCATGTCCAACTCTAGGGACCTGGCAGTTTGGACCATCACCTGGAAACCTAACGTCATTGGGCCTGCAAGGAGCAGCCTCAACTCGTCCCGAAGACCTTCATAGAACTTGTTCGTCTTTGTCTCTTCGTCTTCCATCATAGGCCCCGCATAACGACCCAGTTTAGTGAACTCGTGCAAGTACTCATCCACTGAGCTGTCGCCTTGAGTTAACTTCAGAAACTGGTTCTGCAACGCAATGCGTTGGGCAGAAGGAATATACCTTTGAAGAAAAGACTTTGAGAACTCCGCTATCGTGATCTCGGTAATCTCCCTGCCTCCGAACTTGTGCACTTCCTGTTCAGCCCACCAACGCTCTGCCTCTCCGTTAAGGAGGAAGGTGGCTAAAGTGACCATCATAACTTCTTCTGTTGCTGTCGCCCTTAGAATCTTCCTAACCGTTGACAGCCAGTCCTCCGCCTCCGTTGGGGATCCGGTCCCCGAGAAAGTTGGAGGATGGAAGCTTAGAAAGTGTTGCAGCTGTTGATCACGCGCTCGCGCAACAACTACACGCTCTACCGGACGCTCCACCCTTTGCACCGCCGCAGGTTCCACTGCAGCCACTGGCACAGGGGCCTCAACCCTCGGTTCCACCGCAGGTTCCACTGCAGGTTCGATCACCGGGGCCGCATCTGTATTAGGCGTAGCAGGCTGTGCAAGCCTTTGCGGTTGAGCATTGATCATCGCGAAGACAGCTTCTGCGATTAACCTGATCATCTCAGCAGGAGGAGTGGTCGCTGGCACTTCAGCCGACCCACTGCTTTCAGCGGTGTTACGGGGTTGAGACGGCTCCGCACCACTTCTAGTCGCCTATAATCGTGTAAGACACAATTTAGTGACTGAAAACATAACAAACAACAATCATGGAACGCTCAGGTTCCGCAAACAAGTATGTTTTCCCATTCCTAAGTGGACATTCTTATTAGTTTTTGTCGTTTTAGGTGAATGCACATCCCGTGCACACCACCCCTTAAAAGGAATTCGTCCCGAATTCGCTAAACTACGGATCGACGCCTTAAGTCCGATACCAAATTGTAACACCCTGCCAGTACGAATAGTATAACAGTAGGTCCGGCCGGGACCCCACGTCATACAAGCCACACTAGCTAGGAGTTAAAAGGTGATAACCAGAAAAGTAACAACTAAACGAGAGTACAAAACGTAAGCGGAAGCATTAATTAAACCATTCAAAAAGAACTGTCCACTATCATAGGAATGTAACCTGAATAAGAGTTACGGCCTTAAGGCCTTACATTCACCCAATGCACAAAACTCCAAAAGCATACATCGGCACGCAGGCCGGCCATACATGAAAAACAGGAAAAGGGCTGGCCTTCGAGGGCCAACACTGCAAAGGGCCATCGCCCGCTATTTCCCGCTAGGCTCACCTGCACCTGCATAAGAACATTCCACCAAGCGGTGGCAAACAAGGTAACGGTCAGCACAGCTGACCAAATTATAACGACCCCACCCCTTTACCGGGGTGGCGGAGCTTATACTCTGCAAGCAAGCCATATTAGCACAAGTACTAATAAAAGAAGGTGCAACTACACAAGGTGAGGTTTCAAGCACAATCAATCTTCTAGGTTGAGCATCAAAAAGGAGGGAACCTAGGTATGCACATGATGTTGGTTGGGTTCACCCGAAGGTACCCCACAACCGCCTAAACAACCGCATGAGGCTAACAACATCAATTCCACAAACACTCCACCGTAAGGGCCATCGCCTTAGGTGGGAAAAAGAGCTTTTGGTCGGTCTAGGCAAGACGCCTTTCGCAACCTCTCCCAAGGTCGTTCAGGTTTACAAGAGACCAATCCCTCTACCGCCGCGCCTGGAAACGGGTTCAGTTCAGCCAATTCCCGTGCTCTTGTCATCGATTGAACACTTGATGCGGGTATGACATCACCTCGGCCCGTAAGGGATTAGCACTCGCTAGTGCTACACAAAACATAAGTTACAACACCCAAGCATTAAAAGTTTACTTTGGAACGACTCAAGACCCGACTCCGCCTTTCGGCCGGAGGGCATGATGGATCGTTAGGGCTTTACACGTAACCAAAAAGGAGGTACAAGACCACTCCTCAACAATTCTAGTGGTGAAGGTTTGCATTCAACCACTCGCAAAGCATGGGGCTTCCGTTAGGATCTTCACAAGATGCCTACGCTTAAATCCCACAATACTATCGCATATATCACGGAGTCATTCTCCGGCACGCATTCTAGGATTAACCTAAATGCAACGTCGCAATCCAAGCATCACCGATTCGGGCTCACGGCCACGAATAGGCTTCACACAAAATGCCTAAATCCGCACGACTACCGGATTTTCTACATGCAATATGCCGGGGACGGACACAATCGACCCGGAGTTCCGGAGAACTTGAGGGAATCCTACACTTCACCCATTTGGTGAAAGGGATCCCTCATGCAAGCATAGAGAAATGAAGGAGAGGACAAAAGGCAAGTCCAAACAACGGGAGAAGAAATCGTTACCCTAGGAGCGTTCTTTTTCGCCATAGATCCGAGATTCTACACGGAGAGAAACGACCGCACCGGGCTGCACTCTCCAAATCTGGAAACGGCTCGCGAAACGGAGCTCCGGAGCTCCGTCAATGGCGGGATCTACCTTCTTCTTCCTTGGCTCCTCCTTCTTTCTCTAGGGTTTGGAGAGAGAATGGCTTAGAGAATATGAGGTTTAACCCCCTCTCATCAGCCCTAATGGTCTCCCGCAACTAAACCTAGCCGTTGGATCAATTTCCAAAAGATTTGGACGGTCCGATCTTCTTCTCCGCTCAAAATCGCGGAACACAATAAACAGGGCGCACGATCACAGGCGCACGGTCAGTGGTCGTGCGCGAAGAGGGAAATGGTCGTGCGCACTGTCCAAGACAGAACTCGATATTCTTCTGAATTAACACACGGTCGCTGGCGCACGATCACCGGTCGTGCGCGATGAGGACAATGGTCGTGCGCATAAGCCGAGACAGAACTCCGAATCTTTGCGGGTTACGCATGATCATTGGCGCACGATCACTGGTCGTGCGCGAAGAGGACAATGGTCGTGCGCATTGACCTGATCTGGAATTTTGAGCTTATCCCGAGCGCAACACTACCATTCCGCCTACCTCGCTGAACCACGATCTTTGGGGTGTTACACCACAGAGCCGATAGGTTGTTGAGGTCAGGGCTCGATCCCCCGACCTCCTTGATAAAGAGTCTTCAGGCAGACTCTCATCACCAACTGAGCTGCAGCTCAGTTGGTGATGAGAGTCTGCCTGAAGACTCTTTATCAAGGAGGTCGGGGGATCGAGCCCTGACCTCAACAACCTATCGGCTCTGTGGTGGGGCCGGAGACGGGTTGGGGTGCTTGGGATGCAGCCCGGCAGTGCGACTGGACGTGTTCCTTCTGGCCGAGCCAGGGTGGGTCGGCCCTGGGCGTGCTGCATCAAAAAGTGATGCAAGTTGTGGCTTGGTGTTTGTTGAAATGGATTGGTTAGCCCAATGGGCAGGTGACTCGGGAGTTCAATTATAGCATATATGCTTGTGCATATATGTGGTGGGTCATCGATATTGGGCAGTCGTTCACACTAAAGTCAGTACGTTGGCTCGACAAGTGTGAGTATTCACTTATCAAAGAAAAGACTACTGGTCTCCAGTATTAGTACAAGATGATCCATAGCACCTGGTCTGGTGTACAGAGTAGTACGTAAGGTTAGGTAGTGTGAATACTGGCCTAGGAGTGGGGTGGCCCGACCCACTGCCTCTATTTGCCACTATGAGAGGCACCTGAGAGTTTAGATTAGGAAACTAAAGGTATGTAAGCGCAGAGTCGTGTGGGTGAGTTCCATTGGTGTGAAACATATACATAAAACCTTGCAAAACATTTCATGTCATTCATAACATTGCATTAAACCTTTACCCCCATCGTATAAATTATTATGGGATCTTTTATATGACGGGCCTTGCAAAATGACTCCTTAACTTACGAGCTTGTATATGCATTTTTATAAGTTAAGGTTACCTTTCTATGTGATGGCTGATTTACTTTCTTTTCCATATTGCTTGTGTATTGCTCTTTTACTACACTTTTTTACTGCTCAATACCCTTCAGTTTTTATATAGTTGAATTGTTAGTATAGCTCTACACTCTATATACAATCTATGTGAGTGAGAACCACCACCATCTGCTTGTACTTTTGCTTGATATCCTCCTCTTCATTCCTCCCGCTCGGTACCTAGGATTCACCGAGGGAGGGGTGGTGGATTGGCTTAATCTTTTGACTAACGGTCGGTTGTGACCAAACACCATAAGAGCTCCGATTAGGAGATAGGGTGCTGCCCTGGGAGATCTAGCGCAACCAGAGTTGCAAGAGGAGGTGAGATAGCCTAGCTCGGGAGCAACAACGGTGACCACAAGATCCGTGAGTGTTTAGTATTTATTACTTCTGCGAGCGATCTGTAGTGAGGACTATATGTACTGGGTAGGAGCCCTATTATCTTCAGTATTTCTTATCGTGGACTATTTTGTGATATTTTATATATATCACCTTGTCATGTGGACTTAATCTTATATTATTCTACTTTATTTCTCTGTGATGTATGGTTGGCCTAGATGTGAATATGCCGGCAGAATTGGCGTCTTGTAGTGGTTACCTTCCCGAGAGTTGGTGTTACCAGAAGGCGGTGGTTCTGGGCATAAGACCCAGTGGAAATGCAAAAAAAGGGTCTTACAAGGTATTATAGTTATGCTACTCACTTTTGGCTTAAAATCCTAGAGTATTAGATGGCATCCCTTAGAACTCCATTGAATAGTGATGACATGCATATATTAACTCCTCCACTATTCACCAAAATTCATTATGATAAATGGAGAGGATTATTGAAAATGATCTTATTTCTATTGATATCGATGTGTGGAATATGACT
Organism: Dactylorhiza incarnata; assembly: GCA_033032865.1. Classification (NCBI taxonomy): domain Eukaryota; kingdom Viridiplantae; phylum Streptophyta; class Magnoliopsida; order Asparagales; family Orchidaceae; genus Dactylorhiza; species Dactylorhiza incarnata. Next base: position 222,952 of record JAWHQI010000189.1, on the reverse strand, counting down.
ATTAAAAAGTATATCGTGCCATCTATTTTACAGAACAAAATTTAAATTCTTAAGCCTACAAATGATTTTAATGATATTGAGAAAAATGAATATATTTTAAATGCTAAATCTATGAATTGTCTATTTTGTGCTATTGACAAAAATATATTTAAACATATACACTCATTTAGCGCCGCTTATGAGATTTCGAAATTTCTTAAAGAGACTTATGATTATCCATCTACAGGTACAGAGCAATTACAAGAATTTGAGAATTTACATGCTTGCACAATTATTCAAGATATCTCTTCTTTGGATGGATCTAGGGAGTGCGTATCAAGTGGAAGGGAAAAGGCAACACATCTTAATATTCAAACGATATTTCATCATATAGCACTATAAGAAAAATGAATTCTTCCCTTCTTGATTCAAACTCATTTTGTATATCTCGTGCGCTTGAATTTGCTAAACATAAAATTGAAAAGTTGGAAAATATTAATTCTAATTATGTTTAGAAAATAAAAACTTAAATGCAAAACTTGATGACAAATATAATATTGATATGCCTATTATTATCTCTCCTTCATGCTCAACATTTAAAAATGTTATACCTTGTCTTGATTGTAATATGCTTAAAGAAAAATTCAAGGTATTTAAAAAAGAGCTTATTATTGCAAAAATGCATAGTGAACAATTGCTAAATGAAAATAATGCTCTCATGGTAAACTAGATTCATTAAAAATATTAGTTCAAAAAATTTCAAATGATAAAAAATCTTTAATGTCTAGTTTATCTACAAATTTGTGTAAGGTCTCTACTAATGTTACTAATCTTGTAAAACAACATACACATAGTAGAATATTTCATCATGTAAGCTCACCCTACATCAAGTGCACCATATGCTTCAAATTTGGGCATATATCATCCTGTTGTAAGGATAGATTTAAACCTTGCACATCTCACCAAATTTGGGTTCCAGAAATTTCATTATCCAAAACATTTGGATCTATATGGGTTCACAAATCATGTCTTCATGTACCTTGAGATTGTTGATTGGCTAGGGATATATTTCCATGCTAGGGTTAATTTGCATTAAAATGATTATTAATCAATCAAAACTACTTTGCTCCCTAGTCAAACATAAAAAGAAAAAGAAATTTCTTTCTTTCTTTGTTGTGCTTTATGCTTTTTTTGTTGTATGTTTTGTCTTTCTTTTTATTGAGCCAAACATTTTACAAGTTCATAGCTGATATATGTTGTGTTATGACACATTTCCATTACATAAGCTTACACTATAATAAATCAAATAGGATAAATAAGATTAACTAGGTAGTTAAATCACATATATCCTTACGGGTTATCAATCACATGTTATGAATGTTTGATGTCTTAGGATTGCATGTCTCTCATCATGATTCTTGAATTATTGTGAATCTAGTGTCATAATCTAAAAACTAACCATTTCAATCTCTCCTAGTTTCATGAAAATTATATTCAAAACATGCAGTATCAACACTTTGTAATATCTTGTATTGAAACAAATTTTGATCAAAAATGTCCTATCATTATGTTGGCATCTCGAATTATAACTCTAAGCACTACCATGTAGTATTTATGCATGTATTGCCTATAGTAATTTTTATTCATGATATCATGTTATGTCACATTATGATTTGTGTGATTCATACTTGTAGGGGGTGTCAATGATAAGTTCTATAGATGGCTCGCCCTCAGTGTTTGCAGGGGGTTGATCAATAATATTCTCTAGTCGATACCTGTCAACACTTAGAATAATTCTAGATTTTCTAGATTAGAATCAATGTGTCAACCGACTTTGTAGTCGACATAGTACTAAATAGAAATATTAAGTAGTTTATTTTCAGAAATATTAACTGTGTTAATTTATGATTTTGAAAAATATAAAATCAAGTACTAAAATGACTGTTTAACCATGAATTTTCAATTAGAAAAATAATTATTCAACATTTAGCATGACAAGTTCTATTTTGAAATAATTAAACTTAACATCATCCACTGTCCAAATACCAGATATGATTTTTGTTGGCCTTTGGTCTATCCTGCAACATAGACTAGTTTACCTTAGGAACCCAAACCATCTTGGGACTTCGATGTGCTTGGTATGTTCATGGAATACATTATTCTTCTGTTTGCCCATGGCAATTTTGCATTATACCAACAATCTATAGCAAAGTGACCAATCTTGCCACAACACTAATAATCATATTTGTTATACCTTCTCTTCTAGTTCACTCTATGGCTAACGTGACTGTGCTGGTGAACAGAAGAGTAGGGTTCAGAAGTCATGGACTTTTTTCCATTGGTCTCATGGATATGTACATGTGTGGAGTGAGGTGTCACAAACACAAAATTCTTCTTAGAAGTTAACTTCTGAGAAAAAAATGTTTGCCCTTTCTTGATGGCACAGATGATCTAGCAGAAAAGGTCCATCATCCTTATAAGGTTTGCTAACAGCTTTTTCTTTACTATGACCTACACCTCCTCTATATGATGTAGAAAATTCATCAATAATTGGCAAGATAGTTTGTGGCCTTGAGAATTTTGCAACCAAATTTCTCTAACCTAGAAGCTTGTCTTCCAGTTCCTTGATGACCTTCTCCTTCTAAAGGAGTACTTTAGTTTAAGCTTCAGACGTCTCTTGAAGCTCCTGGAATTCATTGCTCAACTAAGTCAACTCGTCCATCTTCTCAGAGAGATCTGACTCAAGGGACTTAAGAGATTCAATCTCTTTTGTCTAAGCCTTGACCAACTTCTTACTCTTTCTTAGAGCCTTTAAGAACACACCAAACTGCTCTACTAAATCATCATCATCCTCATGCTGAGAAGGTGTGTTCGTATTGGATTCTATGTCAGAAGCTGGGAGTGGGGTGTGAGAGAGAACTTTGCCATGATAGAAGAAATCATGGCCTTCATCTGCTGACCGGGCCATAAGGCCAAAGTGGGCTTATGCATTATAACTGGAAGAACTTGTGTCACTATCACTCAGGGTCTTAGCCTTCTTAGCTATGAAGCTCTTCTCCTGCTTCTTTCCCTTGTGTGATATTCTCCCACCAAATTTTTCTATTTCTTTTCTCTTTACTAGGCAGTCAGTAATAACATGGCCTGATTTTTGTCAACCATAACAAACAACATTAAAAGAAACATGTTTATTCTGATGGGATTTGTACCATTCCTCCTTGGACTTGTGTCTTTGTTTGTCATTGTTGACCTTGGCCTTGAGCTAGAGGAGGAAGAAGGTGTTGGTACCAAAAAATGTACCTCCAAAACTCACACTAAGAGAAGGTTGGGGGAAACTGTGGAGTGCAGGTTACTTAAGATGAGAGAAGAAAAAGAGGAAAAATGAGAAGAGAAAATCTACTCTGATTAACACTTGAAGGGTGAAACAGGGAGGACTAGAAACAGAGCAGGATCTGAGGTAGAAAGGTGACAGAATTCGAGACCGCTTTCACAGGTTGTAAGCTGGGGCTCGAAGTCAAAAGTGCATTTTCAGGTACCCCTATTTATAGACGCGGAGGCTGCCCGAACGGGCAGATCCGAAAAATTACGGGCTGCCCGGGATACAGGAGATTCGGGGCAGAGAGAGGGGGTGCTAATAACAAAAAGAAGAAAAAAGGGCCAGACCGCTCGGTCTTGCGGTCTGTTTAGAGCTTGATCGCCTGACACTTAGACAGATTCTTGAACTGGTGAGACGCGGTCCAGTGGTCTCACAAGTAGGAGACCGCCGAGCAGGAGCTTCCGGCTGAGCCAAAAGAGGCGATCTGGACGGTCTCGCAAATATGAGACCGCTGGGAAGGTCCATCCTAGCTGAGAAGAGCGGTCGTGGATTTTCCGGGCAAACATAATCCGTGCACATTTTTAAGTTGCGCTGGAACTTCGAAAATGTAAGCTTTGACCGCTGAGACCGCGACCGTCATAAATGCGCCCTGGGATATAAATACTGCTTCCTGGGCTTGAGAAATCATAATTTCCTAAAAAGCAAGTGAGCTTAGCTTGTAAGCGGTCACATAAAAACTAGATAGAATTGACCTCTACAATGTCGACTTTGCTGTCCGTCCTGAGCCATCCGTCTTCAAAAGGGGACTCTCCCAAGAAGAAGAAGACCGCCACCTCGAAGAAGGTGGTGAAGGTTGAAAAAGCTGTAGCAAAGTCGAGCGCATCGAAGGAGACCGCGCGAGCTTCTCCGCTGAAAGCACCTGTCTCACCAAAAAATATGGTCTCACTTCATAACACTACTTCATAACACTGCTGCTGCTTTATCATTTGGCTCTTAAGAGCCTGAATTGATTCTTCGTGATCTTTCCATTTCTTTCAATTATCAGCAAACTGTGGAAGCTCTTGGTCAAACCGCCGTACAGCATGACAAGACCGCCTCTACAGAAGTTATCTTGGATGGGATGTGGGAGAAGAAAGTCGAGGCAGAAAAGCTCAGGCAGAGGATCGCTGAGGTCCAGGATGCTGAGAAAACGAGCAAAAGGAAAAATTCAAATCCCTCCGACCAAAGTGCTAAGAGGTTTAAAGGCGCTGGATCAAAAGATGTGATCGTCCTGGAGGCGATCACACTCCCTGAGGGCGGTGGTCTTCAGGACTCCTTGGTTGACCTTTCAAAGGTAGATGACGCGATCGATCTCTTTTTCCCTTCTGCGGTCTCCACTTTTTCAAGGGAGGCAGACAATGAATTAATTGCGTACCTTGATGAAGGTTCTTCTAACGTCTTTTCTTGTTCGTCATTGCAGGTGCTTGACCCCTTTGAGGCCGAAAATCTCAAGGTGGTTGCCGCTAAAAGAGAGATCGCGGAGAAGGAGAAAGAGATCGCCGCGGCGAAAATTAAGCTGAGAGAGGAGAAAGAAAAGAGAGATCGAGAGGAGAAGGAGAGAAAGGAGAAAGAAGAAAAAGAGAGGAGGGAAAAGGAGGAGAAAGCAGCTCTGCTTGCTGCCGAGCAGAGGAAAGAGGAGGAGAGAAAGGAAAAGGAAGAAAAAGAGAAGAAAAAGAAAGAAGAGAAAGCAGCTCTGCTCGCTGCCGAGTAGAGAAAGGAGGAAGAGATAAGAGAAGGAGAAGAGAGAGAGAAGAAAGAGCAAGAGGAGAAAATTGCTCTACTCGCTGCCAAGCAGCAAAAGGAAGAAGAGAGAAAAGAAAGAGAAGAAAGAGAGAAGGAAGAGAAAGAAGAGAGGGCTGCTCTGATCGCGGCCGAGCAGAAGAAAGAGGAGGAGAGAAGAGAGACAGAAAAGAAAGAGAAGGAAAAGGAGGAGGCGGCCCTGATCGCTGCAGGGCTTCAGGAGGAGAAAAAGACGGAGGCGATCTCGCTGACCGACGAAAAGAAGAAAAAGAAAAAGAAAAAGGCCTCTGAACTGAAGGCGGAGAAGATGAGTCAGCAGATCGCCAAGGAGAGAGCTGCACACTCAAGCGGTCTTCCAAACCTTTCTGCTGCTCAAGAGAAGGAACTAAACCAGGCAGCGGCAGACCGCGCAGATGCGGTCTCTGCCCTGCGAACTAGTAAGGGGAAGATAATGACCAGACCGTTAGAATTCCTTCCTTTACCAGCGGTCCGACCTGAATCTCCAAAAAGAAAGAATGAGATCGTCGCCACTGAAATTGACGACATCCTTTTTAGCAATGCGGAATTAAAGAGAAGAAGAAAGGAAGGGGAGAGGTCGCAAAAGAAAGAATTGGAAAGATTGAACCTTGAGCGTTTAAGGGGGTCAGACCGCCTCTTACTGACCGCAGAACCCGCGGTCACAGTTAATATTGAAAATGTTTTTCGTGACTGCGGTCTCGATTCCTTTCCAAGTACTCTTTCCATGTGAACCCTATTGTTTTCAAACCTTTGATAGTTGAGCTAACCTTGAAGTTTCCTTGATCGCAGGTGATGAGATCGAGGAAGGGGAGCTTCCGCCGCAGAAGATCGTGATCCCCGACCAGCTTACCAATATCCTTAGCCCAATGTTTGAGGATGTTCGGTCTATGCTAGTTCGGGAGCGAGCTTATCATGATCAGATCCGCGGTCTTGAAAAGAAACTTCGCGCATCTCGCGAGGACAGCGGTCTGAAGATTGGCGAGCTCACCCAAGCACTTCGAAAAGCCGAAAAGGATGCCGAATATTATAAAGGAAAAGTTGCTGCTTTGTCCTCTGAGGTCGCTGTGCTGAGAGGCGGATCTTCAAAAATGATGATGAGGTCGGGGCCATCTGGCGATCATCTAGAAGCGAGACCGTCGTCCGAGATTATGGTCATTCCCATGGAGCAAGTTGACAAAGAGATGTCCATGATCCACCGGGCCGCCATGTCTGCTAACCAAAACCTTGCATCGGTCTTCAACGTTGTCAATGAAATGTAGGACATTGCTGCCTTTGTGGGGAGGAAGCGGCCTCACAAGAAATAAACATTTGGCATTTTACTTTATGCGGTCTTGTAATATAACACTTGAACAATTATTATGTAATGTGTTTAATTTCGGCTGTTTGCGATCTTTACTCTGTTGTGATGATCTCTGCTATTGTGTGTTGCTTGTTTTATATTACTCGACCTGAGGTGCTGCGATCTCCTTTTATTGTGATCGAAAGAATGTCTGCGCCTTTAACTCTTATGCAGGTGTTTGCGGTCTGGACGAATTTACTGGGCGGTCTCGAGCAAAGTAATCATGACGAAATCATCCCTTGCTCTGTATAAATAGTTGTCTTCAAACGCCATTATTTTATATTTCTTGTATGCGCCCTAAGCACCAGTCACAACGATCTAAAATCATGGTGTCCGCGCGTGCTTCATTTGCTAGTGTTTTCTTGCAAGCCGATCACAAACCCTGTCATCTTTCCAAAGATGAGTATGTTGACTTTCTAAAAAAGCACATGATACAAACTCAGATTGTCTTGAGACCGCCAACGGAGGTCGAAGGGCTAAACTTTGGGGAGGAGAACAAGTTCATTATCCCCATCGATCACTTCGATCACGGGTTGAAAATCCCTTTTCCTTGGGAAATTCTTGAGATAATGGATTATTATGGGTTGGTGCTCGCCCAGCTGCCGCCGAACTCAATCGGTCTCATTAATATCTTCATTAAATATTTGAGATCGGAAAAGGTAAGATTTACCATGGCGCTGTTCCGCGCGACCTTTACTGCAAAGGTCTTAAAGGAAGGTCAGAAGAAGGAAGAATTTAAAGGATTAATATACTTTTCTGCTGAAGGAATCAAAGTCCTGAACCTCCCCAACAAGGTTTCCTTCTGGACGGAGAGGTTCCTCGTGTTCAAAGGCGATCTTGGCGGTCTCAAGAGCCGACCTTCTGCGCGACCTGATAGGATCTTTCAGAAGAACAAGACGATCTCGGAGGAAGAGCTGAAGATACAGGAATTTCTGGCAGGAAAACGGCTAGATCTCATCCACTACCTAGCGATCTGGCCCGAGGTCGCTGAAGTTGATGCAGAGGAAAGTGAGTATCTTTTTAGCGGTTTTCTTTATTTCCTTTGCAATTTGCTTTTTACTAGTTTTTACGCTTGCAGACTCCTTCGCGGTCCTGACAAAAGATCTGATATCTCCAATGGAAGAAGTACTTACTCAAAGGGAAAGAAGATTAAGGAGGGAGGGAGACCGCGAGACCGCTGAGACCGGCAACACCTCTAGGGCCGCAGCCAAGCCGTTCGTTCTCCATGGCTTTATGAGAAGTCAAAAAGACATAAAAGGCAAGCCCCTTCTCAAATGGGGTGCTAAGGGAAATAGCGTGAAGGTCTCTACCGATCTCCCTCTTTGGAGTGGTAAAATAACTCGTCATGCTACCGCGGTTACCGCGACCCTATATGGGAAGAAGAACACCGCTGAGGTGTATGATATCGAGACCGACATGCTACCAGGCATCTGCGCTCAAGCAGTTGTTAGGAGCACGGTCTTATATCATCACATGGGGCGGTCACTTCGGGGCATTTTGAAGGAGGTCGAAGACCTGCAGGTAAGATAATCTTGTCATATGATTCAATACTTGCCTGTTATGATCGCGCGGTCTGACTATATTTTTTCTGCAGCGAGCGAGAGAAATGGCTTATGATCTTCACAACCCTGAATTCCAGAAAGTCATGATGCAGCATATGAGGGAGACCACCGAGCAAGTGATTACTAAGATTCGTAATCGCGGCGGCTTCACCAAAGAATTCAAAGATACAACTTTTGTCGATCTTTTCCCAGAAGCGGCGAGGAAAATTGTTGAACAGTCGGTGACCGCAGATGAGACCGTTGATGATGAGGAATGAGATGTCGAGATTGTTGATGAGGATCAGCAGAGCGGCAGCCAATATGTGATGGGTCGAGATACGAGCTCGGGAGCAGAATCGAGCTCTGGATCAAAAGTCCAAGGAGAAAAATCGGAGGAGTCACCCGAGGAGACCGATCCCTCTTCTTCAGATGAGCGGTCTCCCAAGAGATCAAACAAGGAATAGGCAATCTTGTAATTTTTATTTTTTGGAGACCGGGTGGTCTGATGTACCTCAGTATTTTGACTGAATATAAAAATTGAATAGTCATACCTTTCTTCTTTCAATGAATGAATATTTGCTTCTGGTATTTTACTTTTTGTATAGAATATATCTTTGTGATCTCTTTACGACGAGATAGAATTGGCATTCGATCTCAATGCCTTAGGTTTTTGTCGACCTTAATACGATAGACTGATAATTTGAAGAGAGGCGGTCTTACATTTTTCAGACCGCATTATAAAGAGGTATGGCTGACCTTAATAAAAAAGCCTCCGAATAATTTCGAGTACAAACATAAAAATTGTGATCTACTAATTTAATAGATCGCTTCATAAGAGCTTGAATAATGAGTGATAGATAACCTACAGGTAAACTTTCGAGACATCCTTTTCATAGTGGTCTCAAATGGCGGTCTTCATTATGTCAGTTCGTTTCAGAAATCAAGACCATTAGTCAGATATCATGCGGTCTTACTTTCCCCAGACCGTGCTCAATATAAGTGGTCTCAGGGTATTTTCGAATGCCTTAGAGCTCTGTCCAGAACTTCTCTTGGAAAACCATTTTGTCGATCTCAATCATATTTAAGATCGCTAAAAGACCCACTTCTGAAATGAAATGGAGAACTCAACCAGCAATCTCAAACATCCAAGTCTTCGAGGAGATCAAACTGGCGGTCTCAACATATTTTGAGATCGATGAAGTCCACTGAAGAAATGGAGAACTCAACCAGCAACCTCAAACATCCAAGTCCTGGAGGAGATCAAACTGGCGGTCTCAACATATCTTGAGATCGATGAATACCACTGAAGAAATGGAGAACTCAACCAGCAATCTCAAACATCCAAGTCCTGGAGGAGATCAAACTAGCGGTCTCAATATATTTTGAGATCGATGAAGACCACTGAAGAAATGGAGAACTCAACCAGCAATCTCAAACATACAAGTCCCGGAGGAGATCAAACTGGCGGTCTCAACATATTTTGAGATCGATGAAGTCCACTGAAGAATTGGAGAACTCAACCAGCAATCTCAAACATCCAAGTCCTGGAGGAGATCAAACTGGTGGTCTCAACATATTTTGAGATCGATGAATACCACTGAAGAAATGGAGAACTCAACCAACAGTCTCATACATCCAAGTCCTGGAGGAGATCAAACTGGCGGTCTCAACATATTTTGAGATCGATGAAGACCACTGAAGAAATGGAGAACTCAGCCAGCAATCTCAAACATCCAAGCCCTGGAGGAGATCAAACTGGCGGTCTCAACATAATTTGAGATCGATGAAGACCACTGAAGAAATAGAGAACTCAACCAGCAATCTCAAACATCCAAGTCCTGGAGGAGATCAAACTGGCGGTCTCAACATACTTGGAGATCGCTGAAAACACAAAGGCCAGGGCTGGCAGTCTCACAAATTTCAGACCGCCCCTTTAGGATTTAAACGTCAGTCATAGATGTTTTTGACCGAACCTTGGCTATCCACAATCCAATGAGTATTCAAGAGTTACAGACGAAAAATGATCCATAGGGCAGGTGTGGTCATGTCACGGAGGTTGTACCGACATTGCTTTCCCTGGAAGATCATTTATACTGTAACAATGTCCTCTCACAATGCATAACGGAGCTGAACATTCAACTCGACCTCCCCTGGTTCTGATTTGTGTCAGATGTTAGCAAGGACCCGGCATTCTAGCCATCCGTCACATGATCTTGGCGAGCAACTGTTACACAGATGCGAAAACTCCCCGCTACATGTGGTCCTAGTAGATTTACATCTCAAGCTTCAAGTCAAGGAGGATGAAGTAGAATCCGTCGATGTCTCTATTGGCAGGATTCAAGCCTTTGATAACAATTTATTTTTGGTACCCTTCCCTTATCATATATATCAAAAAAAGGGTAGAAAAATGTCATCATAACGTTTATGAAGAGGAAGAACTAGAAAGGATAAGAAATTAGCTACAAATATTTAGGAAAAGAAACGCTTGAGGTCATCCCCACTCCAAGTGTGAGGCAACTCTTCTCCTTCATAAGTTTGGAGACGATATGCGCCGTTCTTGAGCACTTCTTTTACTATGAACGGCCCTGTCCAATTTGGATTGAGCTTTCCCACTAAGTCAGATCTTGCTGCCATATCCGCCTTTTTCAAGACCAGATCTCCAATGGCGAACTATTTAATTCTGACATTTTTATCAAAGAGTCTTGCCATTTTTCTCTTCACTCCTTCCTGCCTGATTGTCGCTGTATCCCTCAGCTCTTCGATGAGGTCGAGACTACATTTTAGTTCCTCATTGTTTTCTTCCATCCAATCATCCTGATTTTGCTGGGATAACAACACCCTTGGACTTTTCACCTTGAATTCAATAGGAATAAGAGCCTCTGAACCATTCGACAGTTTGAAAGGAGTTTCGCCAGTAGCTGAGGTGGGAGTCGTTCTCAAAGCCCATAATACTGACGGTAACTGTTCTGCCCAATTGCCTCGGAGATTTTCTACCTTTTTCTTCAGAAGATTGATTATGAGTTTATTGGCAGCTTCTGCTTGCCCGTTGCTTCTAGGGTGATGCACAGAAGCAAAACGCAGCTCAGTGCCAATCTGGCCACAGAAATTTATGAGTTGAGGATTGTTGAATTGAGAACCATTGTCTGTGATAATTGCCATTGCAATACCGTGGCTGCATACTATTTCGCCCCAGATGAAGTTTTTCACGACTTGAGTAGTTATTTTGGCCAACGCTTTTGCCTCTATTCATTTACTAAAATAGACAATCATGACTATGATATATCGGCGCTGCCCACTTGCCATAAGAAAAGGCCCAACCAAATCCATCCCCCAAACTGCGAACGGTCATGGGGTTGCTATAGATTTAAGCTGTTGAGCCAATTGATTCTGAAGGGGAGCAAACTTCTGGCATTGGACACATTTCTTAGCGAACTTCTCTGCATCCTTCCTCATTTGAGGCCAGAAATATCCTTGCCTTAGAATCCTTTTCTCCAATGTTTGAGCTCCAGAGTGGCTGCCGCACTCTCCTGAATGAACCTCTCGAAGAACAGTTGGGATCTCCTCTTCTGATACACATTGAGCTAGAGGTGACAGGAAAGTCTTCCTGTAAAGTATTCCTACAACAAGATAATAATGAGCTGCTTTTAGTCTAAACCTTTTCTTATCTTTTACCGTCGAATGGAGATTTCCGGTTGAGAGGTAAAGAACGAATGGATCCATCCAAGATGGGAGTTGATCTATCTCCATAACTTCTCCTTCCTCGATTACCGGATGAAATAACTCTGAGGTGGTTCCTCCCGAAAGAAGACCAAACTTCGCCAATTCATCTGCTTCTGTACTCTTTTCCCTCGGGATATGCTGAATAGAAAAGCTTTTGAACTTTCCTATCTCACCTTTCACCAAGGCTAGATACTGCTTCAGAATACGATCTCTGGTCTCAAAAGTCCCGTTAACCTGAGACGCCATCACCAGAGAGTCCGTTTTGATCTGGACGTCCTCAATTCCCAATTCCCTAGCAAATCTGAGACCAGCCAATAAAGCCTCATACTCTGCATGATTATTAGTTGTTGTGAAATAGAACTTCAAGGCTTGATCCAATCTGACTCCGTTCGGATTGATCAAAATGACTCCTGCCCCAGATGAATTCTTCCCTGAAGCTCCATCCACAAAGATCGTCCAAGCAAGAGGTGTTCCAACTTCCTTCTTTGATAAGGTCTCACTTGCATCCACTATGAAGTCTGCTAGAACCTGAGCTTTGATTGCTACCCTTGGAACATAAGAGATATCAAATTCACTGAGCTCTATTGCCCATTTAGCTAGCCTTCCTGAATGCTCCGGCTTTTCTAAACATTGTTCAACAGAAGATCAGTGACCACTTGGATTGAATGGGCTTGGAAATAGGGCCTTAACCTCATTGCCGAAGTCACGAGCATTAGAGCCAACTTTTCAAGGATTGGATAGCGGGTCTCTGCATCTTTCAGAATTTTACTCACGTAGTAAATTGGGAATTGCTTCTTCTTCTCTTCTCGGACCAAAACAGAACTAATGGCATCAGAGCCCACTCCCAAATAAAGAAAAGATCTTCTCCCTCCCTTCGGCTTTGGAGCAGAGGAGTTGATGTCAATTGCTTTTTGAACTGATTAAAAGCATCATCACACTCCTTTGTCCATTCAAACTTAGCCCCCCCTCGGAGGGTCTTAAAGAAAGGAGCGCTTTTATCTCCGGACCTAGAGATAAAGCGACATAAGCCTGCCATTCTCCCTCCTAATTGCTAAACTTCTTTATGAGACCTGGGAGGTGACATTTCTAAGACAGCCTTTACTTTATCAGAATTGGGTTCTAACCCCTCTGAAGTGAGAAGGTGACCAAGAAATTTCCCCTTGCTTGCCCCAAAAATGTATTTCAAAGGATTCAGTCTCATATTAAAGGCTCGAAGAGTTGCAAACATTTCCGATAGGTCGCTAAGATGAGAAGAGAAAGATTTGCTTTTTATCAAGAGGTCATCGACATAAACCTCAAGATTTCTTCCTTTTTGGCTTTTACAAACTGTATCCATCATTTTTTGATACGTTGCTCCAGCAATTTTAAGCCCGAAAGGCATCACAAGATAACAAAAGCAGCCGTCATTTGTGATGAACGAAGTGTGCAGGATATCAGGCATGTTCATTCTAATTTGATGATAACCTGAGAACGCATCTAAAAAACTCATATAAGATAACCAACTGCTGAACCTACTAAAGAATCTATCCGAGGCAAGGGGTAGCAATCTTTCGGGCAAGCTTTATTAAGTTTTGTGAAGTCGACACACATTTTCCACTTCCCACCAAATTTTTTGACCATTACAACGTTTGACACCCACTCAGGATATTGAATTTCCTGGACAAATTTGGCCTTCAGTAACTTCTCCACTTCCTCTCGGATCGGCTGAGCAAGAGTCATTGCCACAGACCTCTTCTTCTGCTTGATGGGAATGGATTTGGGATCAATGTTGAGATGGTGGCAGGCGATGTCCGGATCGACTCCTGGCATGTCATCTGCAGACCAAGCAAAGACATCCAAGTTGTTCAGGAGGCAAGAGATGAGCTGGCTCTTGTCAGCTTCGGGCAATTCAACGTTGATGGAGAGCTTCTTGCTCTCATCTTCCTCGCCGATAGACACTCCTTGAGTTGCTTGGGAAGGTTCCAAGCGAACTCCATCTCTTTCAGCTTCTTCAGCTTCTTCTGCAACTTCGACTTGCTCAGGAATTTGAGCTGATGCAGCCATCAGAGCTTCCTGGGGAGATGATGACATGATCACGTTGACCGTCTTTACATAGCACTCCCTAGCTTTCTTCGGATCGCACTTGATCCGGTGTTGCTTGCCATTCAAGGAAAATTTCACTGCTTGATGGTAGCTTCTCCACTAACAAGCGAAGAGCTCTGCAGTCTTCGGTCAAATGGCCTCTTTCCCTGTGATAATCACAGTAAAGAGCCGGATTCCGAGACTTTGGGTCGGAGTTAAGCGGGGCAGGCTTTCTGAAGAAAGGCTTCTTCTGAAGGATCTGAACTACCTCATTCATAGAAATGCCAAGGTTCGTGAAGGATTCTTGGGAATCATTGTAGAATGGATGGGTAGTCAGAAGAGGGGGATAAACATACTGGATCCGGTGGACGGGAGTAACTTGCGGAGCTGGGGCAGCTGGGGTCGGCAGCAAAGGCCCTTTAGGCTGGAAAGGCTGATTCCCCTAGTTGAAACAGTTGTTGCGAAGTTCCTTCCCCTTTTCTGAGCGGGAGAAGGAAACTCTTGGTGTGACTTGGACGATGGCGAAGCCGGATAGAATCTCGCGGAACCTTTCTGGACGGCCCTGCTAGTCAAATTTGAGACATAGGCGGGGTTGTTGATTTCCCCTTCTATGTAGCGATTCGTGATGCTGATCAGCTCTTGATAAGAGCTGGGCTCTCTGGTAGTAACCTCGAACATGAGAGGGCCTTCCTGCAAACCATTCACTAGTGCAGCCATGTACAGAGCGGGATCAATATCCCTGATTCCAAGAATCTCCTTTTAGAAACGATCAATGAAATGAGTCGTCGTCTCATTATCACCCTGCTTGATCTTGAAGAGGGCCGCAAGACCACTCTTCCTTTTCTTTGTAGTCGCAAACCTTAGGAGGAGTTCATGCCTCAGAATGGAAAAACTCGAGATGGACTGGGAAGGCAGCTTGTAAAACCACTCCATGGCTGGCCCATCAAAGGAGGTGATCAGCAGCTTGCACCTCACTACATCTGAGATGGTCCTAAGAGCGACGGCGGACTCGAAAGCCTGAAGATGCAAAACCTGGTCACTCTCCCCAGTAAACATGGGGAGAAGGGGCTCCCTGAAGCCGTGGGGAATAGCCTCCCGACGAATTCTATCAGAGAAAGGAGAGGGCTCCTCCGCCTACACTTCACCTGTAGGATCAAAAAACGAAGCAGGGAAAGGAGCATAAAATGGGGCAGGAAAATGAGTGGAAAGAGGAGCAGGAGGGGCCTGAGGATATACATAATCCTCTTGGAAGTTTAGGGTCCGGGCTGGAGGCCCCTGAGCTGCTGCTCTAAAAGAACCTTGATGGGCTGCGAACTCCTCCTGCTGAGACCGCAGAGGAGCTGTAGGCTTAGGGGTCGCGCGGTCAGAGGGGTGATCGTTGGCCAAGCGGTCAGGTGTGGCGGCCTAACCGGGCTGAGGAAGAATCCTCTGGGAGATCGCCGCCAGAACTTGACTCATGGTCTCCATCTGCTTGGCAGACTCCTGCTGGGCTCGGACGATCTCCTGGCGATCACGAGCGGTCTCCTGCTGAGATCGCGTGATCTCCTGCTGGGATCATGTGATCTCCTGCTGAGCTTGGGCAACCTCTTGCCGAGCTCGAGCGGCCTCCCGGAGGGCCTGCTCAACACGCAACTCGAAGCGACGCTCAAGAGCATCCAGAGGATTCGAGTCGATAGGAGGACGAATACTGGAAGATCGGCGAACTCGCATCCTGCAGTCTGCCATCTCGAAGTCTGTTGAATTCACCTAAACACTCCGATCTGAAGGTCACGTGTTCGTTCTGTTGGTACCAAAAAATTTACCTCCAAAACTCACACTAAGAGAAGGTTAGGGGGAAACTGTGGAGTGCAGGTTACTTAAGACGAGAGACAGAAAAAAGGAAAAACGAGAAGAGAAAATCTACTCGGATTAACCTCTGAAGGGTGAAACAGGGGGGACTAGAAACAGAGCAGGATCTGAGGTAGAAAAGTGACAGAATTCGAGACCGCTTTCATAGGTTGTAAGCTGGGGCTCGAAGTCAAAAGTGCCTTTTCAGGTACCCCTACCCCTTTATTTATAGACGCAGAGGCTGCCTGAACGGGCAGATCCTAAAATTACGGGATGCCCGGGATACAGGAGAGTCAGGGCAGAGAGAGGGGGTGCTAATAACAAAAAGAAGAAAAAAGGGCCAGACCGCTCGGTCTTGCGGTCTGACTGGAGCTTCATTGCCTGACACTTAGACAGATTCTTGAACTGGTGAGACGCGGTCCAGGCGGTCTCGCAAGTGGGAGACCGCCGAGCAGGAGCTGTCGGCTGAGCCAAAAGAGGCGATCTGGATGGTCTCGCAAATATGAGACCGCTGGGAAGGTCCATCCTGGCTGAGAAGAGAGGTCGCGGATTTTCCGGGAAAACAGAAGGTTTGCAATTTCCTTGCCTTCTTTTGGAAAGCAATCTCTTGAATTGCTTTGAGAAGAGATGTAACTCTCCATTAATCAATTCAAAGCCTAAGGCGCTAGCTTCTGAATCCTCATCTTCAACAGATCTAGCCGGACGAATAGAATATTCATCCCGGCTTCTTCTTGAACTTTCATCCCTGAAAGCAACTGATTTATTAGGACCTATTTCTTTCTTCTTCGACTCTCCTTGTGTTCTGTTGGAGTTCATGAGATAGCAATTTTCCAAACTAGTTTTGAGGCTCCATATTAGCCAATTCCCCATCTCCCTAATGCCACATATCTTGATGTCCCATTACTTATTTAGGGATTTCAAGAACTTGTCATTCAGATCATAGTTGGAGAACACACGATCATATGTCCTCAACCTAATTACTATTTTGAAAAAAATTCATAGCACTCTGAGATGGAGACTTCTTTCTCTTGTATGAAGGCTTCATATTCTTGGTTCAGCATAGTCTTCCTATTATCTCTAACCTCTTCAATACCTTTCATGAATACTATGAGAGAATTCCACATCTCCTCGATAGTCCTGCATTGGATGAGATTCTGGAATGCAAAATCATCAATACAACTGTCTAAATTATTCCTAGCTCTCCTGTCCATGGTGACTAAAATGTTTTCATTTGTAGTTATATCAGCATATTTCTTTGGGAACTAAATAACATTGTTGATAGTATATGCAGTCATTAGAATGTCGGGGCCTTCCTCTATAACAATGAATATTCTTGGATCTGACGCTTCCATGAATAGCTTTACTCTTTCCTTCCAGATAGGAAAGTTCTCTTTTGTGTAGATGGGTAGCTTCACAGAACTGTGTTCCTTGTAGTTCTCTCCGGCAGGCATGATGTTCAGCTTTGAATTCCAAAAAATAAATCTTGTTCAAGAGGTTGGACTTTTGATGAACAACCTAGCTTTGATACCAATTGTAAGTTTAGGGATTTCTAATTACGCCTAAAGGGGGTGAATAGGTATTGTCTTCTTTTTAATTTTGTAGAGGAATAATAAAACAAATAAAGAATCACACACAGCACACACCACAAACACATAGTTTTATAGTGGTTAATCAACTCAGATCAACAGATGATCCTACACTTAGAGAACAGATATCCTACCTCAGGAACACTAACTAGTTCTCTACCTCAGATCCCCTAGCTCAGGACCCTACACTCAGATTCTATAGAAGGAATCCTACCTCAGATTCCATAGAAAGAATCCTAAAAACTTAGATTCATAAGTGAATCCTACAAGGGTGATTATATGGAGTTATTACAAACTTTTATACTAAAAAAAATATAGATTTGAAACTTGAGTCTTCTTGAAAATTGATGAAATAAGACTTTTTTTGGACCACCAAGACCAAATCTGAAAATATCCTCTCCTTCAAAGGATTTGTTTCTTGCACAGAGAGAGAGAGAATTTTACTTGATGAACAGTAATTTGATGTTGATCTCTTTCTTCAAAGAATCTTCCTTGCTCCTTGAGAAATAGATTGAAAGAACAACTTAAGCGAATCTTGAGTAATAGAAAGATAGTGGTCGGCATCTCGGCATCTCCATCAGATTCTCTGGTTCTCAGAACTTAGAATATTTTCTTCTTAGGTGTTCATGAGAACGGCAGCACTTCAAAATCATGAATAAAATGAACGATCATTATTATTGTTCTTATTAGGGTTTCAGATGAATCTCTTCAGGATTTATATGATCTCGATTTGACTAATGGTTGATTCAAAATCATTAATGACAGATATTTGATTGCTTAAACATGAGTTCCGATTAGCGCAATCAGCAATGACATCGATTTGAAAATCTGATCTTTTGAACTGTCTAGTCGATATGTCCTTCTTCTAGTTGATATGTCCTTCTTCTAGTCGATATGGACTTGTTCAAGACAATATAGCATAGAGAGCTTCTAGACAACATTGGGCTTCTAATCGACAAGGCGTGAATGCTGATTTAGTCGATATGAGCCTTCTAGTTGATAAGATTTCTTTAAGAAAAACTAGACTTTATCAACTTGATATGAATATGTCTCGACGATATGCGCATTGTCTAGTCGACATGAACTAACCTCAGCATAAAAACTTCAAGTCGATAAGACTTTATTAACTGAAATATCGCAGGTTCTTCTAGTCGATATTTCACCTTTGTTTGAGAATAGTCTAGTCGACATTTGAAGCATCTAGCTGATATTCATTCCGACTACAAAGCTTCAAGTTGATAGACTTCAATTGTCTGAACCTCTACAAGTCTCTATAACCTTTACCTGAACTACTTCAAGCTGACAAACTGAAATCTATCTAAATCCTTTTATGTCGATAAATAGACTTTGCCTTAGAGTCTTCAAGATAATTTCCCTTATGTCTGATGGTGATCAAGTCGATATCCAGAAAATGATGATTTTGAGGATTTTGAATACTGCTCTATTGCTTCTACCAACATCATGAACCATTATAGATGATTAAGGTGTTAAAGTGTCAAGCCTAAAATAGTCTTGGACTTATGTCTACATGATATTTTGCACAATGAGGGATTACATTAGCAAAACCATGTTGATTGACAATAAGCCTAAACATAAACTAACCTTGCACTAAGTAATACCTGAAACACCAAAACTAAATCATGCATCAAATACAAAGTGAGTTTATCTTTATGCTGGAGATTTCTTCAAATCAGGATAATTGTGGGCAATTTTCCCAACAGACAACCCTACACATCATATAGCGATGCTCATAGTGGAGATGACCTAGACCTCCCTTTAAGGTACTTGCTATTATGTATGCTATGAGAGCATGTATTCGTGCAGTTATGTGTACCCATAAATCTTATGTTTATTATGTGATTTTTATGATAGATTAATATGGTGATGTGATATGTGGTTGTGGTGAACCTTCTAGTGAACCTGACCATCATGGGCACTACATTCCTAGGTTCCCTTTGTATATATTGCTTAACCTCAAAAATTTATTGATACCTAAGCCTTCATCTTGTGTAGTATATTTTTTACTTTCGGCTTTAGACACATGTTGTTTACTCTACTTGCGTACTTGCGGGTGAGCAGAGACTCATCCTGGATTCTACTAAGATAGCCAGGGAAGGGATCGCTTTTTTGGTTTGTAGTTAGCTCATAATAGTCCATCGTTTACCCTAACGTATGTTTAGTTGCTGGTGGCATAGCGCATAGTCATGTATAGTGGATTGACCTAAGCTATTCTAAATAAATGGATTGTCATTGAGTTTAGCTTTTTTATTTTCGCCTTTATATTTTTGGGTTGTGAGCCGATGAAGTGATATATATGTTTGCATGTTTGTGCTCTCTATTTGATTTGATCTAAGTCCATAAGTCTGAACTATGTGTCATTCCTCGCTATAGTGTGGACATTTTATATTAATTTTATTGTGTTTAAACTCTGTTGTATTAGTTACTTCATTTTTTCTTCTTTTAAAGTCTAATTTGTAAATGTGGTATGTTGGGGGTCCCGAGCGGCTCCATACTATATTAAGTTTGCAAGTAGAATTTTAAATGCTGACCTCACCCTTATTCTCATAGAGTCACCTCCTAGTGAGTCCGTTGAGCCCTTCATCCATCACATACACGAGCTTCATGAATTAATCTAGAAGAAAATTACTAGCAATAATAAATATATAAAAAGCAAGCAGATATACACACATGATCAAAATATTCAGTTGGGCGAGCAAGTCATGGTCAGGATTTGCATGAACATGCTCTCAAAAGGAGTCACTAAAAGGCTAAAATTTAAATGGATGGGTCCTTATAAGATTATAAAGAAGATTTGAAAAAATGTTTATGAGATTGATCTTCCTGCAGATATGTTTATCAATATTCATCCCTTATTTAATACAGATGATTTGATATATTCTTTTGAGCCTCTCAAGCATAAAGACCCTTACTTTGAGCCACCTCCTACACCTTCATGGCTACAGTCTGACCCTTGGCTCGGCCATTGGGGAGGAGAACCTACATACTTGCCTGCACCTTTTATGGTTCCACAGGTTCATATGGATCCACAAATATGATAAGTGAATGATGAGAGTTTTGCTTACATTATGGATCACGAGTGTACCACCACTCTTGTTGTTACTTAGTGCACTAGAGGGAAGCACCACCTTCGATGACACACCACCTTTGATGACACTTGGATATCGTCGACCAAGCTTAATAGACTTCTCCCAGTATTTGACATCAATATGATCATCTTCATTCATCATAGATGAATGCTTTTTAGTGTGGGGTTGATGGGGATCAACAATAGGGTCGATGGTGAGGATCGAGCCAACATTCAGTGAGCCCTGCTTAAGTGTACTAATGCAGCAAGTGTTGATCAGATTAAAGATCTGAGACCACGGTCGCGTTCAGATTGCCATTTTCCTGCTTTCATGCATTTTCTTTTATTTTTTGGATTTTATTCAGTATTATTCGAACATCGGGCATACCGACTAATCATAGTCGTTCAATTGGAGTACCCTAGCTCCCTTTTTGTATAAACAAGGAGTGATGAGTGATGATAACTCGCAAGACCATGGATCGAGATCCTTTCCATTTGGACCAAATGGATAATATCCTTTTTGTGGTTAGGATCCTCCCCTTAGTTATTTAAAGGTGTAATTTTTTGCATATAGAAAAATATAAAAGTATAAGATTAGTTATGTAACAACCCATCTCAACTGCCAACCATCACAATTTACTTTATACTTTTACTTCCTTCTATGGATTTACAAAATCATTTATCAGTACTTGCATAGCAGAATTTTATCATTTCTTCTATAAGGGATTGAGAATTTTAGAATGTAAAAAGAAATAAACTAGACATCATAATATGACATTTATAAAAGTTCTTACCTCGATTTTTAACTCTTCCTTTTAATAGATAAATCTTTATAACTATTTTTCTCGTTCTTTTTTATCCTTAAATTTTACAATATAAAATGTTAGTCATAATTGACTAAGCATTCTTATTTCTTTAGTACTTATCTTGCTTACCTCTTGAATTCCTTGTGACGTGAATAAAACATTATCATTAATAAACATGAAGTTTTCATATAATTAACAAAGAGCCAATAATGTATAAGCATTACCAATGATTACATTCATATTCTTATAATACTCACTACTTATTTTTCATCTAGTTATTTACTCATTTATAGCATGTTCTTTTTTTCATTATTTATCTCCCTTCTATGTTTCCTCGTTACTTCTCGTATAATGTTTTCTTTCCTTTGTTGTTTTCTTTCATTCAATTCTTTTCATAATTTCTTTCATTTCCTTCCTTGCATCATTTCTTTCTCATTGTTCTTTTCATCTTTTCTTTCATTTTCTATTATGGGCAATGTTAAGATAATTTGACATTTTATATAACACACTTTCATGTACTCATTACATGCCTTTTCATATTCACACGCAAATGTATTTGTTGCATGCATTTTCATATTCGCATGCGTACTTTTCATTTTCATGATGGGAGGTTATTCACCCACCTCCTTGGTTGGATTAACCCATAGCATAACCCCTTTCATAGATGCATCTTTCATACTATATTCTTTTTCATAATTTATTCATATTTATACTTATTCATCAATATAGTCCTTCATTTTATTATTATACATTTTCATACTATCATTTGCAACTATAAACATTTAATTGTAACATTTATCCAATAATCATGCCAAAACTATGATTTACAAGCATATGACTTCATCGTCATTTAAACATGCTAAAACTATCACGGGTAAGCATTTATAATATTTCTTTGTCAACATTATATATCTATAAACATCATCATCCATTGAGTACGCACTTTTATATAATTGTGCATAAAAGATTTAATACAAACTGAACAAATAAAAACTCACCATAGTTTTATCATTTCTCTGTATCCTTCCTTGAACCAGCGTCCATTCCCTTTTTGTGTCATTTCCTAGACAATTTATCATTTATTAGCCTTCAAATATTAATTACTATTTATTCATATTTGGTCCAGGCATCAATGGGTTTGCATTCACGAGGGAAAATTGCCTTAATTTCACTAAGGAATGGGTATACTGATGAGAAATTTTGAAGCACTAAAATAATCACTACAATAAACTACACCTTTAGTAAGGACACAATTCATTACAAATGGTCATTAAAATCATTACAAGCACTTTTTTGTAATGAAATATACTTTATGTAATAGTCGACATTTAAAGCTCGATGCAAATACTTCTAGTAACGAATGTATGTTTGTCGTTACAAATAACTTACTTGTAACAAACACTACTTCGTTACAAGAATATGAGTTATAGTAAGAACTAATTCATTACAGTGGTTCAATTTCTTCCTCACTAAAAAGAAATTGATTTATATATATCAAATTTATTGATATTAATTTGTTATTACAAAATAACTTCTAACTTACATTATTTCATTACAATAAGTCGATATATAATAAAAACTATTTCATTATAATTAATAAATGTTTCTCACTAAAAATAAATACATTTATATATATAATTTTTTAATTCATTATCTTACAAATGATATACAAGTGATTTCATTATCTAGGATTTATTACCCATATTGTATAGAGAGGGTAATTTGGTCATTCGATGTCTTAGGATGTCACACTCTAATTAGGGTGTCAAAGACTAGTCCAAAATTTAGTTGAGTTAAATATGCATCAAATAGAAGTTAACTCAGCTTCGACTTCAAGTCAAGGAAACTTTGAATACAAGTAATAATAACTCAGACTGAAGTCGATGTAGAAGTTGAAGTCGACGCAATGTCGAGATGTGCTTGATGCAGAAGACAGAGTCAGTTGAAGCAGTATTTGAAGTCGACGCAACTTGGACTTTTATTCGACGCAGAATGAAGAGCTCTGAGTCTAGGCTTTCATCTCGACAGATACGTCGATAAGTATTGACACAACATCGACGGCAGAGATCATTTCTAAGCTGAGGATGATTTCGATGCAGCTTCAATTAGAACTCAGAGGTGCATCGATAAGAATACAAATGTATTTGACGCTATATCGAATACAGACAGAATTAGAATAACTTCTTTATTCTTTTCTAAAGATGATTCAGAGGTTATACATGGAATTGATTGGATCTTTTACGGGGCGATTATTGTTGGGTTTTTCTACAACCATACATCGTATGTAGGCGCAGCGGAAATAAAGAGAAACAACCCAAAACGATTCGGATCGGCCATGAACATTGAATCAAGAAGTAATGAAAACTACTAGGCATAAATTACCTTAGTGGAGTTGGATCGAATCCAACCTAGGTGCTCCAAGAAGATGAGTCCTGTCAGCGGCTATGCGAGAGTCCTCACGTAGAATGATGTCTACGTCTCTACAGTGATCCACACAAGCCGGGAGAAGAGCGACTGCACCTTGCACTTCCACGAACTGCTAGGTTCGCTCCAGGAAGAACAATCACGGCGACGATCGCCGGAAGGAGGTCTGCGTAGACGAGCGAAACGGCGGAACACTTCCGTCGGCTAGGGTTCGTGAGGCGGAACTCTTCCGTCGGGTCTTCTTCAGGAGGCGTAAGAAGAGCATCTTTCTCTGAACCCCTTAAAACAGATCCTATTTATAGCCGAAGTATAAAAAGACCTAGGCAAATCACTATCTGCAGTCCATACAGAAGAACTTGAGGTTTCTGTCAGAATTCGTCGAGTTTGCACAGAATAATCCGACGAATTCCGACGAATCATATCAGACGGCAACATTTGCCGAGTTAAGGATCTCTGTAACAATTCGTCGAGTTTCCACGGAACGATCCGACGAATTCCGACGAATCATATCCGACGAATTCCGACAGCAACATTTTATTTACCTCCCCGATTCTATATGGTGATTGGTAACCTTTACCAACATAGTCAATCTTCCAACTTCTCCACATGCTCTTATGTGCGACCCTGCAGGCTCATATCGCGTTGGCAGTGACATTACATGTTTGACCACTTCTAGATCACAATGGTAACTCCAACAATTATATCTAAGAATAGAAAGTAAGTCTCCAGAGACACAATAAAGCTATTTTTGGAAGATATTTGAAGAGATTGATGGGCAGTCAACAAAATTAGAAGGAGGATATTATTATCCCTTGAACATTCCTATTAAGGATACAACAGAAGAGGAATGGAATCTAAATTCTATTTCGAGAGAAGAATAAGGGGATTCAGGAAGATTGACAATAACAATTCTATTATTCATCATCTTCTTCTTCCTGCAGCTCTCCCTCTCAGATAGACACAACAACTATTCTCTGTACATGAATCATTTTAAGGTTTCTTCTTCTTCATATTCTCACACAGCAAGAAGCCTATAGAAATACAGAGATTCTGTGGATCAAAAATTGAATAGTCCTTGCAACTCTCTCTCTCTCTCTCTCTCTCTCAGCAAGGACTCATCTACTGAAATAGAGATCCATCAACAAACACTAAATGCCTGAATCCTCAGTGAGTGTTGAAGGAGGATTAAACTAGAAGAACTTTATTCATTTCTTCTTTTCTCTTTTACTCTTTCTTTTCATTATTGTAATATGAGTAAATAGTCCTTAGAATCTATCTACAAAGGATTCAGTTGGTTCAAGATCTCCTTACCAAAAGATCTATTTTGGTTCTAAGAGTCTCCTTAACAAAAGACTTAGTGGTTCTAAGAGTCTCCTTGTCAATAGACTTAGTGGGTGGTTCTAAGAGTCTCCTTGTCAAAAGACTCGGTGAGTGGTTCTAAGGGTCTCCTTGCCAAAATACTTACTGGTTCTAAGAGTCTCCTTATCAAAAGACTCAGGAAGTGGATAGTGTATTCCTACCAAGGTGGTAGAAGAGTGGAGTACCCATATTTTGGGGAACTGATGGCGCAAATCTTAGCACACCGCTATAGGCGGTAACAAGACTGCGGCACAAAATGGCAGTGTACCGATCGTTCAAGTAATATAAAACGAGGAGTAATCCCCGAGTATCGAATCTCTCAAGGAACACAGTAAGGTGGAGTTAACGTTCGAGGAAGGACTTGAGATCGAAGTCCTTCAGTCGGATGGAATGCGGAAATGGGGTGATTTGGCTTTTAGAAAATAAAAGAAAACAACTACAACTACTCCTATACAATGCTGATATGCAGTGCTTCGCTTGGCGGGATGGAGACTAGGCAGGCCTTGAGCGCGCTGCGTCGCAAGGGCGGATGGACGAGTAGGCAAGCGGAGTCGAACTGTGCAGGCCTTGAGCGCACTGCTTCGTTGGGCGAATGGATTACACGGGCCGCTATGCCACGCTTCGCTAGGCGGATGGAAGAGTAGGCAAGCGGATGGAATGGTTCACACCGGCGGAGTCAGAATGGATTACACGGGCTGCTATGCCACGCTTCGCTAGGCGGATGGAAGAGTAGGCATACGGATGAGGGTCGCAAGCACCTCGTCGACAAGCACGCCACTAGCAATTACTAGTGCGGCACACGAACGTGACGGCGGGATGGAGGATGGATGGTGGCGCACCTCAAGCAACTCAAACAGTAAAGTATTTCACATAGACGTATAAAAATGCAAATAAAGTTAAGTGCTACTTCATCATAATGTTAGCTCTAACTACATATACATCAATAAGAGAAGAACAAGGCAAGAAATCGACCGAATCCGAAGGCTCATTGGAGATTCACGGTTGGAATCGTCGGGTTGTCAATCCGCGTCCAAGCTCGGTCCGCAACTACGTCCGGGGTAGAGAGAGCTGTCACGACTCTCCAATGAACCCGTCTTCTTCGTCTCACGATCCGGTAAAGGTTGCAAACTTCCCCTTGCTTGATGGCGATGGCGGCTAAACCTTCCTTGAAGCTCTAGGATGAAGGAGGAGGCCGAGAGGAAGCTCCGGCTCAAGATTGGCGTGAAGAACAAGCCCGGAGCACCTCCAGATGGTGGGCGGCGATGGAGGGGCGAAATCGGGGCTCTGGAGCGAGAAAACGGTGGACTGGAGCGGAAGAAATGCGGAGCCTCGACCTAAATCGAGAGCAGGAAAATTTATAGGCACTGGAATAAACAGTGCGCACGGTCATTGGCGCACGACCAGTGGTCGTGCGCACTAGAATCCTGTGATCGTGCGCCTGCCTGGGCGGAGCCTGAATGTAAGAAATTTATGAAATAACATGTTCGCACGACCGGTGGCGCACGACTAGTGGTCGTGCGCATTATCGTAAGTGGTCGTGCGCATTGGTCGAGACAGAACTCATAAAATGGGGGTTAAGTGCGCACGATCAGCGGCGCACGACCAGTGGTCATGCGCAATAGAACCAGTGATCGTGCGCAGTGTTCCTGTACCGAATTGTACCGGGAACACCTGCACGACTCCTGTTCCTACAGAAATGCTAATCAGGCCACTGAAAGTGGCACTCAACAATACGATAAGGCTATCAAAAGAGAATAAACATAAAAACACACCAAATCAGGCCAAGAAGTGCACCTAGCATAGAAATCAAATATGAACGAAAACATGCCTAAAGTGTAGTGCATAGACTAGAAAATCGGCCCATATGAGTCCATATATGTGTATATGATCAGGACTCATCACACCCCCAGACTTACCTATTTGCGCGTCCCGAGCAAACGAATTCCTCAAGCGGCTGAGAAAAATACACAACTGGCATAGAAATTGCAAAGTGGAGTATCATGCGAAGTCGCATGCTCATGCGCGTAGAAATACAGTAGACAAAATTTCTAATTGTACATATTAGTTTATACTTTTCTAGGGGCGTATTTATATATTACATTTACTCAAAAAGTGAATCACGGTGAATCATAAGGTCGTACATAGGAAGAAAGTAAACTAAACGCTGAGGCGAGCATTGCCAAAGATCGGGGCTCGAGACAACCTCCATTGAAATCCATCAATGTCGGTGACCATAAGCTTGCCCATTCGCACTCTCTCCACGGCACTGGTTTGACTCAAATGCGTGAATCAATAGGACTTAAGGTTTTAGGTGAGGCTTGGGTTTAGGTGAGGTAAACAAATATAAACATGAAGGCTTAGAACACAAAAACCCAAATGAGCAAATGCATAACACTATCCAAGTAGCCATAAAACACGCGGATGCACCACACCCCCAGACTTAGACTTAGACGCATGGGTGTGTGCACCGCCTACTCCCAAATATAAATCTCAAATAGATTTTTTCAATTAAACTTTTCATTCTTCTTTTTCTTTTCAAATCTTTTCTTCTTTTCTTTTTCTTTCTTTAACAATTTCAGCAAATTTTCAAAGATGCACATCCACATTTTCACATTGTACTTCCACAATCAACACCACCAATTTAAAATTTAAACAAAATGCTTGCATTTTGGGTGTGCGACTAGGATTGGAGTTTAGGCTTTGGTGAACAATAGTGGAGCTGAACCAAAAGAATGGGGTAGGCACAACTGGGCTAGCGAGGAAATGATGATAGGAATGGCACAAAGGCTCAACCGGGCCAAAATGATGGCCTATATCACATTCACGCAATTGACTAACCGTATACCCATGCTTCAAGAATCGCTTGGGGCAAGTTCTTAGCCACCGAGAAAGATAATCCTTTCTCCCGACTCGGGCAATACGAGGCTAACGAACGTCTACACACATCCCTATGCTACCGTTTGATTCACATCGGATTCACCAATTTTTGAGTGTAGTAAACAATATTTACGCTAATAGAAAAATATAAACTAAAAGCATAAAAAGAAATTGAATCTACACGAATTTCTATGTGAGACATGAGCACTCGACTAGGAGCACTATCGAAGTCAACATTTTACTCCTACTCACAATCCTAAGCCAGCACAATGATTTTCCAAATCACACAAAAAGAAATGAGTTCAGCTCAAGACGTGCCAACAGCTAAGTGCACGCTCGAGTGGGTGTAGTGGTGTGCGGTGCAAATGAACATCATAACACAATTAATGCTTCTAGTATGCAAATAAAAGGTGTACGTGAGCGGGTAACAACATGTGGCTCTCCCCCAGACTTAATATACGCAATACATCATAATGATAGAGCATTGAAAATTAAAATAGAAAGCTGGGGGAGAAGTTACCCAATGCTCAGCAAGTGAGCATACCAGAAGATGCATGAAAATCTGAAGCAAACCCGTCATTCAAAATTTGCAATGAGTACCTGCAGGGGTGAGCTCCACAAAAACAAAAGGAAGCAGAAATGCTAAAATTGAACATAAATTAACGAACTACTCTAACTAGGAAAAAAAATGCAATAAAAGTAAGATAACTACTGGGGTTATTGTCATCCCAGCACGACTTATTCGAATTTTATACAGTTCTAGCTTATAGGCCTATGAAAAGAAAAGTGGACAGGTAACTGTTCTAATATGCGTGTAGATAGCGGGTACCTATACAGAGAAAGAACAGTCACGCCTCTACCCGAATATAAATACCTGCTCCTCACAGGTAGAGGAAAAAGAAAGTAAGAAGAGGAGGAGGCCTGGTCCTCACTCATCTCACCAAAACTATCCTTGCCCAGCAAGGTATCATCTCCAGGGAGGCAGTAGGAGGAGAAGGCGATGAGTGGGGCTTCCTCTACGGAGGAGGGATCAACCTCCTCACGTGAGAGGATACACTCATCATTGACTTGAGCAGAATGCGCCAAGTCCTCCTGAAGTACCTGTGAAGACTCAACCTGCACAGGCTTAGATAGAGAAAGGGGATTAAGAGATAAAAAAGAAGAAGAACATGAATAAAAATCAATCGGGGGAGTGATCCCGGTCTCACTCCCGGCAAGATCCAAGGATAGATCGCTATCATCATTGTAAGTATCATAGCGAGGGGAACCCAAGAACTCAAGGGCCTCAGTGGTGGTTTGGACCTCCTCGTCCCATGAAGAAGTGCAAACCTCCTCATCAGAGAGAGTATCCTCGTCATCCCACCGAGGTGCACCATCGTGTTCAAAGTATTCATTCTCCCCTTCAGGGAAAACAAACTCCTCATCCCACTTTGGAGCATCCTCCGAGTCAGAAGAGTCACCCCACTCCTTCACTTCGATAGGATCGTAAAGAATGTGTGTAGAAAAATCATGCAAAGAAACTGGAGGAACATCAGAATCAGAAAGTAGAATATCAGGTTTCTCCGCAAAAAGATCTGCTAATGCCTCCCCGATGGAAAGAATACTTTCCTCATCCCACTCAGATGCATCTAAGAGCTCCCATTCCTCTCCTTGTTGGCCAACGGATGAGTGATCATCATCACTAGGAGTGAAGCCATACACATGGAGTGAGGAGTCCATGCACGAAATAAGATTGGGGGTAAAGGGCACAATTGCCTCCATGGGTAAAGAATGAGCGATAGGGACAATGTTGTCATGAGTGGAGGAGCAGTGGTCAGGATTGAAAAGACTAGGACAGTCCTTCAATTCATGACCCTCTCCTCGACACAACAAGCAAACAATGTTCCTACACTGCCTAGCATTCAACTCATTCATTTGGTCTATATAATAAACCATCTTGTCATTAAAGCTAGGTGAAATATCCCTTGACGAAATTTTCAATAATAAAAGCAGGTATAATGAAACTGAAATTCTTTGCAAGGAAATCTGCACAAACTAATAAAACTCCTTGAATAAAACTTGCCAAAAAAATTTAAAACAGAAGAGAAAAAAAAAACAAGCAGAAAATGATCAAAAAGCAAACAAAAATAAAAAAACGGCTATACACACTGGAAGAAACTTCTCTCCCTCAGCTCTCCCTCTCAAGAAAACTCACACGACTGTGTTCCCCGGCAACAGCGCCAAAAGCTTGATGGTGCAAATCTTAGCACACCGCTATAGGCGATAGCAAGACTGCGGCACAAAACGGCAATATACCGATCGTTCAAGTAATATAAAACGAGGAGTAATCCCCGAGTATCGAATCTCTCAAGGAACACAGTAAGGTGGAGTTAACGTTCGAGGAAGGACTTGAGATCGAAGTCCTTGAGTCGGATGGAATGCGGAAACGGGGTGATTTGGCTTTTGGAAAATAAAAGAAAACAACTACAACTACTCCTATGCAATGTCGCTATGCAGTGCTTCGCTTGGCGGGATGGAGACTAGGCAGGCCTTGAGCGCGCTGCGTCGCAAGGGCGGATGGACGAGTAGGCAAGCGGAGTCGAACTGTGCAGGCCTTGAGCGCACTGCTTCGTTGGGCGAATGGATTACACGGGCCGCTATGCCACGCTTCGCTAGGCGGATGGAAGAGTAGGCAAGCGGATGGAATGGTTCACACCGGCGGAGTCGGAATGGATTACACGGGCTGCTAAGCCACGCTTCGCTAGGCGGATGGAAGAGTAGGCATACGGATGAGGGTCGCAAGCACCTCGTCGACAAGCACGCCACTAGCCATTGCTAGTGCGGCACACGAACGTGACGGCGGGATGGAGGATAGATGGTGGCGCACCTCAAGCAACTCAAACAGTAAAGTATTTCACATAGACATGAAATGTATAGAAATGCAAATAAAGTTAAGTGCTACTTCATCATAATGTTAGCTCTAACTACATATACATCAATAAGAGAAGAACAAGGCAAGAAATCGACCGAATCCGAAGGCTCGTTGGAGATTCACGGTTGGAATCGCCGGGTTGTCAATCCGCGTCCAAGATCGGTCCGCAACTACGTCCGAGGTAGAGAGAGCTGTCACGACTCTCCAATGAACCCGTCTTCTTCGTCTCACGATCCGGTAAAGGTTGCAAACTTCCCCTTGCTTGATGGCGATGGCGGCTAAACCTTCCTTGAAGCTCTAGGATGAAGGAGGAGGCCGAGAGGAAGATCCGGCTCAATATTGGCGTGAAGAACAAGCCCGGAGCACCTCCAGATGGTGGGCGGCGATGGAGGGGCAAAATCGGGGCTCTGGAGCGAGAAAACGGCAGACTGGAGCGGAAGAAATGCGGAGCCTCGACCTAAATCGCGAGAAGGAAAATTTATAGGCGCTGGAATAAACAGTGTGCACGGTCATTGGCGCACGACCAGTGGTCGTGCGCACTAGAATCCTGTGATCGTGCGCCTGCCTGGGCGGAGCCTGCAATGTAAGAAATTTATGAAATAACATGTTCGCACGACCGGTGGCGCACGACCAGTGGTCGTGCGCATTATCGTAAGTGGTCGTGCGCATTGGTCGAGATAGAACTCATAAAATGGGGGTTAAGTGCGCACGATCAGCGGCGCACGACCAGTGGTCATGCGCAATAGAACCAGTGATCGTGCGCAGTGTTCCTGTACCGAATTGTACCGGGAACACCTGCACGACTCTGTTCCTACAGAAATGCTAATCAGGCCACTGAAAGTGGCACTCAACAATACGATAAGGCTATCAAAAGAGAATAAACATAAAAACACACCAAATCAGGCCAAGAAGTGCACCTAGCATAGAATATCAAATATGAACAAAAACATGCCTAAAGTGTAGTGCATAGACTAGAAAATCGGCCCAGATGAGTCCATATATGTGTATATGATCAGGACTCATCAGGAACCACTATAGCTCTTATCTCATTGTGTTGTAATTTTTTGTGCTATCCATTTATTTAATTTCTACAATCTGTGTTTGTTTTATTCTTCGTTGGATAGTTGAATGCATAGTTATTAGAAATACTTTTATTGTGTGTGCTTAATAAATAGGAAAAGTTTTAAAACTCTATTCACCCCCTCTATAGAATACTTAGAGGACTCACTGTGCACATTAAATTGGTATCAGAGGTAGGTTGGTCATAAAAAGGTTAACACCTTGACCAAAAGATCCTCTCTCTTAAATTTTATATTTTATTTTTAGAAAATGAGTTCTAAGGACTATGCATCCACAAGACCACCAGTTTGTAATCTGAATAGAACGCCAGAATAAAACTTTACATGAACTCTATTGATGAGGAAATATTTGATGTTATTATTTCAGGTCCCCCAGACCCATTCAGAAAAGATGCAAGTGGGACTGTGACTCAAGAACTCGTCCTTAGAGTAGAGTGGACTGATGCTACAAAGAAGTGAAGGCATGTGCTCCAAGACAATGAATATTCTGGTGTCAACTATGTCAGATGACATATTCCATAATGTAGCTGACTACAACTCAGCAAATGAGATCTAGTAATCCTTGACTAGATTGGTTGAGGGTAGCTCAGATGAAAGGAAGGACAGAAAGTCCCTTCTCATATCCCAATATAAGAATATTAAAAAGAAAGTTGAAGAGAATGTTGTTGAAATGAATGATAGATTCAGCATCATTGTAAATGAGCGCAGGGGACTGGACAAGGAGATTTCTCTAGCTGAAATAATTGACAAGCTTTTCATGTGCTTCCCAAACACATGTGACTTAAGGATCTGGGTCATCATAGAGTCCAGATGCCTTATGAAAATCTCCACAGATTCTCTACTAGGGAAGCTCAAGTCTTCTGAGCTGCTACCGAAGAGCAGAGCTGAGACAAAAGCCAATAAGAAAGTCACAACTCCTAAAGAAAGGGCCATTGCTTTGAAGACTACTGAAAGAGAGCCTTCCACTTATGAAGAAGAGATGTTCAATCTCTTGGCTAGAATATTCAAAAAATGGGTCAAATCTGAAGACTCCAGAAGAAAGGATAGGAGCTCAAGCAAACCTAGATTTGTTAAAACTCCAAAATAGGAGATTATCTGCTTTACATGCAGAAAGCCAGTGCACATTGCCCCTGAATGTCCGACAGAAACATCAATAAGATGGAGCACAAGAAGAAATCTTTTATAAATAAGGATAATAAATAGGGAGGAGGTTTCATAGCCGAAACCTGGAGTGACTCAGAATCTGAGTCAATCTCTTCCTCATCTAACAGTGATGAAGAAGGTACTGCTGAAGATGCCTATCTGATGGCCTTAGAAGACTCGACTGAAGAAGATCAGGTATCATTATTTGAAGATTATGATTTTTCTTCAGAAGATTTCAAAACTTGCTTTACAAAATTTTGTCATGATTATATTAATCTTCAAAAAGAAACAGAAATAATTAAGGAAGAACTAGAAGAATTTAAGAAAGACAACCAATATTATGTTATTTATGACCTAAGAAATCAGATGTATAGGAAAGAAATAGACATAGATAAACTAATTAATAAAATACAAACTTAAAAGAAGAGCTTACAAAGGCAAAAGCCTTTCAGTACTCACTCAATGAGAGAAGTCAAAAGCTCAAGGATATTACACAGAATCTCTCCATGAGATTCAAGCACCTTGGTTTAGGAGCAGATCCATCCACCAACATAGTAATCCCCAGCAAACCTGCCTCAAAAAATCTTATAGTGTTCATTAGATCTAGTGAGAATCAATATGATAATAACTTAAAATCTAGTGAAGAATCTAATAACAACCCTAATAAAATCATTATATTCAAGAGGGTAATTAGTGCTGATCAAAAAGGAATTCTAGGTAAGCACCATTCAGAAAATTCAATCAAAAATTATCAAATTATTAATAAAAGGAATTATGTGTCGAATAGAACTCAATGCACTTTTAGAAATGTGTCGAATACAACTAAACGGAGCCCTGTATATGCTTTGACATTAATTCAAAGTAGGTATGAATGTGCGTCGAAATACACTCGACGAAACCACTACTTTGCATTGACTTATTATCGATGCAACTATGCAGACACGTCGAATTACACTCAACACAACTCTAAAAATGCGTCAAATTCTTCTCGACGCATGTTTTCAATAAGCAATTATAAAACATCTAGAGCTCTTTCTCCTATCTCTCATTATAATTCAGGATGCATTTACTGTTCTATATTTGGGCACAAGGCCAAACACTGCTGGCATAATAAACCACCACTTCTACAACTAAAGGGGTATCCTGAAATACCAACCTATTCTTTCATGACCCCATATGATGCTAGAAGAAAGGGACCCTAACAAGTGAGAGTCTATACTAATGTTTAAATTTATGTGCAGAAAGGAGGTTATTCTACCACTAACCAGGAGTGGTACCTAGACAATGGATGCTCCATGCATATGATTGGAGCAAATAAGGTGATGGAAAACTACAAGGCCAAGGAAGGCACTAAAGTAATTTTTGGTAACTCTCACTCTGGACAGACCAGAGGATATGGTGTGCTCAGAGTTGGAGAAATCTCTTTTTCTAAGGTAGCTTATGTTAAAGGACTTCAACATAACCTAATTAGTATTAAACAATTATGTGATGGTGAATACAAAGTTGTATTCACTAAGTCCTTATGTCATATAGTTAGTTCTGCAACTAATCAAATAGTATTAAAAGGACTTACAAAAGGTAAGGTATGTTGTATACTTTAACTATACTAAATCTGAAGTTTGTCTATTTAATTCAAACTTTGAAAATAATGAGTTATGACATAGGATACTCAGTCACTTAAACTTTACAACAATAGCTAAACTATCCAAACATAATTTAGTAAGTGGCTTACCAATTGGTAAGTTTAAGAAAGACCGTCCCTGTAGAGCCTGCCAACTAAGGAAATAAACCAAATCATCATTCAAACCAATTGGTAAGAATGATTCCCCTAGAACCCCTTACCTATTGCACATGGATCTATTTGGTCCTATTTCCACTCAAAGCTTAGCAGGCAAGTCTTATACATTATTCATTGTAGATGACTTCTCTTGATTCAGCTGGTTGTTCTTTCTAAGAGCTAAGTCAGAAATCTTCAAGATCCTCTCAAGATTCATTAGGCAGATTCAATCTGAATTCAAAACTCAGGTTATTATGATTAGAAGTGATCTTGGTACTGAGTTTGCAAACCAGTTAATTTGTAGATTCTGTGAGGATAAAGGGATGAGACAAAACTTTTCAGCTCCTAGAACCCCCCCCCCCCCCCCCCCCCCCCCCCCCCCCCCCACACACACAACAAAATGGTGTGGTTGAAAGGTAAAATAGAACTCTAATTAAATCAGGAAGGACATTATTGCTGAATCTAATTTTCCAAAGTCCTTCTGGGCCGAGGAAGTGAATAAAGCTAACTATATTCTGAATAGAAGTCTCATCCAAAAGACTAAGTTAAAGACTCCTTATGAGTTATTGAAAGGAAAGACACATATAGTCACATGTTTTAGGTTTTTTTGGGTGTACTTGCTTCATTCTGAATAATGGAACGAGCCAACTTGCCAAAATTGACAAGAAGGCTGATGATGGGATATTTTTGGGATACTCCTCATTAATTAAGGTCTATAGGTGATAACAAAAGCTCTCTCAAAATTGAGGAGTCAATGCATGTAGTGTTTAATGAGACTAACATGTTTTCCAAGGGGAAAGAAACTTCCACCAATATCATATTGGAGGAAGAAGACCAGTTGGCAGATCAAGTTGAAAGGATCAGCATCTTAGATCACTCATCAGGTTGCTAGGACAAAAGCAAACAACCAACTGATAATGAATCAGATGAAGACTCTGCTTCAGATGATAATGACATTCAGGTACCTACTTTGTCAGACACAGAAATTATTCTAGAGAATGAAACTGGTGCTCCCACAATCAATGAGGAAGAGGAAATTCATGAGGATGTCAATCCACTGAACAACAAAATAAGAAATCGGATGACCCTCAAGGATCATTCTCCAACTCAAGTTATTGGAGATATAACAGTGGAGTGAAAACAAGAAACCAGATCTCTAATAAAACAATGGTGTAGTGCTTTCTCTTAGCCCAAGAAATTTGAAGAAGCAGATAGTAATCCCCACTGTATAGTTGTCATGCAAGAGGAACTTGCATATATAGTTTAAAAGAAACAAAGTCTGGTGTCTAGTTGAAAGACCAAGAACCAATCATAGGAACAAAGTGGGTATATAAAAATAAAATGGACTCAAATGGAGTCATAGTCAGGAATAAAGCCAGACTTGTTGCTCAAGGATATAGGAAAGAGGACGGTATTGACTACAATCAGACATTTGCTCCAGAGCTAGACTAAAAGCAATCAGAATGTTCCTTGCATATATACTGCACATATCAGGGTATACCAAATGGATGTGAAGAGTGCTTTCCTCAATGGAACTCTTCAGGAAAAATTATATGTGGAGAAACCCCCAGGTTTTGTCAATCCATCTCATCCCTCTTTTGTTTATAAACTGGATAAAACACTTTTCACTAGAGCACGTAAAAATCAGCTAACTCCTAGTACAGATATATGTAGATGATATAATATTTGGTCAATAGACCAACGACTTTGCAAAAGGTTTGATGTTGACCTAAAGCAGTCTATGTTTGAAATGAGTAGCATGGAGGAACTGTACAACTTTCTTGGCCTCCAAGTAAAGCAAAATATAGTGATATTTTTATATCTCAATCCAAGTATACCAAAGAGCTTATCAAGAGGTTTGGGATGAAAAATGCCTCCATCATGAAAACCCCCATGGCTACCAATACTGTGTTGGATATATATGAAAAGGGTAAGTCATTTGATTAAAAGACTTATAGAGCAGCCATTGGATCACTCCTCAATCTTACAGCCAGCAGACTAGATATCATGTTTGATACATGCTTATGTACTAGATTTCAGGTTGACCCCAAAGAATCCCACATGACTTATGTAAAAAGAATACTTATATATCTAAAGGGTACACTGAACTTGGCTTGTGGTATCCTACATAATCTGGATTTGATTTAGTAGGCTATAGATGCAGATTATGCTGGATGCAGGCTTGATAGAAAGAGTACCTCAGGAACTTGTCAATTCCTGGGTGCTAGACTGATTTCCTGGTTTATCAAGAAGAAAACCTCAATCTCTACTTCTACAGCTGAAACTGAGTATATAGATACAGGAAGTTGTTGCTCATAAATATTATGGATGCAGAATCAGTTGATAGATTACAACTTTAGTCTTGAGAACTCCAAAATATTTTGTGACAATTCTAGTGCTATTTCTATAGCTTCCAATCCCATTCTCCACAGTAGAACTAAGCACATAGAGATAAGACACCACTTTCTCAGGGACAATGTAGAGAAGGGTAAGATCAATCTTCAATACATTTCCACTGATAATCAAAGGGCTGACATTTTCATTAAGCCACTTAATGAAAGCAAGCACAATTTATTCCTCAATGCAATGGGAATGCTTGTTGGAGCACTTTAGGACACATTTATTATGTATTAAAGATCTATTTTCTATATAAAGATATTGCTGGGAAAACAACAAAATTTTTGAGAAAAACATAACTGTTTAATCAAAGCTGCATCAAATACAAATCGACGCATCATCAATTTCTACTCAATGCCAGCTTTGAGAGATGTCTGGAATAATTACTTTGAATGGAACTTGATGCAACATTGAATTCATATCGACGCTTACATCGACATTAAAGTTGCTGCTTTCATTCAAAGCCATGTCGACTTCTACTCGACACCACGTTGACTTCTCACAACGCGCGCAGACTTGACTTCTAGAAGCTACTTCGACAAGTTTTATCACACTGAATCTACTCCTTTTTGACAATGCTTCGAATACAACCCTATGTTGCTACGATTAGCCTTATCAAAGCAACACATTCGTTAGACTTTGTTGTGCATTCGAATTCTCTCCCTTTTCCTCTCCTTCTTTTCTGCCTATCTACCTCTTTCGTTTAACTTTCTTGCGGGTATACGCCGATACTCAATGGATCCAACTAAAGTTCAATGAGACATTCTAGATGCAGACGATTTGTCCCTAGAGACATTGTTGTGTTAGTTCTCTTCTTTATATCTCAATTTTTCAGACGATTGCTATCACAAATTGTGTATTCAACATTAAAAGCTATGAAATCTCACTGCATAGACGAAATAAATATAAATTGAGTTAAGATTATCAGGACTGCCTACTGAGGTGTTTATATCCTTCTTCAAAGATATAAAGAAAGGGGAGAAGTGTGACAGCAGATCCCCTCCAGATTCAGTGTACACTGCAAGTCTTCCCTCTCCATATGTTTCTGAAGGAGAACCAGCCATCACCTCCGAGTTCTTTCTGACACCTGCACCATCCTCTTCTCCCAAAACTCTCCCAATAATCCAGGGGAGTCAGCAAAACAAGAGGAGCATGATCTCTTTTCAAATGATGAGGATTATTGGAGCAGCCTGAAGGAGTTCTCAAAATGGGCTGATTCACCCATTCCTGAGACAACAGATATAAAGCCTGATTCTGAAGATTCAACAACAGCACCACTTGCAGTGCATCCTGCTCCTACTTCTTATATTATCCCTTCTCCTCCTGATTTTACATCTGCCCAGCTTCATCCTGCACCTACTCCAACAATCCCAGCACCATCCCAGTGGAAGACATACATTCAGAGGAAGGGGATATGGGAGAGATAACAGAGGAAGGGGATATGAAAGAGATAGCAGAGGAAGGGGATATGGGAGAAACAAACTCTTCTGGGAAAGGTATACAAAGGAACAAAGAAAACAATTCAAGAAAGATAGGTCATACAATAAGACCTATGAGAAAATTGAAATACCTGAGAATTAGATGAAGTTATATACTAACCCAAATCTTGAAAAAGGTTTTGAAGAGGTTAGAGAAAGAGAGGAATATGAGTATGAGGCTGCTCAAAGAGAAATTGAAGAAAAGAGAAAGATATTAATTGAGAGGCTGAAAAAGGGTAAAGATGTTGTATAAGAAGAACAACTAAAAGAGGCAATTCAAATTCCTAGCACTCTGTTTGACTCCTCCAAATATGTTGCCAAGAATCCTCAAGCTAAAGTCCTAACAGACAAAGGATAGCATAACAAAAGGGGTCTTGGATGTAATCAAGATATGGAGGATCAATCATATAAAAAGAAAAAGAAGAATGTATTCAAGACAGCTCCAACCTCTGGTAATCTACAATCAACATTCATAGTGTCAGACCCTGATTCAGAAGAACTTGGTTTGGTTGAACTAAATGAGATAACTGCGAAAATCATCAATTTAGGATTCAAGATTCAAGATGTATATCCTTATTCAGAATCTGACCTGGAAAATCTATTCAAAGGACATGAAAAAATCCAGTAGAATCTTGAGATGGCCAAACCAGCAAATTTCATGTATGTTGAAAGGAAGTTCAAAATGGTTTATGAAGCCCTATCAATATTTCTCAAGAATAGAGAGTATAACACCTTTTGGGTAACTAAATACTGATGAATCTTCATTTATTTTAATCAGAAGTTTTTTGTTTGGTGTCATTTTGGTTTATTGTATATTTGTTTGTATTCAATTTTATTTCTCAGTATGATTGAAATCACTTAAACTATTTGCGAATTTTTTAAAGATAAATAGGGGAGAATATTAGGAAAAACTCCCTTTGATTTATCTTACAATTTATATACAAGTGATTTCATTGTCTAGGATTTATTACCCATATTGTATAGAGAGGGTAATGAAAGTGCACATTGTGCCTCTGAGTATACTCTAGAAGGGGGTTAATAGAGATTTAAATTATTTTCTATCCTATTTGTACACACACAATAAAACACTAAGTCTTATGCTTCAACAATACCAAACACAAAAAATAATAAATATTCTTAAAGTAAAACAGAAAAGCTATAAGCTATATGGGACAGCATAGAAACTTTTCACACACAGAAGACACAGGATTTTATAGTGGTTCCCTAAAATGTGGGTACTCCACTCTTCTACCTCCCTGGTAGGAATGCACAACCTGTGCCTGAGTCTTATGATAAGGAGACTCTTAGAACCAAAGATCTTTTGATAAGGAGATCTTGAACCACTGAGTCTTTTGATAAGGAGACTCTTCGAACCACAGATCTTTCGATAAGGAGATATTGTACCACAGATATTTTGATAAGGAGATCTTGAACCACTGAATCCTTTGGAAGAGGGATTCTTAAAACTCTTTGCAATTGATGATAGAGGAGAAAGAAGAAAGAAGATGGAGAGGAAGAATTCTGTTCTTAGAATTCTGTAGAAGCTTTCAGCTTCTATTTTTCCCTTCAATGGATCTGCTAATGATGAACCCTTGCTTATGATTGTGATGATTTGCAAGGGTTATATTCTTCAGATCCTTTTTAATATGTTCTTCTTGCTATCTGGCTGTTATATGATGATGAAGAAAGAGCAGCCTTCTGTTTTTTGTTCTGAGAGAGAGCACTTCTTTTCTCTTTGTCTTTTTAAGGTTCCAGGAGGAAGAAGAAGAAGAGGGAGCCCTAATCGACAAGCTGTGTAATGAATGCTCTAGGTTTTTCTCTTCTCTCATCCTATTTATTGTCCATGATTAATTTTGAATTAGTTTCCTCTTTTGGGTTGTCCAGAAAAGGCATCATCTTGGGCAATTAATCGTCCTTTCTTCTTTTGTTCACAACCCGTCTACCAGCTCTTTGAATTCTTTCCAAGAAAGATTTTGATATCTTCTTGAATGTTCCTTTCCATTTTAGGCAATAAATAAGTCGTTGTAGAACGGTCTTCAGTACTGTGGGTCTTGGTTCTAAAATGACAGCTGAAAAGGTTTCTTTTTCAGACTGTATTCGATGCTGCGTCGACTTCCTCTTCTCTCTTATCGACGCACCTTTGAGCTCTTGTAAGAGCAGCTTCGAATTACTTCTAGCTCTGGTTGAACTCTGATGTCGACGTTACGTCGATTACTTATCGACGTAACCGTCGATTTTAAGATTGGTATTTGAACTTCATTGTCTGCGTCAAATTGTAGTCAAAGTTACGTCGACTTTAGATGGCTTCGACAGACTCTTCCTTCTGCGTTGAGTTAAAGTTGGAGCTGCGTCGACTTCAAAGTTTGCTTCGACATGCTCCTTCATCTACGTAGATTTCCTTTCGACGTAGCATCGACTTGATATACTTCGACTGAGAGGTTGAGTTGCTTGGACTTCTAGTCTAAGTTGCATCGACATCAAGTCGAAGTAGCGTAGACTTCTATTCGAC
This sequence comes from Dactylorhiza incarnata, assembly GCA_033032865.1. Lineage (NCBI taxonomy): Eukaryota > Viridiplantae > Streptophyta > Magnoliopsida > Asparagales > Orchidaceae > Dactylorhiza > Dactylorhiza incarnata. The sequence continues at coordinate 181,944 of JAWHQI010000189.1, read as the reverse complement.
ACAATTATTAACTCAACCCAAATTATGCTTGTCTTGACCAAGTCTTGACACTCTAAGTTGAGTGTGATATCCTAAGACATCTAATGACCAAATTACCCCAACTATACAATGGGTAATGAACCCTATGAGATAAAATCACTTATAGCTAATTTGTTAAGTTAAATCAAAGGAGTTTTTCCCAACAATCTCCCCCTATTTATCTTAAGAAATTTTATAGATTGCTTTAAAGTGATTTTACACAAGTTTTGACATAATGCTTAAGACAAGCAACTCATACATTAAGATATTTAGAAACATACATGAATGGACTGGTAGGCAGAGGAGCATCTGATTAATATAAGCAAGTGTTTATCAAAGTTACCCAATGCATAGTTTACTTTCTTCCCTTGAGAAAAACAGATAAAGTTTCATACACCTTTCTGAATTTCCTCTCCACATATTTGATATTTTCTGCTATGGCTTTTTCTGGGTTCTTCTGAATTCTCTCATGCCCCTTGAATAACTTTTCCAAATTAGCTTCAGTTTCAAGATGAACGTCATTAAGTTGGAAACCCAGACCAAATACTTTAGCAGTCATCAAGTTTATATCTTCCAAATCTAAGTCCCCTGAATCTGCATCAGGATTTGGTACAATAAAAGTTGATTGTGGATTCCCAGAAGTTGAAGCTGTTTTGAATATAATCTTCTTCTTCTTCACAGGTATCTGCTCTGCTTTCTTTTTCTTCTAAGGTGGCTACTCTGCTTCTTCTGGATTACATCCAATACCCCCTCTGTGAAGTTGCCCTATTCCCTTCAACATTTTTATTTGGGTATTTCTTGCAGTATACTTTGTGGGATCAAACCAAGTGGTTTTGATTGGGATTGCTTTTGCCAACTCTTCTTGTTCAACTACCTCTCTTCAAAATATCAATGAACCTACTTCTCTTTTCTTCAATCTCTTTTTGGGTTGTCGCATATTCATAGTTGTCTCTATCTCCAATCTCCTCTAAAGCTTTGTAGAGCTTTGGATCAGTATATGTTTCCATTGTATTCTCTAGGAATTCAATCCTCTCATATTTTTTGTGATAGGATTTATCGTTCTTGTATTGCTTCCTTTGATCTTTTGTATACATTTCCCAAAAGCATTCCTCTACCCCCTGTTTCTCTTCCTCTACCTTTATATGGAGGTTTTCCTCTGAATACAGGTGTTGGGAGAATTGGTTTAGCTGCTTGAATTGAAGCAGGTGGAAGTGAATCAGATGGAGCATAATCCTGATCAGCCACCTTGACTGGAGAAGGTACTGTTGTAGAGTCTTCAGAAGAAATCATGAATGTTAGTGCATCGGGAATGGATGGTTCAGTGTCCACATGGAACTCTTGTAGAGTATTTAGGTAGACCTGATCATATGAGATTAGGGGAATCTCCCCCTGAATTGACGACTCCCATGTGTTGAAGGCAGGATCCTTGGAGGAGTTGGATCCCCCTGAGTTGCTGAATCTTTAGGTTGTAGCTTAGATGTAATGGTTGGCTCCTCTTCGGAGATAAAGGAGAGTGGGATTGTTGTGGTGTACACTGAGTCTTGAGGAGGTTTGTTCACTAAATATTGAGGAGACCTGCTGACAGACTTCTCCCTCTGCTGTATATCATTGAAGAAGAATATAAAAGCATCAGCAGGCAGACTCACTGACCTTACTTATTCATCCAGGTCTTTGATCTAAGAAGTAAGGTACCGTAGCTTTCTATGTTGAGCACCGATCTTCCTATAATAGTTGTTGGGAATCTTACCCACATGATTCCTGATTTGAAGAAGTTACCAAGTCAAGAAAACTTCACTTTGTATTTGATCGCTTCTCTAGCCTATAAATCTCAGGAAGATAGAAGAACAAGATTCGTCGAACACAGAAGGGAGTTCGTCGAACGCAGAAGGATGATCGACGACCGCTGAGATTTGGCGTGTTCGTCGAACGCAGAAGCAAGATCGTCGAACTCAGAAGGAAGATCGTCGACCGCTGAGACTCGACAAGATCGTCGAACGCAGAGAAGACACAGTATCGTCGACTTCACCAAAGTGGCCTTGTCGTCAAGAAAGAACAAACATCATCGTGAAGAAGCCTTGTCGCTGAAAGTCTGAGTATGACTGATGGCGTCGAACATCGTCATAAAGAAGGCATGTCGTCGAGAAGACAAGGTGATTACGATGACACAGTCAAAGACAGCATATCATCGTATATGCAGAAGCACCAGAATGTCTCGTATCGTCGAGATATTAGCATCAGTGGCAGAAGTAAGAAGACTTGAAGGTCTACTAAAGCCCAAAGCATCGACATAGTCCTGTCATCGAGATATTTTCCAGGACGTCGTAACGATGTAAATATCGTCGAGACAGATTCAAATGTTACGGACGCGCTGTCAGCATTTAATGCTGTCGCCTGATTGTCTAATCAGTGCGTGCTCTTAAGGAAAGGAGCGTCTAACACTGAAGGCATTTTTCTCAGAAGACCGTTGGGGACCTCGCAGTCTTATAAAAGAGATAAGAGGTTGCCCTAATACGGTATCAATCGATCAGTAAGAAAGAACTTGCGCATATAGCGAATCGAACAGTACAAGCGGCGCAAGAAAGAAAGAAAAAGAAGAAGCAGTCATCCTCATCGACTGTTAAGGTGCCAATCTTCATCAGGCTAAGAAAAGATTTGAAGAAGAATCGTGCGCTCAAGATCTGATTCAAAAGCATCTTCTTCAATCTCAAGGAGTCGATCTTCAACAGGCTAAAGTTGTCGATCTTCATCCGGCAGAAGTAACAGTTTCTTTTTACTGTAATCTCTTGTAAAGGCTTGCGGGCCTACTTGTCTAGCTTGAGGGCTGGAGACCTGTGAGGCTTGAGGGCCAGGGCAGAGGCTTGACTTGCGGGTCAGCTGTGTAGGGCTTGCGGGCCTGATCATCTAGCTTGCGGGCTGGAGAGCTGTGAGGCTTGAGGGCCAGGGCAGTGCACTTGCGGGTGCGATTTGTCGAGCTTGCGGGCTCGGGGGCAGTAAGGACTTGCGGGCCTAGGCTGTTGGGACTTGCGGGTCCGTGTTGTAAGTCTTGAGGGCCTGAAGTTTTTGGCGGCGTTTGCCGAGCCTAGCACACTGCTAGGTAGGCGCAGAGGGAAAGAGGACTACTCAAGACACCTTGTCTTGAGGAACCTCTATAGATCTTGTGTCGTTTGCTGTGCTATTTGTTTGTGATATTCTACTATTGTGCTTAAATACTCATAAATCACACTAATACATCAAAAAGAATCAAGATCACCTAACAACCCCCCCCCCCCCCCCCCTCTAGGTGAACGTTCCATAACTAACAAGTGGTATCAGAGGGAGGTTGATCAAAGGAAGACTTAAACGTCTGATCTAGATCGAGGAACGACTCACCATGGCCGGTGGAGATCAAAATCGGGAGATGAGATCTATGAAACTTCCGGTCTGCTCAAAGGAGAATTTCCCTATCTGGAAGGAAAGGGTCAGGCTGTTCATGGAAGCGGCTGATCCTAGAATCTATCTGACAGTCCAACATGGTCCTTTTATCCCTACAACTACTTCCACCATTGATCCAACAAAGAAGGTGGTAAAGAAATATGAGGACATGACCAAGGACGAGCTGGCCTTGGCAGGCCTGGATAAAAGGGCACAAAATGTCATTGTAAGTGTCGTAGATGACTCTACCCTCCAAAATCTGATTCACTGCAAAACGGCCAAGGAGATGTGGGACTCTCTGATCGTATACATGGAGGGTACTAAAGAGGTAATAGATGATAGAAAATCCCTCCTTAATCAAGAGTATGAGGCCTTCAAGCAAGGCAAGAATGAAACAATCTCCAACTGCTATGAGAGATTTTTCAAGATAGTGAATGGTCTGAGAAACTACGAAAGAGAGTTCACCAACTCTGATCTAAATGACAAGTTTCTCAGATCCCTCACAAAAGAATGGGACATCAAGATCTGTGCCATCAGAGGGATGGGTCAGCTGGGTGTCATGGAGCCCAAAAACTTGTATGGAAAGTTGTTGTCTCGTGAACTTCAGCTCAACACCAGAAAGGCTAAGAAGAAAGCTCAAGAGTGAGCACAAAAGAGAGATCTGTGGCTCTAAAGGCTGAGAGAACCAGAAGATCGAAGAGAAAGAGCTCTGCATCTCAGAATAGATCTGAGAGCAGTGAGGAATCAGAAGCCAGCTCCTCTGATTCTGATGACACTGATAGAGAGGTGGCACTCCTCTCAAAACAGTTCAGAAAGCTGCTACACAGAAGAAGGAGGGACAACAATAGAAGTTCCTCCTCAAGCTCCAGAAGATCTGACCATCGAAACAGATCCAAAGCTCCCAGGGAGGATAGGTACAGATCCAACTCAAGTAGACATGAGTTAAATAATACTGTCTGCTATTCCTGCAGCAAAATAGGTCACATGGCTGCGGACTGTCCCTCTAAGAAGAAGGAGTCAAGGAACCATGAAAAACGAAGAAGCTCGGGGATCAAGAGGAACTCTGAAAAAGGGTTCGTGGCTAAGAAGACGAGAACGTTGAGTGACTCGGACTCAAGCTCCTCTAGGACTGAGGATGAGGCACTCATTGGACTGATGGCCATCAATGAAGGCAACCAGGATGACAACTCTCCTGGAAAGGTAAATCTCAGAACCTCCCTATCTGCCTCTGATTCTGAATCAGTGGCAGATTCTTTGCATGATGATGAGGATGTGTCTACTGCCAACAGCACAGCCTCAAGATCCCAGTATGAAGTTGAATCTGAACTAATAAGGCAATACAAAGCCTTGTTGAAAGCCTTCAAGGGCTTTAAGAAACTCCTCAAAGACCAGACCAAGGAGTTAGATTCCTTGATGCCTCTTCAATCTGAGCTCCAGGAGACAGCTGAGAAGCTGGCTACCATGAGCAAAGAAGTGAACAAATTCAAGGAAACCATAAGGCTTAAAAATGCTGAGTTAGGACAGAAGAACAAGGTCATTAAGGACCTTGAGGAAATGATGTTGGCTGAGAAGAAACTGGCATCCAGCTTCTCAATGCCCAAAACTATCATGCCTATCATTGACACCTTCTCTGGATAGTTCAGAGCTGGTATTGGTTTTAATCAGGAGACAGTTAAGGGCAAAGATTCTGAAGCTAGACCTTCCTATAAGAAGGTGTTGACGACAAGTCCTTCATCCCACAGACCTGCAGCAACAGCAATCAAGAGTAAGAGAAAGGTTGTTCCCACAAAGCATGTTCCCAAAAAGGTGAATCAAAATGTGGTGAGACTGATTCCACCCCAATCTCACACCTATGAGGTTCACCCAAGATCTGTTAAACAAGAAGGATTCTCCTCTGCTCATCAGCACTGTCACCCCACTCATATGGTGAAGGAGAAGAGAAGATATAACATACATGATTGCTAGTGCTGTGGGAAAGTAGGCCACTTTGCTTTGGACTGTTGGTTCAACCCAACAGGGCCCAATGCAAAGAGAGTGCAGAACCCCTCGTGGTTTAGTGTTCCCTTATATCAACCTAACAGAAACCAAGGACCCAATCCATTTTGGGTACCTAAGGGGAAGTAATGTGTCTTGCAGGTAGGTCCAAATACCAACCATCCTCCAATTTGATATTTGGACAGTGGCTACTCCAGGCACATGACTGGAGTCAGAAAGTACTTGAAGGAATTCACCCCTGTGGAGAATGGACCAACAGTGATTTTTGGAGGTTCAGAAAAGGGAGTGACCAGGGGCTATGGCAGGATCTCAAATGGGTTAGTCACCATCATAAGGGTGGCTTATGTGGAGGGATTTGTGAGAACTTGAAAATAACAGGAATTTTTATTTCCAAAAAATCTAAGTATTACAAGAGTATTGCCTCCTTTATATAGACTAGGAGGGAAACAGTAAAATACAAATATACGATGTGGGACTAAATATAAATACACAGTACACAAGAGAGCTGGGCGGTCAGGAATATTGAGACCGCAGCGACTTCTGAGATCTGGAGTGAGGTCGGGCAATCACACGACAGGAGGAAGGTCGTGTGACAGAGGAGACCATCGGACGGTTAGATCGTTCTGGCGAACACTCCCCCGTAAGGGAGAGACTGGGAGGGCCAGACCACTTCTCTCCATAAGAAGCGATCTGGTATATCCGAGATGAACTGGCAGTCTTGCACTTGGAGACCGCTGGCTCTAGACTGCTTGGAGAGGCGGAATGTTGCTGACCTTCACAAGATGCGACCTCGCATACTTGAGGAGAAGTGGCGGTCTGATGCATGGAGACCGCACAGACCGCGGTTATCAAACAGTTGTCTGATAGAGCTGGAGATCGCCGGCCTTCATCTGGCACGATCTCGCATATCTGAGGAGGAGTAGCGGTCTGATTCTGGGAGACCGCACAGACCGCTGACTTGAGACCGCGCAGCTTCAACCCATCTTTATCCGGCGCGATCTGGTACATCAGAGGAGAACCTGCGGTCTGATTATTGGAGACCGCACAGACCGCTGGCTTCAGATCGCGCGGCTTCAATCCTTCGAGACCGCTTGGCTTCAACACTCCCCCACAAGCTGGAGCATATATATCAATCATGCCTAGCTTGTTACACACATCGGAGAAGGATGAAGATATCGGTTTGGTGAAGATATCAGCCAGCTCTTTATCCGAAGTTACGAAGGGAGTACAGATTTGTTTCTTCAAGATTTCTTCCCTGATGAAATGACAGTCCACTTCAATGTGTTTGGTTCTCTCATGAAAGGCTGGGTTCTGAGATATATAGATTGCAGCTTTGTTGTCACAGAACATTGGCAAAGGATGTTTGTAAACTTCTCCTAAGTCAAGAAGGAGAGTTCGTAACCACTTTAACTCACATGTGGTTCGGGCCATGCTTCTGTACTCGGCCTCAGCACTTGATCTGGATACTACTGCTTGTTTCTTGCTCTTCCAGCTCACCAGATTTCCTCCCACGAAGGTGCAGAACCCAGATGTGGATTTCCTGTCTCCTTTATCATCAGCGTAGCTAGCATCGGAATAGGCTTCTATCTTGAGATGGTTGTTCCTTTGGAACAGAAGTCCCTTCCCTGGAGATCCCTTAACGTATTCTAATATCTTTAAAGCAGCTTGAAGATGACATTCCTTCGGAGCTTGCATGAATTGGCTGACCTTCCCAACAGCATAGCAGATATCAGGTCTTGTTATAGTTAGGTAGATGAGCTTGCCTACAAGACGACGATATCTAGTGCTATCAGGTAGAGGAGGGGAGTTGTCAGTCCAGAGTTTGTCGTCTCCAATTGTCATTGGATATTTAGCAGGTTTAGCACCCAGAAGACCTGTTTCCTTTAGAAGATCAATAGCATACTTCCATTGTGAGAGAACAATGGAGCTATGCTTCCTTGAGATTTCAATGCCCAGAAAGTACTTGGGGGTCCCCATATCTTTGGTCACAAAGTGTTGGAGGAGATGTTTCTTTGTAAGGGAGACATCTTCAACATCATCACCTGTGAGAAGGATGTCATCAACGTATACAGACAGAACAACCATTCCATGAGATGTCTTGCGAATGAAGAGAGAGTGATCCGCAGAACTACGGGCAAATCCAATGATCTTGATAACCTCGTTAAATTTTTTGAACCAGGCGCGAGGACTTTGCTTAAGACCATAGATGGCCTTCTTTAGCTTACATACACGAGTCTCCCCGGAGCAACATACCCTGGAGGTTGCTCCATGAAAACAACCTCTTGAAGATCACCATAGAGAAAGGCATTCTTGACATCCAATTGAGAGAGTTGCCAACCTTTGTTGACGGCCACAGAGAAAAGGACCCTGATGGTTGTAAGCCGAGCGACAGGTGAGAAAGTGTCAAAGAAGTCTACTCCATATGTCTGAGTAAAACCTTTGGCAACCAAGCGAGCTTTGTAGCGGTCAACAGAGCCATCAGCACAATATTTTATCACAAAGACCCATCTACACCCAACAACATCTATCCCAATAGGTGGAGGAACAAGGGTCCAAGTGCCACGGTCCTGAAGGGTGGAGATTTCATCATCCATGGCAGCCTTCCAATGTGGGATGGCAAGAGCCTCCTGATAACTGGTTGGGGTGGCAGTATCTGTAATAGCAATATCAAAAGCCCTATCAGAGGGAGTAAGTTGAGCATAAGTTACAACATCGTGAATAGAGTGTTGCGTACATGAGCGAACTCCCTTCCGAAGAGCAATAGGGAGGTCTTCAGTGGTGACTGTATCTGCAGGAGAGTCATCATCAGAAGAAGATAGTGCTGGCCCAAGAGCCGGGAGAGAAGGCCCCGGAGTAGGAGGACAGGTGGAAGAGGATGCTGGAGGAGGTGGAGGGGAAGGAGGAGGTGGTGGAGTTAGGAGAGTAGGTGGTGGTGGTGGAGAGTAAATGAGCGGTGTTGTTGGACTAGGCGCAGGAGGTTGAGAGGTGGAAGAGTGAGAAAAGTATGGAATAGTTTCAAAGAAGGTGACATCAGCGGAAACATATTATTTGCGGAGAAGGGGGTCATAGCATCGGTACCCTTTTTGAGTTGGAGAATAACCAACAAAGATGCATTTAACGGCCCGAGGAGAGAGTTTGTCCCGACCTGAGGAAGGAGTGTGGACAAACGCAGTACAACCAAACACCTTGAGAGGTAATGAGAAGGGTTGTGAGGTGGGATATAGAAGAGAGAAGGGGGTGGAGCCGTGAAGAAGAGTGGAGGGAATGCGGTTAATGAGATAGCAGGAGATGAGGATGGCATGACCCCAATAGGCTTTGGGCATATTCATCTGGAAGAGTAAGGTGCGAGCCATGTCGAGAAGGTGACGATTCTTACGTTCCGCTATCCCATTTTGTTGAGAAGTATAAGGACAACTAGTCTGATGTATAAGACCATGATTCATGCAAAATTCAGAAAATTGATGAGAAACATACTCTTTAGCATTATCAGTGCGAATAGTCTTGATAGACACTCCAAACTGAGTGGAAATTTCATTATAGAAAGTTTTGAAAACAGAAAAAAGTTCTGAGCGATCTTTTAACAGATACACCCAAGTACAACGAGTGAAGTCATCAATAAAAGTAACAAAATACAAACTACCCCCACCTACGGTCTTAGTAGGAGAGGGACCCCAGATGTCCGAGTGGAGGAGATCAAATGGACGCGTCGAGCTACGTCCATGTTTGGCAGGGTAGGAAGCCCGATGGTGCTTTCCTAATTGACAAGCTTCACAGGTGAGAGGAGAGGTATCTTTGATGAGGCGAGGTAGAAGTTGATACAGCAGCCGAGGTGGAGGGTGCCCAAGACGGAGGTGCCATTGATGGAGAGAATCAGAGATGGTGGAAACAGAGTGAGCAGCAAGAACGTCAAGGAAGTAGAGGCCTCCACTCTCAGTCCCAGCAGCAACTGTCTCCTTTGTATGAAGATCCTGAAAATAACAGTTAGTCGGAGTGAACATAATAGAGCATTGTAATTGTTGAGAGAGTGCCTTGACTGATAGTAAGTTGCATGGAAAAGTAGGCACATAAAGAGTGTTCTGAAGAGAGATAGTCAGAGTGACTTGGACTATTCCAGTCCCACACACATGTGAGGGAGAACCATCTGCCGTTAGAACCGGAGGTAAATTCTTGTGTTCTAGTAACTGAGAGAAAAGGTGAGGGTTTCCTGTCATATGATTTGTTGCTCCAGAATCGATAAGCCATTTACCTTCAGTAACCACATGCACGCTACCTGAGGTGGTAGCAACAGAAGCAGACGGTGAGCTAGTACCCGGTTGAGAAGCAGCAGCCAGAGGGCGAAGGTGAGGATGCTTGAGATAGCAACGATCAATTGAGTGACCCCTCCGACCACAATGAGAACAGATGTGCCGCGGAGGTCCACGACCACCAAGAGATCCACCACGGCCACCGGTGTGACAACGTTCAGCCTTGTGAGCAAAGCTCTCTGGAGGAGGAGGGGAAGACAACAAGGGTCGTTGGAGAAGGGAGGTAACAGCAGAGACCCGAGCAGCGGTGGCATCAAGAGTTGGATATTCAGCTTCTCCAAGGATTTGTTGTCGTATCAGATCGTAGGACTCAGGAAGTCGGAGAAGGTAACACACAACCAGGAGCTCTTGGAAGTGTTTATGTTGTTCAGCAAGATCAGCAGAGAAGGGCCGATGTTGAAGGAGTTCAGCCCCAAGGGCCTGAATTGCTTGATATGCTGTGGTGGAATCCATGGTTGGGCGGGCAAAGAGATCTGCATATAAGGTGTAGATGCGGGAGGTTTTGGCACCTTTTGAGTAAAGGGCCGCAAGATGGTTCCAGGATGCCTTGACTGTCTCATCATGATGAATGATAGGAAGGCACTCATCAGAGAGACTGTTAGCAAGCCAGGTGCGGACCAGAGCATCATTAGCATCCCAATCATCAAAGGTAGCAGATCCACGAGGAGGAGGATCATCGGTGAGATGATGGCGTTTGCGTTGAGAGCATAAGAGGAAGGTGAAGGAAACACTCCAATCAGCATAATTAGAGCCAGTGAGCTTGGAGGAGGTGCCAAGGTTTCTAGAGGGGTAGAAATAGCCACAGGAGTTGGCAGGGGTTGGGGAGGTGGTGTTGCAGTCTCATACGGGGTACCCATGAAAAGAGAGATCGCGCGGTCTCGAGAAGATAGATGAGATCGCGCAGTCAGGAGGTGAACGACCGGTCGGAGAGAGAGATATGAGACCGTACGGATTGTGCGGTCAGAAAGAAGAGATCGGTAGAAGAGATCGATGCCTCTGATACCATGTGAGAACTTGAAAATAACAGGAATTTTTATTTCCAAAAAATCTAAGTATTACAAGAGTATTGCCTCCTTTATATAGACTAGGAGGGAAACAGTTAAATACAAATATACGATGTGGGACTAAATACAAATACACGGTACACAAGAGAGCCGGGCGGTCTGGGCGATCAGGAATATTGAGACCGCAGCGACTTCTGAGATCTGGAGTGAGGTCGGGCGATCACACGACAGGAAGAAGGTCGTGTGACAGAGGAGACTGTCGGACGGTTAGATCGTTCTGGCGAACACTCCCCCATAAGGGAGAGATCGGGAGGGCCAGACCACTTCTCTCCATAAGAAGCGATCTGGTATATCTGAGATGAACTGGCAGTCTTGCACTTGGAGACCGCTGGCTCTAGACTGCTTGGAGAGGCGGAATGTTGCTGACCTTCACAAGATGCGACCTCGCATACTTGAGGAGAAGTGGCGATCTGATGCATGGAGACCGCACAGACCGCGGTTATCAAACAGTTGTCTGATAGAGCTAGAGATCGCCGGCCTTCATCTGGCACGATCTCGCATATCTGAGGAGCAGCGGTCTGATTCTGGGAGACCGCACAGACCGCTGACTTGAGACCGCGCAGCTTCAACCCATCTTTATCCGGCGCGATCTGGTACATCAGAGGAGAACCTGCGGTCTGATTATTGGAGACCGCACAGACCGCTGGCTTCAGATCGCGCGGCTTCAATCCTTCGAGACCGCTTGGCTTCAACAGGATTGAAACACAATCTCATAAGCATAAGTCAACTCTGTGACTTAGGATTTGTTATTACCTTCCACAAAGACAAGTGTCTAATTATGAAATCCTTAAATTCTGAGGCTATCTTAACTGGCACTAAGAGTGGGAATATTTATTGTTTAAATTTTCTCATCACAAATTCTTCCATGCCCATATGTCTTGTGGCTGATGGTAAAGAGGCTCTCTGTGTTCAATGGCACAAGAGACTTGCGCACATCAACTATAAGACAATAGGCAAGCTATTCTCACAAAACCTAATCATAAATGGACCTGATATTAAGTGCATCAAAGATGGTCCATGTCAAGGCTGCCAACTTGGAAAGCAGACTAGGACCAGCTTTAAAAGCATATCTAACAAAGAGTCCACTAGGTGCTTATTTCTACTGCACCTGGATTTATTTGGTCCTATGTCAGTTCATAGCTTAGGAGAGAAGACTTATACCCTTGTAGTTGTTGATGATTATTCAAGGTTCACTTGGGTATTCTTCCTCAAAAAGAAATCAGATACCCTAGACATCTTGAAAAAATTTGTCAGGCAGATCCAGAATGAGATGGACTGTACTGTGGTCAAACTCAGAAGTGACCATGGGACAGAATTTCAATCTGGGGCCATGATAGAATTCTGCCAAGAAATAGGTATCTCCCAAGAATTCTCCTCACCCAGAACTCCTCAACAGAATGGGGTTGCTGAAGGGAAGAACAGAACCTTGATAGAGGCCAGTAGGACAATGCTAAGTGACTCTTATCTGCCAGAATACTTCTGGGCAGAGGCTGTCAATACAGCTTGTCATGTGATAAACAGGGCTTCCATCATCAAAACCCACAAGAAAACCCATTATGAGTTAATGAAGGGCAGAAAACCAACCTTATCCTACTTTAGGATCTTTGGAAGCAAATGATATGTCCTTAATAATGGGAAATCCAAGCTAACCAAGTTTGCTGAGAAAAGCAGTGAGGGTATTTTTATTGGCTACAGCTCTCATAGCGAGGCCTATAGAGTGTACAACATCAATAACCAAGCAGTGGAAGAATCTGTTCATGTGGTATTTGATGAGACTAGCCTTATACACAAGGGCTGGTCTAGTTCTCTAGTGAATGCAGGTACAGTAGAGAGAATAGGGAAGCTATCCATTAAAGACAATACTGATACTTCACTTAGAAATGAGAATCAGTCAGTGACAGTTGAAATCGAGGAAGAACCTGCAGAAAGCTTAGAAACGGCTGAAGAAGTGCAACCTGGAGAAGTTGCTGATGCAGAAGTATCCAGAATTCTCCCAACTTTCTTGAAACAAGTAAGAGATCATCCCCAAGAGTAGATAATAGGAAACATCAACCAAGGTGTGCTGACAAGGAGCAGAGCTGCGAATGAAGCATTGTACCTGAGTTTTCTCTCTCAAATTGAACCCAAGAAATTTGAGGAAGCAAATCAGGATCCATTTTGGATTGCTGCAATGCAGGAGGAACTGAACCAGTTTAAGAGATGCAAGGTTTGGAAACTAGTTCCAAGACCCCAAGGACAGAATATCATAGGAACTAAATGGGTCTACAGAAATAAGTTGGATGAAAATGGAATCATCATCAAGAATAAAGCAAGGCTGGTGGCAAAAAGCTACAGACAAGAGGAAGGGATAGATTTTGATCAGACGTTTGCTCAAGTAGCCAGACTGGAAGCAATAAGATTGTTTCTAGCCTATGCGGCATACCAAGGTTTCAAAGTATACCAGATGGATGTTAAGTCCGCCTTCCTAAATGGTGACCTCAAAGAGGAGGTATATGTAGAGCAGCCCTCAGGTTTTGTAGATCCTACTCATCCTGATTATGTTTATTTTCTTAGAAAAGCACTTTATGGCTTAAAATAGGCACCCAGAGCCTGGTATGAAACTCTGTCAAGCTTTCTAATTGAGAATAAGTTCTCAAGGGGAAGGATTGATAAGACAGTGTTCCTAAGGGAAGTGAAGGGCAAGATCTTGCTAGTGCAGATCAATGTGGATGACATCATCTTTGGCTCTACAGATAACAATCTTTGCAAAACATTTACCAACTTGATGCAAGGAAAGTTTGAGATGAGCAGTATGGGGGAGCTCAAATACTTCCTAGGTCTCCAAGTGAAACAATCTGAAGATGGTATATTCATCTCCCAGACCAAGTTCACTAGGGAGCTAGTCAAGAAATTTGGATTGGAGAGTGCTTCCTCAATGAAGACTCCAATGGGAACCAATGTGTCTCTCGACAAGGATGAGAAGGGCATACCCTTTGATGAAACCAAGTACAGATGCATGATTGGATCCTTACTCTATCTAACTGCAAGTAGGCCTGACATAATATTTGTTACATGTGTCTGTGCTAGATATGAGGTGAATCCTAAGGAATATCATCATGTCTCTCTCAAGAGAATCTTAAGATACCTAAAGGGTACATCAAATCTTGGCCTATGGTACCCTAGGAACAATGGCTGCGAACTAACTGGCTATTCAGATGCAGATTATGCAGGGTGCAAGGAAGACAGGAAAAGTACATCAGGGACATGTCAATTCCTTGGTGGAAGACTGGTCTCTTGGAGTAGTAAGAAGAAGACAAGTGTGGCAATCTCAACAGCAGAATCAGAATATATCTCGGCTGGAAGATGCTGTGCCCAACTGCTTTGGATCAAACATCAACTTGATGATTACAACCTAAAGATGACCAAAATACCCCTCTTTTGTGACTCTTCAAGGGCAATCTCAAATGCTAAGAATCCTGTCTCTCACAGCAGGACTAAGCGTATTGAGATCAGGTATCACTTCATCAGGGAGCATGTGGAAAATGAAGATATCACCCTTGAGTTTGTCCCAACGGACAAACAAGTGGCTGATATATTTACAAAGCCCCTAGATGAAGTTAAGTTCAACTTCTTCAAATTCCAACTGGGAATGTTGAACTTAGAATAATTCTCTACTTAGATCTCACTAATCCCTTTCTAGATGATTGGTTAGACAACCTTTCAGGATTTGGATGAACTATAACCGAGCAAGGGGGAGCCTTGGACTATTTTCTACTTAAAAGAAGCTCCAGGAAAGAAGTCAGAAAGGGGGAGAAAGGAAAAGGCATCAAAGTTCAAGACAAGATACTCAAGAAGTCGGCCTCAAAGATAGGGGAGCAAAGAAGTAGGGGGAGCCATAAAAGAAGAAACATCAAATCTAGGGGGAGCAACAAGCTTGATGTACTCTGAGATTTCAGCAAAGATAAGTACAATCTTCCATGCTCAAAGTTAAGATTATAATATTCATTGTCTAGTGAAAGTAGTCTTGAATTGAGATTCTGACTTCTTCAAATAGGGGGAGATTGTTGGGAATCTTTCCCACATGATTCCTGATTTGAAGAAGTCACCAAGTCAATAAAACTTCACTTTGTATTTGATCTCTTCTCTAGCCTATAAATCTCAGGAAGATAGAAGAACAAGATTCATCGAACGCAGAAGGAAGATCGACGACCGCTGAGATTTGGCGTGTTGTCGAACTCAGAAGGAAGATCGTCGACCGCTGAGAATCGACAAGATCGTCGAACGTAGAGAAGACACAGTATCGTCGACTTCACCAAAGTGGCCTTGTCGTCAAGAAAGAACAAACATCGTCGTGAAGAAGCCTTGTCGCTGAAAAGGCTGAGTATGACTGATGGCGTCGAACATCGTCGTAAAGAAGGCATGTCGTCGAGAAGACAAGGTGATTACGATGACACAGTCAAAGGCAGCATATCGTCGTATATGCAAAAGCACCAGAATGTCTCGTATCGTCGAGATATTAGCATCAGTGGCAGAAGTAAGAAGACTTGAAGGTCTACTAATGCTCAAAGCATCGACAAAGTCCTGTCGTCGAGATATTGTCCATGACGTCGTAACGATGGAAATATCGTCGAGATAGATTCAAACGTTACGGACGTGCTGTCAGCATTTAATGTCGCCGCCTGATTGTCTAATCAGCGCGTGCTCTTAAGGAAAGGAGCGTCTGAAACTTAAGGCATTTTTGTCAGAAGACCGTTGGGGACCTCGCAGTCTTATAAAAGAGATAAGAGGTTGCCCTAATACGGTATCAATCGATCAATAAGAAAGAACTTGCGCATATAGTGAATCGAACAGTACAAGCGGCGCAAGAAAGAAAGAAAGAAAGAAAAAGAAGAAGCAGTCATCCTCATCGACTATTAAGGTGCCAATCTTCATCAGGCTAAGAAAAGATTTGAAGAAGAATCGTGCGCTCAAGATCTGATTCAAAAGCATCTTCTTCAATCTCAAGGAGTCGATCTTCAACAGGCTAAAGTTGTCGATCTTCATCCGGCAGAAGTAACAGTTTCTTTTTACCGTAATCTCTTGTAAAGTCTTGCGGGCCTACTTGTCTGGCTTGAGGACTGGAGACCTGTGAGGCTTGAGGGCCAGGGCAGAGGCTTGACTTGCGGGTCAGCTATGTAGGGCTTGTGGGCCTGATCGTCTAGCTTGCGGGCTGGAGAGATGTGAGGCTTGAGGGCCAGGGCAGTGCACTTGCGGGTGCGATTTGTCGAGCTTGCGGGCTCGGGGGAAGTAGGGGCTTGCAGGCCTAGGCGGTTGGGACTTGCGGGTCCGTGTTGTAAGGCTTGAGGGCCTGAAGTTTTTGGCGGCGTTTGCCGAGCCTAGCACACTGCTAGGTAGGCGCAGAGGAAAAGAGGACTACTCAAGACACCATGTCTTGAGGAACCTCTATAGATCTTGTGTCGTCTGGTGTGCTATTTGTGTGTGATATTCTACTATTGTGCTTAAATACTCATAACTCACGCTAATACATCAAAAATAATCAAGATAACCTAACAGCACCCCCTCCAGGTGAACGTTCCATAACTAACAATAGTCTTTTGAGAAATCGAGATAGAGGGAGCTGAAATGAGAGAGTAAGGTCTCTAGCGCTTGATCAATTACTTCGACAATGTCTTGAGGAGACGCCATTGATGTTCTGCGAATACCTGCACTGAAATAGAAAGAGAGACGAAGAAAGGAAAGAGGAGGAGTGCAAGAGGAAGAAAATTTGAAAAGCACAATAAAATCAAATGCATAAGTTGTTTTGAGTAGATGAATCGTCGCAACTTAGGGTTATATTCAAAGCAACATCGAAAAGAGTTGAATTCAGTGCGCCAAAACATATCGATCATGCATGCATTTTGACA
Organism: Dactylorhiza incarnata; assembly: GCA_033032865.1. NCBI lineage: Eukaryota > Viridiplantae > Streptophyta > Magnoliopsida > Asparagales > Orchidaceae > Dactylorhiza > Dactylorhiza incarnata. The sequence goes on along the minus strand of JAWHQI010000189.1, from coordinate 165,270 downwards.
CGTCGATGGAATGTCGAGTTGAAGTCGACGTAACGTCGAGTGGAAGTTGATGTGGCTCTGAAATATAAACATCAACTACGATGTCGGCGTAAGCGTCGATTGGTATTCGACGTTACGTCGAGTGCTATTCGAATGAGAAGTCGAAGGTATGTCGAGTTGAATTCAACGCAGCTCTGATTAATAGTTATGTTTTCATTCAAAATCCTTACTGTTTTTCCCAGCAATAACTTTCTATAGAAAATAGGTCTTTATACATAATAAGTGTGACCTACAGTGCTCCATCAAGCATACCCAGTGCATTGACGAAGAACTTGTGCTTATTTTCATCAAGTGGCTTAGTGAAGATGCCAGCCCTTTGAGTGTCAGTGGATATGTATTGAAGGTTGATCTTACCCTTCTCTACATTGTCCCTGAGAAAGAGGTTTATTATCTCCATATGCTTAGTTCTATTGTGGGGAACAGGATTGGAAGCGATTGAAATAGCACTAGAGCTGTCACAATAAATTGTGGAATTGTCAAGGGAAAAGCTGTAATCCAACAACTAATTTTGCATCTACAATATTTGTCAGCAGCAGCTTCCTGCAGCTATATACTCAGCTTCAGCTGTAGAAGTGGAGACTGTGGTTTGCTTCTTGCTAAACCATGAAATCAATCTAGCACATAGAAACTGACATGTTTCTGAAGTACTTTTTCTATCCAGCCTGCATCAAGCATAGTCTGCTTCTGAATAACCAATTAATTCAAATCCAGATTCAGCTGGATACCACAAGCCAAGTTCAGGTATACCCTTTAGATATCTGAGAATTCTTTTTATAGAACTCATGTGGGATTCCTTTAGTCAACCTGAAACCTTGAACATATACAGGTAGCAATCATTATATTTGGTCTGCTAGTTGTCAGGTAGAGAAGAGAGCCAATGGCTGCTCTGTAAATCTTCTGATCAAAGGACTTACCCTTTTCATCTATATCCAAAATAACATTAGTAGGCAAATATAATGTCATCTACATTTTCCATCCCAAACCTCTTGATGAGTTCTCTGGTATACTTGGATTGGGATATGAAAATGCTATCTGCATTTTGTCTTACTTGAAGACCAAAGAAATAGGATAATTCCCCCATCCTACTCATTTCAAATCTTGACTACATTAGGTAAGCAAACCTTTTGCATAGAGATTGATCCGTTGATCCAAATATAATGTCATCTACATATATTTGTACTAGCGATAGCTGATTCTTATGTGCTCTTGTGAAGAGGGTTTTATCCACTTTCCCTCTTTCAAAGGAGTGTTCCAGAAGAAAAGTGGATAAGGTCTCATACCAAGCTCTTGGAGCCTGCTTAAGGCCATATAGTGCTTTATCTAGCTTATACACAAAAGAGGGAAAAGCTGAATTGACAAAACCTGGGGGCTGCTCCACATACACTTCTTCTTGGAGAGTTCCATTCAGAAATGCACTCTTTACATCCATCTGATAGGCTTTGATCTTCATGTGAGCTGCATATGCCAGAAACATTCTGATGCCCTCCACCCTTGCTACTGGAGAAAATGTCTGGCTAAAGTCAATTCCCTCCTCTTGCTTATATCCTTGGTCCACAAGTCTGGTCTTATTCCTGATTATGGCTACGGTTGAGTTCATTTTGTTTTTGAATACACACTTGGTGCCAATGACTGGGTAATTCTTTGGTCTTTCAACCAATGTCCAAACCTTGTTCCTCTCAAACTATGTTAGCTCTTCTTATATAGCAGATATCCAGTGAGGATCACTGTCTGCTTCTTCAAACTTCTTGGGTTAATACTTATAAAGGAAACATTGTAGCATTGTTTCACTTATGAGTTGTTACCTTGTCTTGACTCCAACTGTCAAGTCTCCTATAACTTGTATTGAAGGATGATCTTTTAGGGTCATCTTGGATCTTGTTGAGTTATTAAGGAGATTCTCTTCTTCCTGAGGAACCACTTGCTCAGTGACAGTGTAAGCTCCATCCTCATGCACTAGAATGATTTATGTGGCTGGGAACTCAGGTGTTGTTATTTCCTCTTCATCTGCTGCAGACTCTTCATCTAAATCAGTGTCAATCTTCTATTTTCCTTTGTCTATTGGCAGTATTTACTGCCTTGTGCCCAAAAGGACTTTAGCAAGTTGGATTCGGCCAATAATGTCCTTCCTGATTCAATTAGGGCTCTATTTTTCCTTTCAACCACCCCATTTTGTTGGGGGGTTCTAGGAGCTGAAAAGCTTTGTCTTATCCCTACATCCTCACAGAATCTACACATTAACTGATTCTTAACTTTCAGTACCATGATCACTTCTGATCACAGCAACCTATGTATTGAGTTCAGATTGAATCTGTCCAATGAGTCTTGAGAGGATCTTGAAGGTGCCTGACTTAGCTTTTAGAAAGAACACCCAACTGAACCTAGAAAAGTCATCAACAATGACTAAAATATATGACTTAACTGTTAAGCTTTGAGTGGACATGGGACCAAATAGGTCAATGTGCAACAAAAATAGGATTCTAGGAGAATCATTCTTAGCAATTGGTTTGAATGATGCTTTGATGTGCTTTCCTAGTTGGCAGGCTCAACATGGATGGTCTTTATTGAACTTACCAGTTGGTAAGCCCCTTACTAGGTTAAGATGGAGAGCTTGGCAATGGTCTTAAAGTTAAGGTAACTAAGTCTCCTATGCCACAGCTCACTATTTTCTAACTGGGAGTTGAATAAGCAGATCTCAGAGTTTGTGTATTCAAAGACTACAACATAGACCTTACCTTTTCTAAGACCAGCCAATACTATTTGGTCAGTCCTAGAGCTAACTATATGACACAAAGACTTAGTGAATAAAACTTTGTATTCACCATCTGTTAGTTATTGGGTGTCGACTTATCACCTAGAGGGGGGTGAATAGGTATTTCAATTTGTTTGTTCCCCTTTTAGGTGTTCTTGATTTCTAGTTAATTGATTTAGAGATTGAAGCACAACGTAGAAAACACACTAGAATTTATAGAGGTTCCTCAAGATAGGGTGTCTTGAGTATTCCTCTGTCCCTCTGCGCCTACCTAGCAGTGTGCTAGGATCGGCAAACTCCGCCAATGTCTCCGGCCTGCAAGCCTTACAACTCGGACTCGCAAGTCCTACAGCCTAGGCCCGCAAGCCCCTACTACACTCAATCCCGCAAGCTCGACACTCAGGCCATCAAGCCCTACACAACAGAGACCTGCAAGTCTTGCCCCTTAGACTCGCAAGTCCTGCAGCCTAGGCCCGCAAGCCCCTACTGCACCCAAGAATGCAAGATTAACACAGTTGGACCCGCAAGTCCTCTGCCCTGGCCCTCAAGCCTCACAGATCTCAAGACCTCAAGCTTGACAAGGTTAGAGCCTCAAATCCTCTGCCCTGGCCCTCAAGCCTCACAGATCTCAAGACCTCAGACTCGACACTTAGATCTGAAACCGGATCTTACAGATTTGGCCCGCAAGCCTTACAAAGATAGATGTACAATAGATTCTTCTGCCTCGTGGAGATTGGCTTCATTTCTGGAAGAAGATACTTCTGATTTGGATCTTGGTCGCACAGATCTTCTTCAAGCTTTCTTCTTTTGCCGGATGTTAACTGGCTTCTTGAATTGAACGATTCTTATCAGTCGATGTGGCTTGACTGCAACTTGGAGAACATAGGATGTGCATTTTTGTTCTCCTCTTCTTGAAATTGATTCTTCTCCGCAGCTTTTACTGTTGTATTGCTCGGCGGGATACTTTTTCGTTTCTTCGTTCTCGTCTATCTCATTGTTGTCTTTAGGGCATCCACTATTCCCTATTATAGGACGGAGGGGTCGCTTAACGATCACATATGATGTCCTCTACTGACAGACGCCCATTCCTTAAGAGCGCGCGTTGATTGGACAATCAGGTGGCGGCATTAAATGCTGACAGTGCATCTTGCAAAGTTTGAATCTGTCTCGATGATATTTCCATTGTCACGACGTTATGGACAATATCTCTATGACAGGACTTGTTGTTGTCTTGGACTAGAGCAGTTCTTCAAGTCTCCTTCCTTCTTCTTCAGATGGAGATATCTCGACGATACGGGGCATCCCTTCTGCACTTGCACTTAAGACGACATGAAGTCATCTAACCGATGTTGGCGTAATCTTCTTGACTCAATGTCATTGTAACCACCTGATCTTGTCGACGACATAATCGATATCATGTCGACAGACTGTTCTTCAGCAACTGCCTGTCTTCATATGACCTTCTTTAGTCTTCTCGACGTCACGTCTTCTTTACGACGATATCGTTGACATTAGTCTGACTTAGCCTTTCCAACGATAAGGCTTCTTTATGACAATATCATCGACATCAGTCTTATTTAGCCTTTACAACGACAAAGCTTCTTTACGACGATATCAGTCTTAGCCTTATCAATGACACAGCTTCTTCACGACGATATCAGTCTTAGCCTTATCAACGACACGGCTTCTTTACGATGATATCGTTGACATTCTGTCTTGTGTTTGTACTTAAGTTAACTTCTTTATCTCGACTTTCTGATATCGTTGTGAGGTGTTGTAGTGTTGATCTCATAGCGATATCACCATACGCATGTTGTTTTGACGATAACCGATATGATCACTCTGCTTTGCTCTGCACATCATTTCAACGACATGCATACACTTTTCGATGATATGTCCAGTCCTTTTCGACGATATTGAACTTAGGCAAATTATTGACGTACTAGACATATTGTCTTATCTCTGCAAGCATAAACTAAATACAACATTAAATACACAATGCTTTTATCATTGAGCTGAGTGCTTCTTCAAATCAGGAACATTGCAGGGCACATTTCCCAATAATCTCCCCATATTTAAAGAAGTTCTAACTCACCTCAATGATAAATGCCACGCACATAAAGATTTAACATTAAAACAATATAATCACATTAATCAGCAATCACATAGATAGATTAAATGTTCTTGAATAATAATTAACATCCATTTGCCCCATTATATTTCTATTTTTCGATTCGATTCGATGATCCTCAAAGTCTGCTGCTGCCTGCCCCTTTTTATTTCCTCCTTTGCTTTTGATAGTAGCTGATGGGCTTTGAAATCTTCTTGGGAGAAGGAGGAGGGCCATGAGGGAACGCTCGCTTGTGATTCTTCCTCTTTTGTAGTTGCTCCAGATGTTTATTCCATTCAGTCATATAGTATACTCTTTCATGGCCCTCTTAAGGGTATCCATGATTCTGTAATTATTTCTCTGGAATTAGGACTCCACCTTCATGATTGTGGATCCGGCTCAACTTCCCTCAGCGTCTTCTGCCTGTAGTTGTTGCTCTGGAGTTTCTTTCTCTTCCTGGAGGTTGCTGATTCTCCGAATTCAATACCGTACTCCGTTGAATCAGCACTCACTGGTGGATCAGCTACTTCATACACTGATGGGGTTTTTTGCATTGTCTGCTTCATTTGATTTGTTATCCGCATCACTTGATGGGATCCAGCATTTATTATTTCATTCTCCCCCTTTAGGACTTGTTCAATTTTGTGTTCTTCAAGTGCTTCTCTGACCACTGTTAACTGTTCGTGCAGTTGCTTTTCAGTAACATCCAGATTGTTCCTTACTTCTAGTAGATGTGCATCTATTGTATGAGCATTCTCATTAAAACTCTGTTCAAAACTTGATTCTTATTATTAGTGGCATCTATTTCTATTTGCCCAAAGGCATACTCCACATTTTCTGCAAATGCTACTTGATTTGTCAGGATCTTATGGGTTTGATGTCCCACCTTGTTGACTTCCTCGCCCATGCGTTTTATTGCGAGAGCTGTCATAGTGTAGAAGTGGGCGCACTAGTGTTGAGATGGAGTATGTCTCTCTGCACTGTCTTGATCTCAGCTTTCATCTCGTTCCTTAGGCTATCCACAGTCTTTACAATGAATGTTTCTAATTGTTTCCACTGAGCAGTCAGTAAAGCCGATATCATATGATAGAGAGAGCCTGTCGGAGCCGGAGATGGCTCAGTAGCTTCTTCTTCTTGATCTCCTTCTACCTGATGAGCTACATCAGGAGTACCTTCAGATGATTCCTCGTTGATATGGGTTGTTACTTTGGCCTTCTCCTAGAAAATTTCTGGTACTATCTCACTCGGAGATGTGATTACTATTTTACTTGTTATTGCCAATTCATGGCAAGCTAAAGGGACGGTGTCTTCTAGTGGCTCGGGCACATTTCCTTGATTTTCTAGGGCAGAGTACCCCAGTTGGGTCTCCCCCTCAACTTCTGTAGAGTACTCCATTTGTGTCTCCCTCTCAACTTTTGCATCATCTTGGGCTGAGCCTCCTGACGGGAGCTCCCCATCAATCATCTCTGCATCTTGGGCTAAGCTCCCAAGATGGGACTCCCCCTCAGCAGGAATAATCCCAAAGTTGGGGTTGCTATCTTCTTCAATAACCTCTTTATAAGCAGGTTCAGGTACTGATGCTGGGATTTATCTTCGTGTAGATGTCTCCCCCTCAGATGGAGCAGGGTTGTGTGGTGGTGAGATTTTGTCATCAGAACTGCTAGATGAATCTTCTTTTTCTGAGAGGACTACTTGGGATGCTTGCTTCTTTTGCTTCTTTGGAGCGGATGGGGCATCAGATGATGTTTTCAGGATAGACCTATCCCATCTGTCAAGCTTCCTGGCGTCCAGCCTTTTGGAGTAGTGCAAGGGAACTCCCATCCTTCAATGAAGAACTTCACTGAGGGTATTCGGGAGGAATAGAGATAATATCCTTCCGTAAGATGGAGTCTTCAGGGTACTCTTCATTCTCTGGAAGAGAAACCCATTTCAGTCAGGATTTTTGGACATAATTATCCGTGCCAATACATCGAACATCTCCTTGAAGATTCGGTCATGCGAACCATGTTTGCATAGCAGCACTTTCCCCATGATGTCGGTCAGCAGTTTCCCTTTTTGATTGAACTCATTTCTCTTGATCGACCCATAGGTCTTCCCCGTGTGGCCGCACCAGGTATAGCTAGCAGAGACATCCTCTGTTGTCATCTCTTCTTCCTCTCCCCCTTCAATTCTCGGCAGATACAGCATTTTCCTGGACTCTTTGTGGATATCTTGACCTTCTTACCAGCTACCGTGGACTTGATCTGAGATTTCGAGTGGTTGAGCCTGGCTTCAGCAAAGAACTCCGTCAGTTCTCGGTGGAGAAGAACTGAGGGCTCGCTCAGCAGGTATTCTAGGCCGGCGGATTCCAAGAGCCCTAGCACTGACCTGATTTCTTTAGAGCATGAGTTGAAGCCCCCGCGCTGGAGTTCACTGCCTGAGATCACTTATTCTCTTTTGGGAGCCATCGATTCAGAGCAAGAGAGAACAATACATCGGAGTCGAAGCAAGGATTTGTCTAAGGAATAGCTTAGGACAAATGATAGCATAATTTTTGTTGGGAACAGTGCCCAGCAGTGTTCCTAATTTGAAGAAGTGCTCAGCTCAATGATAAGTACAAGTTGTATTTAATGTCATATCTAGTTCATGCTTGCAGAGATCAGACAATATGTCCAGTGCTTCAATAACTTGCCCAAAGTACAATATCGTTGTGACATCAACACTACATCACCTAACAACGATATCAGAAAGCTGAGATGAAGAAGAAGACTCAAGCACAACACGGGACAAGATGTCGACGATATCGTCGAAAAGAAGCCTTGACGTCGATAAGGCCAAGGAAGAACAAATATCGCCGTAAAAGAGGCATGTCGTCGATAAGGATGAACAAGACAGGTATCGTTGTACGGAAGCCTTGTCATTGGAAAGGCTAAGTAAGACTGATGCCGATGACATCGTCGTAAATAAGCGTGTCGTCGAGAAGACTAAAGAAGGTCATATGAAGACAGGAAGTTGCTGAAGAATAGTCTATCGACATGATATCAATTATGTCGTCGACAAGATAAGATGGTTACAGCAATATTGAGCAGACAAGAAGATCACGCCGACATCAGGTAGATGACTTCATGATTGTCTTAAGTGCAAGTGCAGAAGGGATGTCCCGTGTCGTCGAGATATCTCTATTCTAAGAAGAGGGAAGGAGATTTGAATAACTTTCCTAGTTCAAGACAACGACAAGTCATGTCGTCGAGATATTGTCCATGTCATCATAACAATGGAAATATTGTCGAGACAGATTCAAATGTTGTCGGACGGACTGTCAGCATTTAATGTCGCCGCCTGGTTGTCCAATCAGCACGTGCTCTTGAGGGATGGGCGTCTGTCAATAAAGGACATCATAGGTGACCGTTAAGCGGCTCATCCGTCCTATAAAAGGGAACAGTGATGCCCTAGAGAACGAGGAGAATGAAGGAACGAAAAAGTATCCCGCCGAGCAATACAACAGTACCAGCTGCGGTGAAGAAGAAAGAAAGAAGGGAAGAACAAAACGATCATTCTGTGTTCTTCAAGTAGCAGTCAAGTCTCATCGACTGCTAAGAATCGTTCAAGAAAGGAAGGCAGTCAACATCAGGAAAAGCAAGAAAACATGAAGAAGATTTGTGCCATTCAGATTCAAAATCAGAAGCATCTTCTTCAAGAAAAGAAGCCGATCTCCACTAGGGAGAAGAACTTATTGTAAATCTTTCTTTGTAAGGCTTGCGGGCCAAATCTGTGAGATCTATTTTCAGATCTGTGTGTCGAGCTTGAGGGCTTGAGATCTATGAGGCTTGAGGGCTAGGGCAGAGGACTTGCGGGTCCAAACGTGTCGAGCTTGTAGGCTCGGGTGCAGTGAAGGGGCTTGTGGGCCCAAGCTGCAGGTAAGACTTACGGGTCTGTGCTGTGTATGTCTTGAGGTCCTGCGTATCGAACTTGCGGGCTCGGGTGTAGTGAAGGGGCTTGTGGGCCTAGGCTGCAGGAAAGACTTGCGGGTCTTTGCTATGTTGGGCTTGAGGGCCTGAGTGTCGAGCTTGCGGACTCAGGTGCATTGAAGGGGCTTGCGTGATTAGGCTGCAGGGACTTGCGGGTCCGAGTTGTAAGGCTTGCGGGCTGGAGACATTGGCGGAGTTTGCCGAGCCTAGCACACTACTAGGTAGGCGTAGAGGGAAAGAGGACTACTCAAGACACCCTGTCTTGAGGAACCTCTATAAGTCTTTGTGTGTTTTCTGTGATGTGCTTTTCAATCACTAAATCTATTAACCAGAAAACAAGAACACCAAAAGGGGAATAAAACACTTTGAAAAACCTATTCACCCCCCCCCCCCCTCCCCTCTAGGTGATAAGTCCACACCCAATAACTAACAAGTGGTATCAAATCCAGGCTGTTCAAAGAAAAGCTTAACAGCTTGAACAGATCTGCACGTGGGTGTCCATTCATCATAGCTATGGAATCAAAAATAGCTACTTGTTCTAGGGAGAATTTTGCCCTTTGGAAAGTAAGAGCTAAAATATGCATGGAGGCTGTGGACCCTAGAATGTTTCAAATTGTTCAAGAAGGGCCTTATGTCCCCAAGACAGTGCCCAAGAAAATGACTGAAGATGAGATCATCCTAGTAAACTTGGACAAGGAAGCCAAAGATATTGTAGCTGGTGTACTTGACATCTCAACATTTCAGAAACTTGCTCACTGTATAACAGCAAAAGAGATGTGGGACTCTCTAACAGTCCTTATGAAAGGATCAAAAGAAGGAAGAGCAGAATCAGTACTGCCTTCCAAGAATCAGAAAGAAGAAATAAGCAAGGTAGCTGAGAAGAAAGACAGAACATTGAGTGACAGTGACTCAAGCTATTCAGACTCAGAAGAGAATGCTGATTTTGGACTGACTGCCTTATCTGAGTCAGAGGAGGAAACTCAGGATGATGTCTCTCTTGAACAGTTATGCATAAGAGCTCCTCTATCTACCTCAGACTCAGAATCTGAGACAAGCTCATCAGGACATGATGACTTGTCCAAGCCATATGATGTCCTTCTAGAAGATCTGAAAAAGGTCAAGATGCTCTGCAAGGAGCAAGCTGAAAAGATCTCAATCCTTCAAGCCAGAAATATGATCTCTCTGAAAAGGCTGAAAAGCTAACTCTACAGAATGCAGAGTTTTGCCAACTCAAAAAGGACTTCAAGGTAAGCTCCAACCTTGATCTGATAAGCAAATTTGGGAAAACTCTGAAGGCACTGATTGACAGTAGGGAGCTGTGATGTTCTCTAACCAAAGAGATTGTGCTTCTAAAGAAGGATAAAGATCAGCTTAGTACCCTGAAATCTAAGAATAATAATGTCAGAAGGTTGGAGGATAAATCCTTCATTGCAAGGAAGCCTGTAGCAAGCTCCTTCAAACCCCGGAACATGCCTAAAACCCCAAGGGTACCTCATGAAGAGATGATCACAAGAAGTCATGAAGTTACTGGGTCTAGAAAAGAGAAGAAATCACTAAAGAAGACTGGCTCCAGACGGAAAGCTGTGGATGGTGATGGTCAATGTCACACTCACAATCAGTACAAATCAGTCTCCTTCAAATATCCTTCTATTCACAGACAAAGGACTCATGCTCACACAGTCATCCTGAAAGGAAGATACAATAGGTTTGAATGTTGGTACTGTGGAAAGACTGAGCACTTTGCAGTAGATTGTTGGTACAATCCAACTGCTCCAAGGGTAACAAATGCTAAACTTGCAAGTAATCTTGTTCATCATCACTATGCATATTCTGGAGCAGTTAGATCCAGTATGCCTTTTAAAGCTAACAATATCCTAGGACCCAAGGCTACTTAGGTACCTAAGGGCTTATTATCTCATTTTGAGGTAGTCCAAGAGCCCATCAGAAGCAAATCTGGGCCTTGGACAAGATGGTTGTTCTGGCCCATAGGCGGAACAGCACAATCAGTTTACTAACAATCTTAGTGCAGGTCATCCTAATAAAAAGACCAAAAGAAGTCAATAGGATTACAAGTTGGAATTGGACAAAACACCCCTGGAGAACTCTCAGGGTTAGTGCCAAAAGATGTCTCCTAAGAAGGGCCTAAAGTTGTCCTAGGCTGACAAGTGTAAGGAATCTGTATCGTCGATACAATAAGTTATTATGATGACACAACAGATGTTATGACGACACTAGATCGAGCTGGAAGGATGTGTACCCAAGAACCATTTCGACGACTATAAATAGTATCGTCAAAATAAAATCGAGCTATTTAACACGACACTAGATCGGTCTATCGGAGTCATCTGATCGTTTTTCACCAACACAGCCAAAGGTACGCTCCCCTTCACCTACCTACACTATAAATAGAGTGAATGCTCGAGAATAAAAATTACGCTATCATTTGCCCTAAGCTATTCTGTCGACAATCCACTGCTTCGTCTCTGACGTACTGCCTCCTCTCTCGCTCTGAATCAATGGCTCCCAAGAGAGAAGAAGTAATCCCTGGTTGTGAACTCCAGCGTGGGGGTTTCAACTCGTGCTCAGAAGAAGTTAGGTCAATGTTAGGGATCCTCGAATCCACATGCATAGAGTATCTGCTAAGCGAGCCCTCAGTTCTTCTTCACCAAGAACTGACGGAGTTCTTCGCTGAAGCCAGGCTCAACCATTCAGAATCTCAGATAAAATTTGTTGTAGCTGGTAAGAAAGTCAAAGTATTCGCTAAGAATATCAGAAAGACACTCCATCTGCCAAGGATTGAAGGTGGAGAGGAAGAAGAGCTGGCGACGGAGGATGTCTTAGCCAGTTATTCCTGGTGCGGCCATACCGAGAAGACCTACGGGTCAATCAAGAGGAATGAGTTCAATCAGAAAGGAAAATTGCTAGCAGACATCGTGGGGAAGGTGCTGCTATGAAAACTTGGGTCGCATGACCGAATCTCTAAGGAGATGTTTGTCGTCATGGCCATGGATAATTATGACCAAGAAGACCGACTGGAGCGGATTTCTTTTCCATAGAATAAAGAGTACCCTGAAGACCCCTCCTATGGAAGAATTGTGTCCCTCTTCCTTCTGAACATCCTAGATGAAGTGCTACAAAGAAGAATGGGAGTGCCCCTGCACTACCCCAAATGGTTGGATGCAAAGATGCTTGATCGCTAGGATAGGTCAATTCCCAAAGCATCCCCTGATGCAGCACCCGCCTCAAAGAAGCAAAAGAAGAAAGTCGTCCAAGCCATCCCCTCTGATGAAGAAGTGTCAGCAAGCAATTCAGATGACAGCTCCCCACCTAAACAAGACCATGGTGCGACATCTGCTCAAGGAGATACTCCTGCATCAATTCCCGAACCTGCTCACAAAGAGGTTGTTGAAGAAGATAGATACCCCAACTTGGGGAATGATCCTGTTGAGGGGGAGTCCCAATTGGGGAGCTCAGCCCAAGATGATGAAATGATTGATGGGGAGCTCCCGGCAGGAGGCTCAGCCCAAGGAGATGCTCAAGTTGAGGGGGAGACCCAACTGGGGTACTCTGCCGTAGAAGATCAAGGAAATGTGCCCCTGCTCCAGAAGATTAAGGCAATGTGCCTGAGCCCATGAAAGACCCCACTCCTTCAGACTGCCGAGAGTTGATAGTAGCAAGTAAGATTGTGCTTACATATCCAAGTGAGATAGTACCAGAAGATGTCAAGGGGAAAGCCAAAGTGACAGTCCACATCAGTGAAGAATCATCTGCATATGTCTCTGAAGCAGCTCCACAAGAAGGAGGAGATCAAGAAGAACAAACTGCTAAGCCATCTTCAACTCAGGCAGGATCTCTCTTTCACATGATATCAGCCCTACTGACTGCTCAAAGGAAACAACTGGAAACCTTTGTCGTAAAGACTGTAGATGGCCTAAGGAAGGAGCAGAAGACTGAGATCAAGGCTGTAAAGAAGGACATACTCGATCTCAACACTAAGTGTGCCCACTTCTACACCTTAGCAGCTCCGACAATAGACAAGATGGAAGAGGAAGTCAACAAGGTGGGACATCAAACCCATTCAATACTGACAAATCAAGTAACATTCGCTGAGAATGTGAATTATGCTTTTGAACAGATAGCAGGCGCCGCTCACAGTAATAAGAATCAGGTTCTGAACATGGTTAATGAGACTGCCCATACAATAGATCAACATCTACTAGAAGTTAGAAACAACGTAGATATCACTGAACAGCAACTGCATGAACAATTAAACTTGGTGAAAGAAACCCTTGAAGAATGCGTAATTGAACAAGTCCAAAAGGGGAGAATGAAATAATAAATGCTGGGTCCCATCAAGCCATGTGGATAGCAAATCAAGTAAAGCAGACAATACAAAAACCTCCATCAGTATATGATGTTGCTAACCCATCAGAAAGCACTGACTCAGCGGAGTATGGCATAGAATTTGGAGAATCAGCAACCTCCAGGAAAAGGAAGAAAATTCAGAGTAACAAGTATAGGAAAAAGAGGATGAGGGAAGTTGAGCTGGATCCACAATCAGGAAGGTGGAGTCATGACTCAAGAGAAATTATAACAGAATCATGGATACAATTTGGATACCCTCAGGAGTGCTATCATAGGGTATACCAGTCGGTTGAATGGGAGAAACATCTGAAGCAGCTGGAAAGGAGGAAGAATCACAAACTAGCATTCCCACATGGTCCTTCTCCTAAGAAGATTCCAAAGCCCATCAACTACTATCAGAGGCAAAGGAAGAAAGACAAAGGTGCAAGCAGTAGCAGACATTGAGGAGAACCAAATCAAATTAAAAATTAGAATGGGGCAAATGAATGCTAACTTTTATTCAAGAACATTTAATCTATCTATATTATTGGTGCTTAATGTCAAGAACATTTAATCTATTTTTATGATTGCTGCTTGATGTGATTTTGTTATCTGAAATGTTAAATCTTTATGTGTGTGGCATTTTTCATTGACATAAGTTAGGACTTCTTCAAATAGGGAGAGATTGTTGGGAATAGTGCCCAGTAGTGTTCCTGATTTGAAGAATTGCTGAGCTCAATGATAAGTACATGTTGTATTTAATGTCACATCTAGTTCATGCTTGCAGAGATCAGACAATATGTCCAGTGCTTCAATAACTTGCCCAAAGTACAATATCATTGTAATCAACACTACATCACCTAACAACGACATCAGAAAGCTGAGATGAAGAAGAAGACTCAAGCACAACACAGGACAAGATGTCGACGATATCATCGAAAAGAAGCCTTAACATCAATAAGGCCAAGGAAGAACAGATATCGTCGTAAAAGAGGCATGTCGTCGATAAGGCTGAACAAGACAGGTATCATCGTAAAGAAGTCTTGTCATTGGAAAGGATATGTAAGACCGATGTCGATGACATCGTCGTAAAGAAGGCGTGATGTCGAGAAGACTAAAGAAGTTCCTATGAAGACAGGTAGTTGATGAAGAATAGTCTGTCGACATGATATCAATTATGTCATCGACAAGATAAGATGGTTACAGTGATATCAAGCAGACAAGAAGATCACGTCGACATCAAGTAGATGAATTCATGATTGTCTTAAGTGCAAGTGCAGAAGGGATGTCCCGTGTCGTCGAGATATCTCTATCTAAAGAAGAGGGAAGGAGATTTGAAGATCTGTCCTAGTTCAAGACAACGACAAGTCCTGTTGTCGAGATATTGTCCATGTCGTCGTAACAATGGAAATATTGTCGAGACAGATTCAAATGTTGTCGGACGCGCTGTCAGCATTTAATGTTGCCGCCTGGTTGTCCAATCAGCGCGTGCTCTTGAGGGATGGGCGTCTGTCAATAAAGGACATCATAGGTGACCGTTAAGCGGCTCATCCGTCCTATAAAAAGGAACAGTGATGCCCTAGAGAACGAGGAGAAAAAAGGAACGAAAAAGTATCCCGCCGAGAAATACAACAGTACAAGCTGCGGTGAAGAAGAAAGATAGAAGGGAAGAACAAAACGATCATCATGTGTTATTCAAGTAGCAGTCAAGTCTCATCGACTGCTAAGAATCATTCAAGAAAGGAAGCCAGTCAACATCAGGAAAAGCAAGAAAACTTAATGAAGATTTGTGCCATTCAGATTCAAAATCAGAAGCATCTTATTCAAGAAAAGAAGCCGATCTCCACCAGGCAGAAGAACTTATTGTAAATATTTCTTTGTAAGGCTTGCGGGCCAAATTTGTGAGATCTATTTTTAGATCTGTGTGTCGAGCTTGAGGGCTTGATATCTGTGAGGCTTGAGGGCTAGGGAAGAGGACTTACGGGTCCAAACGTGTCGAGTTTGCGGGCTTGGGTGCAGTGAAGGGGTTTTCGGGCCTAGGCTGTAGGCAAGACTTGCAGGTCTATGCTGTGTAGGGATTGAGGGCCTACGTGTCGAGCTTGCGGGCTCAGGTGCAGTGAAGGGGCTTGCGGGCCTAGTCTGCAGGCAAGACTTGCGTATCTGTGTTGTGTAGGGCTTGAGGAACTGAGTGTCGAGCTTGCGGGCTCGGGTGTAGTGAAGGTGCTTGCGGGCCTAGGCTGCAGGGACTTGCGGGTCCGAGTTGTAAGGATTGCGGGTCGGAGACATTGGCGGAGTTTTACAAGCCTAGGACACTGCTAGGTAGGCGCAGGGGGAAAGAGGACTACTCAAGACACCCTGTCTTGAGGAACCTCTACAAGTCTTTGTGTGTTTTCTGTGCTGTGTTTTTCAATCTCTAAATCTATTAACCAGAAAACAAGAACACCAAAAGGGAAATAAAACAATTTGAAACACCAATTCACCCCCCCCCCCCCCCCCCCCCCTCTAGGTGATAAGTCGACACCCAATAACTAACAATTTTTATTCTCGAGCATTCACTCTATTTATAGTGTAGGTAGGTGAGGGGCGCGTACCTTTGACGATACTTCTGATTGTTGTCAAAATGGTTATTGGATATGCATCCATCCAGCTTGATCCATTTGTCGTCGCAACCTTTGTTATGTCGTCGTATCAACTTATTGTATCGACGATACAGATTTCTTAAACTTATCAGCCTATGGCAACTTTTTGCCCTACTTGGGAGACATCTTGTGGCACCAACCCTGCACTAAGATTGTTAATGAACTAATTTAGCTGTTCCGGCCTATGGGATAGAACAGCCATCTTGTCCAAGGCCCAGATTTGCTTCTGGTGGGCTCTTGGACTACTGATGAGTCACATTTGTATACACATTTATGGGTTCATCTGGGCCGATTACCGAGTCTACGCACTACACTTTAGGCATGTTTTCATTCATATTCGTTATTCCATGCTAAGTGCACTCTTAGGCCCGTTTTGGTGTGCATTTGCGCTCCTTATCATTGGGGGTAAGCACATGGTGCTCCCCAATCCTTTTTATGTTTGATTGGTGTTGGAGGTGTATTCCCAGCTGGTTTGCTTTGCTTGCAGGTGGTTGAATCACCCCTTTCTCTAGAAATCATGACTGTGTACAACGCACGGTCGTGCCTTTTATTGACGCACGGTCGGATGCGATCGTGCGCTCTCATCTGGGAAGGAATCCGGTGATCTGACATTGGTCGTGCGTTTTAACGCACGGGTGGTTTTACCCGTGCGTGAGTAAAACGCATGATCGCCTGTTTCTTCTTGATTTTAGCTATTCTGAGTTTGTCCGTGCGTTCTTACGCACGGGCGGATTTGCCCGTGCGTGAGTAAGACGCACGGGCACTTCTGCTTCTCCCTCAAGTCAAGTTTAATCGTTTAATAATGCACGGGAAACGCGCGACCGTGCGCTCGCGACGCACGAGCACTTCTGCTTCTCCCTCAAGTCAAGTTTAATCGTTTAATAATGCACGGGAAACGCACGACCGTGCGCTCGCCCGTGCGTGACTAAATTCTGCCTGTTTAGTATTTAAAGCAGGAAATCTGCAGCATTTAAGGAGGATTCCGGGGAGGACAATCCCTCTCGCGGTAAAAGCCAGGGAAGCCCGCCATTTTCACCCTTTCCACCATAAGAGACCACATCCGGTGATCTCCTCCACCATACTTCCATCCGGGATCGTTTGCAAGCTTTCTCCACCACAAGTTCAAGCATTCTTCGTCTTGGAGGCCATAGAAGCGCTGAAGATCACTGGAGAAGTGACAGCCTCCTTTGAGTCCGCACACCATCTGAGGGTCGAGCCCAGAGAGAGACCGACAACCTCTCATTCCAGCCGAGAACCCAGGATATGGTGACATCTTCTGTTGGGTCCTTTCTAAACCTTGAGCTTGTGCTTATTTTAGTGTTGATTGTAATGAACTCTTGCTAGTCTATTGTTAAAGATCCTTTGTGTGATGTTCATGTGCAATGATGCTATGGTTGTGAGAAGCTCTTTGCTTTTCATTGTGATATTCTGAGTTGTTTGCATGTGAAGTCATCTATCAATTGCTAGTGGTGATGTTGGCGAAGAGGTGAATACGACCCTCGCAAAACCCCGCTTTGTGGCCATTCCACCCGCTTACCGAAGTGCGGCATCGCGGCCGCTGCACTCACTCCCACTTTGTGAAGCGGTGCTTTCGACCCGCATTTCTCTTATTTCTGGAATAGCTTAGGACACCAATCACAACACCCCTTTGTTCTTACTTTCTTTGCTCGTGTAATAATTGGCTCACAACGCAATTCATTCACCACATCCTGCATTCCTCAAGAGATCGACATTCTGGGAAACTATTCCCATAATTATTACTTGACAGCGACCGGTGCACTGCCGTCGGACCGCATTTTGCGCTTGCTAATTAGCCGTGCTGGAATTGCGCATCCTGTTTTTGGCGCCGTTGCCGGGGAATGCAGGTGTGATCAATTCGTATCTGTGGAAATCGTTACTAGAGACATTATCTTATCTCTCCTCGTCTACCTCTGCTATTTTCAAATTTTTGTTTTTCTTTTAGTTGTGCGCTAATCCATTGTCTTGCAAGCAAGTCAATCATGACTTCTATCCAGCAACATATCTATCATGGAAGTTTGAACGATCTCAGGATCCAGGCAAGAATAAATAACCATGCGTCTGAAATCTCCACTGACCTCATCGAGTTTATATCTGAGAATTGCAAATTCAGCAGGGATAAACATGAAGATGCAGTACACCATGTGCAGGGATTCTTAGAAATCTATTACACTTGTATATTCAATGGAGTCAAAAATGACCAACAAAAGATCCTAGCATTTTCATTCTCTCTGCATGATAAAGCTAAAAGATGGTACCGGGATACCCGAAAGAGTGAGACAACTTCTTGGAAGCAGTTTGAAGGGAGGTTCCTGTTTGATTTTCAACATCGCATGCGAGTTATGGATAGGTACAAGGAACTTATTGCCTTCGGTCAGGGAAAGGAAGAGACATTAGTTGACGCATGGGAGCGTTTTCAATCCTTACACAGGGAATGCTACCTAGAGGACTTATCAGAAGAATTTCTAATTCAGATTTTTTATTTTGGCGTAGTGGACAGATTCCGTTTTCTATTTGATTTCGCAGCTGGAGGCGCCTTGTTTAATAAGTCAGGGAAGGACGCCTGGGAAATAGTTGTGAATATAGTGCAGACTAGTCAACATTGGAGCCACTCTACTGACTTTCCTCCTCTGACTCAAATAAGGCAGCCAGTCCAAAATCAGCATTCTCTTCTGAGTCTGAACAACTTGAGTCACTGTCACTCAATGTTTTGACTTTCTCCTCAGCTACATTGCTTCTTTCTTCCTTTTAATTCTTGGAAGGCAATACTGATTCTGCATTTCCTTCTTTTGATCCTTCCATAGGGCTGTTAGAGAGTCCCACATCTTCTTTGTCGTAAGGCAGTGAGCAAGTTGCTGGAGTATAGAAATTCCTACTGCACCAACTAGGATATTTCTGGCCTCCTTGTCTAAGTTGACCAGGGTAACCTCATCTTCAGTCATCTCAGAAGCTTCCTTGGGCACCATCTCATAAGAACAACAGTTGGAGACTATCATGGGGACATATGGCCCTTCTTGAAACATTAGGAACATTCTAGGATCCATAGCCTCCATGAATACTTTAGCTCTTACTTTCCATAAGGCAAAGTTCTTCCTAGAACAAATAGCTATTCTTGATTCCATAACTATGATGAATGGACACCCACCGGCAGTTCTGTTCAAGATGTTAAGCTTTTCCTTGAACAACCTCGCTTTGATACCACTTGTTAGTTATTGGGTGTCGACTTATCACCTAGGGGGTGAATAGGTATTTCAATTTGTTTGTTCCCCTTTTAGGTGTTCTTGATTTCTGGTTAATTGATTTAGAGATTGAAAGCGTAATGCAGAAAACACACTAGAATTTATAGAGGTTCCTCACGACAGGGTGTCTTGAGTAGTCCTCTGTACCTCTGCGCCTACCTAGCAGTATGCTAGGCTCGACTAACTCTGCCAATGTCTCCGGCCCGCAAGCCTTACAACTTGAACCCATAAGTCCTACAGCCTAGGCCCGCAAGCCCCTACTGCACTCAAGCCCGCAAGCTTGACACTCAGGCCCTCAAGCCCTACACAGCACAGACCCGCAAGTCTTGCCCCTTGGACCTGCAAGTCCTGCATCTTAGTCTCACAAGCCCCTACTGCACCCAAGCCCGCAAGCTTGACACGGTTGGACCCGCAAGTCCTCTTCCCTGGCCCTCAAGCCTCACAGATCTCAAGCCCTCAAGCTCGACAAGGTTGGACCTACAAGTCCTCTGACCTAGACCTCAAGCCTCACAGATCTCAAGCCCTCAGACTCGACACTTTGATCTGAAACCAGATCTTACAGATTTGTCCCGCAAGCCTTACAAAGATAAATGTACAATAGATTCTTCTGCCTGGTGGAGATTGGCTTCTTTTCTTGAAGAAGATACTTCTAATTTGGATCTTGGTCGCACAGATCTTCTTCAAGCTTTCTTCTTTTGCCGGATGTTAACTAGCTTCTTGACTTGAACGATTCTTATCAGTCGATGTGGCTTGAGTGCAACTTGGAGAACACAGGAAGTTCTTTTTTGTTCTCCTCTACTTGAAATCGATTCTTCTCTGCATCTTTTACTGTTGTATTGCTCGGCGGGATACTTTTTTGTTTCTTCGCTCTTGTCTTTCTCGTTGTTGTCTTTAAGGCATCCATTGTTCCCCTTTATAGGACGGAGGGGCCGCTTAACGATCACCTATGATGTCCTCTACTGACAGACGCTCATTCCTTAAGAGCACATGTTGATTGGAAAATCAGGCGGCGGCATTAAATGCTGACAGTGCGTCTTGCAATGTTTGAATCTATATCGATGATATTTCCATTGTCACGACGATATGGACAATATATCGACGACATGACTTGTCATTTTCTTGTACTAGAGCAGTTCTTCAAGTCTCCTTCCTTCTTCTTCATATGGAGATATATTGACAATATGGGACATCCCTTCTGCACTTGCACTTAAGATGACATGAAGTCATCTAACTGATGTCGGCATAATCTTCTTGAATACTCGATATCGTTTAACTACTTGATCTTGTCTACGACATAATAGATATCATGTCGACAGACTGTTCTTCAGCAACTGCATGTCTTCATATGACCTTCTTTAGTCTTCTCGATGTCACGTCTTCTTTACGACGATATCGTCGACTTTCGTCTTACTTAGCTTTTCCAACGACAAGGCTTCTTTACGACGATATCATCGACAGTCTTACTTAGCCTTTACAACGACAATGCTTCTTTATGACGATATCAGTCTTAGCCTTATCAACGATATGACTTCTTTATGATGATATCAGTCTTAACCTTATCAACGACACGACTTCTTTACGACGATATCGTCGACATTCTATCTTGTGTTTGTACTTAAGTTAACTTCTTCATCTCGGCTTTTGGATATCATTGTGAGGTGTTGTAGTGTTGATCTCACGGCGATATCATCATACGCATATTGTTTCGACGATAACCGATATGATCACTCTGCTTTGCTCTGCACATCATTTCAACGACATGCACACTTTTCGACGATATGTCCAGTCCTTTTAGACGATATTGTACTTGGGCAAATTATTGAAGTATTGGACATATTATCTAATCTCTGCAAGCATGAAATAAATACAGCATTAAATACACAATGCTTTTATCATTGAGCTAAGTGCTTCTTCAAATCAGGAACATTGTAGGGCACATTTCCCAACACCATCACACAACTAGCTAATACTGATTAGATTATGTTGAAGTCCCTCAACATAAGCTACCTTAGAAAAAGAGACTTCCCCAATCATGAGCAAACCATATCCTTTGGTTTGACCAGAGTGGGAATTCCCAAAAATTACCTTAGGTCCTTCCTTGGCCTTGAAGTTCTCCAGTTGTTCTTTTGCTCCAGTCATATGCATGTTGCATCCACTGTCCAGATACCACTGCTGGTTTGTGGTTAAACAGTCTTCCCTCTGCACATTAAATCAAACATTAGTACAGACCCTCACATGATGGGGTCACTTTCCTCTATCATCATATGGAGTTATGAAAGAATGAGATGGTATTTCAGTATACCCCTTTAGGTGAAGAAGTGTTGCATTATTATGCCAGCAATGTTTGGCTATATGTCCTAGTTTAGAACAGCAAAAACATCTAGTAATGAAGGTAGAGTGTGGTTTGATGTTTGATCAATCTTTGCAGGAAACATGCGTCGAGAAGAAACCAACGCATCTTTAGAGTTGTGTCGAATGTAATTCGATGTGCCTGCATAGTTCCATCGATAGTCATTCAATGCATAGTATTGGTTGCGTCTAATATAACTCGACGCACCCTCGTACTTGCTTCAAATTGATGTCGATGCATATGCTGAACTCCGTCGAGTTGCATTCGACGCATCTTTAAAATTGCATCGAGTTCTATTCGACGTATGACTCTTTTTATTAAGATTATTATTTTTATAATTATTTGATTCTTCTAAGGGGTATTTGCCTAAAATTCCTGGTTGATTACCAATGTTTACCCTATTAAATATGGTGAGTTTATTAGGATTATTATTATTATGATATTTACATGAGTGTGACATCCTAAGACATCTAATGACAAAATTACCCCTACTATATAATGGGTAATGAACCTTAAGAGATAAAATCACTTATAGCTAATTTGTTAAGTTAAATCAAAGGAGTTTTTCCCAATAGGTAATTTGGTCATTAAATGTCTTAGGATGTCACACTCTAATTAGGGTGTCAAAGACCAGTCCAAAACGAGTCCAAAATTCAGTTGAGTTAAATCTGTGTCGAATAGAAGTCGACACAGCTTTGACTTCAAGTCGAGGTAACTTCGAATAGAATTAAGAATAACTCAGACCGGAGTCAATGTATAAGTTGAGGTCGACGCAACGTTGAGATGTACTCGACGCAGAAGACAGAGTCAGTCAAATCAGTATTTGAAGTCGACGCAACTTGGACTTTTATTCAACACAGAATGAAGAGCTCTGAGTTTAGACTTTCATCTTGATAGATATGTCGATAAGTATTCGACGCAACATCGACTGTAGAGATCATTTCTAAGCTGAGGAGGATTAAGACGCAGCTTTCATTAAAACTCAGAGGTGCGTCGATAAGAAGACAAATGCATTCAACGCTACGTCGAATATAGACAGAATTAGAATATCTTCTTTATTATTTTCTAAAGATGATTCAGAGGTTATACATGGAATTGATTGGATCTCTAATGGGTCGATTATATCCAAGAATAGAAAGGAAGTTTCCAAAGACATAATAAAGCTATTTCTCGAAGATATTCAAAGAGATTGACTGGTAGTCAACAAAATTAGAAGGAGGATATTATTATCCCTTGGACATTCCTATTAAGGATACAGTAGAAGAGGAAAGGAATTCAAATTCTATTTCGATATAAGAACAAGGGGATTCAGGAAGATTGACAACAGGCAATTTTATTATTCATCTTCTTCTTCTTCCTGAAGCTTTCCCTCTCAAATAGACACAACAATTATTCTATGTACAGGAATTATTTTAAGTTTTCTTCTTCTTCATCTTCTCACACAGCAAGAAGCCTATAGGAATATAGAGATTCTTTGGATCAAACTTGAACAGTTGATATAGAAATTTCATGTTTTGAAATTAAGTGAAGGTTTGAAGATTTTCTCCAAAAATATATCCGATTAAGGCAAGTGTACCTTATCGTCTATAGTATAGGATATTAGAAATACCAAGGTCGTATTCCATGGGGCGCGTTGATTACTTCTACTTCGAGGAAAGTCACTATTATCTTATCTAATGATTTTTTGGAGGTTTTGATTACTTGGCTAAAAAGAGACAACTTGCAACCTAAGTGAAGGATTTAAACGATAATAAAAGGCTTAATGCTCAATCATAGTGGAGGGGGAAAAGGAATGAAAAATTAACATTGCATGAAAGGAAAAGTACTTAAGGAGAAAGAGAACATGAAAGAGAGCAAACTTAATTTTATTGAAAACCAAAACTATTATAAACCTTAATTAAAGAGTACAAAGCAAGGGAAATTAAGATTACAAGCTTAAGAAAAAAAACTAGTACATGAAAGTTACATTAAAACATTGCATGAAAGGAAAAGAGAGAACATGAAAGCTTAAGAAAAACATGAACTTGAAAAACTCACTATCAGCTCTAGCGGCACCTCCCCATCTCCAAAATTATGAACTTCCAACTGAAGGGAGAGCCTCTGAATTTATAGGCAAAAATTTCAAGTTACACGCCCTCGGTCACGGGCGTGACCTAGGGCGTGAAAACATTGCTGACATTGGATCTGACAGTGGCGTGGACTTTGCGTGACGGCGGGAGAAATTTGGACATTACACGCCCGTGTAACTTGGGTCACGGGCGTGACTTGTGACGGCTTCATTAAATGCAACATGGGCTGGCTTGCAGCTCGGCGGCGTACAGGGATCACACGGGAAAGTCACGGGCGTGACATTTCAGGTCACGGGCGTGTACCTGGGCGCCTTCAATTAATGCGCGTTCATCGAACTCAGCTCAGGCTTCGTCGAACGCAGGGGCAGAGTGCTTTCGTCAAACGCAGCTCCAATTTCGTCAAACGCAGAGGCAGAGAGCTTTCGTCGAACGCAGCTCCAATTTCGTCGAACGCAGGGGAAGAGAGCTTTCATCGAACGCAGCTCCAATTTTGTCGAACGTAGGGGTAATTTCGTCGAACACAGATCTTTAGGTCACACGCCCTTGGTCACGGGCGTGACTGAGGGCGTGACTTGTGATTTTCTCCAATATTACCCAAAATTCTGCAAAAATAAAAGTAAAACTACATTTAGAACAGAAATCATAAAAGAAGTCATTTTAAACTAAAATATAAATAATATTTGCTATTTTAAATTAAAACTAAACTAAAAACTATAATTAAAATACGCATAAATACAACTCATCAAATACCCCCATACTTGATGTTTTACTATTCCAGAGCAAAAGTGTGAGACATAATTTATAAGACATCCTTAAAAATTTTTAATTTTAAACTAAAATTTCATTTAAACCAAAAGTTAAGTTAATAAGAGTAAATTCAAGGAGGAGTTAAGTCCTAAATTATGATGATGATTTGAAAATAGGAAAAAATGTTTAGGCAAGGACTTCTCAAGAAAATTAATTAGTTTAACAATATTGTAGAAATTATAAAACGAGATTAAATTAAAATTATAAGAACTCTATCTTAAAAGAAACTTAAGGAAAAGTAACTTACTAAATATTGCTCTCTCCATAATCTTAAACTAAATCTAGAACAATGATAATTGGCTAAGGAGGATTTCATAAAATTTGGCATAAGAAGAGATCTTTGATTTGAGGTGATGAATTTTATCCTCTCACCTCTATATTTTTTTTTTCTCTTCTATTAACAACCCAAAATGTATATGGTTTAAGAGTAATGAATTTTATCCTCTTACTCCATGCCATATAATCTTTTCAAATATTTTGGGTGCATATGTTTAGGGAATAATGAATTTTATCCTCTTATTCCCATGACATATGATCTCTTAAAAAAAACTTTTTTTATGCCATCAAAGGGGTAGGGTAGAGAAAAAATAAATCTAGCTAGCTTTAAATTATATTAAGAGCAAATTCTAGTAAAATTAAATTTCCTAAGATCTAAAAAGTTAGAAGAAAATATAATTGAAATCTAAAGAGGTTTAGCAAATTCACTACAAAATGAAGCCATTTAAAAATAAAAAGAGAAGTCATGCTAAATAAATTCTCTAATCAAGTTAAAATCATAAGATGATTCTTAAATCAAGATTACTTCAAATTTAAAATTAACAAACTATGATAAGCAAAATTTTAGCCAATGAAAAACTTAAACATGCTTATAAACATTCTCAACTAGATTTCTAAGAAATCGTAAAAACAACAAATAGGAGAGGTATAAGATTTAAATTTTTTTGTATTTTAAGTTTTTTCATATATTTTTTTTTTAATTTTGATATTATCTTTTTTTGGATTTTTGATAAGAAATTATCAATAAAAACGTATACTAAAAAGCTTAAAAAAAATTTGTTAATTCCTGGACTTCCCAAGGTATACCCCGTGAAGGGTTCTCACGGTACTAGGAGGTTCGATGGGGTGAGGTCCCAAATGTCCCTTTCCAAGATTTAAATTTTTCAATTTTCTAAATTTTTTTTGAGTTTTTGGGTTTTACAAGTGCTAAAATAGAAGAAAATATTTTTTTTTTGAAAATTTTCTAATTTAACAACTATTTACAAAGAACTATTTACACCTCATACTTAAAGTTAAACATTGTCCCCTATGTTTAAAACTAAGTATGAAGTAAAAGAAAAAAATGCAAGATAAAATAAAAATAATAATAGAAATGAAAGAGAGGTTAAGAGGGCTTCCCTGGTTATGAAGATGTGGGGGAAGCGGCGGTTATCTACAAAACATGTTAAAATAAAAAGAAAAACAATAAAAAGATAACTTTGGGGTGCCTCCCAAAAGTGCTTTGTTTAAGGTCGCGTAGCTTGACCCACTTGTCGATCATATTATAGGATGAAAAGATAATGATTCACTCTTCTCGTTAGCTAGCTCTCCCGGAAGATATAACTTAAGGCGGTGCCCATTTACTTTGAAGGTACCTTTTTTCAGGTGGGAAATTAGGATTGTCCCATAGGACCAAACCTCTTTGACAATAAAGGGTCCGGTCCATCGGAATTTTAGTTTTCCCGGAAAAAGGCGAAGGAGAGAATTATAAAGGAGGACGAGGTCGCCCGGCGAAAAAGTTTTCAGAAATTTTATGTGTTTATCGTGATAAAACTTTGTTCGCTCCTTATATAATTTATTGCTCTCATATGCATTCGCTCGCCACTCATCTAATTCGTTCATTTGAAATTTTCTTTGATCGCCCGCTAAAGTGGAATCGAGATTTGAAAATATAAGCGCCCAAAATATGCGATGTTCTAGTTCGACCGGAAGGTGGCAAGCCTTGCATAAACCATTTGATACGGTGTACAACCGATAGCGGTCTTGTACGCCGTTCGATAGGCCCATAGCGCGTCATCGAGCTTTATTGCCCAATCCTTCCGATTAATTGCAACAGTTTTTTCTAAAATCCGTTTTAATTCTCGATTAACAACTTCGACTTGGCCGCTCGTTTGTGGGTGATATGCAGTGGATAATTTGTGTGTGACACCATATTTTGCTAAGATTTTTGTAAATTGACTATTGCAAAAATGGGTGCCCCGATCACTCACTATAGCGCGCGGCGTGCCAAATCGAGAAAATAATTTTTTTAAGAAATTAACGACGACTCGCGCATCGTTGGTGGAGTGTTGGAAATTGCATTCACAATTACCTTGATTTGTGAGAAGTCACCCTTAAACTAAGATTGAATTGCTTTTGTATTTGATATGCTTTTCTAGTATTGTCTTGCAGATTATCATGGCTAAGTGTAAGCCAATGTCAGGTCACAATGGGTCTGCAAACACAGATTCATAAAATGTAATCCCTCATTATATGAAACATGGTGATGACTCATGTGTGATCTCACTATTGGGGTACACTTCTTTTTCAAGACTATTGAAGACTTTGGAGTGCGGCTGCTGCATGTGTTCAAGAGAAGAAAAGAAATTTTTGTGAAAAAAAATTTTCCTAAGGATATGTCTCGAGAGATCAGACTTGTCTCGAGAGATCGTGTTTGTCTCGAGAGATCTTAAGTCTGAATTCTTTGCAGTGTCTCGAGAGATCATCAAGTTCTCGAGACATCCCTTTCCTGCTTTCTCCGTTTCATGTCTCGAGAGATCCGTCATGTCTCGAGAGATCCCTCATGTCTCGAGACATCTGTCCGTAAATTTCTAATTTCGTTTTTCTCTGTTCAGGCGGATCGTGATCGCCCCTCTTCGTTTCTAACGGCTATTTTGAGTACGTTTAAGACCGATTTAACCCTAAATTGATCCTCTCTATATATAGAGTTGCTCTTGGGTTATTTATTTAGAAGTTCCTTTTCCTAATCGTTCATGACCTAATCTCTCTCCCGATCAAAAAGAACGTGAAAAGCGCCGCTCGCCGTCGCCTACGATTGGAGATCGATCTACTCTTTGGAGTTGCCGATTTCTTTCAAGAAGGGTTCGATTGATCCATACTCAGGTTCTACAATCTCTATCGGATCGTTTCGGATTGCCAAAGACAGATTTGAAGGATCGTTGTTCTTCCTCATCGTTCTCAAAAGCCATTCAAGAAGAAGGAAGAAAACGCCTCTGTTATTTAGATCTGGTTTAGTATTGTTCAAACCCTTTTCAATCTATTGTAGGAGTTGTTATCTCCGAGTTGTAGGAGTTGTTCTCCGAGTTGTAGGAGAGGTTGTTCTCCGAGTTGTAGGAGAAGTTTTCTCCGAGTTGTAAGAGAGGTTCTCTCTGAGTTTGTAGGAGTTTGACTCCGAGACTGTAGGATCTTTCTGATCCGAGATTTAGTGAGTAGTCAAGTCTAGCTGTGGTGCTAGATTGGCGAGGCCGGCAGTGGAGTACCCAAGTACGGGGAACCACAATAAATTTCTGGTGTTATCTGTGGCTGTGATTAATTTTGTGTGCTGTGCTTTACGTTTATTTTTAATTCCGCAAAAGACGTAGAGATCACCTATTCACCCCCCCCCCCCCCCCCCCCCCCCTCTAGGTGATTTAGGTAGGCAACTAGATACTTCAATTGGTATCAGAGGGAGGTTGTTCGTTGCTAGGTTAACACCTTGAACAGGATCCATCCTTCTAGTTGCTAGCAAGCCATGGATAGAGTCAAGGAATCCTCTCTGAAATTGCCCATCTGCACTAAGGCCAACTTTCCTATGTGGAAGGAAAGAGTCCGTTTTTATATGGAAGCTGCAGATCCCAGAATCTTCGAAGTCGTGGAAGAAGGTCCCCATGTGCCAATGACCGCTTCATCAACAAATCCTACTGTTCAGATACCTAAGAAAATGATGGATTTGACTAAGGATGAGATAGCTCTTGTTGTTCTTGACAAGAAGGCTAAAAACATAATTGCAAGTGCAGTGGACGATTCCATGTTGCAAAACTTAATCCACTGCAAATCAGCCAAAGAGATGCGGACATCCTTAATTGTTCTAATGGAAGGTACTGACGAGGTAAGAGAAGATAGAAGGTCTCTACTTAATCAAGAGTACGAGGCGTTCAAGCAGAATAAGAAGGAGTGCATTGCTGATGCGTACGAAAGATTCTTCAAGATAGTCAATGGTTTGAGGAACTACGACAGGGAGTTCACAAACGGTGAACTAAATGACAAATTCTTGCGTTCCCTAACGAAAGACTGGGATAGCAAAATTGTTTCCATAAGAGAGTTTGGAAAACTGCCAAGTCTAGAACCTCAAAATCTGTTCGGGAAGCTGTTGTCTCATGAATTACAAATGAACATCCGAAAGTCTGAAGAGGATGTAAATCGAGCTTCAAGCAAAGAAAGAGCCTTAGCTTTGAAGGCAGAGAATTCAAAGAAGAGCAAAGCAGTGATACCGATCAGAGAAAAGGAATCTGATATTGAAGAAGAATCGGAAGCCAGCTCCTCCTGTTCCGAACTGTCTGATGGGGAGTTCTCTTTAATCTCCCGTCAGTTTAAGAAACTGCTGAACAAGCGGAGGCACATGAACAACAAGCCGTCTTCCTCGGATCATAAATATTCTCGTCGTGATGGCGAATAGCACAGGAAGGGCTCAAACAATAATGACAGGTATAAATCCAAACAGAACAAACACATTTCTTCTGACATTATTTGCTATTGTTGTAATAAGCCAGGGCACATGATTGCTGAGTGTCCCTATAAGAAGAAAGAAGGTGGAAGAAAAGAAGACAAGAAATCCACTCATGGAAAGAAGAAATCAGATAGAAGCTTCGTCGCTAAGAAAGCCAAAACTCTGAGCGACAGTGACTCCGATGAGTCGAGTGATGAAGAAGAAGCTTACTTCGGTCTGATGGCCATGTCTGATGATGAAGAAGCACCCCCGTACACCGGAAAGGTAAATGATCACACTATCCTATCTGATTCCGATTATGCTTCGGCTGAACAAAAGGATAACCTCTCAGACGATGAATCTGAGCTCATGTCTCAATATACCAAAATGCTCCAAAGCTTTGACAAGTGCCGAAAGGTTGTCAAAACTCAGGGTAAGGAGATCATGGCTCTCAAGGAGGTGGAATCTAACTTGAGAAAAGAAGTTGAAGAACTTTCTTCTCTCAAAGAGGAAGTCCAAGCCTTGAAAGACAAGATCAAAAGCTCGGAAGAGACTCTTGCCTTGAGAGATAATTCGATAAAAGTCTTGGAGGAACAGCTTGCGGCTGAGAAGAAGTTGGTTGAAGCATTCTCTCAACCTAAAACTGTTCTGCCAATAATTGGTACTTTTACCACTAAGGCAAAAGGAAGCGGTATAGGGCATAAAGCTAGTACTAGCAATTCTTCAAAAAATACAATTGCTAAGAAGAATGGTCTGGTTGCTAAGAAAGCTACTACCAAAGAAAAAGGGAAAGCTCATCAAGAGCATGTAGCATTCAAGAAAGTCATATTCCCTACGAATGCTTATGATATGGAGAGTTCCTATGGTCATTTCACACGACCAATTCCTTTTTCACCTGTGAATGATCATAAGGAATGGGCTCCTCCCCGAAACTTTGGTGATAGTGCTTTTCAAGCACCCTATCAAGAGATTAATCGGAAAGGGTACGGTCCATTTGTTCATGGTCCGAGTGCTAAGAAAGCACCAAAAGTGAATGTTGTTGCACCAAAGCCGAAGAGGACAGTACCACCTTGTGTGTGTTGCCCCCATGAGGCATCCTCATCAAAAAGGGCTGCTCCTGCAAGAGCTAACGTTCAAAAAGTTAAGCAGGAGAGTGTAAAGAGAAGGTACAACAGATTCGACTGTTGGTGCTGCGGTAATATTGGTCACTTTGCCGTTGATTGTTGGTTTAATACAACGTATACTAGGAGACCACAAGTGAACGTTGCAAGGCAGACCACTCGCAATGTTAACATTTATCGTGGTGCTCAACTGGCACGGGACCAAGGACCCAAATCTGTTTGGGCTCCTAAGGCGAAATGATTTATTTTTTGCAGGTATGTCCAAAGGCCAATAAAAATCCAATCTGGTACTTGGACAGTGGTTGCTCTCGGCATATGACCGGGACAAGAAGCCTTTTGCAAAACTACATTCCAGTTGCGAACGGTCCAAAAGTTATTTTTGGCGGTTCAGACAGAGGAATAACTAAAGGCTATGGTATGATTTCTAATGGAAATGTATCTTTTTCCGATGTAGCTTATGTGGAAGGATTACAACATAATCTGATAAGCATAAGTCAACTTTGTGATAAAGGATACATTGTTGATTTTCATAAAGATAAATGTTTGATAAAGTCGGCTGAAAATCATGAAACGATTTTATCAGGCATTCGCTGTAGAAACATATTTTGTTTAAATTTTCTTTGTATATCATCTTCTACACCAGTATGTCTTTTGGCAAAAGATAGTGCATCTCTTGTTGACCAATGGCACAAGAGATTAGCACATATAAATCTCACAACTATTAATAAATTGTTTTCTCAAAACTTAGTGCGAGATGCACCAGATGTTAAGTGCATTAAAGATAGACCTTGTCATGCATGTGTAAAAGGCAAGCAAACAAGAGCTACCTTTAAGAGCATTATTGGCAAAGATTCAACCAGGTGTTTATACCTGCTTCATATGGATTTGTTTGGTCCTTTGCAAATTAGAAGTTTAGGAGGAAAATCCTACACATTGGTTATTGTAGATGACTACTCTCGTTTTGCCTGGGTATTCTTTCTGAAACATAAGTCAGATACCTTTGACACTTTCACTAGTTTTGTCAGGCAAGTCCAGAATGAATTTAACTGTTCGGTGGTCAAAATCAGAAGTGACCATGGTACAGAATTTGAATCTGGAGCCATGACAGGATTCTGTGAAAGCCTCGGCATCTTTCATGAGTTTTCCTCTCCTCGAACTCCACAACAAAATGGAGTAGCTGAGAGAAAGAATAGAACACTTATTGAGGCTTGCAGAACCATGTTGAGTGACTCTTCACTACCTAAATATTTCTGGGCTGAAGCTGTCAATACTGCATGCCATGTGCAAAACAGAGCACTCATAAACAAAAACCATGAAAAGACTCCTTATGAACTTCTAAAAGGCAAGAAACCGACCATTTCTTATTTTCGAATCTTTGGTAGTAAATGCTTTGTGCTAAACAATGGAAAGCATTACAAAACTAAGTTTAGTGAAAAGAGCTTTGAAGGGATTTTCGTAGGCTATAGTAGTCATAGTAAAGCTTATCGTATTTTTAATAAGAAAACCCTGGTGGTAGAAGAATCTATTAATGTTGTATTTGATGAGACGAGCATGCTTCAAAGCAGCTCCTCTAGCATTTCTTCTGTAGACACAGGTTCAAAGCTGCAGGACTTAAGCTTGGATCAGCCAGTTGAAGAAAATTCTCAACACTTCATCAAGATTCCCCCAATAACAATCTATGAAGAAGATCATCCTGATGAAGAGCCACTCCAAGTAGAGGAAGATACTCCAACAGTAGAAGAAACTCCTATTGGTCCAAATCATGCAAGAAACCTCGGGCTACGACACATGAGGGATCATCCAGTTGATCAAATCATAGGAGATCCTCATGACGGGATAAGAACAAGACGAGGTACCATTAACGAAAATATGCATTTAAGTTTTCTTTCGCAGGTCGAACCAAAGAAATTCCAAGAGGCAAATGAAGATCCATCCTGGATAATTGCTATGGAAGAAGAATTGAATCAGTTCAAACGATGTAAAGTATGGACACTTGTTCCAAAACCAAAAGACAAAAATGTCATTGGAACAAAGTGGGTGTTTAGAAACAAGCTGGATGAAGAAGGAACAATCATAAAGAACAAAGCCAGACTTGTAGCTAAAGGATACAGACAAGAGGAAGGCATCGACTTCGATCAGACGTACGCTCCAGTAGCAAGGCTCGAAGCGATCAGACTCTTCCTTGCTTATGCTGCTTTCAAGGGTTTCACCGTATATCAAATGGATGTCAAATCCACGTTCCTAAACGGATACATTAAAGAAGAAGTATACGTTGAACAACCCCCAGGTTTTGTTAATCCTGATCTTCCCAATCATGTTTATTTATTACAGAAAGCTTTATATGGTTTGAAACAAGCTCCTCGAGCTTGGTATGAGACGCTGTCTAACTTTCTTCTTGAAAACAAGTTCACAAGAGGAAAGATAGATAAGACATTATTTCTTAGGGAAGTAAAAGGCAAGATTTTGCTAGTGCAAATCTATGTCGATGACATCATATTTGGCTCTACGGATGATAACCTCTGCAAAAAGTTTTCTAAACTTATGCAAGGGAAATTTGAAATGAGCAGTATGGGTGAGCTGAAATATTTCTTAGGACTTCAAGTGAAACAGTCTGAAGATGGAATCTTCATTTCTCAGACAAAGTTCACTAAGGAGTTGATTAAGAAATTTGGAATGGAGAGTGCAACCTCTATGAGGACTCCAATGAGCTCAGCTACGTCTCTGGACAAGGATGAGAAAGGGAAACCTTTTGATGAAACCAAGTACAGAAGCATAATTGGCTCATTGCTCTACCTTACTGCCAGTAGACCTGATATAATGTTCTCTACATGTGTTTGTGCTAGATATCAGGTGAACTCTAAGGAATCCCACTATACCGCTGCAAAGCGAATTTTGAGATACCTTAAAGGCACACCAAATCTTGGCTTATGGTACCCAAGAAGTAATGATAGTGAACTAATTGGTTTTTCAGATGCAGACTTTGCAGGTAGCAAAGACGACAGGAAAAGCACT
Organism: Dactylorhiza incarnata; assembly: GCA_033032865.1. NCBI lineage: Eukaryota > Viridiplantae > Streptophyta > Magnoliopsida > Asparagales > Orchidaceae > Dactylorhiza > Dactylorhiza incarnata. The sequence continues at coordinate 132,106 of JAWHQI010000189.1, read as the reverse complement.
TCTGGGACGTGTCAATTCCTCGGAAGGAGACTTATTTCCTGGAGTAGCAAGAAGCAGAATTGTGTTGCAATTTCAACCGCCGAGTCGGAATACATTTCTGCTGGCAGTTGTTGCGCACAACTTCTCTAGATAAGAAATCAACTTCAAGACTACAACATGAAGCTCAAAGACATTCCTATGTTTTGCGACTCTTCCAGTGCAATTGCTATCGCAAATAATCCAGTCTCTCACAGTCGGACAAAGCACATCGAGCTACGATAAATCTTTATCCGGGAGCATGTGAAGAAGGGTGACATAAATCTGAGTTATGTCCCCACGGATAAGCAAGTTGCAGACATCTTCACGAAGCCACTGGATGAGACCAAGTTCTCTTTCTTCAAGACGAAACTTGGAATGCTCAACATGGAGTAATGGTCAAGTCAATCAAAACCTTGGCGACAGGAAGTTCTCTTTTGACAAGTCATGTCTCGAGACAAGAAGCAGATCTCGAGACACGGTGTATCTCTCGAGACATAACCGATGTCTCGAGACTTTTTTTTTTTGTTTTTTTTTTAAAAGGAATTCAAACGACAGGTACGCGCTATTTCCTATTTCTAGTTTTCTATTTCTCGTAAAATCAAAATTAAATATATATATATATACGAAATCGGAAAACTTGATGTTCACGCGAGTCATCTCCCGAGACCTCCTCGACCTTTCGTCTCCCTCTCGAGCGACGATCGTCTGCGACCGGTCTCAGTGCTGCGGTGGTTCTCGGTGATTCTTCGTTCAACATTCCTCCCTCCATCTTGTTGCAATGGCTCCCTCTCCTCATCCGAAAATCGGAGTCGGCAACGAGGTAATTCGGTTAGGTCTTGCGAGTTTATCCGATGATTTCAAGACTCTGTTTTGTATGCTTGATGCCGCCGGTCTCACCTTCGTTCTCGAGCATCCTTGCCGGATACTGTTTGAAGAGGTTGAAGAATTCTTCATCAATGTGAAGCCAATCAAGGAAGGAAGTATGTTGATCTCCTTCGTTAAGGGTATAAAAATCAAAGTCTCTCCAGAGACTCTCGCTAAATATTTGCAGTTGTCTGAAGTGGAAGCTGAAGAAGAGCTAGTTGACACTGATTGGTTGACTACAACAAGGTTCTGTGGTCTAGATTCAGATTTTTCTACAGTTAAGAGGAATAAGTTGAATGCTGTAGGGAAGCTCCTGCTGGACATTATCTCAAAGGCACTATTCTGCAAGACAGGCTCTCAAGGACATGTGTCTGAAGAGATGTTTCTGTTGATGATTGGCATTGTTACTGGAAAGAAGAGAGATTGGGCCTCAATCTTATTCTCAAATATCAAAGCTTGCATAAACACTCCTAACTTTGCCCGGATCATCTCACTGTTTCTAAATCAGTTTAACCCTGCTATTTTCAACATGTCCAAAGGTACAGTTATCCATCACCTTAAGAAGATAGATGTCAGCTCCTTACAGAGATGGGACATTCGTATCAAGAAGCCGGAAATGGCTGGTGCTCCTTCTGAGGGGGAGACTCCTAAATCTGCAGTTGCAAGAGAAGCAGAAACTCCTGCTCCTTCTTCTGAAGATCAAGCACCCTTCGTACCATCATTGCCACTTTCATCTCGGACTCGCTCTAAAGCTTCAAGTCGTGCCAAGCTGCCAATCCGTTCAAAAGCCAAAGGTAAATCCTCATCAGCTCCAACAGAATCCCTTCCATTATCTGAAGAGCACAGTCCCAGTGGCCAACAGGCAGGGTCTGGTGCTGATTTTGTTTTTAACATAGATGATGATGATGTCATGTCAGTTCATGAATTGTCACCTCCCCTAGTACATGTTGAGGGGGAGTCAGAGTTTGACACAACCAAGAATGCTCCAGATGAGCTAGGTTGTGCAGAAGATTCTCTTCTAGGAAAGATTGAAGCACTGCTCAAGAAGCAGAGTGCACAGTTTGAAAATTCTTTGACGACTGTTCACAGGAAGATTGCCTCAGTTGAAAGTGAACTAGGCAGAGAGTTAGCTAAGATAAAATCCAATTATGAAAATCTCTCTGATTTGATGAGCCTAGGGAGCAAGCAAATTGATCATGCAACTGAAGGTGTAGGCACAGTGTTGACTCAGACTGTTATACTGACAAAGCTTCAAGAATCAGTGTCTGACAAGGCTGAAGCCAATATGTTCAGAATTGTTGATGAAGTCGGAAAGTTCAAAGATGATACTCTCCAAACCCTATCTGTAGAAGTCAGAAAGGGGGAGGAAAATATAGTAGCTAAAATGACAGATTTGATTGAAAGCTCCGTTTCTGCTCTTCAAAGCTCATGGAATTCTCAGTTTGAGCAGTTCTCTTCCAGGATGTTGAAGCAAGTTGCTGATATTAATGCTTATTCATTCAAAACAGCAACGTGGCTTCATAATCAGATTTTTCCTGAGTTGGCAATTGATCCAGATATTCCTGTTCCTCAGTTTTCTCCAAGGCCAGAAGAACTACTTGGGAAGGCTCCTATAGTTGAAGAACAATCAGATAGGGCTGGGACCAAAGGAAAAAGAAAATTTGGTGAAGGTTCTTCTGCCAGTCGATCAGTTCCTAGTTCTAGCTCTACAGGTCAGTGCAAAGCTAAGGTTGAGAAAAGTTATCCAGAAATCTGGAGCCCCGTCTCAAAAGACATTATTCTTGAAACCTACAAGTTAGTTCATGAAGGTAAGATGAACAGATCTGAATGCTACAGCTCTCAAGAATGGGAAAAACATGAGACAGCTCAAAGGAAGCGAAGGATTCATTTCAGAGCGTTTGGTTATAATAATGCTGATGCTCCGGAACCTCCTCCGTTTTACCATCCCAAGCCTCATGCCTTTTTCTCCAGACAAGAAGAAAAGAGGAAAAGGAGGTCTTGAAGGATGATGATGATGATGCTGACAAGACATATTTTGTTTTCATTATGATATAGTGAACATCAAGTCTTCTGAACAATTCAAATTTAGATATATATATATATATTTGATGTTTTGATGTTCTTTACTTTTTCATTTCTATATCTTTGTGTAGTGTAGCATATTTATTCTTTAACTGCTGTAATTCAACTTAGTGTACAGGGTTCTGACTTCTACAAATAGGGGGAGATTGTTGGAAATTGCATTCACAATTACCTTGATTTGTGAGAAGTCACCCTTAAACTAAGATTGAATTGCTTTTGTATTTGATATGCTTTTCTAGTATTGTCTTGCAGATTATCATGGCTAAGTGTAAGCCAATGTCAGGTCACAATGGGTCTGCAAACACAGTTTCATAAAATGTAATCCCTCATTATATGAAACATGGTGATGACTCATGTGTGATCTCACTATTGGGGTACACTTCTTTTTCAAGACTATTGAAGACTTTGGAGTGCGGCTGCTGCATGTGTTCAAGAGAAGAAAAGAATTTTTTGTGAAAAAAATTTTTCCTAAGGATATGTCTCGAGAGATCAGACTTGTCTCGAGAGATCGTGTTTGTCTCGAGAGATCTTAAGTCTGAATTCTTTGTAGTGTCTCGAGAGATCATCAAGTTCTCGAGACATCCCTTTCCTGCTTTCTCCGTTTCATGTCTCGAGAGATCCGTCATGTCTCGAGAGATCCCTCATGTCTAGAGACATCTGTCCGTAAATTTCTAATTTCGTTTTTCTCTGTTCAGACGGATCGTGATCGCCCCTCTTCGTTTCTAACGGCTATTTTGAGTACGTTTAAGACCGATTTAACCCTAAATTGATCCTCTCTATATATAGAGTTGCTCTTGGGTTATTTATTTAGAAGTTCCTTTTCCTAATCGTTCATGACCTAATCTCTCTCCCGATCAAAAAGAACGTGAAAAGCTCCGCTCGCCGTCGCCTACGATTGGAGATCGATCTACTCTTTGGAGTTGCCGATTTCTTTCAAGAAGGGTTCGATTGATCCATACTCAGGTTCTACAATCTCTATCGGATCGTTTCGGATTGCCAAAGACAGATTTGAAGGATCGTTGTTCTTCCTCATCGTTCTCAAAAGCCATTCAAGAAGAAGGAAGAAAACGCCTCTGTTATTCAGATCTGGTTTAGTATTGTTCAAACCCTTTTCAATCTATTGTAGGAGTTGTTATCTCCGAGTTGTAGGAGTTGTTCTCCGAGTTGTAGGAGAGGTTGTTCTCCGAGTTGTAGGAGAAGTTTTCTCCGAGTTGTAAGAGAGGTTCTCTCTGAGTTTGTAGGAGTTTGACTCCGAGACTGTAGGATCTTTCTGATCCGAGATTTAGTGAGTAGTCAAGTCTAGCTGTGGTGCTAGATTGGCGAGGCCGGCAGTGGAGTACCCAAGTACGGGGAACCACTATAAATTCCTGGTGTTATCTGTGGCTGTGATTAATTTTGTGTGCTGTGCTTTACGTTTATTTTTAATTCCGCAAAAGACGTAGAGATCACCTATTCACCCCCCTCTAGGTGATTTAGGTAGGCAACTAGATACTTCATGGAGAGAGCTTGCGCTTCCGCCCACCTCGACACGTAGTCGACCGCAACGAGAATATATTTGTTTGAATAAGAGGGAGGGAGAGGACCTACAAAATCAATACCCAAAAGATCAAAAATTTCGCATTCTAAGAAAATGTTTTGGGGCATCTCATCCCTGCAGGAGATGTTCCCCGACCGCTGGCAACTGTCACAAGTACTCACAAGGGTGTGAAAATCTTTGAAGAGTGTGGGCCAATAAAAGACCGCCTCCAGCGCCTTCCTCGCGGTTCAGTTCGAATGATAATGACCACCGGTTGGTACCTCGTGACAATGACATAAAATTTTAAAACCCTCCTCACTCGAGACACATCTTCTCACTACCTGGTCTGCGCATACACGGAATAAAAAGGGGTCCTCCCAAAAGTAATTCTTTAAATCAGAAAAGAATTTCTTCTTTTGCTGACTCGAGAATTCTTTTGGCAGGACCCGGGCTACTAGATAGTTAGCCAAGTCCGCAAACCAGGGGGTAGAAGATGAATTAATATTTTCGAGAGCAAGGAGGCGCTCTTCGGGAAATTTATCATTAATGTCGGCTTCTATTAATGCTTCTGAGGTGGGGTTTTCTAAGCGGGAAAGATGATCGGCCGCCAAGTTTTCGGCTCCCCTTTTGTCCCGGATCTCTAAATCAAACTCCTGCAAGAGAAGGATCCATCGCAAAAGACGAGGCTTGGCGCCCGATTTACTTAAGAGATACCTAAGCGTGGAGTGATTTGTGAAGACGATAACTTTGGAAAGCGTGATATATGACCTAAACTTATCAAAAGCGAAAACGATTGCTAGAAGTTCCTTCTCGGTAGTGGTGTAGTTTGCTTATGCCGACGTGAGTGTTTTGCTCGCATAATAAATCGGGTGGAAATACTTACTCACCCGTTGGCCTAAAACAGCACCAACCGCAATATCACTCGCGTCGCACATGATTTCAAAAGGGAGCGACCAATCTAGGGCGACTAGAATCAGGGAGTTTATAAGTTTCTCTTTGATAAGTTTAAAGGCCAAATGGCATTCATCGTTAAAAATAAAGGAGGATTCTTTTTCGAGAAGATGGGTTAACGGCTTTGTGATTTTGGAAAAATTTTGTATAAAGCGCCGATAAAACCCTGCGTGGCCTAGGAAACTTCTAATAGCTTTTGCGTTTGTTGGAGGGGGGAGTTTTTCAATTACTTCGATCTTGGCCCTATCGACCTCGATCCCCATGCCCGAAATTTTATGGCCAAGGACTAATCCTTCTTTGACCATAAAATGGCATTTCTCCCAATTAAGCACTAAATTCGTTTCCTCACATCGCTGCAACACGCGCTCGAGATTTTTTAAATAGTTTTTAAATGAGTTTCCGTACACGGAGAAGTCATCCATAAACACTTCCATCACCTCCTCTACTAACTCGTCAAATATTGCCAGCATACATCTTTGGAATGTAGTTTGCGCGTTACAAAGACCGAATGGCATCCTTCGATAAGCGAAGGTGCCAAAGGGACAAGTGAAAGTGGTTTTCTCTTGGTCGTCGGGCGAAATTGGGATTTGGAAATATCCTAACAAACCATCGAGAAAACAGTAGTAGGAGTGACCCGAAAGGCGCTCTAAAATTTGGTCGATAAATGGTAGAGGAAAGTGATCCTTACGGGTGGCATCATTTTTTTTCGATAGTCGATGCACATCCGCCAACCCATAATAGTACTGGTTGGGATCAATTCATTATTATCGTTTGCAACTACCGTGACGCCACCTTTCTTCGGCACGACTTGTAATGGGCTAACCAAAGTACTGTCCGATATCGGGTAGATGATTCCCGCGTCCAGAAGTTTTATAACTTCGGCCATAACGACTTCTTTCATGTTCGGGTTTAGTCGTCGTTGAGGCTGGACTGAGTTGCGGGAATTTTCTTCAAGAAAGATTTTATGAGTGCAGAAAGAAGGGTTTATACCCTTAATATCCGATATTTGCCACGCAATTGCGTGGCGGTGTTTTCTTAAGACTATAGTCAACTCAGAAATTTTTGAGTTGCTAAAATCGGATGAAACGATGACGAGTAGCTTAGACTCTTCTTCTAAAAACAAATATTTAAGGTGAGGGGGAAGTTGTTTTAACTCTAACACGGGCGGCTCTTCATAAGAATTTTTAATTTTTAAATTTTCTAAACATAGTGGTACGGGTGGTGTGGGATGAGAGACTTCTTCTCAAGATAAAAGAGCTCGACGAGCTCGGGATTACTACTTGCCGATGAGACTAACTCGGGGGATGAATCGAACTCACAACACTCTTCCGAGTAAAAACACGAATCATCATTTTCTAATGTGTTCCGCATCGAGGAATTTATGCCGAAAATAACTTCATCGTCTCCAACCCGTAGGAGGAGCTTTCCGTTACTTACGTCTATAATAGCACGGAAGGTGGCAAGGAAGGGGCGGCCGAGTATGAGGGGTACTTCGTCATCCTCTTCAATGTCAAGAATGAAAAATCCACCGGGAAGATGAATTTGTCAACCTTGACGAGCACGTCCTCCACTATTCCTACCGGATATTTTAAAGAACGATCCGCTAATTGAATACTCATTCGAGTGGGGCTAGGATTTCCTAGACCTAGCTTTTTGAACAATGAAACCCGCATAAGGTTGATGTTTGCTCCAAGATCCGCTAAGGCGTGTTTTACTAACGAATTGCCAAATAGACATGGGATGGAAAACCGTCCCGGGTCATTTTCTTTTTTAGGCAATTTGTTGAGTACAACCGCGGAGCATTCTGCGTTTAAAGAAATATGTGAAATATCTTCTAACTTTTTCTTATTGGAGAGCAACTCCTTAAGATATTTTGCATATTTAGGCATTTGAGAGATAGCCTCGCAGAAGGGTACATTAATATGAATTTGCTTTAAAATGTCTAAAAAAAATTTATAATTTTTTTCGGCGCACTCGTTTTTAAATTTAGACGGATACGGAATATTAGAAGTAGAAGCGCGCGGATTTAAAATAGAAGCGTATGGAGCTAACGTAGCGGGCAAATTCGAAGATAAATTAAGAGTAGGAGGAGGAGAGAGAGTTACCTTGGGTTCGTCCTGTTTTGAAACCACCTCCTTCCCTCTTCGGAGTGTAATCGCGTGCGCGCTCTCCTTTGGATTTTGCTCTGTATTCCCCGGTAGTGCTCCTTGTTGACGCTCATAAATCATCTTTGCGAGCTGGCCCACTTGATTCTCTAAATTTTTTATCGATCCGGTAAGGTTCTTGATGTTCGTTTCATTTGTAGCAACATATTTTGCAAAAACCTCTTCAAGAGGAGAGAGTTTTTGCTGTTGCGGTGGAAAACCGGGTGGATTGAAATTTTGAGAAATAATATTTAGAGGCGGAGTTAAGTTAAGAAGTTGATTAGGGGGGAGGTTGATTTATATTTATAGGACGCTGAGCATTTCCTTGGTTGCTCCACGAGAAATTCGAATGATTCCTATAACCCGCATTGTATGTGTTGTTATACGGAGCGGTGTTGGGGTTATAGGAAGGCTGAGGCGGATTTCCCATGTAGTCAACATGTTCTTCAATTAAAACTTATTAGCCCAAGGAGGAGTGGTGGAGGAAGCATACATCTCCGCCACTTATTTGTTAAGCGCTCAACTTGTAAAGCCAAATTTGCGTTTGCGTCGATTTCAAAAATTCCGACTGGCTTGTTAGGCCGCGCTCGGGGCATGTTCCATTGGTACGCATTCATGGTCATCTCTTCGAAAAGCTCTTGAGCGGCGTTCGGGGTTTTGTTATTTAATGTCCCCCCGGCGGACGCATCAATCATTTGTCTCGTTGAGATATTTAAGCCATTATAAAAAATTTGCACTTGTTGCCAAGTGGGATGCATGGTGAGGGCATCTACGCAAAAGCTCCTTGAAGCTCTCTCATGTGTCATAGAGAGTCTCCGAGTTGATTTGCATAAATGACGCAATATCCGTGCGCAATTTAGCGGTCTTTGAAGGCGGGAAATATTTATTGAGAAATTTTTCCGCCATTTCGGCCCATGTAGTGATGGACCCCCTAGGTAGGGAGCCCAGCCACTGCTTGGCCTTAGACCGCAAAGAAAAAGGAAAAAGACATAATCGAATGGCGTCATCGGTGACGCCATTGATCTTAAAAGTGTTGCAAATTTCAAGAAAGTAAGAAATATGCGAATTTGGATCCTCGTCCGGTTGACCATCGAAGGTCACCGATTGTTGCACCATTTGTATGATGATGGACTTGATCTCAAAATCATTGTTCTCCACCGTGGGGCGAACAATACTTGACTGTGTGCCTTCCAAATTCGGCCGCGCATAATAGGACATGGTCTGTTGCGCGTCCTCATTAGAATTTGGCTCGTTAAGATTAGGAGGATTAAGATTATGATCAATATTCGCTATGTTAGTGTCCCCGATCGACTCTTCGAATTCTACTTGATTTTCTTGATCACGAGAACGGCGGTGCCTCAAAAAGGTTCGCTCGATCTCTGGATCAAAAGGAATAATCGAAGCGCTACCTCGGGTCATACACTAAAAAGAGAAGAAAGGAAGAGGAAAAACTATTTTTTTTTTTTGAAATTTAGAAAAAACAAAATAAAATAAAAAGAAGCATGATAAAATTAATAGCTATCCTCTTTTCAAAATATCTACGCAAAGTCCCCGGCAACGGCGCCAAAAACTTGATATAGAAATTTCGTGTTTTGAAATTAAGTGAAGGTTTGAAGATTTTCTCCAAAACTATATCTGATTAAGACAAGTGTACCTTAGCGTCTATAGTATAGGATATTAGAAATACCAAGGTCATATTCCACGGGGCGCGTTGATTACTTCTACTTCGAGGAAAGTCACTATAATCTTATCTAATGATTTTTTGGAGGTTTTGATTACTTAGCTAAAAAGAGATAATTTGCAACCTAAGTGAAGGATTTAAACGATAATAAAAGGCTTAATACTCAAACATAGTGGAGGGGGAAAAGGAAAGAAAAATTAACATTGCATGAAAGGAAAAGTACTTAAGGAGAAAGAGAACATGAAAGAGAGCAAACTTAATTTTATTGAAAACCAAAACTATTACAAACCTTAATTAAAGAGTACAAAGCAAGGGAAATTAAGATTACAAGCTTAAGAAAAAAACTAGTACATGAAAGTTACATTAAAACATTGCATGAATGGAAAAGAGAGAACATGAAAGATTAAGAAAAACATGAACATGAACTTGAAAAACTCACTATCAGCTCTAGCAGCACCTCCCCATCTCCAAAATTCTGAACTTCCAACTTAAGGGAGAGCCTCTGAATTTATAGGCAAAAATTTCAAGTTACACGCTCTCGGTCACGGGCGTGACCTAGGGCGTGTAAACATTGCTGACATTGGATCTAACAGTGGCATGGACTTTGCGTGACGGCGGGAGAAATTCGAACATTACACGCCCGTGTAACTTGGGTCACGGGCGTGACTTGTGATGGCTTCATTAAATGCAGCATGGGCTGGCTTGCGGCTCGGCGGCGTGCAGGGATCACGCGGGAAAGCCACGGGTGTGACATGTCGGGTCACGGGCGTGCACCTGGGCGCCTTCAATTAATGCAGCGTGGGCTAGAATTCGGCGCGGCAGAGCGCGTTCGTCGAACTCAGCTCAGGCTTCGTCGAACGCAGGGGCAGAGCGCTTTCGTCGAATGCAGCTCCAATTTTGTCGAACGCATGGGGCAATTTCGTCGAACGCAGAGGCAGAGAGCTTTCGTCGAACCCAGCTCCAATTTCGTCGAACGCAGGGGCAGAGAGCTTTCGTCGAACGTAGCTCCAAGTTCGTCGAACGCAGGGGTAATTTCGTCGAACGCAGATCTTTAGGTCACACGCCCTTGGCCACAGGCGTGACTGAGGGCGTGACTTGTCATTTTCTCCAATATTTCCCAAACTTCTGCAAAATAAAAGTAAAACTACATTTAGAACAGAAATCATAAAGAAGTGATTTTAAACTAAAATATAAATAATATTTGCAATTTTAAATTAAAATTAAACTAAAAACTATAATTAAAATATGCATAAATACTACTCATCAACAGTCCTTGCAACTCTCTCTCTCTCTCTCTCTCTCTCTCTCTCTCTCTCTCAGCAAAGACTCATCTACTGAAATAGAGATCCATCAACAAACACTAAGTGCCTGAATCCTCAGTGATTGCTGAAGGAGGATTCAACTAGAAGAACTTTCTTCATTTCTTCTTCTCTCTTTTACTCTTTCTTTTCATTATTGTAATATGAGTAAAGAGCCCTTAGAATCCCTCTACAAAGGATTCAGTTGGTTCAAGATATCCTTACCAAAAGATAATGTGGTTCTAATAGTCTGCTTGTCAAAAGACTCAGTGGGTGGTTTTAAGAGTCTCCTTGTCAAAAGACTCAGTGAGTGATTCTAAGAGTCTCCTTACCAAAAGACTCAGGGGTTCTAAGAGTCTCCTTATCAAAAGACTCAGGCACTAGATAGTGTATTCCTACTTAGGTGGTAGAAGAGTGGAGTACCCATATTTTGGGGAACCATTATAGCTCTTTTCTCATGTGTTGTGATTTTCTGTGCTATCCCTTTATTTAATTTCTGCAATCTTTGTTTGTTTTATTCTGTGTTATATAGTTGAATACATAGTTATTCAAAAAAAATTATTGTGTGCATAACAAATAAGAAATATTTTAAAACTCTATTCACCCCCGCCCCCCCTCCCCGCTCTAGAGAATACTCAGAGGACTCACTGTGCACTTTCATAAATTTTACATATTTTATTATTATACAAGTGACAATGAGGCAGAAAAGCACAAAGAAAAACAAGGGAGTACTCATCACATTTCAAACAAAAATATTCTCATTACTTCAATATTTCTTCAGTTACATTTATATAGAGAATGAATATAGGCAATAACATTTAATTTCTTGTAGTTGGATCTCCAAAATTGCTGCTTTGACTTCTAGTCGAGAAATGCTCCATCTTATATTCAGGAATGCGACTGTCTTTAATGTGTCTCTTATGTTGCTTTGTATTCTATTCAGGAAACAATGCAGCATTAGTTGTCTCAACAATTCTTTCATCACTTTAGAGAAATTCAGTATAAGAACATATGAATACAAAATGGAGAATTTAAAAATCAAACAAACACTTCCCTTCATCTAGTAAATGATTGTGATATAGAAAAATTAGGAAGCTCCCATTTCTTCACATTTGCTTGGTAACCAAGCAGAGATGAAGCGCTTTTAATTCATGATGATGTTTCCATAAAGACAATATAGCCATGTGAGCAGATGGCAAAACCTTAGAAGATAATTCTTACCTTCATAAAGTCCTCATGGATTACATAGTCGCATTCAACACAAATTCTTGACATCCTCCGTTTGGTGTAGACATTTCAAATTAAAGACCAGCGCCATTGAAGCCCTGGAATCCAAAATGTCTGAAGGGCTAAGAAATGGTAAAATCTTATGATGGTATCTTTTACCACTTACAATTACGAAAATACACTAACTTCTGCTAGTTTGACAACTGCTTTATAGCCAATTTCTCCATGATTCGCTATGCCTGCAGCATGAATCTTAAGTATCTCCATACTTGATTGTTCATTTGACAAAGGTATCACTATTTTTTCCAAATGACCGGGACGAAGAAGTGTTGGGTTTAGAACATCTGAACGATTAGTACCAGATCATTTTAACCGATGCATAATCATGTGAATAATTAAATTAAGTCCTAATAACAAAATTCATAATTCTTTAATAGTCGTCATCAAGAATGATGAAATATTCCCTTCCGCGTGGGAGAAGGGTAACAAATGAAGGCAACAAGTTAACTTAGTATCAAGGGTAGTAGGCAAAAAAAATAAAACAAGGACTCCACATTTTTCATTGAAACAAAAAACCGAGTCCTAAGAATAGAAAGTCATTAACTTGTATTAGTGCATTTCAAAAATAACACTTCAAGTTGATCACTTTGGCTAGAAGATTCAAAATACTAAATGGCTTAAATATAAAGCAAAGTAAAAGATCCCATGAACGAATACCATTCCAAGTTGGTCAAATCTGTCCAATTGATTGAGCAGCTCCATTAGTGTTCTTTGAACCTCACGATCCTCACTAGTTCCCTCACTGAAGCAGCGGCACCAATGGCATCACTCTCATCCATGAAAACAATGAATGCCTTTATAAATAGAGAAAAATGTTAGATGATTCTTATACTAACAAGTTTTTATCATCAATATTAAAATATTGTTTATTTAATGAGACCAAGTTAAGAGTACAGAAAGAAGAGAGTCCGGAAATTTTTTGTTTCCAGGATACATAATGAGCAAAGAACTTGGAACAAAGATAGCTACTTATTGATCTCTTGCGTAACCAAACATCTCCCTTATCAATCTAGCACTCTTGCCTATATATTTATTAATAATATATGGACTTGAGAGCGGCGGGGAGAGCACCGTTTTTATTATAGATTGGAGATTAGGGAGGGGTAAAATTGGAAAGTTGAATGTTTCATCAAATGGTGTTTTTCCCTTTTAATATAGTATTGATACTTATATATAAGTGAAATCTCAAGTGAACAATGATGTGGTGTCATCGACAATTTTTATTTTATTTTCAATGCACATACAAAAAAAAATTTCTTGCATCCACTAAATCAAAGAATTAAATAGTATGTATGTCTAAGCCAATCAGAAGATGTAAAGTATAGGTGAGCTTAGCATCATTATGATTACCTTGTTGATATACATGTTCCAAGAGTGGGGTACATAAACTGCGAATATCCATCTCTCCTCTTGAGATATTGTGTACCAGGAAACTGGAGAGATCTTTATGGTCGCCATTGGCGAAGTCGCCTTATTGCTAGTCCTTGTCAAGCAGTTCGTTCGGTGAGTCCCAGATGAATGAGAGCATATCTCACTGGTAAGATAAGCTAGAGTGTGATAGTGACCCTGGAGGAACTCTCCTCACCAAATTTGTGAGGAGTAGGGTGGCATGCTTGCTGAAGAAGTGAGGTCTAGCTAGGTGAGGTCACTAGTAGTATAGGCGAGTACTCGGCATCCCCACATGACTTTTATGTCTTCTCTCCTTTAGGTTAGTGAACTCTCTTAGGAAGTATGGGGGCTCACAACTAGGTCGGGATCTACCTCGATGAATATGGATTATACAATGGCTAATACTTTCTTATTATCCATGAATTTTAACATGTGGCTAAAATATTATCCACTGATTAGGAAATAATGGCTAATATTGTCCTATTACCACGAATTAAATAAACAGTGGCTAATGCTTTCTTTTTTTACCACAAATTAGACATTTTGTGTCTAATACTTGCTTATTAGCCACTAATTTAGGGTTGCGGCTAATAATTCATTATTAGGCATGGCTTTTGACCCGTGGAAAGAGAAAGTGTGGTTATAAGTCACTTTTCAAGTAGTGGTAAAAACTTTTGACTGATAGGCTCAGTTGGAATCAGAGCCTTAGTCTCTTGAAGCTTTCCTATTATTAAATAAATCTGTAAGTTTAGAACTACTGATTCCAGGCCATCAGATAGCCCTGCAGGAAAAGTGGGTAAATGAATCAGATATATGTGTTAGAACCCAGATACCGGTTCAATAGATTTCGGACTAAGAGGGGGTAGCTTGCATACTTGACTCGACATCGAACACTTTAGACTTAGATATTCTAAGCATGGACATGACCCTCACCAGTGGAGAATGGATTACCTACACACATACCCGTAAGCTGCAGTGAGGAGGTCCCGCCACACACCTGGAAGTTCTTTTCTCAACTTTCCCTCCCAAAGCCAAAACTGAGCTCGGCACCATAGACGACTCAGAGAAGAAGCCAAAAGGGGCGAGCTCTAGGAGGCTGGGTTTGCCTTCTTCGAGGTGCTTTGGGTTGTATTTATAGGCAAAACATCTCGAGGGTAAAATGGTTTTAAAAGGCATGCAGGTAGCTTCCTCCTCTTTTATGGAAGTACTATTCGCTGATCCATATGGTCTGCGGTAGTGGCTTCCACCTTTTTGAGAATACTATTCCCTGAACCTGGCGGTCTGTGGATAACCAAAATACTAAGAAGCTGTTGCACATTAACCTAGCGAGTACGAGGGCTAAAAACACTTGTACTGGCCTCGCCTTTCTGATGGCAAATGCTACATTGCTTGAATGTCGAAAGCCCTAAGCTCGGCTCGCCTACTCACCAGTGAGTACGCCCTGCCGAGAGGCCTCCCTCTTTAGCCCACTAGTTAAACCTGCATCTAGTCTGTCACGAGCCGAATTCATCCTCTGAACTAAGCCATTGCATCATGGGCTGAACCTGCTCATTTGGGTCCGCCGAAAATCATTTTCACCCTACTCACTAAATACGGGTTGTACACAATCCCCGCTCTTTGCGAGCTCGCTAGAGATTAGAAAGAAACATTCAACCCCTTTTTGTGAGCCATGACTGCCGAGTGAATCGGTCTGTGAGTCCACCTAATCCCTTATCTATAAGTCGAGGGTTAATGCCACCCTCATCAGTAGGAAGATGGCCTCCAAAATTCCTTCTGCTGGCGAGATCCTTTGGTACAGTGATGAGGAACTCGCGATGTCCTCTCTTTTTAAGATGATTGGTGGGCACTCATCAAAGATTCATTAGGAGCGCGGCGAGAAAAGATCAAAGAATAAAAGGAAGACCAACACTCCTACCGAGGAGAGACCCTCTCTTCTTCCTATGATGATTGCGATGCGCGAATCCTCTTCTAAAGAACCCGAGAATTGTCCAGATGTTGTGCAACACACCTTCAACCTCCTTAGCCCCCAGGACTGGTTAAATCTGACTTGCTTTCATTTCTTTTAGAGTATTCAGCGCGAGTAAACTATCTTAATGATTTTGCGACATCTAGCAGGCTAGAGCTAATCAGAGCATCATACTAGTGTTGTTGAGCCCACCAGCTGGGGATGTCCATGTGCAGGGCTGCATTCTCCACCAAGTTTTCATTATGAAGAGCATACTAACACCCTCTTTTTTGAATAGTTCCCACCTTTACTGTGTTAGATCTGTAAGCGCCCTTAGATGGGGGGGTTGAATAAGGGTTTTAAAAACTTTTAATATATTTAATATGACTTGAAAATCTAAGAGATCAAAACAGTGAAAACCAAATAACTCAAGTGAAATAAAATAAAGACATGATTTTATTAACTTAAAATACTAGATTACAAACTTGATTTCTTATGATGCTAGAAATTGTAGGCAAAACAGAAAAATCTCCTTTTGCTTTCTATATCAACTCGTATCCCCATGAACCGGTGGCTTTAACCTATCCTCCCCCGGATCCATCCTCAAGCTGCTCTAGCCAATCCTCCCCTAGATACAACCTCGAGCACCCCCAAGACCTAATCTAGATTTAGTCGCCATCACGAGGCGAATTCCTCCCTAAGTCTTACCCAAACCTAGTCGCTAATGCGAAGCGAATTTACGAAATGATTAAAAGAGATATGAATTGAAATAAGCAGCAACAATATGAAAAACTCCCTTTAAGAAACTTCTAAAGTCAAAGATGAAAGATCACTGTAGAATAAGTGTGGTTGAAGCGATCGTCGATCGGATGCTGCGTGAAGAAGTCCTCCTTCAGAAACTTTCTGAACTTTTGATGGGAGATCAACTCTCGGCAGAATAAGGCTCTAGAATTTAGGCACTAGAACTCTCTCAAGGATGTGTATTTGAAATGAGAGAAGAGGGCTCATTTTATAGGAGTGTTAGCTAGCGCTATCACTACCTCCGACGGTAGGTTGATGTAGGAATTATTCCCTGTGGGAGAATCTTTCAATTTAAGGAAGGCTGGCAGTCATTCCTCTTGTGCATCGAGCTACCGCCTGCGTTATCCCTACCGTCGGCGCTATCTCGATTTAGGCATTATTCTGTGTATAAGAATCTTTCATTCCAAGGAAAGCTGGCTGAGATTCCTCTTGTGCATCGAGCTACCGCCGGTGCTAGCCACTACCGTTGGTGCTAGTGGCCATGTAGGAGTTTTGGCTTCAAACTTGGGCATAACCTTCCTATGTTATCCTTAAGTCATATGGCATTGTTTCCTACAGAAACACACATGATCAAATACAAATAGGATTTGTTATTCGCAAACCTAGGAGATGTGGAAGACCATGTTCCAACAAACTCCCCCTTTTGATAATAACAAATCCATTAATTATTAATCAGAGCATTAATACATAAAGCATGATGAATCATATTTGTGTTTGTGTGAGTGATGACTTAGGATAATTTGCGATTTTGGTATTAGACGTGCTCCCCCTAAATACATGTTCCCCCTATGTGAATGCTCCCCTTATAAGTAGGCTATCATCTTAAGAATTAATCATGTTAGTTCTCCCCCCATTTGATAGCGGTATTATTTATCATGTTAGTTCTCCCCCTTTTGTTATTAGCAAAAGTGGGTTAAGGAAGCAAGAGACATAGAAAGATGTTTTTTGATTAAAAGTTAAGGCATGATCGAGCTTTTAAAAGAAATGTAATGATAAGGAGTTTTTAGCATAAACATTTTCACAGAAATAAATTAGAGTTCTTAGAATAAAATAGAAAGTATGCATTTTAGAACAACTTATATAAACTTTACCAAGCAAGTCTACCACTTGTTGAAGAAAAAAGAATTTTGAGATTCAAGATAAAAAATAAGACTTGAAATAAGCATAAAAGCGCAGGGTAAAAGTTATAAGGTAATATTGCGAAAGACTTATAGAAATACAAGAGACACCTTTTTGTAAGCATGATGATGCATAAGAAGAAATATGAGTTAAATTCCAAAATAAGAAGATGTTTTGGTAAATAATTTTTCTTTTCAAATCTTTAAGGTCTTACAAATTAACCAAGCATGAAAGAAAGATATCAAAAAGAGACAACTACAATGTAATTTTAATTCACAAATTCAAGACAAACCAAACATTGTAGAGGGCATCCTAGGTTATGTAGTGCATTTATATATAAAGAGTAGTGTAGAATTAGCATTATGAACCAATACTCACGAGAATAAGTGTTATGGAAGATAATGATGTGCATGTAAGTGTATTTTGAAGAAAGTAAACAAATGATTTAATCAATAAATACAAGACATATGGAGATTAAAGTGCACAATAAAATACAAATAATTTTACTTCCACACACTTCAATGCACATAGAAAAATTGTACAACTACCAAGGTGCTTTGCACACAATGCTTATTAAGTCTTATTATGGTGCAAAGTAGTGCTTGGGGATCACACATTTATTTTTTAATATCAATATTTTTTGTGATCCGGTGTACTTAAGAATAAGTGGTGTAGAAAAACTAAGGTTTACACAAGACACTTTACTATTCTTTCCAAGGTGCTCAACCTCACAAAGCTTATTAAGACTTATCAGGAGGTTCAAGAAGTGCGTGGTGGAGTTATTTTTATCAATTTATTTCATGATTTTTTGTTTTGTACAAAGTTCTCTGAATACACTTATTGTGCAAACCAATGTAATTTTGAAAGCACAACCACTTTTTTTAATTTTTATGAGTGCAAATAAATGTAGTGTAGGTAAGATACTTGTGCAATTTTAATTCATTGTACAATTACAATACACAAGCAAGCATTCTTAGATTAAAACACGTGTAGACTTGCCAAAATAAGTGACTGAAGAAATATCATTATCAATCATAAAAAATTTACTCATACTTAGAGGCAAGCTAAGTTTGGTTCTACACAAACTTTTTCGGTACAATTGATGCACATTTATTTAGATCTATCAAAGCATGCTAAGAGGCAAAACAATGTTCAAAGTAGTTTGAAAGGATGAATGTCAACATTGTAGAAAGTTCCAAATGATAGATTAAACCATGCCTGATATGAAAAAGAAATTCCATAAGGTTTTTTTATATTTTGACATTTTATATTTTGATTTTTCATAAAATGAGGAAAACAAGCAAAACAATTTTTTGTATTTTGTATTTGTATATTTATATTTTGATTTTTTGAAGAATAACAAATTTCATAAATTTTGTAATAAGTTTCTTTTCATAAACAAATTTTTTTGCCTAATTTTAGCATACACTGAAAGCAAAGACATAATTTTTTGGATGTTGGAATTTTGAATTTGATTTTTCATAAAACAGGGAAATACACAAACAAAAATGCCAAAAACAGAGAAATAAGTAGAAAAATTATAAGATTATATTTTTATAATTTTTTTTAGAAATTTGAAGCACTGAGTCTTGAATCATGGAGCTAGCGCCGGCGATAGATTCTAGTGTCTGCGTTAGATCACAGAGAGTGCATATTTTAATCATATAGCCCAGATTTTCTTCTATTTCACTTCTGATTTTGTTCAATTATGTTTGTGCAAAGTAAGACCTATCTAATGAAGTGAAAAGACGAGAAGAAATCGCAAAAAGTTGCGGAAGTTAAAATTTTAGACCATGAGCTCCAACAACAACAAAAAACTTAATTTTAATTTTTTAAACAACTTGAGTTTTGCTTAATCATTTAAGCTTACTATGATAGGATATGCAAATAAAGAAGACATAATTTAATAGATCAAATATGCATGATTTTATTGATTATATAAAAATAATGTTCATGCATAAAATAAAAATAGGTATGCCCTAAATAAAAATACCCAGACTATATGTCTACACCCTAGCCCCATAATAAGTGATGGATGGACATGAGGAGTTGCATACATGTCATAGGTTGGAGTGTTACTACCATATACATACACTAGAGCACTCACAACCTAGCACTCTTTCACCCTAGTGCCTCGCAAGGCCCCACTAGAACCCTCCTCGGTTAAGGATAAGACATGACTTAGAGGTTAGGTCATCTAATGCATGCAACCCTACGCCCCCGCTATTTTGAGACATATAATATTGGTATATGAACATGTACATACAAAGCGATTAGGTTTAAGAATGATTTATAAATTATGAGTTTGTTTGAATTTTAGAATGATAATATAAAACCTCATAGTTATCATGAATTCTAAGTTTCAAATTTTCTATTTTAATATCTTGGCAATCATATGATAACTAACAACGCATGAGATTAGCATGATAATTAATAATATTCAATAGGTGACAATTTTAGTATGATAAGTTAATATTATGCCGTATGAATAATGCATTTTCGAAAATTGATAGAGATTCAATTTGTAGACCTAGAATTACGTGATGATTTGATTTGATGTTATTGATATCAAGGTGATTCTAAGGTTTAGATATAGTAAGATACATGCAAAAATAGTGAGCCACATTTCACACACAATACACCTACCATGGTATGAAGTTATAACACCAATAACCAACATATAAATCATAATTCCTAAGTATGATAAAAGTAGTTGATTTGAGATAATTCTTGATAGATCATGAATTATGATATATAGAGAGAATTTTAGCATAGGATATCACTAGATCATGGTGGCGTGTGTGACTTCAATATTCATTCTGCTGAGTTATGACAATTAATTCTTTCAATATGTCTTTTGTGATTTTCTTTTTAATTACGAATTTTGAATATATATAATTTTCTGAAAGTACAAGATAATGATAGTTCTCTTTTTGGATCATTGCAAGAGTACGCAAGAGTCTATAATTATTTTGATCTTTGCTAGACATTAGTTGGACATAGCAATTTAGAGTGGATCTTGGACTTCACGAGGTCTACCCGGTGAAGGGCTCGCAACGGTACTATGAGGTATGATATGGTGACATCCCAAACCTCCCATTCTCAAGATATTTAAGTGTTATTGGCTGCTACCAAACTTAATATTTAAAATTTATAGACTCAAAATTTTCGGTAAGAGAAAAATTGAAGTTCATGATTTCATTAATCTAGATAAATATCTCATAAAAAATTTAGAATTAGATTTATATGGATAATAAAAGATATTTATAGGCAATGAATTTAAGAAAGATAGATAGGTCACCAAAATAAAATATGACTTTGAATTTCGATCAATTTGATTTATAAACTCATTAAGCTTTAAGACATAGAATCATATTTCCAATAGTATATAAGATGACCATGACAAGATAGTTTACAAAATAACAAAACAAAAAGATAAAGAAAAAGACATTAAAGCATATCATAAAGTAAAAATTTGTATATTTCATTTTGAAAAGATTCTACTTCATGCATTTGATGATACCTAATGAATAAGAGATTTAGGTATCCAAAGGGAACCAAGTGTAACGGTTCCTTTGGGTACCCAAATCTACGAGATGATTTTGGGGGAGATGAGAACGAAAGAACCCTTTCAAGTGGAGTTAATGTTTAATCTTTAATTTTGGGTCTCCACTCCTACTTAGGTTTAGTGTTATAATTATGCATCAAATTTCCATATTCATTAAACTTAGGCTTAAAATAATAATTGTTGGGAATATTGCCCTCAATATGCTTTTGATTTGAAGAGGCATCACTCACAATGCTAAGTACAAGATGTATTTGATAAAGCCATATTTTTGTAAGATATACAGGCTCAGGTAACTCAAGAGAAAGCGAAAATCATGCCCTTAGATCAGGAGAAATCATCTCCTAAGAGATGAAGAGTTATCTCAGCTGAACCGCTGAGACAAGGACAGGAGCCGCTGCGAAGGAATCTGGGCAAGATGTGTTGCAGATAGAAGAAACCGCTGAGACGGCTGTCTGTCTCAGCGGATCCGCTGAGATGGGAAAGAAGCAGCAAATATCTGCTGAGATTTGGCAAGTTCGTCGAACGCAGAATGCAGTTCGTCAAATGTTGAGACTTGGCGGGTTGGTCGAACGAAGAATGAAGTTCGTTGAACGCAGAACTCAGTTCGTCGAACGCAAAGACAGGACAAAAGCAAGCGCTGAGACTTGGCGTGTTTGTCAAACGTAGAACTCAGTTCGTCGAACACAGAGACGGGACAAAAGCAAGTGCTGAGACTTGGCGTGTTCGTCGAACGCAGAACTCAGTTCGTCGAACGCAGAGATCGGACAGAAGCAAGCGCTGAGACTTGGCATGTTCGTCGAACAAAGAATGAAGTTCGTCGAACGTACAATGCTGTTCGTCGAACGCAAAACTTCTCTACAGATTGACAAAATCCGTTGAGAAGAGGAAGCCATCTCAGCCCAAGCGCTGAGACAGTTCAAACGTGACATAGCGAGTTCTGCCCTTGGCGCAAGCTGCAGAAAGGCATTGTAGGGTCCACCAGTCACTCCCATATCATTCAGAAGGACGACTGAGAGCCGTTGAAGATAGGGGATGTATAAAGGGGATAAATTAGGGTTGAGGAAAGCACTTCTGCTATCAATCTTTCTCTCAAGCACACAAAGAAGCGGAAGCGAACTGTTCCATAGTCGGCAGCCAAGAACTAAGCTAACACAAGGCTGCAAGGAGAAAAAGAGATAGCTCATCTTGATTCATCTCAAGATAGAGCAAGTAGATCCAGACCTTCATCTGAAGTGCTGATCAAGGAAAATCAAGATTGGAGTTGTGCTACTCCTCCTTGATTCAAGTCTGCAACAACAGCTAAAAAGAAGAAGAAGAACAGGCTTGATCTTTTCTTCTTTCATTCTGTAAACCTCTTTATATCATCTGTATGAGCCTTTGGGTTCTGAGTTTGTAAGGCCATTTGGCCTAAGGTTGTAGGACCAGGAGGTGGTCTGAGCTGTAGTAGGTGGAGTCCTCTGAGGTAGGATCTGTGAGATCTGAGGTAGGGCTGAATAGCCTGAGTTGTAGAGCTGAGAGATCAGCTTGAGGTAGGACCTGGTGGTGGTCTGAGCTGTAGGAGGTGGTTTCCTCTGAGGTAGGGTTGTTGTGCCTGAGGTACGGTTTAGGAAAACCTGAGAGATCCTGAGGGATTTGAGTTGTAAGCTCTTGGAGCTGAGTTTGGAGGAGTTGGCCCTGTCTAACACACTGTTAGAAGGGTGAAGGGGGAAAGTGGACTACCCTTAGACACACTGTCTTGGGGAACCACTATAAACACTTGTGTGTTTTCTGGGTGTGCTTGATTACTTGCTTAGAATAACTTTAAACATCTATATCAAACAAGTAAAAAATCAAAAGACCTATTCACCCCCCCCCCTAGGTGAATTAGATCATATACATACATAATCTTTCAAGTGATATCAGAGGGAGGTTGGTCATAAAGGGCTTAACTGTCTGACCAGATCCTATATAGGTATTGTTATTTCTAAATCCAATGGCCTCTAGTGGAGTTCAGAAGGAAATGGGTTCAATGAAGCTCCCTATATGCAAAAAGGAAACCATTGGTATCTGAAAACAAAGGGTTAGGTTGTTCATGGAAGCTTCAGACCCTACAACCTATATCACTGTTCAGGAAGGCCCCTTCATTATCACAAAGCCCTCCACCATTGATCCTACTAGGCAGGTAGGCAAATCTTACACTGAAATGACAAGGGATGAGATAGCAATTGCTATAATGGATAAAAGGGCTCAAAATATTATTGTCAATGCTATTGATGATTCAACTTTCCAAAACTTGGTGCACTGTGAAACTGCAAAGGAGATGTGGGATACACTGATTGTGTACATGGAAGGGACTGAAGAAGTGAGGAATGATAGGAAATCTCTCCCCAATCAGGAGTATGAAGCCTTTAGGCAACAAAATTAGGAATGCATAGCTGACTGCTATGAAAGATTCTTCAGAATAGTTAATGAGTTGAGGACCTATGAAAGGACCTTCACTCATTATGTGTTGAATGATAAATTCCTAAGATCTCTAACTAGAGATTGGGATACCAAAATTTGTGCCATCAGGGAAGTGGCAAAGGTGAGTGAAACTCCTCCTCACACTCTGTTTGGAAAGTTGCTCTCATATGAGATGCAACTATCTGCTAGAAAGGAAGAGGACACCTCCTCCAGGCCTCATGCTAGGGAGAAGTTTGTGGACCTCAAGGCTGAAGGGTCTAAGAAGAGCAAGACAAGAATTCCTACCCCTCCAAGAAGGGTTGCTGACTGAGACAATTCAGATCACTGCTCATCTGAAAATAGCTCTTCTGATGAGGAATTTGCTGCCTTCTCAAGGCAATTCAAAAAGATGATGAGAAGGAAGCAGTGGAAGAATAAGCCTTCCTACTCCTCACATCCTAGGAAGGATTCAAGCAGGGCAGACAGGCAGCACCCCAAAGGGGATAGGTATGACTCAAAACATGTTAAACATGGTTTAACTAATGTAATTTGTTATTGCTGTAGTAAGCCTGGACATGTCATTGCTGACTGTCCAGTCAAAAGAAAGGATAAGGGTGATAACAAGCCTTATCACAAGAAGGGAAGAAAAGGTGAGAAATCCTTCCTAGCCAAGAAGGACAAAAGCTGGAGTGAATCTGAGTCATCATCATCAGATTCAGATGATGAAGAAGAGGCCTATATTGGGATGTTTATTGCTGAGGAAGATGAGGACTTTCCTGCAGCAAAGGTGGGCATCAGGGCCCCTCTATCACATTCAGACAGTGATATGGAGGTGGATGAAAATGTTGAAGAATATGTTGGCCTAATGGCCATAACTTCAGATGATGAAGATTGTCAGGACAGACCTGACCAGGTACCTATTCCTCTCTCTTCCTCTAAGTATGAATCAATTCCAGAATCTGATGCACACTCATCAACTGATGATTATGATTCAGAATCTGAAGTGGGTGTCAATCAATTGATTGACAAATATGATGCTCTAGTTATTGCTCTAAAAGAGAGCAAGAAGCTTGTCAAAAGCCAAGCACTAGAGATTAACTCACTCAAAATGGCTGAAAGAAATTGTTCTGAGTCTCCTACTTTGGTGGCTCAGATGAGTAGAGAAATAAGCAAACTCAAGGGGATAACAATTGTCCATTTGAGCTCTATTTCTCTAAAGAATAAGATC
This sequence comes from Dactylorhiza incarnata, assembly GCA_033032865.1. Classification (NCBI taxonomy): domain Eukaryota; kingdom Viridiplantae; phylum Streptophyta; class Magnoliopsida; order Asparagales; family Orchidaceae; genus Dactylorhiza; species Dactylorhiza incarnata. Next base: position 107,794 of record JAWHQI010000189.1, on the reverse strand, counting down.
ATCAAGGATCTTGAGGAGAAGCTTGTGAAAGAAAGAAGCCTAGTGGCTCAATTCTCCAAGCCTAAATTTGTGCTTCCTATTATTGACTCCTTCTCTTCTCAATCCAATAGAAGCGGACTAGGATTCAATAAAATGGAATCAGGATAAGGGAGTGGAGAAAAGAGCAAGGGTAAGGCTAAGCCTCAAACCACCTTTCAAAAGGTATTACTTCCTTCCAACAGGTATGACCATGAAAGCATGTATGGTCACTGGAAGAATGGAAATAACTATAGGAAGGAAAACAATCCTTCCCATAGTGGAAGAAAGGGAATGGGATTGAGTGCAATGAAGGCTCCCCATGAGGAAATTCAAATGGCCCAACCTGGACCATTTGTATTTGGTACCTCAGCCCCCTCATTCAAGAATCAGGTTGCAAGCTCTTCTAAATTTATTTTAGCAAAGAAATTTTCTGCTATCAAATCTATTGACAAGACTTGCTGCTCAGTGTATGATGCCATCAGATCTTGTATGGATACCAAGCCAAAGCAAGTTGATGTCATCAAAACAAAGGGCATCAAGACAGCACATAGATTAACATTCAGTCAAATCATTGCTGAGAGAAATAGGAAGATTGCAGCTGTCTCCCCTCCTGAACTAAGGCACAGTAATGTTGTTTCCTCAAGAAATGTTCAGAAGAGGAGATACAACATTCATGAATGTTGGTGTTGTGGTAAAGTGGGACACTTTGCCATAGATTGTTGGTACAATCCCAATGTACCTAATGCAGAGAAGAGCCTTCCTGCAAAGAGTGCAGCTAGTGTGAGGTTATCTTATCAGACTACAAGTACCTAGGACCCAAAATCACTTGAACTCCTAAGGGTAATTAAATTCCATCATGCAGGTTAGTTCAAATACCAGCCTTGGGCGGATTTGGTATTTGGACAGTGGGTAATCAAGACATATGACAGGCACCAAAGGTCTACTGCAGGAATACATAGCAGTGAAGAATGGACCCAAAGTCATCTTTGGGGGTTCAGAAAAGGGATTCACCAGAGGTTATGGTATAATCACAAATGGCATAGTCTCCATCACTAAAGTGGCTTATGTTGAAGGGTTACAACACAACCCTGTTAGCATAAGCCAACTGTGTGATCTTGGCTATGTCATTGAATTCCACAATGATAAGAGCCTAATCAAAAAGTCTAATGACTTGGAAACCATACATTCAGGCACTAGGAGTGGAAATGTTTATTGTTTAGATTTTATTTGCAAATCATCTTCCTCTCCCGTGTGTCTTGTGGCAAATGAGAGTGAGTCTCTATGTGTTCAATGGCACAAGAGACTTGCCCACATCAACTACAAAGCAATGCATAGACTATTCTCTAAGAACTTGGTTAGAAATAGTCCTAATTTAAAATGTGTTAAAAATGGCCCATGTCATGCCTGCCAAATGGGCAAGCAAACAAGAGCCACTTTTAAAAGTATTGGATCCAAAGACACTAAGAGATGCCTTTATTTATTGCACATGGACTTGTTTGGTCTTATGCCAATTCAGAGCTTGGGAGGGAAGCTGTTTACCTTAGTGATTGTTGATGATCACTCAAGATATACATAGGTATTTTTCCTTAAAAAGAAATCAGATACTCTAAATGTCTTTATAAGCCATGTCAAGGCCATTCAGAATGATTTGCAATGTTCTGTGGTCAGAACTAGGTCTGACCATGACACAGAGTTTCAATCTGAAGCCATGATAAGGATTTGTCAAGAACTAGGTATCATCCAAGAGTTTTCCTCCCCAAGGACCCCACAACAAAATGGGGTGGCTGAGAGGAGGAATAGAACATTAATAGAATCTGGGAGAACATTGCTTAGTGACTCTTCACTCCCAGAATATTTCTGGGCTGAAGCAGTCAATACTGCCTGTTATGTTCTCAATAGAGCTTCCATCAATAAAGTTCATGGAATTACCCCTATGAGATTCTGAAAGGCAAACAACCAACAATTTCATACTTTAGGATCTTTGGATCTAATTGCTACATTTTAAACAATGGAAAATCTCAATTAACCAAGTTTGCTGAAAAATGCTACTTGGGGGTTCTTGTTGGCTATAGCTCACATAGTAGAGCCTATAGAGTATATAACAAGAAAACCCATGTTGTTGAAGAGTCCATGCATGTGGTGTTTGATGAGACCAGCCTAATTTATAAGGGCTGGTCCAGTTCTTCTGTTTTGATAGGAAGTGAAAGGGCCATGGAAGAACTATCTATACAAGAACCATCCAGCAGCAGTAAAGCACATACTGATGCAGCAATTCCAGAAGAAGTAGAGGTGCAGGATGCTGAAGAAGATGCTGACCTAGTGGAAGAAATTCAGCATGTAGAGGATAGACTCCCTGCAGCTACAAGACAACTAAGGGATCATCACTTGGAGCAGATTATTGGGAATGTTCAACAAGGTGTGACAACTAGGAGCAGGGCTCACAATGAGGCCTTGTTCCTCAGTTTCCTGTCACGGGTAGAGCCTAAAAAGTTTGAAGAGGCCAACTTGGATCCATTCTGGATTCAGGCAATGCAGGAAGAATTTTTGCAATTCAAGAGATGCAAAGTATGAAAGTTGGTGCCAAGACCACGTGGACACAACATCATTGGCACCAAATGGATCTTCAGAAACAAGATGTATGAAAATGGGACAATCATCAAGAACAAGGCTAGGCTTGTTGCAAAAGGGTATAGGCAAGAGGAAGGAATAGACTTTGACCAAACCTTTGCCCCAGTTGCAAGGTTGGAGGTCATAAGACTATTCCTTGCGTATGCAGCCCATAAAGACTTCAAAGTGTACCAGATGGATGTCAAATCAGCATTCCTAAATGTAAATCTGAAAGAGGAAGTATATGTAGAGCAGCCATCAGATTTTGTCCATCCTACTCTTACATCTCATGTTTATCTACTTAGGAAAGCTCTATATGGTCGTAAGCAAGCCCCCAAGGCTTGGTATGAGACATTGTCCAACTTTCTCATCAAGAACAAGTTCTTGATGGGAAAGATAGATAACACATTATTTCTTAGGGAAACAAGGGGCAAGTGTCTCCTAGTCCAAATCTATGTTGATGACATAATATTTGGGTCTACTGATGATAACCTTTGCAAGAGATTTGCCAATCTAATGCAGGGGAAGTTTGAGATGAGGAGTATGGGTGAACTTAAATATTTCCTTCGGCTCCAAGTGAAACCGTCTGATGATGGAATTTTCATTTCCCAGACTAAGTACACCAAGGAGCTCATCAAGAAATTTGGGATGGAGTCAGCCTCCACCATGAGAACACCCATGGGATCTAATGTATCACTAGACAAGGATGAAAATGGGAAGGCCTTTGATGAATCCATGTACAGGTGTATCATTGGATCCTTGTTGTACTTGACTGTTAGTAGGCCAGACAATATGTATTCTACATGTGTTTGTGCTAGGTATCAGGCTTGTCCTAAGGAATCTCACTACACCTCTGTAAAGAGGATCTTGAGATACCTCAAGGGCAGCCTAAATCTTGGCCTTTGGTACCCTAGGAACAATGACTTTGAACTGATAGGCTATTCAGATGCAGATTTTGCAGGGTGCAAAGAAAACGGGAAAAGCACAAGTGGCACTTGTCAATTCCTAGGGAGGAGGTTGATCTCTTGGAGCAGCAAAAAGCAAACCAGTGTGGCCATATCCACAGCTGAGTTAGAGTACATTGCTGCAGGCAGCTGTTGTGCTCATCTTCTGTGGATCCAACATCAATTGGAGGATTACAACATCAAGGTCAGTCAACCTCCCCTGCTGTGCGACTCATCCAGTGCTATTTCTATTGCCAAAAATGTTGTCTCCCAGAGCAGGACCAAGCACATAGAAATTAGGTACACTATTTTTCCTAAGAAATTTTTGCACATTTGAATTTAATTTGGGAGATATATAAAGAGGGTTAGAATTCATTATGCTTTTATGATTAAACATTCTACTAAATGCATGTTTAATAAATTTTAAAATACTAGTAGAAGTTTTACACATGTTTGATGATAAACTAGAAATAAAATATTTTGTATTACTTGTACATTTTTGCACAAATAGTTTTAATGATTCTAGTTTATTAGATAAAATACGAAGGCTTCTTCTTCCACAACAACGAAAGCACTTTTTATTATTTTCATTTACCAATTTTTCATTATGCTCTTTTGAAATTAAAAGAACTTTTACAAAATCCTTGAATTTTCTTTAATATAATTACAATCAAAACAAGGAGAAGAGTTTTCTTGAGAAGAATTTAGATCAGAATTTTGCAAATCAATAATTTTACCATTTGATTTGAAATATTTATTTTTCATGCGTAATTTTGAATTTGCCTTTTTAACTTTTTAATTTTTCATTTAGCTATTTCAAGCATGTAAAATGAGGAAACCGAATTTCTAATGAAAAGAGAGGAACTAGTTTTGCTTACAGTGCTATCGGAAGAGGCAAGATTTAACCTTAAAGTTCCTTTGGCTTTTTCTTGGCACTCTTCCAAAAATAAGATTTCTTCTTTTCTTTCACTAGATGTGTACTCCATTGATCCATTATGAGAGGAGCTTTCTTCTGTGCAGGCTTGTATGTTCTCCAATTCTTGCATTAGTTCCATACCTGTGAGAGGAAGACCATACATTTCTTCAAGAAATTTCCAAATTTTGTATGTACTAGAAAAACAATATATCAATTTGAAAATATCTTGAGATAAAGCATAAAAATACTATTCAAAGTCTTTGCATTTAGGTGACGTTCTTTTTTATTTGAATCATCCGATGGTCTTACTATTGCTATGTTCCACGCTTTGATATCTAAAGTTTTAATAAACTTTTCCATTAAAATTTTCCACCCTCTATAATTTCTCCCTTCAAATAAAGGTGGTGCAAGAGATTTTCTTTATCATAAAAAATTTCCCCACTAGTAGAAGAAAGATCATGAGACGCCATTATTCCCAGTTGTTAAGCCGATCTAGAATAACCTAGCTCTGGTGTCACTTGTTGGATCTGTATGCGTCCTTAGAGAGGGGGTGAATAAGGGTTTCAAAAAAAAATATTTTATATGACTTGAAAATCTAAGAGATCAAAATAGTGAAAACCAAACAACTCAAGTGAAATAAAATAAAGACATGATTTTATTAACTTGAAATAGTAGATTACAAAACTTGATTTCTTATGACGCTAGAAATCGTAGGCGGAAAAGAAAAATCTCCTTTTGTTTTCTACCCCGACTCATATCCCCATGAACCGGTGGCTTTAGCCAATCCTCCCCCAGATCTGGCCTCAAGCCGCTCTAGCCAATTCTCCCTCGGATATGGCCTCGAGCACCCCTAGACCTACTCTAGATCTAATCGCCAACACGGGTGAATTCCTCCCTAATTCCTACCCATACCTAATCGCCAATACAAGGCAAATTTACTAAATGATTACAAGAGATATGAATTGAAATAAGCAACAACAATATGAAAAACTCCCTCTAAAAAACTTCTGAAGTCGGAGACGAAAGATCGTTGTAGAATAAGCATGGTTGAAGCGATCATCGGTCGGATGCTACGTGAAGAAGTCCTCCTTCAAAAACTTTCTGAACTTTTGATGGGAGATCAACTCTCGGGTGAATAAGGCTCTGGAATTTAGGCACAAGAACTCTCTCAAGGATGTGTATTTGAAATGATATAAGAGGGCTCCTTTTATAGGAGTGCGAGCTAGCGCCTGCGCTATCGCTACCGTGGGCGCTAAGTTGATTTAGGAATTATTCTCTGTGGAAGAATCTTTCAATTTAAGGAAGGCTGGCCGTCTTTCCTCTTGTGCATTGAGCTACCGCCTGTGTTATCCCTACCGTTGGAACTATCTCGGTTTAGGCATTATTCTGCGTGTAAGAATCTTTCATTCCAAGGAAAGTTGTGCTAGACGCTACCACCGGCGCTAGTGGCCATGTAAGAGTTTTGACTTCAAACATGGGTGCAACCTTCTTATGTTAGTCTTAAGAAGTCATATGGCATTGTTTCATGCACACTTAAACACACATGATCAAATACACATAGGATTTAATATTATCAAACCTAGGAGATGTGGAAGACCATGTTCCAACATACTGCCCTTCCCGCCGAGACACAGTGGGCTGAATGACTTCCAAAAGCACACCCCCTGCCTCCTCCAGAGCTTTGAGTCCAGTGGTTGGGGGACAGTTTGGCTATAGAGAGCCCATTAGATGACCATCTGGTGGGAAGTCATTGTTGACTGTCCCACCGGGACCAAACCGCATTCCTCCAGGGAGGTATCAATTTGTTGAAAGCCTTCGACCGGACTCGCCTCGCCTGCAAGGTGAATATCTCATGCCATCGATAGGTATCTACTCTCCTAGGATCATCCTCCAGCACCTTCTTTCACTTTTTTTGGCTGACACCTTTTCTATTCGACTCTTAGGTCGTCAGCGGTCTGCCTCACCTGAACTACCCATTTTGGTCGACTCGCTTCCGGGGTCGCCTCTTCTTCTGATGACTACTCCTTTGCGGGAGCTTCTAGCAAATACGGGCCAAAGATGATGAGTTTAGGACCCTCCTGCTCGTTGTCCTCGTAGCCTATGATTTCTTCTTCATGGCTATGTCGTCTGCAAAGGTAAGGCGAAGTCTCGTCAAAGTGTGTACTTTCCTCGACCAGGCGGAGCAATTTCAAACTCAATTCATGAGTGAAGATGGGTTGTATGTGCGGGTTCATGATGCAGAAGTGTGGCTTAATGACTTGGAGGCTCGTCAACATTCCATTGAGGAGGAATTACATAGAATCACCTAGGCAGGCAAGGAGCACCTCGGCAGAACCTAAGAAAACTCCATGCCGCTAGGTACATTACTTGGAGGGCTCGTCATACTCCTCGGTTCCGTCTGCAAGGTCAAGTGTCGGTGTGCACCCCATGATGTTCCAATGTTTTCTTTTCTTTTTTTGTGCTCGCATAATGTTCTACTATTTTTAGCAACTTTAATAAAGTTGTTTTCCTTTCTTGTTGTTCTGTTTTCTGCTCCTGCACTTCTCACCTCCTAGTTCTGTTTCAATATTGTACTCACTCATCGCCTTTTGGCAAATTTAATTAGGGGGCGCTGACTAAGTCAACGCCTATAGCCGCTAGAATCAAAATAGCTCCCATTGGGCAGTGTTTTCATTCCAGCGCCTGTGGTGGACATTAACTTGGTCAGCGCACACTTGGGCACTGAATTATTTTAGTGCCCATGTGTGGAGATGAAATAATTTAGTGTCATGTGGCACTAAATAATTAATTCAGCATCATGGGGCGCAAAATTAATAATTCATTGTCAGATCGGCGCTGAATTGATAATTTGGTGTCACATCAGCGTGATTTAATTTATCTCGATAAGGGCGAGACTTAATTTAGGCTTTATTTGGCGCGGCGGTGGAGGGCGGCACCTGCATGTGGAAAGAGGGGGTTGGGAATGGAGGGGAGGAGGCGGGGATCGAAACGGGGTGTTTTTCCCGTTTTCATGGCGCTAGGGTCCAGCCGGAGCAAACGTCGCCGGAGGACATTTGTTTACCCGCCGTTCGGCGGCGTTTGCCCCAAACGCGCGGCCAAAATGCTGCGCCAAATGAACCTTTAGTGTTCTTAGGGCATTTGGTTGAATGGCAGCATGGAATCTGTTGATGTCATTATATGGATTGACACGCAATGTAGTATTAGACGGTCATCCACAACTACACTTATAATGCATTTGTTTCAATATCTATTGACGCATGTATTTTTTGTAATCTGTACATGTAAACATAAAATACTGTGAAAAGCATCATTTTAAATAAATATAACATAAAATACTATGAAATAAATGTATTTTGGTGATTTCATCAGCCCCTCCACATTAACTTTTTTGCTCGTCTCTGAGCAAAATAATTGGGTAAATATTCTTTTCGTATAATATGTGATTGCACCTAGCACGTGCAATAAGCCTTTAAACCTCTAGGTTACCCTAGTGGACAAATTATGTCTTATGAGGGTTTTGAGTGAATTACACCCACAAAATTCAAATGCCAATTTGCAAATACATGAATTTATAAATATTCCTGAGAGGAAATTGGAATTATTAAATAAACATAGACAAACAAATACATTTTTTAAGGTTTTAGATTGCTTACACACGTTAATAAACATGAAGCCATACTTTTTCACCCTTTAAATAAATATTAATCAAATATATATCTTAAATATTATGTCGATAATTCTGAGTGAGAGAGCTAGCTTGAAAAATATATCTTATAACATTAGTGATTCACTTTTAGCTCAATTGTTTTTTATTCAATCTCATAATATAGAGGTTATAAACAAACTAAATTTATGAGAAAAATAAACTAAGTTAGTGTAAAAGACGGTTTTGTAAAGACATGTTACAAAAATTCTTTTAATATTGAAATCGTAGAGTAAGTATATTAAAGTCATAGAGATTATCATTTTATCATGTGGGCTTCATGAAGACATTAGAGTAAGGTATGATTCTAAAAAAAGCTAAAAGCAAAATGTACCCAGTAATAGTTAGTGATAGCTCCCTAGGTGCCTTAACATGCAATGCTCATTTGGTCTTATCAAACACTAAGATGGAGCTAGTAAAGGAGTAAACCAAAGAGATCTCATATCTTTATTTTATTTTTAAATATAATCCTTATGTGTCATAGCCCACGATGCTTATTAGGACTTATTATGGATTAGAGTAGTGCTAGGAGAGATCTATAGTTACCTAGGTGTCATAACCCATAATACCTATTAGGGCTTATTAAGGACCGTGGTAGTGCTAGGACTTTATCAATTTTTGAATATATTTGATCTTAGATTATAGTGAAAATGGCAAATGATAAATAATTATAAGGGAATAAAAAGCAAAGGAAATTATTTAATTAGGATAACTAACTGATGTAGTCAAGGAGTCAAATGATAAGTAATTATCTTTATAAAAAAATATAATTGTTCTCTTAATCATGCTGGTGCGGTGAGCGTGGACAGCAGGCCGCTCGGAAAATACATGGCGAGAGCTATGACTGGAAGTGAGGACCTGGGGAACTCGCCCCCTCCCGACGACTACATAAAGAAGAGCGACTTCGACGAATACAGGAAGTCGATTCTGGAGACCATGCGGATCGCCCTCTCGCCGCTGAGCGAGTGCTCGACCCCCGCGGTCCCAGTACTCACCCCGCAAGCTCTAGGCGAGGACGCACCCGGTGGGCGACCAAGGAGGGAGGTGCAAGTGCGAGAAGATGAGCGAGTCGTGCTTGCTCTTTCCTAGCGCGCCGAGCGCTCGCTGCCCAGGAGAGAAAACTGGGTGAGTGCTCCTGGATCGCCAAGCGATGTCAGGAAGTCCATTTTGTGAGTTGATCCTCTCAGCTCCTATTCCGGAGGGATTCACAAAGCCCACCATGTCCCACTACACAAGCAAGGATGATCCCCTACAGCACCTCTAGTGGTTCGAGGACGTCGTCTCCATCAGGCAGATGACAGATGCTTTCAAGTGCAAGCTATTCTCCATAACCTTCAAGGGGAGGCAAGGGACTGGTTCCACCAGCTCCCTTCCGGGACAATATATGGCTTCGAAGATCTCCGCCAAAGCTACCTGCTGCGGTTTGCCATGTCAAAGAATAGAAAGAAGGGGGTCGAAGCTCTCTTTCTGATCCGGCAGAGGGCTGAAGAATCGTTGGGGAGCTACATGGATCGGTTCCAGGAAGAGTTCCTCTTGCTCCATGAGGTGCCAGGGCACACCCTGCAACTCGCCTCCATCCTCGGACTGCGACAAGGACTATTCAAGATGGGACTCACCAGGTATCCCCCTCTATCATATAAAGAGCTGATCGAGCGGGTGGGGCGAGAGATCGAGGGGGAAGCCACCAACAACGCTTTCGTGGCAAAGTTGGCTAAGTGGGTCAGAGGAGAAGAGAAGGGAGGAGGAGGATCCCAGCAGCAGGATATGAGAAGAAGGGAAGAGCCAAGGAGGCATGGGTTCCAGGGGCCCCCGGGGGACAGGTACCAGGAAGGTGAGTGTCCAGGTCAAAATTGTCAAAATTAGACGACAAAAATGTCAAAGTTATTCTTGCATAAGTTACTACAAAAAGAGGGGGAAGAACTCGCCCCTTATAAATTCAGAAAGAGAAAAATTACGAGGGAAAAAGAAAGGATCTTTCAGTCGCGGGGCGAACCTCCAAAGTTCTGTGAGATCTCTTCCCCCTCACTGCTCCCGGGAGATGAGTGACCCTCCCCATCCGAAGATGAATCTGAAGCGGGGAGGAAGACGTCAGGGATGATGGAATCAGCTCGGACAGTGGCCTAGGTCTCGGTAAAGGCATTCGCCTCGCGAAGGAAACCCACCACAAGTCTTGTTGTCGCCGTGACCATCTTCCTGTAGATCCTTTCCATCTCGCGGGAAGTAACCAGCGGGACCTTCGCACTGGAGGATGAGGGCTCCACTCGCCCCTCTTCCTCCCCTTGCCCGCTAGACGAGTCGAGACATGCTTGAGTATTCTCCAGCTCCAACTCTGTGATTCTGGTGGTTAGCTGATCAATGGTCTCAGACTCCGAAAAAAGAGAAGGGGAAAGGTGTGAGGTCAGATGTGCTTGCGGGCAAAGATCAATGGAAGGGAAAGAAAAGTGAGAGCTTACTGGGTGATGCGCAAATCTTAGCACACCGCTATAGGCGGTAGCAAGACTGTGGCACGAAACGGCAGTGTACCGATCGTTCAAGTAATATAAAATGTGGGAGTGAATCCCCAAGTATCGATCTCGAAGGAACACAGTAAGGTGGAGTTTACTATTGAGAAAGGACTTGAGATTGAAGTCTTTAAGTCGGATGGGTTGCGGAAACGGGGGGTTTTGGTTTGTGGAAATAAAAAGAAAATACTACAACTACTCCTATGCAATGCCGCTATGCAATGCTTCGCTTGGCGGGATGGAGACTAGGCAGGCCTCGAGCACGCTGCTTCGCAAGGGCGGATGGACGAGTAGGCTAGCGGAATGAGGGTCGCAAGCACCTCGTCGAAAAGCACGCCACTAGCAATTGCTAGTGCGGCACACAAACACAATGGCGGAATGGAAAATGGATGGCGGCACACCTCATACACACATATAAACAAAAGATAATTTCACATAGACATGAAATAACTTATATAACAAGGTTTATAGTGCCCATCATCAAAATACAAGAGATCTACTAACTACAACTACCAATACAAAGATAGGGAGAGCAAGAAATCGACCGAATCCGAAGTCTTGTTGAAGATTCAAGGTTGGAATCGCTGGGTTGTCAATCCGCGTCCAAGCTCGGTCCTCAACTGCGTCTGGGGTAGAGAAGGTTGTCACTACCCTCCAATGGCCCGTCTTCTTCGTGTCACGATCCGAAACCGACCTAGCTTCCTTCTCCTTGGATCTTGGTGGATGTAGGGTTGAATCCCTCTCCTTAGAGCTTGAGGATGATGGAGGAGGCCCAAAGGACGAAACCTCAGTGGAAGTGGCGAAAATGGCGCAGCTGTACGGCGTGTACGGTCTCTCCCGGTTTAGGTCGAAAGCTGCAGCTTTTATAGAAAAAGATCAGAAAATAGGTCACGCACGGTCGAACGCACGACCGTGCGTTGCCCGTTCGTTATTTAATGAATAAACTGTCGTGACGAAGAAGCAGCAGCGCCCGTGCGTTTCCTTCGCGCACGACCGAATCTGCCCGTGCGTCAAAACGCACGGGTAAATTCAGAAAAGCTAAAAACAAGGCTGAGCAGGTCGATCGTGCGATTCCTTCGTGCACGGGCAACTGCTCGTGCGTAAAGACGCACGATCAAAATCATATCATCATTTTCTACCCAGATGAAGGCGCATGACCACAGCCATCCGTGCGTCAATAAAATGCACGACCCTGCGTTGTACGCAGTCATGGTTTCTGGGCAAAAGGGGGATGGATCAGCCACCTGCGAGCATAGCAGCCCAACTGGGAATACACCTCCAGCACCAGCATAAAAATAGAAACAAAACAATGGGGAGCACAGTGTGCTTACCCCCAGCAACGTAGTGTGCAATTGCACACTACAACAGGCACTTCAAGCACAAGTATGAACAAGGTGAAAATAAACAAATACGAACAAAAATTGAAGTACAAAAGCAAGAAAAGATGCCCGGATGAGTCCGAAAAACAGTATATAAATTGGACTCATCACACCCCCAGACTTATCTGTTTGCACGTCCCGAGCAAACAAATCCTAAGCAGGCAGGAACATGAAATAGCTAACTTAAAATTACAAAGTGAAATACCATGCGAAGTCGCATGCCCATGTCCATAGAAAAATACTAGAGAAGATTTCGAATTTATACACATAGTTTATAAATTTCTAAAAGAGTAAATAAATATTACTTCTGCTCAAAATGGGAAACACGGTGAATCATCCGGTCACACATATGGAGAAAGTAGAATAATCGTTGAGACAAGCATTGCCAAAGCTGGGGTTCCGGACAAACTCCACCGAAATCCATCGGTGTCGGAGACCATAAGCTCACCCGTTCACATTCTCTCCACGACACTAGATTGGCTCATAGCGCGAGTCGGTAGGACTTTATGTTTTAAAATGGGGCTTGGGTTAAGGTGAGATAAACAAAGATAGAAATGACGGCACAAACACTAAACCCAAATGAGCTTTTAAAATAACTCCTCGTACACCAACATCGAATGCAAGTGCACTACACCCCTAGACTTAGATTTTTGCAACATGGGTGTGTGCACCGCCTACTCTTATTCATAAATTTTCACAGATTTTCAATTAAGCTCGTCTTTTTCTTTTTCTTTTTCATTTTTTTCTTTTCTTTTCTCTTATTTCATTTTTCTTTTCTTTATTTTTAGCAAAATTTGGCAAGAAAGCACAGCCACATTTTCACAAAATAAAAATACCACATCAACACCCCAATCATGAAAATAATAAACAACTAAAGCTCAAATTTGGGAGTGCAACTAGGATTGGCTTTTAGGCTTTGGTGAGATAAAAGTGGGGCTGAATCAAAGAACGGGTAGGCACAACTGGGCTAACGAGGATAGAGCGATAGGAATGGGCACAAAACCTCAACCGGGCCAAAATGATGGCCTACGTCATTCTCACGCAAAAGAACTATCCTATGCCTATGCTTCAAGAATCGCTTGGGGCAAGTTCTTAGCCACCGAGAAAGATTATCTTTCCTCCTGACTCGAGCAATACGAATCTAACAATCATTTACACACATCCCTATGCTACCATTTGATTCACACCGGATTCACCATTTGAGTAGAGTAAACAATATTTATGCTAACAGAAATGCATAAAGCTAACAGTATAAAAGAGAAATCTAATCTACATGAATCCCTATACTCACATGAGTATTTGACTAGAAACACCGGAGTCAACATTTTATTCCACTACATAATTTTAAAAGCTAGCACAATCATTTTTTAGACTACAAAAAGAAATGAGTTATACTCGCGACGCACTAAAGGTTAAGTACGCGCTCAAGTGGGTGCAGACAAAATGAACAAAAATAATTTAAATAAAGACTTCTAGCATGCTAGATAAATGTGCACGTGAGTGGGTACACAAAAAGGTCTCCCCCAGACTTAAACTATGCATTAAGATATTCTAAAACAAAGTTAGGGGAAAAGGGTACCCAATGCTCAGCAAGTAAGCATGTCGGAAGCCTGGAGTGAAGCTCTATGAAGAATCACGACCACCGCCTTCACAAATAGAAAATACCTGCAAGTGGTTGTCTCCGCAAAAGCAAACTAAAATAAAATCTAACTAACTAGTTAGAGTAGGCGATAAAATAAAAGACAAGAAAAAGTAAGATAATTAATGGAGTTATTGTCATCCCAGCACGACTTATTCAGGAAGGCGAGGGTCTTAGCTAATGGGAGTATGGAAAGAGAAGTGGACAGGCAACTGTTCTAATTTCCGTATCGGTAGCGGGTACCGATACGGTGATAGAACCACTACTCCTCTACCTAAATAATAATACCTGCTAGACACAGGTAGAGGAGAGAGAAAGAAAGAGGTGGACGGAGAGTCCTCCACTATACTTTCACCAAAATAAATTTCCTTGCCTAGCAAGGTGTCATATTCAGGGAGGCAGCAGGAGGGGAATACAATACATGGCATATCCTCTGTGGAGGGGGAATTAACCTCCTCACACAAGAAGATGTGCGCGGCACTGAATGGTGCAATTTGCACCACCTCCTGCATAACCTGTGAAGGCTCAACCTGCATAGGCTCGGAAAGGGAAGGGGGATCAAGAAATAAAAGGGAAGAATGACATAAACAATCAAAAATCGGGGGAGTGGTCCCGGTCTCACTCCCATTCGATTGGGGAAGTAAAATAATGTCGGCATTGTTGACAATGCCGCAAGGTTCGGTGGGATCAATGGTGACCTTCCCCAGGAGTTGGACTTCCTCCACCGGTGCTGAGGAAAAATCCTCTTCACCTAGAAGGTTGTCCTCCTCCATAGGAATAGGCACAACACAAAGATCGCCCGCCTCCTCTTGCGATGCATCTTCAACAATGTTATCAGAAATAAATGTAATAGACTGCACAATAGGGGAGGAATAGGGCTTGGAAAAAAGTCAAGCGCCGATTCCTCACAAAGAATCGAATCTATGCATGGTGATATATGTACAGGGGAGATGGGCTCAGCCGTGTCAGAGCCTAGATCAGCCACACATCTGGTGACTGTGTCCACATCATCCCCTTCAAAACTTGAAGGTGAAATGGGCACATAACCAGATGTTGAAGGTGTGCTGCCAGAAGTAAGAGTCGGGACGATCCGGATATCCGGCTCGTCATCCTCGTCCATTTGGCGAAGGAATGCAGCACAATCCTTCAAGGCATGATCCATGCTCCGACAAAACAAGCACTATTTTGCATTTTTCTTCGGCTCAAATTGAACCGGAGATGAATGCGAAAAGGGCATGTGCGGAGCGCCGAGTAGTCGTAGGACTTACGCACACCATATGGAGTACCAGACGAATTTGGTGCTCCATATACTGGCGTTGAGTGCTAGGGTTACTATCTCCCTTTGGACATCTATCACTAGCATGAGATATATCTCCACAAAAGCGGCAACGAATATTAAATGAAGCTCACATAGTGTGAAGATGAAAAGATTCAAAATAAAAACGCTATTGTGCAAAATAATACACCCAACAAAAATTTACTAAGCAACTAATAAAAATAGGAAAAATAGATTAAGAAGAAATAAAGCAAAAGAATGCAATACACAAATGGAAGGGCTTTAATCTCAGATTCTCCCTCTCCAGAAAACTCACACGACCGTGTTCCCCGGCAACGGCGCCAAAAATGATGCACAAATCTTAGCACACCGCTATAAGCGGTAGCAAGACTGCGGCACGAAATGGCAATGTATCGATCGTTCAAGTAATATAAAATGTGGGAGTAAATCCCCAAGTATCGATCTCGAAGGAACACAGTAAGGTGGAGTTTACTATTGAGAAAGGACTTGAGATTGAAGTCCATAAGTCGGATGGGTTGCGGAAACGGGGGGGTTTGGTTTGTGGAAATAAAGAGAAAATACTACAACTACTCCTATGCAATGTCGTTATGCAATGCTTCGCTTGGCGGGAGGGAGACTAGGCAGTCCTTGAGCGCGCTGCTTCGCAAGGGCGGATGGACGAGTAGGCTAGCGGAATGAGGGTCGCAAGCACCTGGTCGAAAAGCACGCCACTAGCAATTGCTAGTGCGGCACACAAACACAATGGCGGAATGGAAAATGGATGGCGGCGCACCTCATACACACATATAAACAAAAGATAATTTCACATAGACATGAAATAACTTATATAACAAGGTTTATAGTGCTCATCATCAAAATACAAGAGATCTACTAACTACAACTACCAATACAAAGATAGGGAGAGCAAGAAATTGACCGAATCCGAAGTCTTGTTGAAGATTCATGGTTGGAATCGCTGGGTTGTCAATCCGCGTCCAAGTTCGGTCCTCAACTGCGTCCGGGGTAGAGAAGGTTGTCACTACCCTCCAATGGCCCGTCTTCTTCGTGTCACGATCCGAAACCGACCTAGCTTCCTTCTCCTTGGATCTTGGTGGATGTAGGGTTGAATCCCTCTCCTTAGAGCTTGAGGATGATGGAGGAGGCCCAAAGGACAAAACCTCAGTGGAAGTGGCAAAAATGGCGCAGCTGTACGGCGTGTACGGTCTCTCCCGGTTTAGGTCGAAAGCTGCAGCTTTTATAGAAAAAGATCAGAAAATAGTTCACGCACGGTCGAACGCACGACCGTGTGTTGCTTGGGTGTTATTTAATGAATAAACTGTCGTGACGAAGAAGCAGCAGAGCCCGTGCATTTCCTTCGCGCATGACCGAATCCGCCTGTGCGTCAAAACGCACGGGTAAATTCAGAAAAGCTAAAAACAAGGCTGAACAGGTCGATCGTGCGATTCCTTCGCGCGCGGGCAACTGCCCGTGCGTAAAGACGCACGATCAAAATCAGATCATCGTTTTCTACCCAGATGAAGGCGCACGACCGCAGCCATCCGTGCGTCAATAAAACGCACGACCGTGCGTTGTACACAGTCATGATTTCTAGGCAAAAAGGTGATGGATCAGCCACCTGCGAGCATAGCAGCCCAGCTGGGAATACACCTCCAGCACCAGCATAAAAATAGAAACAAAACGATGGGGAGCACAGTGTGCTTACCCCCAGCAACGTAGTGTGCAATTGCACACTACAACAGGCACTTCAAGCACAAGTATGAACAAGGTGAAAATAAACAAATACGAACAAAAACTGAAGTACAAAAGCAAGAAAAGCAGCCTGGATGAGTCCGAAAAACAGTATATAAATTGGACTCATCACTGGGTCGCAGACGAACTCGGTGGCCTGAAAATGAGCCTTTGCCTCCTTAGTTGTCTTCTCGGTAAGCTCTAGCTTCTCGCCATGTTTCGCATGCACCGGCTGAGGACAAGACCTTGCCTCGCCGCTGCATGTCTGAGCTCAAGGGCATGCAGCGAGGCTATGGCACCCCGACGGGCAAGGTTCTGGAGGGGAAGTTCTTGGTAGACGGTAGCATACCTCCATCAATAGATCCCATACCAGGCTAAAGTCCCGTGCACCAGCCTCATCGCACTCTGCCCAAGAAGGTTGGAGGGTATAAATGTAGACTCGGCTCGCCAATGTCCCCCATGCAACATGGGGTTGCCAGAGAGGTCCATCACTTTCATCGCAAATCATGGTGGGGGTGCATTTTGGGGCTGTTCGAAGTCCCCGACTCGACCTCCTTGTCATTCTTCTGCAAGGGCTTGTTCTTTGTAGGAGGAGCACACTGCTCCGATGACTCTGCCTCAGCGGCTTTCCTCATTGACGCAGGAGGACGCTTTAGCATAGGATCCGCAGCCGCCTCAGCCGCTGCAGTCTCCTTGGCCAAGGCACTCAACTCGTCCCTAGGAAAGTAAGGGGGTGGATAAGTACGGTCCGCTCGCCTGCGAAATGCAAGGAGTTTACATCAAACAAAAAATGAGAGGTGAGTATCAGCGAGTGCACCGGTGACTTACCTTCACCAAGAGGAACGGCGAATATCACGTCGAGGTTCTGCTTCAGATAGGCGACCACAAAATCCTTGTCCAGGAAGAACGTGTGGAGGAGGGTCGTCTCACCATTCACTGTCGGTGCCTTGTAAATCTTCTCGCTCTTTTGGATCAGCGATTAAGCGATGTTGCCGAGATCACCTTTAACAAAGATGAACTTGTTCGTCGATTGGTGAACCTTATTGATGGTCTCTAGCACATGTACGCGCGAGCCCGTCAAGAAGGTCACCCCATCCGCATTTTCCCAGAAGATGAACAACTTCCGAAAAATTGTGAGACCGAATTTGATTTGCTCCTCACGAAGGAAGCACGTGAATGCAACCAACATTGAGATCGTGCTCAAATTCACTTGGGCCAAGACCACCCCGAAGTACTTAAAAAATTGCCTTATCTTAAGCCAAAGAGGGAGGCGGAGCCCAATCTCAAAGTGGGTAAGAGGAAAGGTGCGCTCATCAACAAAGAAAGTGTTGACGCTCTTGCCCATCTTTGGGCGGCAAATTTCAAATTCGGGCGCTGGATAAGCGGCATGGAACTCCGCGAACTCAGCCCGAGTCACCCAACCATCTGGGAATCTGCGGTCCTGAAAGTTCTTCTCGCAATTAGACCGACCTTCATTAGACTCACTGGGCTTCCTCAGCATGGTTTCATAGAAGTGATTCAAAGTTGCGAGTGCGAGTAGGAAGAGGAAGCCAATGATGGTCAGAGGAGTTAAGGCGGTAGGTGAAAAGAAAAAGGGAGGGTGTATTAATAGGTACAGGAAAAAGCAGAGCCCTCTTTTCCCAAAGTGGGCCCCACCCATGTCACATCACCGATGACCCCTTCACTCACCCACACCGCCACGTTGCAGATCCACTCGGCGAGTGGACCATTTCGATAAACAAGCGGGAATCATAATATTGAATAGGTGAGTGTTGAGAAATTAACAGAAAATCACCTAGCAGACGCGAATGAAAAGATTATCCAGAACATGTGAATGCAATAAAAGAAGAAAATACATATACAGGCGAGTGCGAATGCATTCGAGAATGAAAGTAGTTTGGCAATAGCACACTTATTAATGTCCTTATAGTACATGCACGTGCAACGGAAAGATAGATGGGAGGTATGGTAACTACTTCAGATAGGAAGCCACTTCCATTGCCCGCGACCTCATGTGCGAGGTCTATAACCCCGCATGAGCGCTTTCGCACACTCACACGAGCTCTTGATGAGCCAGCAAGATCATCTCCTCCACTCAAACCATGTTTTCCACCAGTTCTGTCGTGTCAGTCCCACAGCTTTGAAGCTCCCTAGAAAGTTGGGTGACGCTTCCTTTGAGTATGTGGATTTGCTCCACCATGCCTATGATGCGAGGGAATGGGTCAGATTCTACCGCGAGTCTATCTTCGTTTATGGTGACCAGGAGGCACTCGTGCCTCTCGAGGATTGTGGACGATCAGTCAACTCCTCCATTGTGGCCGGCTGACCAAGAAATTCATGGATCTGACTGGGAGGCGACGGGGGAGGTCCGCTCGAATGACTGGACTGGCCAGAAGCTGGGAACTTGGACCTATCATGAAACGATCAGAGCCAATCAAGGTGAAAAGTTGACCTTCCTAAAGAAAACTTACCACGCGAGACCCTAACGTCCAAGGCTCGGAGAGCAGGAAAGCGATCGAGGCTCTTCCGTCCTGGAAAGGGGGTAGGCCTCCCTATCGAAGCGGCGTGGGAGACGGTGATCAAGGGCTTGCCTGCCCCCAACCCCGGGGGAATCTGCCCAGAAGGGCGAGCTGCTCTCTCAGTATCAGGGAGGTCTGTCACCACCAGGGCAAGGATAGTGACGGTCATCTCTGTGGGAGGACTCGAGGGTGATGTCCTCCTCGGTGACTACTTCGCGAGGGGAGGTATCGGCAAGAAGACCTCAGGAAACGTGGAGTGAGGGGGGACTGCAGAAATCACAAGGTTAAGCATCATGATAAGACATTTGCAGTGTTAAGGATCGTGAAATACCCACCAGAGATAAGGGGTGGGTGTCCAGGTCCAGGGAGGCAATCGCCTCGCTTTGCTCAATAGTCTCGTGATTAGGGGGTTCCCCTCGGTAGCGAGCTACAAAGAGTTGATTTTATCGCTCATTAGTTTTTCTGAAAATAAGAAAAAGGCCATCAAAGGGTGAGGACTGAAATCTGAGGGACGGCATCTAGGCCCCCACTATGCAGGGACAGAATCCAGTTCTTGATTGAGGGGATGGTGGCCTCGGTCGGCTCAGGGTGGTGTTTCTTGGTACCTGACCGCCCTCCATGTTTTTTTGGAGATGGGCGAGTGCTCCCTGACCAGAGCAATCAACGAAGCCATGCCCCCATGGGATTTCTCCCATTGGGCAGCAAGGAGGGCCGAAAAATCTGAAGGTGAGGCCATGAATGGTGGGTCGCGGAAGGCTATCAGCGGGAAGGAAGAGGAAGAGAGATGAAAACCCTGGAGAAAAAAGTTTGGTTTCACCCCGGGCATTTATAGCCGGTCGGTGGGGGCCACCAAAAGATTCTCTAAAAGAGCTCGGACTCGCCATAGTAAGGGTTGGAGTATTCTTTTCGAGCCCAAGGGGAGCTCGCAAAGAGAGGGGATTGTGTACAACCCTGTATTTAGCGAGTACGACTAATACGAGGCGAGTGTACCCCATGATAAGTATAGGACCTGCTTGAGGTGTTTGACAAATGAGTGCGAGCGTCCAGTTCAACAAAGGCATTTGACTCCCTGACGAGTGCACCAAGGGGGAGCACTCACCATTATCTTTTGTGGTCTAACTCTAGTAATTCTCAATAGAGGGTTTTTGCTATCCGCAGATCATTTCGGGTTGCGGTTAGGAAAAACCAAAAGACGGAGGCCACTACACGCAGACCATTTTCAGAATCCTATAAATAGACCCCCATGTGCACCTTAAAGAGGATCCAATTTTGAGGTTTTTAGAGAAAAGTGAGAGCTTCTTCTTTGGCTTTCTTTTTTTCTGAAGTGCCAAGCTCAGTTTTGGTTTGGGAGGGGAATATCCTTAGATCTTTCGGGTTAGTGGAGGGACCTCCCTGCTGCAGCTCAATGGTCTACTTTTAAAGGATTTGGTGAATTTACGAATGCCTTCAGTGCCGAGTGCCCAGTTCATCAACTCTCGCTCGTTAGAAGTAAGGGCGAGCATCACCCTTTGTGGGGTCCGAACTCCATGAATCAAGTTCTCAGTTCCAACACAAGCTTAAGTGGATTAATCAACAAGTTTTATTATCTTCATCTTAAGCACTAACCTAGATTGCACAACTCACAAAAATTCAAATAAGGGCCTACTAGAAGTAGAAGAAATCAAAATACCCAATTGATTATTTTAATTAAAATCATCTAATCTGGGCTCTTCCCAACTAATAATTAATTACATGTAAATAAGATACATACTCTATTAATACTTGATTACTGATTACTATTATTGACTTTATATTTAGATAGGTGTTATTAAATTTATTTTGAAATATAGAAGTCATTATCCATGAATATTAAAAATCATAAATATATAATAAAAATTTGAAATCATAAAAATTTAAAATAAATGATACATTTTTTATAGAAAAATATGAAGTGAATCTACCCCTCCAAACTTACTTTTGTGCTCATCCTCGAGCAAAATAGTTATAAAACCATTTTTTAGGTGGGGGGGTTCAAAAAAGGTATAATAAAATATGTACATACTAATCAAGAAGATCCAAATTAGTGGAGATATGAGGGCTCATGATCTCAAATGTCTCAATATTCTCATATTCTAGAAAATGTTATAATATATGCCCATTTACATTAAAGCTTTTTTCTTTATTCAAATCATCAATTTCAGTAGCACTGTTTGCAAATATAGTTTTTACTAGATACGGTCCAGTCCAACTAGTTTTTAATTTCCCAAGGAATAGATGTAATCTAGAATTATAGAGAAAGACATTATTTCTTTTTAATTGCTACATTGCATGATGTTCTAATTCAGTGTTCTTAGGGCATTTAGCTGAATGTCGTCATGGACTTTGTTGATGTCATTGTATGGATTGACGTGCAACGTTGTTTTAGACGGTCATCCATGACTAGAATTTTTACGCATTTGTTTTAATATTTATTGTCACATGTATTTTTTGTAATCTGCACACATCTAAACATAAAATATATTGTGAAAAGCATACTTTTAAATAAAATATAACATAAAATACTATGAAATAAATATATTTTAGTGATTTCATCACCCCTCCACACTTAACATTTTTGCTCGTCTCTGAGCAAAATAATTGGATAAATATTTTTTTCATAGAATATGTGATTGCACATAACACATGCAATAAGCCCTTAAACCTCTAGGTTACCCTAGAGGATGAATTATGTCTTGTGATGGTTTTCAGTGAATTACACCCACAGAATTCAAATGCCGATTTGCAAATACATGAATATATAAATATTCATGAATTGGAATTATTAAATAAACATAGACAAATAAATTCATTTTTCAAGGTTTTAGATTGCTTACACACTTTAATAACATACTTTTTCACCCTTTAAATAAATATTAATCAAAATTATTATTTATGGAACTATCACCTAGAGGGGGAGAATAGGTGATATGACTGTTTTGAAATTTAAGCACAAAAGCAAATAAAATAAAGCACATCAAAGGTCACAGCAATAGAACACATCACACAAAGATACCAGATTTATAGTGGTTCTCTAAGACAATGTGTCTTGAGTACTCCATTGTCTCTCTGCACCTATCTAGCAGTGTACTAGAGTTAGCAAACTACACCAAAACTCAGATCTCCTCCACAGATTTTACAACTCAGGCACTCCATGCCCTATAACTCAAATCTACAAAAGATCCTACCTCAGGTTCTCACAGAGCCCTATAGCTTAGACTCAAAGAGTCATACAGAAAAAGTATTATGTTTATAATAATGAAGAACACTTCACAGAATAAGGAATAGCAATATCCTGAAGAGTCTTCTTAGGCCTGAAGCAGACGGCCTTTGGATCTAAAGAGAAAGCCTTAAATATTTATTCTCTGATGCACATAAGTTTCTCTTTGATCCTCTTCTTCAATTTGTAACAAGCTTATCATTTGATGATGTGTGACTGTACCTTGGAGAACTGAGAGCAAGGTTTCGAAAATGTTCCTTCTTCTGAAAGTCGTTTCATGTTTTTTCTTGATTGATTCTTTCTCTTTCTGTGTTCTCTTCTTCTGATTTAGGGCAAACAAATTATCCTTATATATGACAGGAATGTCTAACAGTCTATTCTGAGGTCTCATAAATGTTAGAAGCCCATTCCTAAATAGCATCTGCTGATTGGACATTTAGATGGCTGCATTAAATGCAGATAGAGTGTTTCAAAAAATCTCGGTCTATCTCGATGACATGAGCATCATCTCGATGACAGAACTTGCCATCTCAGCGATTCAACTTAAACAACTTTTCAGGTCTTCGCAGATCTTCCCCTCAAATAGATATCTCAATGATATGAAAACTATCTCGATGACAGAGCTTGTCATCTCAATGACATGTCCAGTTACGACAAAATAAGGTCTTCTCGTCGATATCGTCGTAATCCTTTCGATGATATGGAACTTCTTAACTGCATTCTCTGTCTCCATGATATCTAATAGCCTTCACGATGACATAGATCCTTCACGATGATATTTGTACTTATTCCATGATAAATCTATACTGTTTCAATTATATGTCTGTACTTTCTCAACGATATGTCTAGTCCTTTTCAACAATTTTGGACTTAGAGATATATGAGAAATACTGGCCATCCTATCTATATATTGCATTTATACATAAGATATAACATCAAACACATAGTACTTTTATCATTCACTTGAGCACTTCTTCAAATCAAGAACATTGTTGAGCACTGTTCCCAACAATCTCCCCCTATTTGAAGAAGTCATAACTTACCTCAATGATAAATGCCATATAATAGGTAAGATCAAAATTAAAGATAATTAAGACATAGAAGAATTCAACCACCAATATAGTATAAATAAGAGATTATGTCTTAAACAAAATTTAACAAGTCATTTGCCCTAGTCATTTTTAAGACAATCATTCTTATAGATTTGATTCTTCTAGATCCTGCTTGCACTGCCTTTTCCTTTCCTCCTCTGCCTTTCATAAAAGCTTATTGGCTTAGGAATCTTCTTAGGAGAAGAAGGACCATGGGGAAAATCCAATTTGTGATTTCTTCTCTTCTCCTCATGTCTCAAATGAAGTTGCCAATCAGCAGAATAGTATACTCTTTCTGATCCATCCTTAGGATATCCAAATTCAATCCAATCTTCAGATATTAGAGTTCTAAAGTTGGGCTCCATCTGCTGAATTGAGGGTCTTGCTCAACTTCCCTTTGCCTTCTTGATTTGTACTGTATGTTCTCTGATCTCTTCCTTTTTTCGATTGTTTAAGACTCTCCAACTTCAATAATATCACCTTCTGAAGCAGTGCTCTCTGAGGGTTATTCCATAACAAACACAGAAGATGGCTTTTGCAGGGCTTATTGAACTTGATTGACTATCCACATGGCTTGATGAGAGCTAGCATTTATTATAGCCTTCTCATCCTTTAGGACTTCTTCAACAATATGATCATCCAGGGCCGCTTGCACCATGTTAATCCTTTCATGCATATTCAGTTTAGCCTCATCAAGATTGTTTCTTATTTGGAGTAGATGACCATCTAACACTTAAGAGTTAAAGTTCATTCTACCAACTAAATGCTCTCTGTATTCACCCATGAAATTGGTGATCTCTTGAAATGCATCTTGCAAATTTTGTGAGGTGGCTATTTGATTTTGGATAACCTGGAGGGTTGACTGATGAGATGCATGCATCTGTTCAGAAATTTTCTCCATAGCTGGAGTTGTCAGGTGAAGAAAATGAGTTTGTTGAGTGTTGAGATGATGTGTGTCATCTTTTATAACCTGCAGCTCATATTTCAGCTACTTCCTCAATCCATCAACTGCTTTTAGAACAAAAACTTCCATATTTTTCCTATGCACATCCACAAGTGCTGAGAACATGTGAAACATGGATCCTAACTGAGCATTAGAGGGCCCAACAATAGTATCTTTAGGTGCAGGGAAGTTCCTGGATGTTAAAATTTCTGATTTGAATCGTTTAGGAGTAAGCAGGAGTTGCATCAACTGAGTTATAGCCAAACAACCACAATGCCACACAACAATACAAGAAGCTTTATTGAATCACAAACTTGATTTACAATGCGAGGTATACATGACGAAACATGATTCATAAGAATCACGAAGGAGAGAAGAACAAAAACACCAAAAACAAATCTGGCGGCTAGACAAGCTGAGACCGCACAGACCGCACGACTCCTGAGATCGCCCGGCTTATCCTGAGACCGCGCGAACTGAAGACAGGTAAGACCGCAACACAGAGCACCCGGCTTGACCTGAACTACCAGACCGCTACCTCAGACCGCACGAACTGGAGCTTATTGAACTGAACGAAGATCAGAGGCTGTTGCCAGACCGCAACTCAGATCGCCTGACCGCCGAAGGTCGCCTGATCGCTGAGCTCGCTGCGAACAGCACAAGAACAACATAAACCAGTTCGCAGACAAGCCGCTGCCGAACTGTTTATTCAAGCCACTGGAAATCACCAAGGAAGGAGACCGCAACCTGCTGACCGCAAACCTGCGAACACAACAAACGATAAACTCGCTTCCGAGACTGCCCGACCTCAAAGTAGAGACCGCACGAATTAACCAGGCTCTAGTTCTTACAGTTCTCGTTAGGAATGACCAGGCACCTCTATTTATAGGCGGGTGGACGGATGTCGTCACCGCACAAACCGGGATACAGTCACCACCCGTCAGATCGCCAGCGGTCTCATAAGATAGACCGCGCGATCAGACCACTTGGACAATCTTCCGTCCAAGACCGCAGACTAGCAGACAAGGGGCGCACAAGTCACGCAAACACAAGACCGCTCCTTCCATGGACCACCAGAAGCAAACCAAGAACCATCTGGCCGACTTAGAACAAGTCGCCAGATCGTCAGGACAGACCGCCCGGATAGACGGTCATATAAGAACAACCGGCCCGGTCTTCCAACCAAGAAGACAGACCAACCAGCAAACCAACTCGGGAATAGACCGGCAGAAAACAAGCACAAGTCGCGCGGTCTCGGCGGTCTCCCAAAAACAGACCGCCCGGACACCTCCACTTCACTTCAACAATTTCAACACTCCCCCTTGAAGTGGGAAGTGGAGACTAACCCGAGTAAACTCTGTAACCGTGTAAACGGTCCCTTCGCCAGCGGCTTTGTGAAGATGTCTGCGACATTGTCCGCACTCCGAACATGCTCGACTATAAGAGATCCTCCCAACACCTTTTCACGAATGAAATGGTGCTCAATCTCAATATGTTTGGTCCTCGTGTGACAGACTGGATTATTAACCAGCTTGAGAGCACTCTCATTGTCCCCGCGTAGCATAGTGGGGCCTCGACCTCCTCATGAACGTCCTCCATCAACCTCCTGAGCCAAACGGCTTCCTGAGCTGCCAAGGCCGAAGCCTTTTATTCCGCTTCTGTGGTAGATACGGACACTGAGTCCTACTTTTTGCTACACCAAGAGATAGCTGTGGGGCCCGTCATAAAGATAAAACCAGACGTTGATCGTCGATCATCCACGTCTCCCCCGTAGTCAACATCCATGTATCCAAGCAACTCCAAGCTAGACCCTCTCTGATATAGGAGACCCAAATCAGAGGTCGACTTCACATATTTCAGAATTCCTTTTGCCGCCAAAAGATGAGGCTTCCGTGGCTCCGCCATGTACCGACTCACTTTTCCAACTGCATAAGCAATATCAGGCCTCGTGATGGTCAAGTAAATCAAGCTCCCAACTAGAGCTCGAAACACCAACGGATCAGATAGAACTCTTCCTTCATCCTTCCAAAGTGTATGATGCTGTTCCAGAGGTATAGAGCTGCTCTTCCCTTCTTCCATGCCAAATCGTTGAACGATCCGCTCCGCATATCCGGCCTGAGAAATAAGCACTCCGCTCTCCCGCCTCTGAACCTCAAGTCCAAGGAAATTGTGAAGCTCACCCAGATCCTTCATCTCAAACCTGATGGCAAGCTCAGCACTTAACCTTGCTACTGCCTCCTTTGAGTTCCCGGTGACAATCATGTCATCCACATACAGCAGAACAATAACCCGAAGTGCTCCCTCCTTCTTGACGAACAAGCTAGAATCAGAGTCTGAAGCAAAGAACCAGCAGAATAAAAGATACTCTGCTATCTTTCCATACCACGCCTGAGGCGCTTGCTTCAACCCATATAGAGCCTTCTTCAGTTTGCAGACGTAGTCTGGACACTCTTCCGAAATGTAGCCCGGCGGTTGGATCATAAAGATATCCTTGTCGATCTCGCCGTATAAGAAAGCATTCTTAACGTCGAGCTGCCAAATCTCCCATCCACTTGAAGCCGCCAAAGCAATAACAAATCGGACCGAAGTCATCTTTGCCACTGGACTAAACGTCTTATCATAATCTTCACCATACTGCTGTGAGAACCTGCGAGCTACAAGGCGAGCCTTGTATCGCTCGATCGTATCATCAACTTTCTTCTTGAGTTTATAGACCCACTTGCATGTCACAGGGGTAATGCCCTTGGGCCTGGGCACTAGAGACCAAGTCTCATTCTTCTTAAGAGCATCCATCTCTTCTTGCATAGCAACGTCCCACTGTTTCACGCCTTTGGCCTTCTCAAAGCTCGATGGCTCCCTTTCATCCAAGGTACCAGCAAAGAAACATGAGACGAAGCTCACCATGTTTCCTCCTGTGTATCGATCCGGTGGCTTAATAGTCCTCTTCGACCTCCTAAGAGGTTGCCCCTGACTAACCACCTCCTCAGCAGCTTCTTCTGTGCAAGCTCCTCTTCCAGACGAACTTGGAGCATCGCTCCCCCTGCTTCCAGAACCTGAATCCTCCATCTCAGAGCTTGACACAGCTGGAGCTCCTGGTGAAACAGGCAACTCCACTTGAAGACTTCCCACAGCTTTTCTTGCTTCATCAACCCTGCTTTCTGGTAGTTCTGTTGGATCGGTCGGCGCCCTTAGAGGGGGGGTGAATAAGGGCTTTCAAAAACTTTAGATTATATTTATTAAACTTTGAAATATTGCAAGATTAATACAATGAGAAATCAAGTAAAACAATAAAGAGAGACAAGCTTTATTAATGTTAAATAAGTTTTACAAAACTTGATCTCAATGACGCTAGAGATCGGGGGCGAATAATAAAAAGGCTCTTTTTATTTTCTATCCCTACTCGCTTCCCCACGAACCGGTGGCCCTAGCCTTATCCTCCCCGGATTCAGCCTCAAGCCGCTCTAGCCAATCCTTCCCCGGATGTGGCCTCGAGCACCCCCTAGAACTAGCCTAGATCTAGTCGCCAACACGAGGCGAATTTCAGCCCTAAGTCTACCTCAGACCTAGTCGCCAACACGAGGCGATTACACTACCGTTTACAATGAAGAAAGAGAAATAAAATAACAAAAACCTCCCTTAAGATGAACTTCTGAAGTCGGAGATGAAGATCCGCTGTAGAATCAGCGTTTGTTGAAGCGGACTTCGTCTAGATTCGGCGTGATGGAATTCTCCTTCAAAAATTGGCAGAGCTTCGCTGGGACCTCAAATTTCGGCTAGGACAAGCCTCTGGAATTCTAGTACTCTCTCTCTCTGAGGTGTATGCAATGGGTGTGTTTGAAAACAAGAGTAGAGGGGGTCCTTTTATAGCCCAAGCGTTACCGCCGGCGCTAGCGCTACCGCCAGCGCTAGCCCGGATTAGGAAACAATTTGCGCGGCAGGATCTCCCATCCGCGGCAACGTTTTGCTCTATGCCATTTGTGCGCCATGCTACTGCCAGCGCTAGTAGCTACCGTCGGCGCTATCCGCGATTAAGAAACTTCTTGCGCGGCAGGATCTTCAATCCGCGGCAACCTTGCTTTTATTCCTTCTGTGTTCATCGCTACCGCCGGCGTTATCCGCTACCGCCAGGCGTTAGCGCCTTCTATAACAGCTCCTGGAATTTCGCTATTCATCGCTAGCGCCCGACGCTAGTTGCTACCGCCGGCGCTAGTGAGCCTCTTCGAATTCTGGCTTCAATTTTGGGGGCAGTCATTATGAGTACTCCTTGAGTCATATGGACTATGTTAACCTGCACACTTGAACACACAAGATCAAATACACATAGAATTTGTTATTCTCAAACCTAGGAGATGCGGAAGACCATGTTCCAACAAACTCCCCCTTTTGATAATAACAAATCCATTAATAATAAATCAAAGCATTAATAGATAAGCATGATGAAACTCTACTTGTGTGTGTGTGAGAGTGATGACTTAGGATAATTATTGATTTTAGCATTTAGAATTGCTCCCCCTAAATACATGCTCCCCCTAAGTGAGTGCTCCCCTAATATGTAAGCTATCATCCGAATTTGTCATGGTGGGTTTATGATGGCGGGTTATATTTATCATGTTAGTTCTCCCCCTTTGTTATTAGCAAAAGAGGGTAAGGAAACAAAGCACCAAAGAATTTGTAAATAGAAGAGAAGGCATGATCGAGCTTTTTAAGTAAATGATAAGGAGGTTTAGAATTGTTTTTCATTGAAATAGATCAGAGTTATAAGCATTACAAAATTTTCAGAGTTTTTAGCATAAAAGATTTTTATGTTTGAAGTAACCAATAAAAAGTGTTCCAAGGAAATCTATCACTTAATGAAAGATAGGAATTTTTAAGAATAAGTGATGATGCAAAGAATACAAGATATTAAGTAAGCATGAAAGCGCAAGGTAAAAACACTTATATGGTTAAGATGCGGAAGACTTATAGCAATACAAAAAACATCAAATAGTAATGATAATCCAAAAAAAAGTTAAAGTTCACAAAAGATGATGTTTTTGTAAATCATTTTGTAGTTTTAAATTTGATAATAACTAAGCATGAAATAATGTTTATCAAAAAAAAATACTACAATGTTACTTTAATTCATAATTCCAAAAACATACAAAACATTGTAGAACACGTGCTAGGTTATCTAGTGCATTTCATAAAGAAAAAGGAATATAGAATTTAGCATTTGGATCCAATACTCATGAGAAGAAGTGTTATGGAAGATAATTATGTGCACATAAGTGTATTTTTGAGGAATGTAAACAAATGTTTTGATCAAAAATACAAGATATATGTAAAGTACGAGCACAATAAAACACAAATAAGATTACTTCCACACACTTTAATGCACAAAAAAATGTACAACTACCAAGGTGCTTTGCACACACAATGCTCATCAAGACTTATCAGGGTGCAAAGTAGTGCTTGGGGGATCACATATTTTATTTTGAATTTTGAGACTAGTGATCCGGTGTACTTAAGAGTAAGTGGTTTTTCTTATTTTTGAAAGAAAGATTTGATTTGCACAAGACACTTTTATATTCTTTCCAAGGTGCTCAACCTCACAATGCTTATTAAGGCTTATCAGGAGGTTCAAGTAGTGCTTGGTGGATTTATCTTTGTCATTTATTCTATAATTATGTTTTGTACAAAGTTCTCTGATTACACTTGTTTTGCAAATCAATAGAATGTATGAAAAACATAACCACTTTCCTTAATTTTTAAGAGTGCAAAATAAGGAGTGTAGGTAAGATACTTGCGCAATTTTAATTTATTTGTACTAATACAAAACATACACAAGCATTCTTAGATTAAATACATATGTAGACAATGCCAAAAAAAAGTGAGTGAATAAATATCATTATCAAACATAAAGCATTTCTCATACTTAGAGGCATGCTAAGCTTGATCCTACACAACTTTTAAACTATAATTGATGCACATTTGAATAGATATATCAAAGCATGAAGGAAAACAATGTCCAGAGTAGTTTGAACAGATAAATTGTAACATTGTAGAATTTCGAAATAATAGATTAAATCATGCTTGAAAAAATCATACAGTTTTTTTTTTTTGATAGTTTTAAAGTTTTATATTTTTGCATTTGATTTTAGCAAATAAAAGCATATTTTTGTAATTTTTGCTTTTGTAATTTCTATAATTGATTTTTGCATAAAGATGAACTTTAAACAAAGGAAACAACACAAGCGAAAAAATAAAAACATATTTTTTTGTAATTTGGTTTTTGTAGTTTTGTATTTGATTTTTCAAAAAATAAAGAACCACGGAAGTGCAAAACTAAGTAGAAAATATAAATTAATATATTTTTAGAAATTTTTCGAAATTCAAAAAATACAAAAAATAGAACATGGACGCTAGCGCCTGCGGTAGTGCTAGCGCGGGATGCAGTGAACGATTTTTAAGGATTTTGGAAATTTTAATTTTGGATCTTGATTAAGTGTCCCAATAGTAGTTCCATGCTGAAGTTGCAGAAGTTTTGGAAATGTTTTTGATGGTAAAAACCAAAAAAATTTGCATTTTTGAATTCGTTTTAATATGAAGAATCTAGGACACCCAATACAAGTCAAAATATACGAAATCCTGCCTCACCAACTAGTACATATTGTAGAGAATAAATTTAGGTATTAATGGAATTTTGTTTTATTTAAAAATCAGAAGGGCCCGATACCGCCGGCGCTAGCGCTGGCGCTATCGAGACTTTTGTTAAATCTGATCTATTCTTTCAGATCAGCCATTTCCTCCATTTTCTCCCGAAAAACTTCGAAGAACACTCGTTCCAATCGCCCAGATCTGAGGTAATATCTCATCTTTTCTTATAATTTTTGTTTTAAAGCTTGATTGTGATGTTAGAGATGAAGATATTTGAGGTTATTAGATGGATTTAGAGATTAGATCTATAATGGTTGATTTTCATCAATATTAGGGTTTTTATGAGGATTTTGATTTTGATCTTGATTTTTATGTGGATTTCTTGGATTTAGTAATTTTTTACTTAGTTTAAATTTTGGGAATGTTGAAAAATATTACTTGGATATTTTTAGATCTAACTTGATCTTGATGCTGATTTCCTAGATCTATCAAGTTGAAAAAAAATGAAAATATTTTATTTTAGGAGATATATAATTATTTTTGTTTTTAGATGAAAAATATATTCCATTTTGGTTTAATAATAATTTTTTTTGGGTAATGTGGCAGATGGCCCCTAAAGGAAAGAAGAGTACAGAGTTAGCTGTAGAGGCAGCAGTAGTGGGCGTTCCATACGTCGTGGAGTTTGACTTGCCACGACACTATCACATTATGCAGTTATTCGCTGCCTCCGAGGTGCTAAATTTATTTATTTCTGATAGATTTTCTTCTGAGTTAGTGCGAGAGTTCTATACGCATTTGGAAGACCCATCACAGACCAGGCTGGATGGAGGAGTGCGGTCACAGGTGCAAGGGCAGGAGGTGACCATTACTCATGAGCAACTGAGGCGCGTGTTTGGATTATCCCAGCATTCACATCGGTTGGAGATTGTAGAGAGGTTCAGGGTGGACAGAGATTGGACTCAGGTGAACATGGTGCTATATAATAAGGAATGCAGAAGTGATCTCGTCTGTGTCGACACTCACCGTGGATGCCCTAGTTGTTCAGGATGTATTACGTCACACAATTATGCTGAAGTTGGGTGACACAGCAAAGGTCACAGCCCAGCTCAGTTATGTCACTTATTTTATTTTGGAGGAGGAGAAGTTCGACGTGGCGGACTTACTACTTTCCCTGATTCGCTACTCCTACAAGTTGAGGCAACCCACCCGACAGAGATACAACAACTTGCCCATGGGCGGCATCATGCAGCGGGTGATTCATATGTTGTATCCTTCTATTGAGCTGGGTTTCTACTTGATAGATTGCTATCCTCCTGTTTATAGTACCTCGCATTTACGAACATCCTTAGTCTCGGATGAGCCATCATCATCAACTCAACCACCATTCCGGCGAGGAGCGTCTTCTCGAGGGGCTCGAGATGCTCCTTATGGGTCCTTTCGAGAGGAGATGGGTGAGCGGATGACACAGGTGGAGGAGGATGTTTCTGTGATAAGGAAGGATGTCTCTGGGATCAAAAAAATGATGAAGTTTATGATGAAAGCTTTAAAGTTAAACCCATCTACACCAGAGCGGAGGGAGTGGGAGAGTCCAGTTTCAAATCCGCCCCGCCACTCGATCCGGAGGGTTCGCAGGAGACGCTCTCCGAGTCCTAGTGTGGAGGACATAGATGAGGAGGAGTTATGAGAGGAATAATTTTTATGTAATAATTCAGGAATTTGAACCTATGTCTTGGATGTTGTTGTTCCTTGAAATATGTTTATTTTGTTATCTTTTGGATGTTTGACTAGAATGTTTCATTTATAATTTGATGTTATGAAGTGGTGATATTTAGGGAAAAAAATTATGTGGTATACCCCCTTTTTTGAAATCTTATGATTAAATATTTTACCACCACATAGAAGATTTTGAATTTAATATATGTATAATGAGTATATGAATAATAAGTAGGTCATCTTAATAAAATTTTGAGTTTTGATTAAAGTTATAGGCTCATTAAAACTTTTGATCATATTTCCTATACAAGATGACCATAACATGATAATTTCAAAAAAATTAAGAAAACAAAGAAAATTGAAAGACATTAAAGCACATCATGAAGTAGAAAATTTGTATATTTCCCTTTTGAAAATATTCTACTTCATGCATTTGGTGGTACCTAATGAAAGAGAGATTTAGATATCCAAAGAGGACCGGGTGTAATGGTTCCTTTGGGTACCCAAATACAACGTATTTACTTTTGGGGAGATGGAAATGAATGGGCCCCTTTTTGTGGTGTTTGTGTTTCATCTTTGGTTTTGGGCCTCCATTCAAACTGTGGTTTAATATTATTATTATGAGTCAAATTTTTATTGTGATAATCTTTACCTTTAGGATTATAATTGTAGTGATTATAGAAAGCATTTTTCATAGAAAATTTGTGAAGTTTTATGTTGGGAGAAGTTTGATGATAATAATAATTGTACTTTGGAATTTCATTTATAATTTGTTGATGTCTTTTATTTCCATTGTTTGATTTATTAATATTTTGAGAATTTATATTTAACTTGCTTTTAGATATATCATGGTATTGTGGATGAGTGTTTTTCTTTATGATTTCCTTGAGCAAGTTGATTTTAGCATTTAATTCATCACTCTTAGTTTGTAAATTGTGTCTGGCTTTATTGTAAGCGATTGTGCTATTTTTAAGAGTGGTAGCAATTGATTCAATATGTTTTTCATATTCATCCCTATATTCATCAAATGTTTCGTCCATCTCTTTAATTTCAATCTCGTAGTCTTTACATTTAGCACAATCATTCTTCGACTATGAATTTTCTAAACATAATTTTTCATTATGTTCTTTCACACAAATTATTTCTTTTTCAAGTTCTTTGACTTTTTCTTTAATATTATTACAATCAAAACAAGATTTTGTATTTTCAAGTAAAAAACAAGATGATGAAGACACATCACAATTTGATTCATTAGCCTTTAGCCTCTTATTTTCTAAACTTAAGTTTTTATTAGCAATTTTCAATTTTTTGATCTTTCGTTTAGCTATTTTTAATATGTTGAAACTAGAGGTTATTACACAAGACGAAGATTTAGTCTTTCTTACAGCGCTTTTGGAGGAGGCAAAATATGAGCATGAAGTTCCTTTGTCATCTTTTAGTCCTTCCTCAATCACAGATGAGTTTTCATCTTCTTTTGATGTATTGTTCTCTTTCTCTATTTCAATATTCTCCATGACTTTGCTTCGAGAGAGATCTTCTTGGATGATAATGGATTCTTGTACGTTCTTTTCCTCCTGTGTTTGTTCCACACCTGCGAGAGGAAGATCATACATTTCTTCAAGAAAGTGCCATATTTTGTATGCACTAGAAAAGCAATATATGAATTTGAAAATTTCATTAGATAGTGCACAAAATAGATAGTGTTTGGCTTTGGCATTTAGCTGACGTTCTTTTTTATTTGATTCATCCGCAAGTCTTATAATTGCTAAGTTCCATACTTCGATGTCTAAAGTTTTAATAAATTTTTCAATTAAGATTTTCCATCCTTTATAATTTGTTCCTTCAAACAAGGGTGGTTTATGTGATATTTCATCTTCACAGAAATTTGCCCCACTAATTGAAGCGAGATCATGAGACGTCATTATTCCCGGTTGTTAAGCCGATTGGAATAAAACCCCTCTGATACCACTTGTTGGATCGGTCGGTGCCCTTAGAGGGGGGTGAATAAGGGCTTTCAAAAACTTTAGATTATATTTATTAAACTTTGAAATATTGCAAGATTAATACAATGAGAAATCAAGTAAAACAATAAAGAGAGACAAGCTTTATTAATGTTAAATAAGTTTTACAAAACTTGATCTCAATGACGCTAGAGATCGGGGGCGAATAATAAAAAGGCTCTTTTTGTTTTCTATCCCGACTCGCTTCCCCACGAACCGGTGGCCCTAGCCTTATCCTCCCCAGATTCGGCCTCAAGCCGCTCTAGCCAATCCTTCCCCGGATGTGGCCTCGAGCACCCCCTAGAACTAGCCTAGATCTAGTCGACAACACGAGGCGAATTTCAGCCCTAAGTCTACCCCAGACCTAGTCGCCAACACGAGGCGATTACACTACCGTTTACAATGAAGAAAGAGAAATAAAATAACAAAAACCTCTCATAAGATGAACTTTTGAAGTCAGAGATGAAGATCCACTGTAGAATCAGCGTTTGTTGAAGCGGACTTCGTCTGGATTCGGCATGATGGAATTCTCCTTCAGAAATTGGCAGAGCTTCGCTGGGACCTCAAATTTCGGCTAGGACAAGCCTCTGGAATTCTAGTACTCTCTCTCTGAGGTGTATGCAATGGGTGTGTTTGAAAACAAGAGGAGATGGGGTCCTTTTATAGCCCAAGCGTTGCCGCCGGCGCTAGCCCGGATTAGGAAACAATTTGCGCGGCAGGATCTCCCATCCGCGGCAACGTTTTGCTCTATGCCATTTGTGCGCCATGCTACCGCCAGCGCTAGTAGCTAC
Source organism: Dactylorhiza incarnata (assembly GCA_033032865.1). Classification (NCBI taxonomy): domain Eukaryota; kingdom Viridiplantae; phylum Streptophyta; class Magnoliopsida; order Asparagales; family Orchidaceae; genus Dactylorhiza; species Dactylorhiza incarnata. The sequence goes on along the minus strand of JAWHQI010000189.1, from coordinate 72,134 downwards.
CGTCGGCGCTATCCCCGATTAAGAAACTTCTTGCGCGGCAGGATCTTCAATCCGCGGCAACCTTGCTTTTATTCCTTCTGTGTTCATCGCTACCGCCGGCGTTATCCGCTACCGCCAGGCGTTAGCGCCTTCTATAACAGCTCCTGGAATTGCGCTATTCATCGCTAGCGCCCGGCGCTAGTTGCTACCGCCGGCGCTAGTGAGCCTCTTTGAATTCTGGCTTCAATTTTGGGGGCAGTCATCATGAGTACTCCTTGAGTCATATGGACTATGTTAACCTGCACACTTGAACACACAAGATCAAATACACATAGGATTTGTTATTCTCAAACCTAGGAGATGCGGAAGACCATGTTCCAACAAGTTTAACTTCTGAACTCCCCTTGTAGGAAGTCACTTCATCGAACACCACATCCCGAGATACCACTGATCTCCGCGTCTCAGGATCCATGCATCTCCATCCTTTCTTCCGTTCATCATACCCAACAAAGACTAGCTTCCTTGCTTTCGCATCTAGCTTTGTCCGAAGAGCATCTGGAATATGCACATAGCAGGATGACCCGAACACCCGAAGGTGTGCAACACTCGGCTTCTCCTTGAACATCAGTTCGTGAGGGGTCTTCATATTGATAGGACTTAGAGGCATCCTGTTGATGACGTAAGCTGCACAAGACATTCCCTCTGCCCAGAAGGACTTTGGGATACTCTTAGCATGAATCCAGCATTTGCAGGTTTCCGTCAGATGACGAATCTTCCTTTCAGCAATGTCGTTTTGCTGTGGAGTATGGGCACAAGTGAGCTCTCTCCGAACGCCGTGTTTCCTGCAAAAACTTAAGAACTCACCAGAGGTGAACTCTCCACCATTGTCAGTTCTCAATTTTTTCACCCGCAGGTCTAACCGACCTTCCACCAGCTCCTTAAACTCCACAAACTTCGCAAAAGCTTCCGACTTCTCTTTCAGAAAATACACCCAGACATATCTGGTGTAATCGTCAATCAACACCAACATATATATGTTGCCTCCAAGGCTTGGGGTGGCAGTTGGTCCCATCAAATCACTGTGAATACACTCCAACGGCGCTTTGCATCTTGTTTGTGATTTATCAAATGGAAGCCGATGAGACTTACCAAACTGACATCCCGCACAAACATGGCCGTCTCCATAGGAGGACAAGCTAGGCAAGCCCTTGACAAGGCCCCTTACCTCCATAGCCTTCAATTTGTCCATGCCTGCATGCCCCAACCTTTCATGCCAGATAGCCGCGCTATCGTTGGTCTTCATCTTATCAACATAAGAACTTGTCGATAACACGAACAAGTCCTTCACCCGCTTTCCAACATGGATAACATCTCCCTTTATCTCCGGTTGAGTTTTAAGAAACTTCACTTCTGTTGGGCCAAACAGAACATGATAACCGGCATCGACCGCATTGGTCACGGAGAAGAGATTCTTCTTCATACCAGGCACGTGATAAACACTCCTCAAGGTGAGTGGACCCTTATCACTGCTCAGGGAGACAACACCTTCTTGTTCGACAGCATGAACAGAATTATCAGCCGTAATGATAGCATCGTTATCTGAGTAAGGCGCCAAAGAAGAGAACTTTGATTCATCCCCGGTGAGATGATGTCCACACCCTAAATCAACAATCCAATCCTCTTCGAAGTTGATGGCAGCCAAGGCCTTAACGGGCATCGTCGTCATATTAGCCGCAAAGGCTCCTCCCCATCCAGCTTCATCAGACTTTGGCTTTTCCTTCTCTGCTACATGTCCCGACTGAAGATTAACCCAGCAATCTTTCTTGAAGTGGTCGGTCTTATTGCACCTGAAGCACCTTGGTCCATCTCCCTTCTTCTTCCCATCAAACTTAGGAGCATAACCCCTATCCTGCTGACCTGAAGTAGAGGGCCCATCATAACCCGGCTTCTTCTTCTCCCACTTCTTCTTCTTCTTCCCAGAGAACAACACATCACTATCTCCTCTAGAGATAGAAGTCCCCGCCATCTGTCTTGCCAAACTTTCTTGCGAAGCAAGCAAGTTCTCCAGCTCCAACAGAGATGGTTGATTTGCCCAACCTTGAACTGACGTTACAAAGGCAAGATACTCCTTCCGCAACCCGCGGACGATATGCCTTTTCAGTTTTGCCTCCGAGATGGGCTCATCAGGGTCCAAAGCAGAAATCTCCGCTGTGAGGTTCTTCATCTTGAGAAAGAAGGTAGAAATAGAAAGATCGCCCTGAGAGGCCTTTGCCAGCTCATTTTCAAGAAACTGTAGCCGAGCTACATTCTTCTTATTAAACAACCCGTCTAAAGACGTCCAAATCTCAGCCGCAGATTTACATCCAATGATGTGCTCAAACAGCTCCGGTGAGATAGCCCTCTTGAGTGTGAACTCTGCCTTAGCATTAGTCCTCCTCCAAAGTCTCACCTCTGCCATATTATCTCCTGCTAGAAATATCTCTTGTGTGTCTTCTCCTCCAACTATCTCTCATAGATCCTCGCCAAGTAAGTAACTCTCCATACACGACCTCCACTTTTTATAGTTAGTCGATGTGAGGAGTTCAATACCAAGCCCTCTTGCGAATCCGCCTTCCATGGCAATCTATGTGGTCTCTTCTTCACAAAGACGATGGAAACTCAAGTTGATCACTGTTTATCCACTCCAGCAACCTACCTCTGATACCATGTTAAAATATCTGATTTGAATCGTTTAGGAGTAAGCAGGAGTTGCATCAACTGAGTTATAGCCAAACAACCACAATGCCACACAACAATACAAGAAGCTTTATTGAATCACAAACTTGATTTACAATGCGAGGTATACATGGCGAGACATGATTCATAAGAATCACGAAGGAGAGAAGAACAAAAACACCAAAAACAAATCTGGCGGCTAGACAAGCTGAGACCGCACAGACCGCACGACTCCTGAGATCGCCCGGCTTATCCTGAGACCGCGCGAACTGAAGACAGGTAAAACCGCAACACATAGCACCTGGCTTGACCTGAACTACCAGACCGCTACCTCAGACTGCACGAACTAGAGCTTATTGAACTAAACGAAGAACAGAGGCTGTTGCCAGACCGTAACTCAGATCGCCTGACCGCCGAAGGTCGCCTGATCGCTGAGCTCGCTGCGAACAGCACAAGAACAACATAAACCAGTTCGCAGACAAGCCACTGCCGAACTGTTTATTCAAGCCACTGGAAATCACCAAGGAAGGAGACCGCAACCTGCTGACCGCAAACCTGCGAACACAACAAATGATCAACTCGCTTCCGAGACCGCCCGACCTCAAAGTAGAGACCGCACGAATTAACCAGGCTCTAGTTCTTACAGTTCTCGTTAGGAATGACCAGGCACCCCTATTTATAGGCGGGTGGACGGATGTCGTCACCGCACAAACCGGGATACAGTCACCACCCGTCAGATCGCCAGCGGTCTCATAAGATAGACCGCGCGATCAGACCACTTGGACAATCTTTCGTCCAAGACCGCAGACCAGCAGACAAGGGGCGCACAAGTCACGCGAACACAAGACCGCTCCTTCCTTAGACCACTAGAAGCAAACCAAGAACCATCTGGCCGACTTAGAACAAGTCGCCAGATCGCCAGGACAGACCACCCGGATAGACGGTCATATAAGAACAACCTGCCCGGTCTTCCAACAAAGAAGACAGACCAACCAGCAAACCAACTCGGGAACAGACCGGCAGAAAACAAGCACAAGCCGCGCGGTCTTGGCGGTCTCCCAAAAACAGACCGCCTGGACACCTCCACTTCACTTCAACAATTTCAACACTGGAGACACTATCAGGATCATTGTCAACAAACTGAAAGCTGAGAGAGTCTATTTGCATTTTCTCTCCATCTGACACAATTGCCTTTCCTTTGAACAGCACCAGGTCAAGTCCAGTTTTGGATCCCACGCCTTCATTCTTCTATGGCTCATTGCATGTGTTCTTTTCATCTTCTCTTTCAGATCTCTCCTGAACTCCTCCTTCAATAGAAGTTCTACCCTCTCCAGCAGCAACATTATCACCTTGCTCATCCAGGGCAGAGCACCCCAGATGAGTCTCCCCATCAACAACTTCAATGAGTTGGGTTGAGCTCCCTGGTAGGGACTCCCCCTCAACTGGATCTGCCACCTGGCCAGAGTTCCTTAATAAGGACTCCCCCTAACCAGCACTCCTCCTTCCTGGCTCTTCTTTCTTTTATATACAGTTGGGATGTCACCCAATGGTGCTCTCCTTTATGTAAGATCCTTTATGGTAGCAGGTTCAACAATAGGATCTGGGGCCAACTGCACATAAGAGCCCTACCCTAGGTCAGAGTAGGGTTTGGGACATATGGGTTTACCTCTTCTTCAGAAATATTGGAGGAACATTCCTCTCCAGCATTACCAGCCTGCACATCTTTCTTCTGTCCTTTCAGAGGTGCTTGGCTGTGTTTAGATGATTTTGAAATCACCCTATCCCATCTCTCCAACATCTTGGAGTCCATCTTTTTTAGTAATGAATAGGTACTCCCATTTTCTTCTTCAGAACATCCCCAGGTAAATTTAGAAGGAAGAGAGACAGAATTCTTCCAAAACTAGGGGTCTTCAGGTTCCTTTGATCCTTTGAAACAACATATCTCTCCAGTCAGTCTTCTTGGAGAGGGTGACCATGCACATTATCTCAAACATCTCCTTTGAGATCATGTCGTGAGAGCCTGGCTTGTAGAGCAGAACTTTCCCTATTACATCAGTTAGGAACTTTCGCTTCTGATTAAATTCTTCCCTCTTAATTGACCCATAGGTCTTTCCACTATGACCACACCAGGTATAACCTGCAGTGTAGTCTTCTCCAGTCAAGTCTTACTCTAGTTCTACTGCCTCCAGCCTTGGCAGATGTAAAGCCTTCCACAGGCTCTTGGCCGACACCTTCACCTTCTTACCATCCACCACCGACTTTAGAGAGGTCTCAGAATGATTGACCCTTGATCCTTCATAAAATTCTAGCAGCTCTCTATGCATCAGAACGCACAGTTCACTGAGCAAGTACTGCAACCCGACCGCTTCTAGAAGTCCTATTACCGGCCTGATTTCTTCTGAACAGGAATTGAAGCCTCCTCACAGAAGCTCACAACCAGACATCACGGAATCCACTTCCTTTGCCTTGTTTTTCTTTGGAGCCATTGAATCAGGTTGGAGGGAACGAGAGAATGTCGGGAATGGAATGGAAGATTGTCGAATAGATGACTTAGGGCAAACGATAATGTAATTTTGTCCTAAGGCTTTGTTTGGCGCGGCTGCGGCGACTGGAGAAGCAGTGGTGAAATAATCAGTTGTTTTGCAGAGTGGTGGCAGAATCTGTGAATCTATTTGGAATAATCAGTTGTTGCAGTGCTGTTTCAAACGGAGAAGTTGTTAAGCTGTTTGGCAACTATGCGTTTTGATTTTCATTTTTTTAAAATTAGAAATAAATACCAATTAATTAAAATAAATTAACTTAGTACATATTAAGCACTCTGATATTCTATTAATAAATAAAATACACTGATTAATATGTTTTTCTCAAACAAAACTCGTAATTGTGATCCGCCCCGGACATGCACCATCTCTTTCGATCATCGAACGTCAACTGCATAGTTAGAGTAATGTAATTAATCAATTGTGAAATTATATAGTAATATAGCTTAGAATATTAAACACCTCAATGTATTTTACATGTGATATTCCATCAGTTGATCCGCTATAAAGTCTCTGATGTTTGACATTTCAGTAGCTCCCGTTCCTTCAAATGTAGTAGGTGCGATATTCGGATTTGGATCGATTGTTCTTGGATGATTGTTTGGTCGCAGCTCGTAGGCCTCTGCATGAACATAGCTTTCATTCCCATCACATACATCAAACTCGGGGTCTGAACGCGATGGATGCCTTCTAATGAAGTTATGAAGCGCCATCGTAGCAACCACAACCACACACTGTTTTGAAAAATCAAACGGAGGCATTTTGCTAAGTATGCCCCACTTTTTTTTCATACACCAAAGCTCATTTCTATCACACTATGTAGCAAGGAGTGTGCTTTATTAAATATCTCCTTACGTCCTTCTATTGGCCGATTACCCCGAGCAAAATCCGGCAAGTGATATCTAGTTTCCGGAAAAGGTTTCAGAAGCCATTTCTCTAATGGATAACCAGCATCCACAAGATAATATGTACCTTTCAATATTGTATAAGATTAGACAGTAATCACATAGAAAATATAAAACAATATATGTAAACATAGAATATGTACCTTCAGTTGGAAATGGAAATTTACTCATCGGATCCCTTACTGCACGATGGTATATGCGGGTGTCATGTGCAGAACCCTCCCAACCAGGAACAACGTAAGTAATACACATATTAAAGTCGCATACTGCCATCACATTTTGAGTTGGGATTCCATGACGACCAATATACGGCACTTGATTTTCAACAGGTATGCGTGCATCAACATGTGTGCCATCAATCGCTCCGACACAATCTTTAAAAAATGGCATATATCGTCCATCATTTTTGATGTGTGAAGGAATAGCACGAAACTGACGATCAGTAGGAGCTATGATGTTCATCGATAGATTAGTCAGAGCACGAAGTCCTATCATGAATAACCGACTTATAATCTCCGTAGAATGTTGGAATCATTCACTTGCTTTCATGTATGTTTCATTGTGACCCAAAATATATACTGTGATTGCTAATATATCACTAGCTTGCGTTCTTTGTGTTCCCTTTAATCCGTGAGTTTGTTCTAACAAGGCTAGCAAATCAAAAAAATAACCTTTGTCATTCGAAACATGTTGTGAAACCTCCCAGGATGTCCGGCAAATAATTCACGTATCCATTTATGCCCGGTCTGAGATGATGTCATGCAAGGTGTTTTATCACAAAATAATTATGCAGACTCATTGATCACACATACAGTGGATGCCACGAGGTTGACAAAGTGAGCACATTCCTGTTGACGAGTCGCACAATAATTTACTACCAGTTCTTCATCATCACTCATGTTAAGATCATCATCATGATTCAATGTTGCCATTATAGTAGCCTAAAAATATGAAACAATAATCATTATCATGATTTAATAAAGTTCATAACTGATAAGATCTAAACAAATGCATGAAGAAACATAGAAGTAACATAGAACAAAAAAGGAAGTAGCATAGAAGTTTCAAAATAGAAGTAACATCGAAGAAAGACATCAGCTAAGCGAATTCATGTAGTGGGTCTTGAGCCATTCTACTCTTCTATCCTCTGGTATACTCAAGCAGGTGACTCGATTCACCGGAGTTTGGAAATGTACTGTAGCAAAATGATACAACCGTCTGTCCTCAAAGATCTCTGGATATTTCTCTAGTTCCTGAACTGCCTCTCGCAGTAGGTATATGCTCGGTGGAACAATAGGTGCTGCAACACGCTGCACAATAACTTCAGAAGAGGAGCATAACTTCTCAACATGTGATAGCATAACCTATTTAACCCCCATATCTAGCTTCTTTCCCTTGCGTTTTCTTTTCGAAGCAACTCCACTTTGGGAACTTTGACCAGGTGTAGCTGAGCCAATATCATCACTTGCAAATGCTTGTGTGTTATTTTGTTCTATGGTATGGTCATCATCACCTGATAAGGTGTCGTGCTGGGAGAAAAGAGAAGGCAACTCTCCAGACGAAGGCATCCATACATTGTCTCCTGTAGCAATAACCAAGCTAAACATTTTCTCTAATTTCTCTTCAAGCTCTGGAGGTATACCAGCAGACCGGAATTTAAGATATTAATTTCAATAAGTGAAATATAAAAATCTACAATATTACTAACCTCAATTATTTCCTTCCACCAATCATCGGAAGCGTTTATCGTCCATTTAGTAGGGTTGCAACCAAACCCCGTCTCGCCTCTTTTAAGTTCACGCCATAATTTCCAATCACATTTCAGTTGATCCCACTTGTTTTTCATTTGTGCACGACTGTAGTCTAAACCGGTTCGCTCCTTAAAGTTTTTCATCAGATTGACCCAACCCTCTTTACTGAAATGAGTGGTTGGTCTATTCCTTAAATCTATTTCTTGGATATAGAGATCACAGAATAAAAGAACATGTGATGACTCCCAATTGGCCCATATTCCACCATCTTTTGATATTACCATCTATGGGACCAAACATACAAAACAATCCAAATAAAAATATAGAAAGCACTGTGAATTGCTAACTATTAAACAATAACAAACAATGTGTTCAGATAATGTGCAAATCATTTATTAACAAGCCTACTACCTGGAAGAAAAAATCAATGTGTTCAGACAATGTGCTAATCATTTATGTTTTCCTACATAAATGCACAAGCCATTTTAAACAAGCCATTTTACAGGAAAAAATGCAAATCTAAAATGCAAATCCATACAAACAGCTACACAAATGCAATTAACATATGCAAATCTACAGGAAAAAAATAGAGGAAGAACAAGAGGGGGTAGATTCATGGAAAAATGACAAGAAGTTGAAGAAAAGATGAAGAAGAGGAAAAGGAGGAGGAAGAAGAAGAAAAGGAGGAGGAAGAAGAAGAAACCTACCTAAACTAGAGCAGAAACCAGAGAAAAAAGTTAGATCCCGGCGATTACTCGCACATCCAGAAAACCTGAAGAAAATAGAAATAGAAGAAGGGTAGGAGGAGGAAGAAGAAGGCTACCTAGAGGAGGTTCGTGCTCGCTGGAGGAGCAACAATAATAATGAACATTAATAATTAAAATGTTAATTATAAATTATTAAGTCAAGAAACATAAACTACCTTGATTCTTCCAAACCTTCTTTATTGAAAGATATATACCTTAGCTCAATTGTCTAAGGGTCCGTTTGGCATGGAGGTGATGGCCGTAAACGTGATGGTTATGAATCATTGCGGTTTGGCGTGGCGGTTTTGCTCCGATGAGTTTGGACAAAAACATCGGCGTCAAGAAATGTGTTCAACGTACAATAGTTATGACCGCCACAAAAAAACTAATTTTGAACATAAAAATGGACGAATATCTTTAAGGCTCTGTTTTGCACGAAGTTGTTTCTCCGGTGAGATTGGAGAAAAAATTCCACCGCCATAGAATGTAACAGTTAGGACCGCCATCAAGAAAAGAAAACTAGTTTTGAACATTAATGTGAGTGTAGCCCTTAGGTGAGTTTGGGCGTTCACAAACGAAGATTGATAACCACCGCATTGATGAATGCAACCGCCATGCAAAATGGAGCCTAAGTTAGATCAGGCATTCATGAACGACGGTTCATAACCACTACGTTCACGGTCGTCGCCACTGTGCCAATCGGACCCTAAATTAGGCTGGAAGTTTCAATTTTGTTACCTCTAAAGGAGTGGCTTCGATATATTCTTCAGCGGTATAACTTCCATTTATGCCTCGGTCATTTTGTTCCATTTAAGCTTGTTGGAACATTTGGCTTTGGAGGAATAGGGCAATGTTCGATGAAATATTCGTACGGCCTTATAATGCTTTTAATATTGTTGTTTCAAGCATGTTAAATTACAAAACTATAATGAGGTACTGAACATTCCGACAACTGAGACATTTCTTTGGTTGGTGCAAACCACCACCAGAATTTGCTAAATTAGGAGTCCATTTGGCACGCCGGTAGCGGTCGTGAACGCGGTGGTTATGAGAATTTCATTCCTTTTTATGTTTAAAACTAACTTTCTTTTGTCATGCCAAACATACATTCTATGGCGATGACATTTTTGTCCAAACTCACCATAGCAAAAATGCCATGCCAAATGGAGCCGAAAGGTTGATGGAGCAACAGCTTCATATCCAGGATACTCGATTGTTGGGGGCATTTGTAGAGACGATGATGGTGGTTGGGTTTTGGGGTTTTATTGAGAAGCTTGGTCTGGGTCATACTCATATATAACCGAGGCGGAAATTTATGTCCTATATGACAGATTGCGGCTTGCTTGGGAGCATGGATGTCGGGTTAACTACATCAACTCATATGACGGGAAAAAAACTGACTGTTGAACTTGACTTTGTCGCGAGCTTTTAGCTTTTTAAACGACACCTTTATACAAGGGTCCTTCTATCAGTTAAACTGATTATCTCTTCGTCGAGTTGGGGGGTTGGCTTTCGGACTCTTTTCTGATAACCTCTCAAATCGGATGAGAAATGCGACCGGGGGGTCATTCTGTCAACGTGCAAGGGGGGAGCTGATCTCGGCTGTCAAGACAGAGGCCTGGTCTTAAGAAAACTTGCTATCCTGAGGCATCATCCCATCACCCATCCTGGGTCTTACGAGAGTAGAGTGGAGGCTTGTTCCCCAACCTGTCGTGGAGATCAATTTGACCTACTCTGATAAAGTTTGCTGAAAGAGAAAGAGACTCACAACATCCCTTATTTCAGGGGGTAAGGAGTTTATTTATACAAACGAATATATAGCAGATGATCATTCATATTCATACTAGGGGTAGAACCTTTTCAGGTCGTCACCGCTCTAAGTATTTCCAAGCAGCTCCCTTTCATGATTTTGCAGTCGATACCCTCCCATTGTTAGCGACTCGTGGATGATGAATGGCCCTTCCCAAGTCGGGTTAAGCTTCACGATAGCGGATGCTCTTTCTGCAGCATCCACTTTCTTCAGGACAAGGTCTCCTTCTTGGAACTGCTTGATGCGGGCGTGCTTGTCAAAATGCTTGGTCATCCTTCTCTTAATCTCCTCTTGTCTAGCCGTGGCAAGATCTCTAAGCTCTTCAATGTAGTCGAGAGAGAATCTCTGAGCTTCTTCATTCTCTAGTCATCATTCCTCATCTCCATCTTTTGCCGCAACCACTCTAGGAATCCTGACCTCGAACTCCACTGTTATGAGAGCTTCGGATCTGTGAGATAGCATAAAAGGAGTTTGATAGCTTACATTGGTAGTAGTCTAACTCACCTAGAAGGGGGAATAGGTTTCTTGTCTTCTTCTACTATTAATTGATTATTTACTTGATTGTACTTAAGTAGAAGCAAACACACACAAAACACACAGTTGTTTATAGTGGTTCCCCAAGATAATGAGTCTATGGGTAGTCCACTTTCCCTCTACACCTTTCTAACAGTGTGTTAGATAAGACAAACTCCTCCAACTTAGCTCAAAGAGCTTACAACACAGATCCCATAGGATCTCTCAGGTTTCCTCCAAAACCCTACCTCAGGTTAGCAGCCCTACTACTCAGAGTTCTCCAACTCCTACAGCTCAGAAACCCTTTTGGATTCCTACCTCAGGTCTATCAAGAAGCCCTACCTCAGACTGGGAGCACAGCCCTATAACTCAGACACAAAGGCCCTACAATCTCAGAGTACTTCTACTCCTACAACTTAGTGACTTACTAAGTCACCTACCTCAGGCTTATCAACAAGCCCTACAGCACAGAACAAAGATGTTCTTACAGTAATTACAGTTTATGTTTCAACAACAGAAGACAATATATAAACCTTCATCTTTTGGTCTTCTGATGTTGTAGCACAGCAGATGCTGTCTTGTGCAGAGCTTGATAAGGCTTCAGTACTGCTCCACTTGATCTTCCACTTCAGCTGAAGGAAAGATCCACTTGTTCTTCTGAACTTGATCCAGTAGGAACAACTGTTTTTGGCTTGCTCTTTGTAGACGACATTCTTCAGATATGATATATGCGAGCCTAGTCATAGCATGGATAGGAATAGAATACCTTATCTTGCTTTCTGGCCACTTGCCCCAAAATAGATCCCACCTATTTATCTTTCATATTTGAATCTGTCTCAGCGGATGGGTTGAGACAGGCTTCATTCTCAGCGGCAAAAATAACATGCATCTCAGCGGATCCGCTGAGACAGATAGCCTTCTCAGCAGTTTCCTCTATATGCAGCTCAGCTGAGATAGACTTCATCTCAGCGGCTATACGGCTGCGTCTCAGCGGTTTAGTTGAGACCAGACTATTGTCTAGCTGATTTTGCCAGTGAAAATCAGAGACCTATTCCATGATTTGGAAAGACTTAAGCATGTATAAACATTATACAAAATGGCTTATCAAATACAATATGCATTTAGTATTGTATGTGGTGCATCTTCAAATATAGGGAATATTGAGGGATAATATTCCCAACAATCTCCCCCTATTTGAAGAAGGCAGAACGTACAACAATGCTAAGATACATTAACACAATAAAAAATATATCATGACATATAATGAAAGCAGATTAAACAGTCATGAAAACATAACAATATCATTGTTAGCACATGAATAGGCAATACACATATATCAAGCATCAATACAAAACATATATTAAGCTTTAACAGAAAATGTGCTTATGAACACAAAATTTAGAAGTCAACTGAAAGACCAATTGTATTAATGATAAAATGTCTACAGATATTATTACAATTTTCAGTACACATTTTTATCAAAGGAAAATTTAAGCATGTGTTCATATTTTTCTCTTCTTTGAACCACTTGAACGTTCAGCTTGATCTCCAGCACCAGACTTTGTAGCAGCAGCAGCCATTTCAGCAACCTACTTCTTGTTTCTCTGCCTTTTTAAGTAAAGGCGGGGCTTTGGAATGTATCTGGATGGCATCCTTTTAGGATTGCTTTTGTTTACAAGATTTTCTTTGAATGCCCTTTCTCTTAGGGAATTTATTTCCAAGCGCTTGATCCATTCTTCTACTAAATAAATGCTATCAACATTTTTGCATAGCTGCCCATGGTTCAGTCAAGCATTCATGATTATGTTCTTTGAATCATCACTCCAATATTCATAATCTGGATCTCTGGCTTGATCAGCTATGTTTTTAGCCATGAATTCCTCAGCTAGCATTACTCCTCTTTTCCTTTTGGCTGCAAGCTTTGCATCCTATGCAATCTTTGCTTGAGTATGGAAGTCAAAATCTTCTTGCCTGAAATTGTCCAGGAGAGGGAGATTGAGTGCAACTCTTGTTCCTTGAAGAACTTTAAGAGCTAGCTCAGCATTGGTCTCTTCCCCTTTTTTGGCTTCTTCAAATATCTTTTGTCTAATATCTTGAGAAGTTGCTATCACAGAGCCAGACAGAGTTTGAAATGCATTTTCTAAGTCAGACTTCAGTTCATCTTTCATTTTCTCAGCTTCTTCTATCATAGTGGTTGATGTGGACCACACATATTCTTCAATATGATTTGAGGCCTTTTCTATCACCTCATCAGTTTTACTGACATAATTCTTGACATAGCTCATGTCTTTCTCTAAAAGTTGGAGACTTTTGTCCATGGATCTTAAAATGGTGTTCTGAGCTATCATTGATTTTTCTGCCAGATCAAATCATTTTGTCATCTGGTTGTTTAGGTAGGTTGTGTCTTCCTTTATGACCTTGATTTCAGTCATCACTTCATCCTTCACAGTTGAAACTGACTTATCTATATATCTCTTTATTTAAGACATGTGACATCAATCAGTGTCTTTATTGAACTGAGAAGAAGTTCATTTGAAACTGTGGGGGTTGAAAGTTGGTCAACAATTATTGATTGTTTGATACTTTTTGGCAGAACTTCAGGTAGGCTTTTCTCTTGATTTTTTAGATCATCACACTCAACTAGAGTGGATGTCTCAGCAGCTGGGGTGGATGGAAATATCTCATCCTGAGCAGAGACCCTTGTATGCTCCCCCTCAACATGATCACTGATCTTTTCAGCTGACTCAGCAATATCATCAATATGATCAGCATGGGCATCATCATCAGCAGCAGCATTATCATTATCATTATAATTCGCATCATCAGCATCATCATCAGCATCCTCATGATCAGATAACTTCTTCTGCTCCCCCTCAGATGGAGCATCTATCTGTTCTTTATTTGTTGAACCCAAAAAATCTGGGGAATCATCGGGAATTAGATTAATTCTTCTCTCAAGGTTAGAGATGATGTGATCAATCTTACTTTGTAAACTGAATCCAGCTGCTCTTCCTCATCTCATCCTAAGTCAGCATGCACATTATGTGCCTCATCAATAATTGTTGTTGAGTCCAGAGGATTGGGAGCATTAGTTTTATCTCCAACATGATCTCCTTTCTCTTGAACATGGTCTTCTCCTTCTCCAACATTCTCTCCTTTATCTGGAATGTTGTCTGATCCTAAAGCAACATTAGCAGCAGCATCTTTTGCTGGGATTTCAGAGTCTGATTCAGAACAGACTATCCTAGCCTTCCTAGGTCCTTTGATTAAACTTTTCTTCTTATCTTTTGCTTCAGAGGGTTGGCTCATGGGAAGCACCCTTGTGAATCAATCCAGAATCTTGATATCCATCCTCCTAAGATAATGGATATTTGAACCTTTTGAACTATCAAATAGGTTATGGTAGGAGTTTAAGAGATAAAGAGAAAGAAATCTTCCCAAATTGGGGGCTTGGAGACATTCTTTAATCCTTTGGAGAATTACATGAGCCCAAGAAGTCTTTTTCTTCAGGACAATCCTTGTTATCAATTCAAACATATACTTGGAGATTGTGTCATGGGAGTCTGGTTTGCAAAGAATGGCTTTGCCAACTATATCAGACATAAGCTTTCCTCTTTGGTTGAAATGTTTTCTTTTCAGTGAGCCTGTTTTAGCATCACTATACTCACACCACTTTAGTGCTTTAACTCTATCATTTTCAGAAAGATCATCTTCTTCATCATGTCTAGTTGAGGCCATCTGCAGTGCTTTCTCCAATTTTTTATGGGTTATCTTTATCTTGTCACTTCCAATCTTAGATTTCAGAGAAGACTTGGAAGGAGACAACTTAACATTGTTGTAGAATTCCAGAACTTCAGTTCTGAGAATCACAGATGGTTCAGACAGAAGGTATTCTAATCCTTGAGCTTCCAGCAACTAAATCACTTCCTTGATTTCAGTTGGGGCATGTTGAAATCCATTCCTAATAATTGCATAGCCTTCCAACAGATCTTTTGCATTCTTTGGCGCCATTTCTTCAGAAAGATGAGTCGCTGAGATGGGGGGAAAAGGAAAGGTCATCACGAGAGCTGGGGTTTAGGGTTGGTAAACTGATTATTATTATTATTATTGCTCTATTCATATAGATTTGAGTTTAAGTTTAGGTTTATGATTACCCTAGTGAGGAATATTGATTTATCTTTTCAATTTAATTGATTTAATATCACTGAATTTTTAATTAAGACTTGATAGAATTTAAAACAGCCCATCTCAGCGGATCCGCTGAGACGGAGTGACAAGCCGCTGGGGCAAGGTAATGTCAACCACTAAGACTGTCTTAGCTGTCTCAGCGGTTCAGCTGAAATTTTCTCAGTTGATCACACTAACAAGCAGTGAACCATTTAAATAAGATTATTTTTAGTCCTAATCATGTCACTAAGTGTTGTTAAGCAGCAACATTTCCTAGCAGAGCTTAAGATACAAAATAAAATAGATGATGAACAAAATGGAGTGTTAGTCAGTATTCAATATTTAATAATCCTAACTCAATTTTAAATAAATTAAACTTAGCCTCATCCAATGTCTTAGTAAAGATATCAGCTACTTGAGTGTTTGTGAAGACATATCCAAGACAGATATCTTCACTTTCTACATGCTCTATAATAAAATGATATCTAATTTCTATATGCTTAGTCCAGCTATGTGATATAGGATTCTTAGCAATAGAAATTGCACCAGATGAGTCACAATATAGTGGAGAATGACATACCTTAAGGTTGTAGTCCTCTAACTGGTGCTGAATCCATAGAATTTGTGCACAACAGCTCCCTGCAGCTATATATTCAGACTCACCAGTGGATATAGCCACACTGGTCTGCTTCTTGCAGCTCCAAGAAATCAATCTCCTGCCTAGGAATTGACAAGTCTCACTTGTACTCTCCATATCTTCCTTGCAACCTGCAAAGTCAGTATTTGAAAAGCCCAATTAGTTCAAAATCATTATTTCTAGGGTACTAAAGGCCAAGATGTTGGTTGCCCTTAAGGTATCTCAAAATCTTCTTTGCAGCTGAGTAATGAGATTTCTTTGGGCATGCTTGATACCTAGCACAAACGCATGTTGCATACATAATATCTGGTCTACTGGCAGTCAAATATAACAGGGATTCAAACATGGATTCATCAAAGGGTTTTCCCTTCTCATCCTTATCCAGGGAAATGTTGGACCCCATGGGAGTTTTCATGGTCGAGGCTGACTCCATCCCAAACTTCTTAATAAGCTCCCTAGTGTACTTAGTCTGAGAGATAAATATCCTTCATCAAACTGTTTCACTTGGAGGCCTAAAAAGTATTTGAGCTCTCACATACTGCTCATTTCAAACTCCCTATGCATAAAGTTGGCAAACCTTTTGCAAAGGTTGCCATAAGTAGACCCAAAAATTATGTCATCTACATAAATTTTGACTAGGAGGCACTTGCCCTTAGTTTCCCTAAGAAATAATGTACTATCTATCTTTCCCCTCAAGAATTTGTTCTTGATGAGAAAGCTAGACAAGGTCTTATCCCAGGCCCTAGGGGCTTGCTTTAGACCATATAAAGTTTTCTTAAGTAAATAAACATGAGAGGTTAGAGTTGGATGAACAAAACCCGAGGGCTGCTACCTCTTCCTTCAAATTTCCATTGAGGAATGCAGACTTTACATCCATTTGGTAGACCTTGAACCCTTTGTGGGCAGCATAGGCAAGGAATAACCATATGGCCTCTAACCTTGTAATAGGGGCAAAGGTTTGGTTAAAGTCTATGCCTTCTTCTTGTATATACCATTTGGCTACCAATCTTGCCTTGTTCTTAATGATGACACCATTCTCATCTAACTTGTTCCTGTAAATCCACTTGGTGCCAATTATGTTGTGTCCTTATGGTTTTGGCACCAATTTCCATATCTTGCACCTTTTGAATTGTTGTAGCTCCTCTGGCATAACTTGAATCCAGAAGGTGTCTTGGTTGGCTTCCTAAAACTTCTTGGGCTCAACCTGAGATAGGAAGCTCAGGAATAGAGCTTCATTGTGAGCCCTTCTTCTGGTGATCACACCTTGGTTCTCATCTCCAATGATCAGGTTCCTTGGATGATCCCTCAAATGCCTGGTTGCTGCAGGCAATCTGCTAGCATACTGTTGTACTTCTTCTACAGATGCAACTTCTTCAGCAGTCTGATCATCTTCATCTTGAAGTACTTCAATCTCTGAATTGACTCTGCTCGAGCTGGGTTTGTCTTGTATAGACAGCTCATGCATCTTCTGATCATTTCCTGTCAAAACAAGAGAACTGGACTAGCCCTTGTAAAGTAGGCTAGTCTCATTAAAAACAACAAGTATAGATTCATCAACTACATGATTCTTTTTTTTAATACTCTATAAGCTCTACTATGTGAGATATATCCAACAAGAACACCTACATTGCATTTTTCAGCAAACTTTGTAAGTTGAAATTTACCATTATTTAAAATATAGCATTTGCAACCAAAGATTCTGAAATATTAAATAGTTGGTTTTTGCCTTTCAGAACTTCATATGGTGTTTTCTCATGGACCTTATTGATTGATGCTCTATTCAGAACATAACAAGTTGTATTGACTACCTCAACCCAAAAATATTCTGGGAGTGAGGATTCACTAAGCAATGTTCTGCCAGCCTCTATCAAGGTCCTATTTCTTCTCTCAGCCACTCCATTTTGTTGTGGAGTTCCGGGAGAGGAGATTTCTTGGGTGATACCAAATTCTTGACAAAACTTTGTCATGGCGCCAGATTGAAACTATGTACCATGATCAGTTCTAGTTTTGACCACAGTACAATGTAATTCATTCTGAACTGCCTTGACATAGCTTATAAAGACATCTAAAGTATCAGATTTCTTCTTAAGGAAGAATACATAAGTATACTTTGAGTGATCATCAACAATCACAAGAGTATATTGCTTTCCACCTAGGCTCTGAACTGGCAAAGGACCAAACAAGTCCATATGCAGCAGAAATAGACATCTTTCGGTGTCTTTGGAGCCAATACTTTTAAAGGTGGCCTTAGTTTGCTTACTCAATTGGCATGCATGACAGAGACCACTTTTAACACATTTTAACGTAGGACTTTTCCTTACAAGGTTCTTAGAAAACAATTTATGCATTGTCTTGTAGTTAATGTGGCCAAGTCTCTTGTGTCATTGAACACAAAGTGACTCACTCTCATTATCTACAAGACATACAGGAGATGAAGAACTCTTGCAAATGAAATCTAAGCAATAAACATTCACATTCCTAGTGCCTGAGAGGAAGACCTCTAAGTCAGTTGACTTTTTGATCAAGCACTTGTCATTGTGGAATTCAATGACATAGCCTAAGTCACATAGTTGACTTATGCTTACAAGGTTGTGTTGCAACCCTTCAACATAAACTACCCTTTTTATTGAAACTATGTCATTGGTAATCATACCATAGCCTCTAATGACATCTTTGTCAGATCCTCCAAAGATCACCTTTGGTCCATTCTTCGTTGGAATGAATTCTTTGAGTAAGCTCCTTGTTCCAGTCTTGTGTCTAGAACATCCACTGTCCAAGTACCATATCTGATTTAGATGGGTACTTGGACTAACCTGCAAGATAGAAATTACTTAGCCTTAGGTACCCAATTAATTCTGGGTCATAGGTCCTTGTTAGCAGCAACAAATACTTTTCTGGAAGAGTTTTGCTTGGCTTGAATGCCTCTCCTAGCATTTCGCACATTAGGGTTATGCCAATAATCAATTGCAAAGTGACCCACTTTGCCACAGCACCAACACTCATGAATGTTGCATCTTCTTTTCTGAACAGATTTAGAAGTGTGGACTTCCTGTTTTTGTACAGTAAAGAGGACAGTTGCATTCTTCTTATTCTGTCAGCAATTACTTGGCATGTTGCCTTCCTATAATTGGTCTTTGCAGACATTATCTTATTGACTGAAGTATCTAGTTGCCTACCTAAATCACCTAGAGGGGGTGAATAGGTGAGTTATGCGTCTTTTGCGGAATTAAAACTTGACAAAAAATAGTACATAGAAAAGCAAAATCACAAACACAAACGACACAAGGATTTTATAGTGGTTCCCCAATATTGGGTACTCCACTTTCCCGCCTCGCCTATCTAGCACCATGGCTAGCCTCAGCTACTTCACTATATCTCGGATCAAAACAATCCTACAAACTCGGAGTCACCACTCTTACACCTCAGAGATAACTCTCCTACAAACTCGGAGACAATGCTCCTACAACTCGGAAGATAAACTTCCTACAAAGAAATAGAGGTTTGTGTACAAGTAAAAAGACAAAAATACAAGTACAGATCTGGAATATTTTGATCTTTTTCCTTCTTGAGACGGAAAACTTCTGCTTAATGATGAGGAAGAAAGCTAGAAATTTCAGATCTAAACTTCTATGACTCGACAAGATCCAATAGACTTCTGTAGAAATTAGATCACTGATCTTTCTAATCTTTTCCTTCAAAGATATCGACTGATTGAGAGAGAAGAAGTTCTTCTAAAATGGCAGAAGGCGTGCGGCTCTTTTAGGTTTTTCGAAACAT
Source organism: Dactylorhiza incarnata (assembly GCA_033032865.1). Classification (NCBI taxonomy): domain Eukaryota; kingdom Viridiplantae; phylum Streptophyta; class Magnoliopsida; order Asparagales; family Orchidaceae; genus Dactylorhiza; species Dactylorhiza incarnata. Next base: position 52,594 of record JAWHQI010000189.1, on the reverse strand, counting down.
AAGGTCTGGACGATTTCTGAAAGTGACCTTTTATAAGCAATCATGTCTAACGGTAATAAGTAATTGATTTAAGGTAGAGTCTCCTTAAAATAACTCATACGTGGCACTGACATAGACAGAGAACATTTTAAATCCCATCAGAAATGGACTTTGAAAAGAGGACCTGAAATAATAATATTTCTCGAGATCAAAAGGACTTCTCGAGAAAAGACATGATTTCTCGAGAGAAGGACTGTTACTTCTCGAGAAAAGGCTTAGAAGGACTTTTTTGGAAGACTGAAAGGAATTTCTCGAGAACAGAAATAGCTTCTCGAGAAATGAACTTGACTTCTCGAGAAATGATCTTGACTTCTCGAGAAATGATCTTGATTTCTCGAGAAAGGAATTGGCTTCACGAGAAATGGCTTAGAAAGTCTTTACTGGAAATCTAAAAAGGATTTCTCGAGAATTGACATGGCTTCTCGAGAAATGAACTTGATTTCTCGAGAACTGAATTTGGCTTCTCAAGAAATAAACTTGATTTCTCAAGAAAGGAATTTGACTTCTCGAGAAATGACTTAAAAAGTCTACTGGAAATCTGACAAGAGTTTCTCGAGAACTAAATTTGCTTCTCGAGAAAAGATCTTGATTTCTCGAGAAAGGAATTTGATTTATCGAGAAAGGAATTTGATTTCTCGAGAAATACACTTAGAAAAATTCTGAAACTTTTTATTTCCCTCTTGAAAACCAGCAATTCTTCCAACTTCCAAACATCAAAGGTACTTGAAAATGAAGTGTATCCCAATAGAGAGATCACACATGAGTCAACACCATGTTCCACACAATGAGGGAATACATTGCATGATACTGTGTTTAATGACTCACTGTAATCTGACATTGGTCTACACTTGGCAATAATAACCTGCAGGTACATAACTAGGAAATAGCATCAAATACAACAACAAATCAACTTGGTTTAAGGGTGACTTCTCACAAATCTACGCTATTGTGGATACAATACCCAACAATCTCCCCCAATTTGTAAAAGTCAGAACCATATACACTAAGATGAATTGCATCAAGATAAGACATAAAATGCACAAAACAGAAAAAAAGAGAAGCACGACATAGACCATCAAAATCAAAAATTATACATATAATTAAGATTGTCTAGAATAAGTTTAAGCTCACACAATCTTTCTAATCAGAAGATTTGAATGGTCTCATTTTCCTTCCTTCAGCTGCTGCTCTTTCTTCTTCTTTTCTTGTCTCTGGAAGTAGGCTTCAGGCTTTGGATAGTACTTAAGAGGTGGAGCTGGAGCCTCTGGATTTTCACATCCACAAGTTTTGAAATGAATTCTCCTTCTGGTCATGCTCATTTCATACTTATGTCATTCTTCTTGTTTGTAATAATCTTGCACTTTCATTCCTCCCTCATTCACAAGTTTGAATGTGTCTAGGATAATGATCCTAAATGTAGGACTCCATTCTTCTGCATAATCTCCTGCAACTCCTTTCACAGTACCTTCAGAACTTTTACCTGGATTTGATCTGCTTAAAGAAGGACCTTCCCCATATCTCCTTTTCCTGGAACCTGGCAATTTAGACTGTACTTCTGATTGATCTGTTGGCCATACCTGTGTATAGCTCACTGGAGGAGCATAATCAGATTGCACATCAAGTCTTGGTGAGAACTAGGGTTGTTCTGGATGAATGGCTAGCTTAGGGAAGATTTCATTATGTAACCAGCTGCAGTTTTAGAAGTATATGCATTGACATCTGATATTTGCTTTTGAACACTAATACTTAATTGTTCAAATTGAGCAGCCGACAGCCTCTGAATTTTAGTCAACTGATTACCCAATACATCTGCCATCTTATCCTCCCCCTTTCTGACTTCTACAGTGAGGGTTTGGATCACTTCTTCCTTAAACTTACCAACTTCATCAATTATTTGAAAAGTGTTTTCTTCTGCTTTTGAAGCTATGGAATTCTGAGCATTTTTTACCTGGACTGCTTCATTCATAACTTGACCTACACTTTCAATTGTGTGGTCCATTGTTTTGCCTCCAAGATTGACAAGCCTTTTAAGCTCATCAGTATTAGCCTGAATTTATGTAAGTCCCCTGCTCATCTCTTTTTCTAGAGTAGTGACTCTTGTATGCACCTCTTTGATGGAGCTCTCAAACTTCTCTCTTTGATTGTTCAGCATAGCTTCAATCTTACCAAAAAGAGTATCTTCGGAAAATTTTAATACAGGAGGAGGTGGAGGAGGTAGAAAATTGGTTCTCCAATCCTCATGGATTTCTTCAAGAACAACTGTATTTAATGCCTTTTGGGCAGAGGATGGAGCCTCATCCTCTCCCTCATTATCTTGCTCAAGTTGAGCAGCATGCCCTTCTCCTACAGTAACATATGGAGCATCACCATCTTGGTCAGATATACTAATCTCCTTCTCCCCCTCAATGTCTGTTGGGGGTGGAGAGCTTCCTTTCACTGAATCATCATCATCAGCATCTGCAAACTCAAGATCAGCCCTTGAGCTAGCCACATGGGCACTAGGGCTTTTCTCCTCATCTTCATCTCTTACTTCATCATTAACTGTGTCTTCAAGCACAACTTCATTATCTTTCTCTGGTGGAGGAATACTATCTGCAGTAGCACCTGTAGAGGATGGAACGGAATCTTTAGCAAGAATCTCTAGGACAACTGACCTTGGAGCTATTTCCTTAGCTGGAACTTCAGGAACAGCTGCATTCTGTTGAGCAGGGAGGTGAGATGGAGAATTATTCTGATCGTTACCAACTCTAGAAGGAGCGGGATCCCCTTGGGCACTTGCACCTGCACCAACTAGCTTCTGAATTCTGATGTCCCATCTTTGTATGCTGGATACATCTATCTTCTTCAAGTGATGAAGAATTACTCCCTTGGACAAATCAAAAACTTCAGGATTGACCTGGTTCAGATACAAGGAAATGATCCTTGAAAAATTAGTAGCAAGGAGGCATTCTTTAATTTTCACAAAAAGAATAGATGCCCAGTCACATTTTTTCCTGCTGACTACTGCTGACATTAGGCAGAAGAAATCTTCAGAGATATACCCCAGGCTTCTAGTCTTGCATAGGAAGACCTTGGAAATTATGTCCACTGACAGCTTCCCTACTTCATTCATGTTATGTCTTCTAACTGACTTGGATAATTTGTCTAATCCACAGTAAGATAAGGTTCTTGACCAGTCTTCATCTACAAGATCATCTTCAGTGCCCACTGTTGGCATCTTCAGAAGTTTGGAGATTGATTTTTTTTTGTTTTCTACATATCATTTCACAAATGATAATACAGCATATCATATATGCGCAGCGGAATAAATAACTAGAACAACCCAAAAAGAGTTATATGGAACTTACGATTTCATAGATTCAAGAAATAAAAACAACATTCAGCAACACATTGCAGAAATTTATACCTGAAAGGGGGTTGAGTCTATACTCAACCGAGGTGCTCCAATGAGAAATCCAGAGATCGTGCGGCTGAGTTCCAAGCACTGAAATGGTTCGGCACCACTACAGGAAGTCCACACGAGTGCTGAAGAACCCTAGCCTCTTGTCGCACAAGATCTAGGTTGGATAATAACTGCTCTCTACATCTCCCATGGACTGCTAGGTCCGACGACAGGGAGAGGCGAGGGCGGCGGCGGGATTGACTGGTCGGAACACTTCCGTCAGAACCCTTGCGGAACCCTTGCTGAGTTCCAAAAACTGATTGCAAAACAGATTGGGTTTTAGGTTAAAAGAATTGTATTCTTTTATACCTCCAGCAATCAAGAGAAGCGTCGGGCAAAGATAAAAGGGTCGAACACTGCGTTCGACGAACTGGCCAGCGTTCGACGAACTAGCCAGCGTTCGTCGAACGCGCTGGTCATTCGACGAACCGTTCGACGAACGTGCTACGCTAGCCGTTGGACGAACCGTTCGACGAACGTGCTACGCTAGCCATTCGATGAACTGTTCGACGAACATCGTTCGATGAACGCGCTACATTAGCCGTTCGACGAACTGTTCGACGAATGTCGTTCGACGAACTGTTCGACGAATGTCGTTCGACGAACTGTTCGACGAATGTCGTTCGACGAACGCGCTACAATAGCCGTTCGACGAACCGTTCGACGAACGTGCTACATTAGCCGTTCGACGAACTGTTCGACGAACGTCATTCGACAAACGCGCTACAATAGCCGTTCGACGAACTTGTTCGATGAGCGCTGTTCGACGAACGCGCTACATTAGCCGTTCGATGAACGCCTGCTTTAATCCGATCCCTTTAATCTGATCCCTTGGCAACATGGTTCTTCCTCCAATTTCTCCAAGCACTCTTTTGTGCGACCCTATAGGCTCATATCGCGTTGGCAGTGAGACTAGATATTTGACCACTTCCAGATCACTATGGAAACACCAACAGTCTCCCACTTGATCTTGAACGTATCAAATAAAAATCTCACAAACAATGAGCGGCATCTAGCAATGCATCATTGCTACCCAAGCAATAAGAGTTCATAACTCAACAAGCCTGTCTTGACAAATGTATCAGTGTTGTCATTTCCCTTTGTCCCTTACATCCGGATAGAACTAGAGGCATGGACTGTGTCACCCTCGTAATTGTTCAATCTTAATTCCTTGATCTAGAATAGACTGTCTGAAAATGGTGAGCTCAATATCATATATTGACTCAACCAAGCATGGTCATGCATTTCTCAGTCTCATTCCACCAAGGGGCCCATGGATGTAACTCCTGTCATATGGGAGGACAAATCACATATCTGCTCATACACAAACACCCAAATGAATCTTAACATACCCAATAACCACCCTTATCATCAACTTTTCTTAAGGAAGACTTTAGATGGCATCATAGTACGCTCTTCCTCACTTGATGAATGTTGTGACTTCAGGTCAAAGAACCACAAACACCATTGTTAGTTGAGACCTACTTGTGACACGTTCATACAATAATCCACAAAATCTCAAGGTGGGTCTGTCCAGTACAACTTGTTCACTAACAAGTACACATGTGATGACTTGATATCACAATATCATGACCTGTGAGAACCGGTCATCAGTCAACGCACATGCTAGTCTTAATGTATCATCATCGCCCTGAACTTCTAAGATGATACTATGACCAGGGACCATTTAAGAATGAAGCTTCTTATAAACATTGGCCCTCACATTCAAGTCACATACTTGAATTCCTATGGAATCAAACATTCTAAGGGCATTTATTATGCTAATTAATCTATTAGTAGAAACATATAACATAATAAAAGAACTTGTCATAAATGAAAATGAAATATAAAGTATTTTATTCATCACATGAATAATCAACAACCGACAAATACAATCCATAAACTCCCACTAGAGACGATCATGCAGGTATCTAATACTCATTGATCTAGTATGACCATCATGCTTTCTCTGTGCAAGAGGCTTCGTCAATGGATCCGCAATATTTTCTTCAGTCGGTACTCTGCATATGCTCACATCTCTTCGATCGACAATCTCTCGAATGAGATGGAACCGCCGAAGTATGTTCTTGGAGCGCTGATGAGATCTAGGTTCCTTAGCTTGTGCAATAGCAACATTGTTGTCACAGTAGAGAACTATGGGATCAACAATGCTAGGAACTACATCTAGCTCGCCGATGAATTTCCTAATCCATACAGCCTCCTTCGCCGCATTTGCTGCAGCGATATACTCGGCCTCAGTTATAGAATCAGCAACTGTCTCTTGTTTGGAACTCTTCCAGCTTACAGCTCCTCCATTAAGGCAAAATACAAAACCTGATTGGGACTTTGAGTCGTCCATATCAGTCTGGAAGCTAGCATCTGTGTAACCCTTTACGACGAGCTCTTCCTCTCCACCATACACCAAGAATACATCTTTAGTCATTCTCAAGTACTTTAAGATATTCTTGACTGCAATCCAATGACTCTCACCAGGATCAGACTGATATCTGCTAGCCATGCTCAAAGCATAAGAGACATCGGGTCGAGTACATAACATTGCGTACATGATTGATCCAATTTCCGAAGCATATGGAATCAACTTCATGCGGTCCTTATCTGCCAAAGATTTTGGATACTGGTCCTTAGAGAGACTCACACCATGTGACATGGGCAAGAATCCTTTCTTGGACTCAAGCATGTTGAACCATTTCAACACCTTCTCAATGTATGTACTCTGGGTCAAACCCAGCAACTTCTTCGATCTATCTCTGTAGATCTTAATACCAAGTATATAAGTCGCTTCACCCAAGTCCTTCATAGAAAAGCAGTCCCCTAGCCTGTTCTTAACAGCTTGCAGGGTCGGAATGTCATTTCCGATCAACAGTATGTCATCCACATACAAAATCAGGAAAACGACAATGCTCTCACTAATCCTCTTGTAAACACAAGGTTCATCCTCGTTCTTGATAAAACCAAACTCTTTGATTTTCTCATCAAAATGAAGATTCCAACTTCGAGAAGCTTGTTTCAATCCATAAATGGATCGATTCAACTTCGATATTTTAGTGGCTTCATTTGGAGATTCAAAACTCTCAGGTTGTGTCATGTACACTTCCTCAAGGAGGTTTCCATTAAGGAAAGACGTTTTGACATTCATTTGCCAGATCTCGTAGTCATAATACGCAGCAATAACAAGTAGAATTCTGATGGACTTGACCATGGCTACAGGGGAAAAGGTCTCATCATAGTCAACACCATGAATTTGCCTGAAACCTTTAGCCACCAGCCGGCCTTTGAATGTCTGTACATTCCCATCCATGTCAGTCTTCTCCTTGAAGACACACTTGCACCCTATGGGTCGTACCCCTTCAGGTGGTTCCACCAAGGTCCAAACTTGGTTTGCATACATGGAGTCCATTTCAAATTTCATGGCCTCAAGCCACTTCTCGGAGTCAGGTCCACACATAGCCTCTTGATAGGTTGCAGGCTCATCATCATGATCCATAGGCAACACGTTACCTATTTGAGACACGAGAAATCCATATCTCTCAGGCTCAAATCTTGGTCTATCAGATCTACGTAGGACTTGTGTTTCTTGAGCAGGCTCTCTAGCTACAACAACTTGTAGTCCTTGCTCAGGTTCTAAAATCGGTTCAGCTATTGTTTGTGGTTCTTGAACTTCTTCAAGTTCCACCTTTGCAGTCTTTCTAGATAAGAACTCTTTCTCCAAAAAGACACCAGTCCTTGCGACAAACACTTTGCCCTCAGACGGCAGGTAGAAGTAATACTCTTTGGTTTCCCTAGGATATCCCACAAGATAACACTTATCCGATTTGGGTTCCATCTTGTCAGGCATTTGACGTCGCGCGTATGCCCCACAGCCCCAAATCTTAATAAAAGACATACTAGGAAGCTTCCTGGTCCATATCTCATATGGTGTCTTTAAAACCGTTTTTGTTGGAGCACGATTTAATGTGAAAGCAGCCGTCTCTAAAGCAAATCCCCAAAAGGAAACGGGTAAATCTGCATGACTCATCATCGACCGTACCATGTCTAACAAAGTACGATTCCTCCTCTCAGACACACCATTATGTTGTGGTGTTTCGGGCGGAGTGAGCTGTGATACAATACCACACTCTCTCAGATGATCACGAAACTCATGACTCAGATATTCGCCACCTCGATCAGATCGGAGTGCTTTTATCCTTTTTCCCAGTTGGTTCTCTACCTCATTTTTAAACTCTTTGAACTTTTCAAAGGTTTCGGATTTGTTCTTCATAAGAAACACGTATCTGTATCTACTGAAATCATCAGTAAATGTAACGAAGTAGTAGTACCCATCTCTAACCATAGAACCCATGGGTCCGCATACATCACTATGTATTACACACAAAAGATCATCAGCCCTCTCAGTATGACTAGTGAAAGGGGCTTTAGTCATTTTGCCTAATAAGCAAGACTCGCATCTCTCAAATGATTCATAATCAAATGAGTCCAATAATCCATCTTTATGGAGCTTAGATATGCGTTTCTCATTTATATGGCCTAAACGACAATGCCAGAGATATGTAGGATTCGAGTCATTTATTTCTAGTCTTTTAGTATTTTCTATGTTATAGATCGGATGGTCTAAGTTCAAAACATATAGACAATTAAACAGTTGGGCTACACCATAACAAACATCATTCAGAAATATAGAACAACTATTGTTCTTAATAATGAAAGTAAAACCTTTCATGTCTAAACAAGACACAGAAATAATGTTTCGAGTTATGGCTGGTACATAATAACAATTATCTAATTCTATTACAATCCCAGTGGGCAAAGAAAGATGATAAACACCAACGGCAACGGCAGCAACTCTTGCTCCATTTCCAACGCGCAGGTCTACCTCTCCTTTACCCAGCATTCTTCTCCTTGTCAGTTCCTGCACATTCGTACAAATGTGAGAACCACATCCGGTATCCAATACCCAAGATGAAGGAGCAGAAAGGTTTATTTCTATAACAAATATACCTGAAGTGGAAGTCACACTTCCCTTCTTCTTTTGCAGATCTTCAAGATAGAGGGGACAGTTCCTCCTCCAATGTCATGCCTTACCACAATGGTGGCACTTCCCTTCCTTGGCCAAGCCCTTGTTCTTCAGTGCTGAAGACTTGGGATCAAGATATGACTTAGGCCCCACCTTAGTCTTCTTGAGTCCCTTGGTCTTGCCCTTGCTTTTATGCACCATCAATATGGGGCTAGCAGGCTTGACCTTCTTCATATTGATCTCGACAGTTCTTAACATGCCTAGGAGCTCGGGCAGTGTCTTGTCAATTTCATTCATATTGTAATTTAAGACAAACTGCTCATAACTATCCGGCAACGATTACAGGATCAGGTCAGTGGCCAACTCTTGCCCCAACGGAAACCCCAGTCTTTCAAGTTTCTCTATATACCCAATCATCTTGAGTACATGAGTTCCTACTGGGTCCCGAGCTCCCATCTTACACTGAAATAATGCCCTGGATATATATGTCAAACATCTCTTGGCGAGCTTGCCCTTGAAACATTTTCTTTAGGTGCTCCACCATCTCGTAACAGCTCATCTTCTCATGTTGCTTCTGAAGCTCAGAGTTCATGGTCGCGAGCATGAGTCATTCAACATCCAAGGAGTCATCTCCATACTTCTTATAAGCGTATTTATCTGCACGAGGTGCAGTAGAGGCTGGCTCCTCGGGGGGATCTTCTTTAAGGACATAGAGCTTACGCTCTTGCCTGAGAACAATTCTCAGGTTCCTGAACCAGTCTAGGAAATTCGTCACATTGAGCTTATCCTTCTCAAGGATGGCTCTCAGGGACAACGTGGAGTTTGAAGTATTTGCCATGAAAATTCTACAAAATAATGCAAAGTATTTTTAGTACTATATTTCAAAATACATTTTTTATTTTAATAAGGTTTTTAATTAAATACTCCCACTATTTTATTCAAATTGATAACCCTTAATATCAATTCGGAGAGTTTATGCGGGCTACTCTCTTAGTGGACAAGATCCGTATTTCACCAACACAACGAGTCCGCTTTGGCGTTCCTCTCATAATAAAGTTATTTAGGTAGGCAGCATTTGCCAATTGCATCACTATGCAACTCTTGTATGGTTGGTGAATAACTCTTTATTCGCATCCATCATATGGTGCATGCCAACCCAATGCCTCTAGGCACTCAACTTTTGAGGACACCCAGTTAAGTTGGACCCGATGTCGACAGTGGGATATCACAATTATCCGCTCGCACCTTTACCAAGATAGATTAATGCACCTTGCTTTGGCAAGCCCACACTTCATCGATCGAGGCAGAAAAGTGTCATCCATCGGAAGGCATCCGTATATTTAATATTGGATAAGGGATTTTATTTATAAAATTGATTAACATTTAACCAACGTGCACTTTTACAAAATTACAACATTCACAACCAAATACATCCCAGAAGTGCACAAAATAAAGTTATCAACGCTTGATAGAAAAATGGCTAAATCTGAGCATTTAGAACACTTCTAAATCTCCAGATTTACATGCATTTGACACAGGCAAAAACAACTCCACTTATGCAGTAGACAAGCTCGTCGCTCAATGTCAGATTCAAAATCTAATACATTTGGTTTCACAAACCAATTAGAGGGACGGTTACTGCTAAGGAGACACAATTTCTGAAACAAAGAAATCGCAATGCAATCACATGCATTCCTGGGAGTGTTCCAATCTAGAACATTTCTTCGAAATCAAACACCCAGGAAGAAATCCAGACATATAGAACACTTCTAAATTTCTGATTTACACGCATTAGATCGCCAACCTCCCTCTGATACACCACTGTTGGATTTTCTACATACCATTTCACAAATGATAATACAGCATATCATATATGCGCAGCGGAATAAATAACTAGAACAACCCAAAAGAGTTATATGGAACTTGCGATTTCATAGATTCAAAAAATAAAAACAACATCCAGCAACACATTGCAGAAATTTATACCTGAAAGGGGGTTGAGTCTATACTCAACCGAGGTACTCCAATGAGAAATCCAGAGATCGTGCGGCTGAGTTCCAAGCGCTGAAATGGTTCAGCGCCTCTACAGGAAGTCCACACGAGTGCTGAAGAACCCTAGCCTCTTGTCGCACAAGATCTAGGTCGGAGAAGAACTGCTCTCTACGTCTCCCACGGACTGCTAGGTCCGACGACAGGGAGAGGCGGGGGCGGCGGCGGGACCGACTGGTCGGAACACTTCCGTCAGAACCCTTGCGGAACTCTTTCGTCGCTCTTTCTCGCAAAAACTGATCGCAAAACAGATTGGGTTTTAGGTTAAAAGAATCGTATTCTTTTATACCTCCAGCAATCAAGAGAAGCGTCGGGCGAAGATAAAAGGGTCGAACACTGCGTTCGACGAACTGGCCAGCGTTCATCGAAAGGGCTGGCCGTTCGACGAACCGTTCGACGAACGTGCTACGCTAGCCGTTCGACGAACCATTCGACGAACGTGCTACGCTAGCCGTTCGACGAACCATTCGACGAACACCGTTTGACGAACGAGCTACATTAGCCATTCGACGAACGACGTTCGACGAACGCGCTACAATAGCCGTTCGACAAACCGTTCGACGAACACAGTTTGACGAACGTGCTACATTAGCCATTCGACGAACTGTTCGACGAACGTCGTTCGATGAACGCGCTACAATAGCCATTCGACGAACTTGTTCGATGAGCGCCGTTTGACGAACGCGCTACATTAGCTGTTCGACGAACGCCTGCTTTAATCTGATCCCTATAATCCGATCCCTTGTCAACATGATTCTTCCTCCAATTTCTCTAAGCACTCTTTTGTGCGACCCTATAGGCTCATATCGCGTTGGCAGTGAGACTAGATATTTGACCACTTCCAGATCACTATGGAAACACCAACAGATTTTAAAGTCATCTTGATTTTCAAGTTATTCACAGATGATTTTAGAACCCTACCTTCCTTCTGCAGAATTTTGCAGGGGTGCTCTAAAACAAAGGAGAGGCCTGCTGCCTCTAGAAGAAAATACAAGTTGTGAAAGTCATCAGAGAGGGAGACTAGACCTGACCTTATCAATTCACTGTCAATTCCGATCTTCGCTTTTGCTGGAGGCGCCATTGGATTGCGAGAAGAAGACTGTGCAGGAGAAGGATGTCGCGAGAAGATGAAGAGTCGCTAGGTATTTTCTCAGAAAAGGAATGTGTGGACTTAAAGTATTCGAGAGATCTTATTTATATATATGTTTTCGATTTTGACGGTTACAAAAAAAATATAGGAATTTTAATATTGAGGCGCATACCTGTCTTTTCGAATTCCAGAGTAGTGAATAGAATAAAGGTCTGAAAAGTAAAAACTTCTTCTCGAGAAACAGATAAATATTTCTCGAGAGGCCCAGGAGTTTCTCGAGAGATCATGTCATTTCTCGAGAAATATGATTGTTTCTCGAGTAATAAGTTGTTTCTCGAGTAATAAGTTGTTTCTCGAGTAATAAGTTGTTTCTCGAGTAATAAACTGTTTCTCGAGTAATAAGATTGTCTCCCGAGAAATTTCAGATGTATTCTCGAGAAATCCCAGACAATGACTTGAACTATTCTTGAAAATTTCTGACTTTAGCTTCCTTGAAAATTTGAAGAATTAAGGGTCTTCTTGGCTTCAATTATGACTTGTTTTAGGGCTCCATATTGAGCATCCCAAGTTCTTGAAGAAAGAGAACTTGGTTTCATCCAGCGGCTTTGTGAAAATATCTGCAACTTGCTTATCCGTTGGGACATAACTGAGGTTGATGTCCCCATTCTCCACATGCTCCCGGATAAAATGATATCTTAACACAATGTGTTTTGTCTGGCTGTGAGAGACTGGATTAGTTGCAATTGCAATAGCACTGGAGGAGTCGCAAAATATTGGAATGTCCTTGAACTTCATATTATAATCAACTTGATTCCTTATCCATATAAGTTGTGCGCAACAACTCCCTGCAGAAATGTATTCTGACTCAACGGTTGATATTGCAACACAATTCTGCTTCTTGCTGCTCCAGGAAATAAGTCTTCTTCCAAGGAATTGGCAAGTCCTGGAAGTGCTTTTCCTGTCATCCTTACTACCTACAAAATCTGCATCTGAAAAACCAATCAGCGCGTTGTAATTACTTCTTGGGTATCATAAGCCAATATTTGGTGTACCTTGAAGGTATCTCAAAATCCTCTTTGCAGCGGTATAGTGAGATTCCTTAGAGTTCACCTGATATCTAGCATATACACATGTAGAAAACATTATGTCAGGCCTACTAGCAGTAAGGTAGAGCAAAGAGCCAATAATGCTTCTGTACTTGGTTTCATCGAAAGGTTTCCCTTTCTCATCCCGATCCAGAGACATAGCTGAACTCATTGGAGTCCTCATAGAGGATGCACTCTCCATTCCAAATTTCTTAATCAACTCCTTGGTAAACTTTGTCTGAGAGATGAAAATTCCATCTTCAGATTGCTTCACCTGAAATCCTAAGAAATATTTCAGCTCACCCATACTGCTCATTTCGAACTTCCCTTGCATAAGATTGGAAAACTTCTTGCAAGGGTTGTCATCCGTATAGCCAAAGATAATATCGTTGACATAGATTTGCACTAGCAAGATCTTGCATTTTACTTCCCTAAGAAATAATGTCTTATCTATCTTTCCTCTTGTGAATTTGTTCTCAAGAAGAAAGTTAGACAGTGTCTCATACCAAGCTCGAGGAGCTTGTTTCAAACCATATAAAGCTTTTTGCAGTAAATAAACATAATCAGGGTGTTCAAGATCAACAAAACCTGGGGGTTGTTCCATGTATACTTCTTCTTTTATATTACCGTTGAGAAAAGTTGACTTGACGTCCATTTGGTATACGGTGAATCCCTTGAATGCAGCATACGCGAGGAATAACCTGATCGCTTCGAGCCTTGCTACTGGCGCATAAGTTTGATCGAAGTCAATCCCTTCTTCTTGTCTGTATCCTTTCACTACAAGTCTGGCTTTGTTCTTGATTATTGTTCCGTCTTCATCCAATTTGTTTCTGTAGACCCACTTAGTTCCAATGATATTCTTATCTTTGGGTTTTGGTACAAGTGCCCAAACTTTGCACCGTTTGAATTGATTTAGTTCTTCTTCCATTGCAATTATCCATGAAGGGTCCTCATTTGCTTCTTAGAATTTCTTTGGTTCAACCTGCCAGAGGAAACTCAAATACATATTTTCATTCGTAGTACCTCTTCTTGTTCTTATACCGTCACGAGGATCTCCTATGATCTGATCAATCGGATGATCCCTCAAATGTCTGAATAGATTCATTTGCATCAATTTGGTCACCAGGAACTTCTTCTACAACTGGGGTGTCTTCCTCCACTTGGATTAGCTCTTCATCTAGATGATCTTCTTCTTCAGATGAGGTTGGGGGAAAGATCTTGACGAAGGTTTGAGCATCTTCTTCAACTGGCTTCTCCAAGCATAAGTCTTGCAGCCTTTGTAACAGGCCAGAGAGGCGTTGGGGTGTACGGCCTGCAGGCTTGTTGTTGACCAGTTGTGGTCAGGCTGAACCGGTGAGGCGCCAGTGTCCTAGGATGGGGCCAGTGACCCGGGATGGGCTTGGTCAGGCCGATCCCAGAATGGGCCTGGGCCGCCGGTGCAGGCAGTTCCTGGGGCGGCAAGACCCGGTGAGGCTTGGGCCAGGACTGTTACAGCCTTGAACCTGCATCTTCAACAGAAACACTAGAGGAGCTGTTATGTAGCATACTCGTCTCATCAAATACAACATTAATAGATTCTTCTACAACCAGAGTTTTCTGATTAAAAACTCTATAAGCTCTACTATGGCTACTATAGCCTACGAAAATACCTCCAAAACTCTTTTCACTAAACTTGGTTTTGTAATGCTTCCCATTATTAGGAACAAAGCATTTGCTATCAAAGATTCTAAAATAAGAGATGGTTGGTTTCTTGCCCTTTAGTAGTTCATAAGGAGTCTTTTCATGGTTTTTATTTATGAGTGCTCTGTTTTGCACGTGGCAAGCAGTGTTGACGGCTTCAGCCCAGAGGTATTCGGGTAGTGAAGTGTCGCTCAACATTGTTCTGCAATCCTCAATGAGTGTTCTATTCATTCTCTCAGCTACCCCATTTTGTTATGGAGTTCGAGGAGAGGAAAACTCATGAAAGATAACTAGGCTTTCACAGAAGTCTGTCATGGCCCCAGATTCAAATTTTGTTCCATGGTCACTTCTGATTTTGACCACCGAACAATCTAATTCATTCTGTATTTTCCTGACAAACTTTGTGAAAATATCAAAGGTATCTGACTTGTGTTTTAGAAAGAATACTCATGCAAAATGTGAGTAATCATCTATAATAACCAATGTGTAAGACTTACCTCCTAAACTTCTAATTTACAAGGGACCAAACAAGTCCATATGAAGCAGGTGTAAACACCTGGTAGAGTCTTTGCCAATTATGCTCTTAAAGTTAGCCCTTGTTTGCTTGCCTTTTACACATGCGTGACAAGGTCTATCTTTAATGCACTTAACATTTGGCGCATCACGCACTAAGTTTTGAGAAAATAATTTATTTATAGTTTTGAAATTAATATGTGCTAGTCTCTTGTGTCATTGGTCAACAAGAGATGCACTATCTTTTGCTAAAATCATACTGGTATAGATGAGGTTAAACAAAGAAAGTTTAAACAGAAAATATTTCTACAGCGAGTGCCTGATAAAATCGTTTCTAAATTTTCTGCGACTTTATCAAATACTTATCTTTACGAAAATCAACTATGTATCCTTTATCACAAAGTTGACTTATGCTTATAAGATTATGTTCTAATCCTTCCACATAAGCCGCATCTGAGAAGGATACATTGCCATTAGTTATCATACTGTAGCCTTTAGTTATTTCTCTGTAGGATCCGCCAAAAATGACTTTTGGGTCGTTCTCAACTGGAATGTAATTATGCAATAGGCTTCTTGTCTCGGTCATGTGCCGAGAACAACCGTTGTCCAAATACTAGATAGGATTTTTGTTGGCCTTTGGACATACCTGCAAAAGCATATTATCTTGCCTTAGGAGCCCAAACAAATTTATGTCCTTGGTCCCTTGTTAGCTGAGCACCACGTTGAATGTTAACATTACGTGTGGTCTTCCTTGCAATGTTTACTTGTGGTCTCTTAATATTAATCGGATTGAACCAGCAATCTATGGCAAAGTGACCATTCTTGCCGCAACACCAACAGTCAAATCTGTTGTACCTTCGCTTTGTGTTCTTCTGCTTTACTTTTTGAATGATAGTTTTGGTAGAAGCATTATTTTTGGATGAGGATCCCTCATGAGAACAGCACACACATGGTTCCACTGTCTCCTTTGCCTTAGGTACAACAGTCTTCACCGTTGGTGCCTTCTTTGCACTAGGTCCATGAACATAAGGACCAAAATATCTCAGATTTATTTCCTCATAAGGTGCGTTGACTACACTTGCACTGAAGTTTCGGGGACGAGATCACCCCTTGTGGTCGTTGACAGGCTCAAATTCAATTGGTCTAGTCAAGTGACCATAGGAACTCTCCAAATCATAGGCATTTGTAGGAAAGATGACTTTCTTAAATGTCGTCTGATTCAGATGGGCATTCCCTTTTTCTTCGGCGCTAGCTTTCATAGCAACCCTATCTTTCTTCTTGGCTCGGATACTCCTAGAAGATTTACTAGGGCCAGCCACATGGCCTAATCCACTGCCACTTTCTTTAGCTGAGAATTTATCAATGATTGGAAGAATAGTTTTTGGCTGGGAGAATTTTTTTGACTAGCTTTTTCTGAGTAGCTAGTTGTTCTTCCAGCTCTTTGATGATTTTCTCTCTCAGGGCAAGAAGCTCATATGAGTTTTTGATCTTGTCTGTCAAGACTTGGATTTCCTCTCTGAGAGAAGTAAGTTGTGCAACTTCTACCCTCAGATTGAATTCCACTTCCTTGAGAGACTTGATCTCCTTGGCCTGGGTTTTGACGACCTTTCGGCATTTGTCAAAGCTCTTGAGCAATTCAGTGTGTTGGGCCATGAGTTCTGAATCCTCATCTAAGGAGTAATCCTCTAGATCAACTGAGGCATAGTCAGATTCAGACAAGATGGTATGAGAGTTTACCTTCCCTTTATACTGAGGTTCTTCTTCATCATCAGTCAAGGTCATAAGCCCGAAGTAGGCTTCTTCTTCATCACCTGATTCATCTGAGTCACTGCCGCTGAGAGTTTTGGACTTCTTGGCGATGAAGCTTCTCTCAGTTTTCTTCTTCCCATGGGTAGACTTCTTTTATTCTCTCTTTCCACCCTCTTTCTTCTTGTGAGGGCAATCAGTGATCATATGCACTGGCTTGTTATAATAATAACAAACAACGTCAGAAGAAACATGTTTGTTCGGTTTAGACTTGTACCTGTCATGGCTACTTGAGCCCTTCCTGTGATTATTACCATCACGACGAGAATGTCTGTAGTCTGAGGAAGAGGGTTTGTTCTTCATATGCGTTCTTTTGCTTAGCAAACTCTTGAATTGATGGGAAATTAGAGAGAACTCCACATCTGACATTTCATAGCAGGAGGAGCTAGCTTCTAACTCTTCCTCTTCATCAGTATCTTGTGTCCTTATTGGTGGCACAGCTCTGCTTTTCCTGGAGCTTTCGGCCTTCAGGTCCAAGGTCCTCTCCTTGCCTGAGGTCCGACTTCCATCTTCTTCAGCTTTGCGGATGTTCATCTGCAGCTCATGGGATAGAAGTTTCCCGAACAGATTCTGTGGATCAATGTTTGGTAGCTTTCCAAACTCCCTAATAGCAACGATCTTGATATCTCATTCTTTCGTCAGGGATCGCAAGAACTTGTCATTTAGTTCACTGTTTGTAAACACCCGGCCATAATTTCTTAGGCCGTTTACGATCTTGAAGAATCTTTCATAAGCATCGACAATGCACTCCTTCTTGCTCTGCTTGAAGCCCTCATACTCTTGGTTGAGTAGAGATCTTTTATCGTCCCTTACCTCTTTGGTACCTTCCATGAGGACAATCAAGGATGTCCACATCTCTTTGGCAGATCTGCAGTGGATTAAGTTTTGCAGCATTGAGTCGTCCACTGCACTGGCAATTATGTTCTTCGTCTTTTTGTCCAAGGCTACGATGGCGATCTTATCCTTGGTTAAGTCTATCATTTTCTTAGGCACCTGAACAATTGGGTCAATTGTAGAGGCAACCATAGGCACATGAGGGCCTTCTTCCACAACTTGGAAGATTCTCGGATCTGAGGCTTCCATGAAAAATCTTACACTTTCCTTCCACATGGGGAAGTTAGCCTTTGTGCAGATAGGCAAGCTTCAACGAGGTGGATTCCTTGCTTCATTCTATGTTTTTCTAGCAACTAAAATGGATAGATCATGTTCAAGGTGTTAACCTTGCAAAGAACAGCGACCCTCTGATACCAATTGAAGTATCTAGTTGCCTACCAAAATCACCTAGAGGTGGGTGAATAGGTGAGTTCTACGTCTTTTGTGGAATTAAAACTTGACAAAAAATAGTACACAGAAAAGCAAAATCACAAACACAGACGACACAAGGATTTTATAGTGGTTCCCCAAGATTGGGTACTCCGCTTTTTCGCCTCGCCTATCTAGCACCACGGCTAACCTCAGCTACTTCACTGTATCTCGGATCAAAATGATCTTACAAACTCGGAGTCACCACTCCTACACCTCGGAGACAACTCTCCTGCAAACTAGGAGACAACGCTCCTACAACTCGGAAGATAAACTTCCTACAAAGAAATAGAGGTTTGTGTACAAGTAAAAAGACAAAAATACAAGTGCAGATCTGAAATATTTTGATCTTCTTCCTTCTTGAGACTTGGAAAACTTCTGCTTGATGTTGAGGAAGAAAGCTTGAAATCTCAGATCTGAACTTCTAGGACTCGACAAGATCCAATAGACTTCTGTAGAAATTAGATCACTGATATGTCGAATCTTTTCCTTCAAAGAGATCGGATGATTGAGAGAGATGAAGTTCTTCGAAAATGGCAAAACGCGTGCGGCTCTTTTAGGTATTTCGAAAGATAAGGTCTGGACGATTTCTGAAAGTGACCTTTTATAAGCAATCATGTCTAACGGTAATAAGACCTTGATTTAAGGTAGAGACTCCTTAAAATAAGTCATACGTGGCACTGACATAAACAGAGAACATTTTAAATCACATCAGAAATGGACTTTGAAAACAGGACCTGAAATAACAATATTTCTCGAGATCAAAAGGACTTCTTGAGAAATGACATGATTTCTCGAGAGAAGGACTATTACATCTCGAGAAAAGGCTTAGAAGGACTTTTCTGGAAGACTGAAAGGAATTTCTCGAGAACAGAAATAGCTTCTCGAGAAATGAACTTGGCTTCTCGAGAAATGATCTTGACTTCTCGAGAAATGATCTTGATTTCTCGAGAAAGGAATTGGCTTCACGAGAAATGGCTTAGAAAGTCTTCACTGGAAATCTAAAAAGGATTTCTCGAGAATTGACATGGCTTCTCGAGAAATGATTTCTCGAGAACTGAATTTGTCTTCTCGAGAAATAAACTTGATTTCTCGAGAAAGAAATTTGACTTCTCGAGAAATGACTTAAAAAGTCTTTGCTGGAAATCTGACAAGAGTTTCTCAAGAACTGAATTTGCTTCTCGAGAAAAGATCTTGATTTCTCGAGAAAGGAATTTGATTTCTCGAGAAAGGAATTGGATTTCTCGAGAAATACACTTAGAAAAATTCTGAAACTTTTTCTTTCTCTCTCTCTCTCTCTCTCTTGACAACCAACAATTTTTCCAACTTCCAAACATCAAAGGTACTTGAAAATGAAGTGTATCCCAATAGAGAGATCGCACATGAGTCAACAACGTGTTCCACACAATGATGGATTACATTACATGATATTGTGTTTAATGACTCACTGTAATCTGACATTGGTCTACACTTGGCAATAATAACCTGCAAGTACACAACTAGGAAATAGCATCAAATGCAACAGCAATTCAACTTGGTTCAAGGGTGACTTCTCACAAATCTAGGTTATTGTGGATACAATACCCAACATTGACATCATCTTATTTTAGCTTGGCAGCTAAGCAGGAGTGGATGGCATTAGATACTGCACTATTAGACTTGTTTATAGGCCTGACAACAGCTATGGGCTTTGATGGAAAGGATTTGGAAGATGCAGCTTCCTTCATCTTGAGTGAAGGGTTGAGGTACCAAACACAAATGGTTCATGATGGGCCATCTGTATTTCCTCATGATGGGCATTTAAGGCACTCAAGCCTATTCCCTTCCTACCACAATAGTTGTGAGCAATATGGATCTTGCTATTGGATCTACCATTCAACAAGTGACCATATATGCTTTCTTAGTCATACTTGTTGGATGGCAACACAACATTCACAAAGGAAGTCTTAGGCTCAATTGGAGCTTTGACTTTACCCTTTGAGCTATTAGTTGTTGCCTTCTTATTGAATCCCAATCCTCGTTTATTGCTTTGGGAGGAGAAAGAATCAATGATAGGCAGCACTGACTTAGGCTTGGAGTACTGAGCCACTAGCTTCCTCTCCTTGAGGATCTTTTCCTCAAGATCCTTGATGGACTTGTTCTTCTGTCTTATGGTGTTCAGTTGGATGATTGTAATTCCCTTCAACTGACTAATTTCTCTACTCATCTGAGCTAGATGGGTAGCAAACTCAGAATAATCAGATTTTGTGTGCTGAAGGGAATCAATTTCCATAGCTTGCCTCTTGGTCAGCTTCTTGCTCCTTTTTAGAGCTTCCAAGAGGGCACCATAATTGTCAATCAGATGATTGGCATCATCTAATTTTGAACCACTTTCATCACTGGATGAATATGTTTTAGAATCAGGTAATGTCTCATATTCAGTAGAAGAAATAGGATGAGTTAATACTTGTTCAGGATTTGAATCATCCTGACTGTCTTCACCATCAGATATGGCCATTAGGCCACAGCATCCACTGACATTCTCATCCTCCTCAGTGTCACTATCTGAGTGTGATAGAGGGGCCCTGATGCTTATCCTTGCAGTTGGGTAGTCCTCATCCTCAGCAGCTGCAAACAGCCCAATGTAAGCTTCTTCATCTTCTTCAGAATCTGAGGATGAAGATTCAGATTCACTCCAGCTTCTTTCCTTCTTGGACAGGAAAGACTTTTCACATTTCCTGCCCTTTTGGTGATCACATTTCTCCTTTCTTTTGACTGGACAGTCAGCTATAACATGTCCAAGTTTGCTGGAACAATAGCAAACAACATTACTTAAAATATGTTTAACATGTTTAGATTCATACCTGTCACCCTTGTGGTGCATCCTCCCAGATCTGATATGCTCCTTCTTGGTATGTGAAGATGAGGAAGGTTTGTTCTTCCACTGCTTTCTCTTCATCATCTTCTTGAAGTGCCTGGAGAAGGCAGCAAACTCTCCATCTGATAAGGTTCTATCAGATGAGATAGCCTCTGAACTTTCTAAGTCAGCGGGCCTTCTTGGAGGAGAGGGAATTCTCTCTTTGGTATTATTAGAGCTCTCAGCTTTGAGAGTCACTGATTTCTCCTTGGCATGAGTTCTGATGGTGGCTTCCTCCTCCTTCCTTGCAAATAGCTGCATTTCAAATGATAGCAGCTTTCCAAAGAGGGTGTGGGTAGGAGTCTCAGCAAGTCTGGCCCCTTCCCTGATGGCACAGATCTTTGTGTCCTACTCTCTTGTTAGAGACCTTAGGAACTTGTCATTTAGCTCATAATTGTTGAAGTCTCTCCCATAAGTTTTCAGCTCATTAACCACCCTGAAGAACCTTTCATAGCAGATTGTTATGCTTTCCAGGTTGTGTTGCCTGAAGGCTTCATACTCCTGGTTGAGGAGGGATTTTCTATCATCCCTCACCTCTACAGTACCTTCTATATACACAATGAGTGTATCCCACATCTCCTTGGCAGTTTCACAGTGCACCAAGTTTTGGAAGGTGGAATCATCAATTGCACTTACTATGATATTTTGAGCTCTCTTATCCATAGTAGCAAGAGTGTTGGAACATGGTCTTCTGCATCTCTTAGATTTGAGAATAACAAATCCTATGAGCATTTGATTTTGTGTGTTTAAGTGTGCAGGAAACAATGCCACTTGACTCAAGGATAACATAAGAAGATTGCCCCCAAGTTTGAAGCCAGAATTCCAACATGACCACTAGCGCCGGCGGTAGCACCTAGCGCGGGCGCTAGCTCTGATTAGGCAAGTTCAGGCAGCAAGTATAGAAGGCGATAGCGCCAGGCGGTAGCGGATAGCGCAGGCGGTAGCGTGGAGCATAAGAGGAATTTTGGAAAGGTTTCCTTGGAATGAAGATACGCACGCAGAGAATGTTTCTTAATCCGAGATAGCGCCGGCGGTAGCGCTAGCGCAGGCGCTAGCTCCAAGGCTATAAAAAGGATCCCTCTTCTCTCATTTCTAACACACATCCTAGAGAGAGGTCCATTGCCAAAATTCTAGAGCCTTATTCTGCCGAGAGTTGATCTCCCACCAAAAGCTTAAAGAGTTTCTGAAGGAGGACTTTGTCACGCTATATCTGAAGGGCGATCGCTTCAACCTTGCTTATTCTACAACGATCTCTCATCTCCGACTTCATAAGTTTCTTAGAGGGAGTTTTTTTTATATTGTGGTTGTTATTTTATTTCATATCTTTTGTAACCATTTAGAGAATTCGTCCCGTGTTGACGACTAGGTCTGGGTAGGACTTAGGGAGGAATTCGCCTTGTGTTGGCGACTAGGTATGGGTATGACTTAGGGAGAAATTCACCTCATGTTAGCGACTGGGTCTATGGTGTAGATCTAGGGGGTGCTCGAGGTCGTATCCGAGGGACGATTGGCTAGAGCGGCTTGAGGCCGATCCGGGGGAGGATAGGCTAAAGCCATCGGTTCGTGGGGATACGAGTCGGAATAAAAACAAAAAAGTCTTTTTATTCACCTTCGATTTCTAGCGTTAAAAGAAATCAAGTTTTGTAATCCTTCATTTCATATTAATAAAATCATGTCTCGATTTGATTTCAACTATTTTACTTGATTTCTCTCTATTTTAATCTCTTAGCTTTCCAAGAATATCAAAATATATTAAAAGTTTTAAAACTCTTATTCACCCCCCCCCCCTCCCTCTAAGGGCGCATACAGATCTAACAAGTGGTATCAGAGTAGTTTTATTCCAAAATGATCTAACAACCGGTAATAATGGCGTCTCATGATCTCGCTTTTCCCGAGGGTCAGGGTATTAGTAGACCATCTCTTTTTACTAGATCAGATTTAAACTACTGGAAATCTAGGATGATGTGTTTTCTTATGACCAAGGATATAGAAGTATGGAACATGATAGAAGTTCGAGACTCTCCTCCTACAATTGTAGTGGGAGAGGCTACCTTAGAAAAACCTAAGGATAAATGGGATAATAACGATAAACTTAAGTGCAAAAATAATGCTAAGCAATGAATGCTTTATATTGTACCTTAAATAGAACTGAATTTAATAGAATTTCTGCATATGTGACAGCTTCTGATATTTGGAACCAATTGGAAGTTACTCGCGAATGTACATCGCAGGTGAAGGATGCAAAGCTGTTCCAACTGGAGTCGGAATATGAAAAGTTTAGGATGGATGTTGAAGAAGACATCAACTCGATGTACACACGCTTCACCAAGATCGTCAACGCTTCAAAAGCTCTTGGAAATATCTACTCTGATGGCGACTTGGTCAGAAAGATTCTTCGCTCTCTACCTCCGAGGTTCAATCCAAAGGTGACGGCCATCTCGGAGTCACACAACCTGAGAATGCTCCAGATTGAGAACCTCATTGGGAATCTCAAAACCCATGAGGTAGAACTCCAGATTCAACATGAAGAGTACAATATGGAGCCAAAAATGAAAGCATTGGCGCTGACTGAGGCCGACGTCTAAGAAGACTATAATGAAGGTCTCTTGGTGAAGAACTTCAAAAGATTCATGCGGGATCTCGAAAGAAGAAAAACTTTTTGCAAATACCTCTCCAAAGGGTCCAACAAGCAAGGGTCATGGAAGAACAAGGTGATCCATGATGATGTGGAGAAATCCCTTCCAGAGTGCTTGAACTGCAGGAAGATCGGACACGTCCGAAGTGAGTGTCCAAAAATTCTAAAGAAGGAGAATGAGAAGAGGCACAAAAAGAAGGACAAGAAGAAAAGTATACATCTTCTAAGGAGTCAAGCGCAACAACTTCAAGCGACGAGGAGGAAGCAAACATACGCTTCATGACAAAAGGCAACGATGACGACACCAGTGTTCTTAGTGACACTAAGGTAACACCTCCCACCTTCAAAGAACTTTTTGATGAATTTGTTCAAACCTGTAAAGCCTATGATAAAAGTATAGAAGATAATACTATTTTAAATCATGAAAATGAATCCCTCATCAAGAAAAATCATAAGCTTACTAAAAAATTAATTTCTTTGGAAAAGAGAAAGGTTTCATGCCAAGAGTGTGAACACTCCTTATGTAATGCAAAAGATCTTGAAGTTTCTCTTTCTAAGGCCCTCTCGCAAATCAAAGCTCTTACAAGAGAAAAATGGGACTTATAGAAAACTAAAAACCTCTCTCTTACAAATTGAAAATAACAAAAAAGGATTTGAAAATAAATGTGTCATGCTTGTAAAAGAAAATTCATCTCTTAAAAAACAAACTCATGACCTCAATATGGCCATCAAAAAATTTGGAATTGGTCAAAAATCTCTGGACATGATTTTGGGGAACCAATGTTATGATTCTAGAAAATTTGGGCTCGGATATCAAAGTGACAGTTGCCGCCCGGCGCTAGCCACTAACGTCGGCGGTAGCCCCTCATATAAAAAATCTTCTGCTTTTTCAAAAATTCAAACCTCATCCAGTAAGAGCAATGTAGAATTTCAAAAAAGGGTCTCAACCCCCTTTATTTCATGTGCAAATTGTCATAGGTTTGGACACACGTCTAGCTCTTGCAGGAAAATAAAATAGGGATCTTTAAAGCAAATCTGGGTACCTAAGGCATCCACTTAATCTATGGGTGGTACCTCTTGGGTATCCGGATCTTTTCTCTCATCTTCCTTCTAGATTTGCAGGCTAGCTAAGGACAAGAAGGGCATATGGTACTTGGATTCGGGCCGCTCCAAGCACTTGACGGGCAACAAAGCAAAGTTTCTTAGCCTAGAAAAGAAGGAGGGATCGTAACTTTTGGAAATAACGGTAAAGGAAGGATCATGGGAGTCAGTACAATGGGTAACGAATCCTTTGTTATTTCTAATGTTCTTTACGTAAAAGGTTTAAAACATAACTTAACATCTATTAGTCAATTATGTGACAAAGGATTAAATGACTTATTTAATTCATATACAAAAATGCAATTATTTCAGGCATTTTTTCACTATTTAAACATCTACAAACCAAATTTCTGCATGAAACTAATCTTTGGACACTTATACAAGATCAAAAATTAGAATTTTCAAAATCCTAAAATTTTGTGTACTATTTGTCGCGCTAGCGCTAGCGCACCTTTCTGATTTTTTGTATTTTTCGATTTTTTAAAAATCCCTAAAAATATGTTATATTATATGTACTACTTATTTTTGTATTTCCGCCTTTAATTGATTTTTGAAAAATTAAAATACAAATTACAAAAACCATATTACAAAAAATATTTGTTTTCTCTTCCTTTCTTTGTTTATTTGTTTAATTTCTATTTCAATATGCAAAAATCAAATACAAAATATAAAATATCAAAAATTAATTTTTGAACTTAACTTATCTATTTACATGTATCTTGCGAAAGGGAGATTTGGGATGTCACCTCATCACATCTCCTAGTATCGGTGCGAACCCCTAACAGGGTAGACCTCGGGAAGTCCAAGATCAATTTTAAAAGTTCAAACTTTAAACAAAAATCTTTTTCAAAATATCAAAAAAAAACTGTATGAACTTTATTGTTAATATCAAGCATGGTTTAATCTATCATTTAGACCTTCTACAATGTTGAAATTTATCTTTTCAAACTACTTTGAACATTGTTTTATCATGCTTAGATATATCTTATCACATGTGCATCAATTGTATTGTGAAATTTGTGTAGAGTCAAGCTTAGCATGCCTCTAAGTATGAGTAAATGTTTTATGGTTGATAATGATATTTATTCACTCACTTATTTTGGCAAAGTCTACATGTGCTTTTAATCTAAGAATGCTTGCTTGTGTATTGTAATTGTACAATAAATTAAATTAGCACAAGTATTTTACCTACACTACTTTTATTTGCACTCTTATCATTAAGAAAAGTGTTTGTGCTTTCAAAATTTCATTGGTTTGCAAAACAAGTGTATTCGGAGAACTTTGTACAAAACAAAAATCATAAAATAAATTGACAAAGATAACTCCACCAAGCAATACTTGAACCTCCTGATAAATCTTAATGAGCATTGTGAGGTTGAGCACCTTGGAAAGAATAGTAAAGTGTCTTGTGCAAGCCTTAGTTTTTTCTTACACCACTTATTCTTAAGTACACTGGATCACAAAAAATAAATATTGAGAAATAAAGTGTGTGATCCCCCAAGCACTATTGTGCACCCAGATAAGTCTTCATGAGCATTGTGTGTGCAAAGTACCTTGGTAGTTGTACATTTTCTTGTGTGCATTGAAGTGTGTGGAAGTAAAATTATTTGTGGTTGATTGTGCAATTTACTCTACATATGTCTTGTATTTTTTATTAAATTATTTG
Organism: Dactylorhiza incarnata; assembly: GCA_033032865.1. Lineage (NCBI taxonomy): Eukaryota > Viridiplantae > Streptophyta > Magnoliopsida > Asparagales > Orchidaceae > Dactylorhiza > Dactylorhiza incarnata. The sequence goes on along the minus strand of JAWHQI010000189.1, from coordinate 26,258 downwards.
TTTACTCTCTTCAAAATACACTTATGTGCACATCATTATCTCTCATAACACTTCTTCTCATGAGTATTGAATCCTATTTCTAATTATGTACTCTCATTATATATAAATGCACTAGATAACCTATCATGCTCTCTACAATGTTTGGTATATTTTGAATTTGTGAATTATAATAACATTGTAGTAGTTTCTTTTTGATAACCTTCTTTCATTCTTGGTTACTTTATTGTCAAACTTAAAGATTTTAAATGAATAATGATTTATAAAAACATCTTGCTTTTTGGAACTTAAACTCATATTTTCTTCTTATGAATCATCATGATTACAAAAAGATATTTCTTGTATTTCTATAAGTCTTTTGCATCATTACCATATATTTTTACCTTGCGCTTTCATGTTTATTTAAAGTCTTCTCTTTTGTGTGCATCATCACTTGAATCTTAAAATTCATTTCCTTCAACAAGTGGTAGACTTGCTTGGTAAACTCTATATTGGTTTGTACTAAACATGAATATTATTTTTATGCTAAAAACTCTGATTTATTTCTATAAAAATTATTGTGCTAAAAACTCTTCATCATCTCATTTCCTCTAAAATCTCGATCATGCCTTATCATTTCTTATCAAATAATCCTCTTTTATGTTTATTTCTTTTTTAGCCCACTTTTGCTAATAACAAAAGGGGGAGAACTAACATGATAAATATTAATCGCTATCAAAAGGGAAAACTAACATGATTAAAGATTAAGAAGATAGTTTACATATAAGGGGAGCATTCACATAGGGGGCATGTATTTAGGAGGAGCAATTCTAAATACTAAAAATGACAATTATCCTAAGTCATCACTCACAAACACACACACAAGTAGGTTTCATCATGCTTATATATTAATGCTCTAATTTATCATTAATGGATTTGTTATTATCAAAAGGGGGAGTTTGTTGGAACATGGTCTTCCGCATCTCCTAGGTTTGAGAATAACAAATCCTATGTGTATTTGATCTTGTGTGTTTAAGTGTGCAGGAAACAATGTCACATGACTCAAGGATAACATAAGAAGATTGCACTCAAGTTTGAAGCCAGAATTCCAACATGACCACTAGCATCGGCGGTAGCACCTAGTGCGGGCGCTAGCTCTAATTAGGCAAGTTCAGGCAGCAAGTATAGAAAGTGATAGTGCCAGGCGGTAGCGGATAGTGCCAGGCGGTAGCGGATAGCGTAGGCGGTAGCGCGGAGCACAAGAGGAATTTTGGAAAGGTTTCCTTGGAATGAAGATACGCACGCGAAGAATGTTTCCTAATCCGGGATAGCGTCGGCGGTAGCGCAGGCGCAGGCGCTAGCTTCAAGGCAATAAAAAGGAGCCCTCTTCTCTCATTTCTATCACACACCCTAGAGAGAGGTCCAGTGCCAAAATTCCAGAGCCTTATTCTGCCGAGAGTTAACTCCCACCAAAATCTTAGAGAGTTTCTGAAGGAGGACTTCGTCATGCTATATCTGAAGGGTGATCGCTTCAACCTTGCTTATTCTACAACGATCTCTCATCTACGACTTCAGAAGTTTCTTAAAGGGGTTTTTTTTATGTTGTGGTTGCTATTTTATTTCATATCTTTTGTAACAGTTTAGAGAATTTGCCTCATGGTGGAGACTAGGTCTGGGTAGGACTTAGGGAGAAATTCGTCTCGTGTTGGCGACTAGGTATGGGTAGGACTTAGGGAGAAATTCGCCTCCTGTTGGCGACTAGGTCTAGGGTGTAGATCTAGGGGGTGCTCGAGGACATATCCGAGGGAGGATTGGCTATAGCGGCTTGAGGCCGTATCCGGGGGAGGATAGGCTAAAGCCACCGGTTCATGGGGATATGAGTCAGGATAGAAAATGAAAAAAAAGTTTTTTTTATTCGCCTTTGATTTCTAGCGTTATAAGAAATCAAGTTTTGTAATCCTTCATTTCATATTAATAAAATCATGTCTATTTAATTTCAATTGTTTTACTTAATTTCTCTCTATTTTAATCTTTTAGCTTTTTAAGAATATCAAAATATATTAAAAGTTTTAAAACTCTTATTCACCCCCCCCCCCCCCCCCCTCTAAGGGCACCTACGGATCCAACAAAGAGCAACTTCATTCTTAGTTAATTCAGCATAAATCTTGGGCACTTTCAGAGTTGGATCTATGGTGGAGGCCTTTTCAAAGACAAAAGGATCATCCTTTACAATGATGTAAATCCTAGGGTCTGAGGCTTCCATAAATAGTTTGACCCTTTGCTTCAATATGCCAAAAGATTCTTTTCTGCATATAGGAAGCTTCATAGAGGCCGTCTCCTTATGAACTCCAGTGGCAGCCATTGGATGTAGTAGTAGACTACTCCTAGTAGAATCTGGTCAGACTATTAAGTCATTTTTGACTAACCTACCTCTAATACCACTTGATAGTTTACTTTGGTAGTAGTCTAACTCACCTAGAGGGGGTGAATAGGTTTCTTGTCTTCTTCTACTATTAACTGATTATTTAGTTGATTGTACTTAAGAAGAAGCAAACACAGAGAAAACAGACAGTTGTTTATAGTGGTTCACCAAGACTATGAGTCTATGGGTAGTCCACTTTCCCTCTACACCTTTCTAACAGTGTGTTAGACAAGGAAAACTCATCCAACTCAGCTCAAAGAGCTTGCAACACAGATCCCATGGGATCTCTCAGGTTTCTTCCAAAACCCTACCTCAGGTCAGCATCCCTATCACTCAGAGTTCTCCAACTCCTACAGCTCAGAAACCCTTCTGGTTTCCTACCTCAGGCCTATCAAGAAGCCCTACCTCAGACTAGTAGTACAGCCCTAGAACTCAGGCACAAATGCCCTACAATCTCAGAGTACTTCTACTCCTACAGCTCAGTGACTTACTAAGTCACCTACCTCAGGCTTATCAATAAGCCCAACAGCACAGAACAAAGAATACTTACAGTAATTATAGTTTATGTTTCAACAACAGAAGACAATATATAAACCTTCATCTTTTGGTATTCTGATGTTGTAGCGCAACAGATGTTGTCTTGAGCAGAGCTTGATAAGGCTTCAGTACTGCTCCACTTGATCTTCCTCTTCAACTGAAGGAAAGATCCACTTGTTCTTCTGAACTTGATCCAGTAAGAACAACTATTTTTGGCTTGCTCTTTGTAGTTGACAGTCTTCAGATATGAGATATGCAAGCATGTTATTTTATTGACCTAACAATCCCTTTTATACCTCCAGCAGGCATCAACGGCTCTTTCCATTTCTGAGTCATAGCATGGACAGGAATAAAATACCATATCTTGTTTTCTGGCCACTTGCGCCAAAAATAGATTCCGCCTATTTATCTTTCATATTTGAATCTATCTCGGCGGATGGGCTAAGACAGGCTTCATTCTCAACGGCAAAAATAACTTACGTCTCAGCGGATCCGCTGAGATAGATAGCCTTCTCAGCGGTTTCCTCTATATGCAGTTTAGCTGAGACAGACTTCATCTCAGCGGCTATACAGTTGCGTCTCAACGGTTCACCTGAGACCAGACTGTTGTCTCAGCTGATTTTGACAGTGAAAATCAGAGACCTATTCCATGATTTGGAAAGACTTAATTAAGCATGAATAAACATGATACAAAATGACTTATCAAATACAATATGCACTTAGCATATGTGGTGCATATTCAAATCTAGGGAACATTGAGGGGTGATATTCTCAACAGAGTTTCTCCCGTGGCCGAATTAGGAGTGATCCTTAGAGCCCAAAGGACTGAAGGGAGCTACTCCGCCCAGTTCCCTTTTAAATTCTCAACTTTTTTCTTCAAGAGGTTGATAATTAGTTTCTTGGTGGCCTCCACTTCTCCATTACTTCGAGAGTGATGTACTGAAGCGAATTGAAGATCAGTTCCCAGCTAACGGTAGAAGTCAGTCAATTCTAGGCTGGCGAACTGCGGAACGTTGTCTGTGACGATGGCGAAAGAAATCTCGAACCTACAAGTGATCTCTCCCCAGATGAAGTTCTTCACGACTTGAGATGTGGTCTTGGCTAGAGCCTTAGTCTCGATCCACTTGGAGAAATAGTCGATCATGACGAGAACAAACTTCATCTGACCACTAGCTTGGGGAAAGGGTCCTAGCAAATCCATTCCCCAAATGGTGAATGGTCAAGGGGCCGAAATTGAACGAAGCTGCTGGGCCGGTTGCAACTGGAGGGGGCGAAAAGCTGGCACTTCTTTCAAAAGTCCTTGGCATCTTTCTGGATGGTTGGCCAGAAATAACCTTGTCTAAGGATCCATTGCTCCAGAGTGCAAGTCCCTGAATGATTACCGCACTCTCCTGAATGAATCTCATCTAGCACTCGAGGAACCTCGGCTTCTGAAATGCACCTAGCCAAGGGGCCCAGGATAGTCTTTCGATATAACTTGCTCTCGTGCAACAGATAATAAGCCTCCTTGTATCTAAACTTCCTCTCATCCCCGGACTCGATTTGCAGTTGGTCGGTAGTCAAGAATGCCACGAAAGGATCCATCCAGGAAGTTCGCTGCTCGATCTCCATCATCACTCCTTAGTCGATGGACGGTCGAAGTAACTCGGTGATAGTGCCTCCTGACCTCGGGCCGTATTTTGCCAGATGATATGCTGCAAAGTTTTCCTACCTCGGCACATGCTCGACGAAGAAAGATTGAAAGCCTTCGATCAATCCCTTTACTTTTACCAAGTATTTCTGCAGGATGGCGTCTCGCACTTCAAACTCTCCGCGGATCTGCGATGCGACTACCATCGAATCTGTGAAGTCTCGGACGTCTCGGATACCCAACTCCTTCGCAAGACCCAAACCCGCATTCCTCCACATCCCAGAAATGATATGCACATGTCTATGTTTAGTATAGTAAGAAAGGATTTTCTATTATCTTCAAAGTACGTGACATTTACTTAAAATCATGATATGCAAGAATGATATTTTTATACCAATAAAGTAACTAATGCATCCTAGCATAAAGCTTCCCAGAGAGCAAGTAGGTAAACAACTCGAAAGTAACAGCAAAAAAATAGCTAGCAAGTAAACTAGCACTAGAAAACTAGAGCTATGGGCGTCAACAACTAACACGGGCCCATAGAAAAACAAAGAACAAGCTTACAACTGAAACAAAAGGAACAACTACCTCACACCCATGAGGGTAGAACGAACCACTGCAGCTAACTGCGGCTCCAGAGAACACAAACTCTACTAACCGAACAGCTACGGCTCCGAGCCTGAGACATTCAAAAGAAAAGAATGTCTCAGCAAGAAAGTGCAAGAAAAGCCAAGGTTAGCAGCAATCAGAAATAAAAGATTTGCAGAAAGGAGGACTAATCAGATAAGTATCTATAATCTTACAACAACCCGAGCCAGCTCAAACGAGTGCACTCAGTAAGAGGAAAAGCCTGCACCAGAAGGTAATAGCCAAAACAATCAAAGCCAACCACTTGTCCGCCATTGCGGCTCAGAGGTGGTGGTTATACATATAATATCATAATATACATACATAAGCATATATGTCTATAAGCGTTGAGACTGATCAGCTCGAGCGAAGACCGTCCCCCAAAAGAAGGCACTGCGACGGAGGTACCTTCCACTAACGCCCGCAGCCCAACAAACAAACAAGAGTGTTTCGGTAGTGGCTCCAATCCACTCAAACCAACAGCCCAAAAGAGGCACTGTGGCGGTGACTTTTAGCTCACACGACCAACAGACTCCAACATAGCACCAAAAGCAGGGGTGCATAAACATATATATAAGTATGTATATATATATAAGTACATAAATAAAACACACTACAGATCACCAGAAAACACTCGGAGCATTAGACAACATAGCATACTTAGCTCATAAATCCAACATAGCAAATAGAGGAGTAGCAGGCAAGGAAACAAGACTTCAGATAGTTGTAACCACAACTCAAGACGAGAGAATCAGTAAGCACCTGGTTCAGCAATTAATCAATATATCAACATTTAACTTACAACAAGGTCGAAGATTTCAGAAAGCCGACACCATGTCAGGCTTGGTGTCGGAACAAGATGAAGATAAACTTAACACAAAGGCCAAACACCAGAACAATACTCAACGGTTCATTTGGAAACACTTGGTGAGTCCAAACTTGACTCCCAATGAACTTCTCGGAACAGTACGATGAATAAGGCACGAAAAGACACCATAAAAGATCACTAACCAAATACAGGACAACTCAAAGAATAAAGCATAGTTTCATCAAAAGTCTCAAGAAAAGGGCTTAAATGCTTGATAACATCGCTTAATATACCCGGGAACACCCGGCAAAAGAACATATAAATATATGAGGAAATAATTCAGAATAAGCGATGAAATCGACAGAAAAACTTGTCAAAAGTTGACAGGAAAACTTAACAAAAGTTGACGGGAAAAGACTAATATCAAAGTCGACGAGGACTTATATCAAAGTTGACTAGAAGACTTCATGTCAAAGTCGACGGGAAACTTCATAAAAGAAGAAATAATTTGCACGATCTTAGGGCGGGCAAACTTTTCTAAACCTAGGGAAGTCTTATCAAACTACCTGGTAGCATAACTAAACAGGTATAGAAGCTATCCAGATTCCAAGGGGGGTGACAGTAGGAATCAAGAACCCAGAACATAAATCAAGACCCAAAAAGGAAACACAACAGCCACTGACCTAAAATCAACAGGTTAGGCAGACAAGGAAGAAGAAAGGACTGAAATAGAGGACTTTCAATCACCCAGCAAAATTAAGCCAAGGGGGCTACTACTACTTGAAGGACACAACCAACAAGAGAACCTAGCATAACTAAGCTTAAGAAAACAAAGTCCTTAAGGAGAAAGATTGTTATTTGCAGCCCACAACCACTAAAAAGAAATCTTTACATTCAACCAGATTGCTAAGACAGTGAGGAGGAAGCATTACCCTTCACTGAGAAAGTTAACACAAAAATTTACATGGAAGACTGAGTCTGGAAGAGTTTAAAATACCCAGAAATAAAAGGCAGATTACAAAGAAAACCAGGGAGTTATGGACAGAAATTCTAGACAAAAAGGCTAGAAAATTCTGGAACTACACAGAGAGAACATCTAAACAAGTCTATGTCATAAACAGGAATCAAAGTGCACAAGAAGAAACTTGATTTCCGAGAATACACAGAAAACGGCTTTTTTGAGAGAATCTATCAGAACAACAAGGAAGACCACAAACAGAACTTCACTTACAGAAAAGGGGAGAAACAATCAAAAAGACATATATATATATATATGTATATATATAAAGAAGATTTAGAGTTCTGAAGAAACATACAAGCCCAGGGAGGGGAAAAGAGCAAATAAATGACCTCAACAGCTAGGCTACTAGTGTGGGACTAAGAGTGATTTTATAATTTAACCAACATCTAAATATAAAAGCCGAACATGCCAACCTTATTTTCTTATACCCAGGGCCATATAACCAAAGCAGTTGAATGCCATATAACAAGAACAAGCTTGAGCTACGAGCGACTACGCAATTTGAATTATCGAGACTTGCAACCCGAAAGCGGCCCACCGATCATATAACAACAATTGAACGAAAAAAATCGGGAATAGAATTATTATATGGCGGCCCCCGTATAATTTTAAAAAAAAATAGAACTTTGTATAGCTAATAGAACTACCCATAACAGCCCCCGAAGTAATATAAACTCAAGCATAGATGATTCAAAGCAGCCCCCTAACTGGGATTACACAACCAGCCCCAAAGTGAAATGAATCCAAGCATAGCAGCCCCCAAAAAGAAATAAAATCGATATTTATACAACCCAGCCCCCCCCCCCCCCCCCCCCCCCCCCACACACCCCAAAGTAAAACCGGCGAGAATGATGGTATAAGGAAGCCTGGAGCCAAGTGCAGGAGCCCCAATCATAATAAAAATTTAATAAGCAACCTCCCCAAAATAGAAAGCTATAAGGCAGTCCCCCCATAACAAAATTTTGATAGAATTAAATGAAGCAGACTGTAACCAAGCAGCAGTCCACATAAAATAAATCTAAATAGAGCTACATACAGCAGCCCCAACTGAATTATATGAAGCAGACCCCCAAACCAAGTAGGTTATATATATACATATTGCAGCTCCCAATGAAATCCCGATTAGAATATATATAGCAACCCCCAAATAAAATCCCAACTGGATTGATTATATAGCAGCCCCCGACCATATCCCAACTGGATTATATATAGCAGCCCCCCAACAATAAATATAGTAATAGATTATGAAGATAGCAGCCCCCAACAACAACAAAAAAGAAAAAAAAATCCTGAATTTGCTATCCAAGGTAGGGGATCTGCCATTGACAAATTCTAGATAAAACTTTGCTAACAAACAAGAGGAAATGCCACATATAGACCAAAAAATTTACCAACAAAAATTAGAAGTTCTGCACTTGAACATCCAGGAAACTACCAACAAAAAGACAAGATCCAGAAAAGAGATGGAGGGGAGGGAGGGAAAAGTTTTCTTGCCTCTAAATCAACCGTAGAACCACCGGATCGTGACAAGCTCGCTGAAAACCTAGCCCCGGCTACGTAGATGAGCCCCGGCCACCTCAAAAACTCCTCCGACGGCCTACGCCACCGACGCCCGACGACCCCCGGCGCAAACCCTAGCTCACCTCAACTCCCCCTCGACGGAACCAGCGGCATCGGGAAGGGAAGGAAAAGAAAATTGCCGATCTCCACTTTCTTCCCCATCAGGAACTTTATAAGCAGCAGCAATAATAATATAAGTAAATAATGAAAAAAAAAAGAAAAACTTTATTATATATATATATTTATATAACAAATGTATATATATTATGTATGTATATATACAAGCCTTTATACACCATAATACGCACATACATATAACCTTCATACATGTATATATATACATATGTTTGCATAAATGACTCAGTCTAGGATTAACTCGCCGGACAACGACGACGATGACATTTCCGAAACGGTAACGCCCCCTCACATTTACACTACGCAACGATTAACCTAACATTTACCACAAACATCCCTCACATACCCGCTCAGAATATTTATAAGAGAAAACCTGGGGCGTTACAGTCACCCTACCTATCAAAAAGTTTCGCCCCGAAACTTTGCAATAACAATTCAAAACAAGGAAAAACACAAGAGACGGAATTTACCGGGGAATCTAGCTGAAAAAGATGAGGATAGGACTCCTTCATTGCTGATTCTAGCTCCCAGGTTGCGCCCCGAGCATTCTGATTACCCCAGAGGACCTTCACCATAAGGATTGACTTCCTTCGCAACACCCGATCTTGCTTCTCCAAGATACGAACAGGATGCTCCACATAGGACAGACTTGGCTGCAACTCTGGCACAGAATCTAGAACAAGGCGGTCACTGTGGACGCACGCCTAATGGTTCTTTACCTTAAACTCTCGTATAAAGGCGGATACGCAACTAAACGAGCGAAAGCAAACTAGGGCAAAAGCTGAAAGCTAAGAGTTAGATTAGAATCTAACCTGGAATCACCGGGGGGAAAACTGCTCTCCTTCCTTTGCTACTACGATTACCTCGGCCTCTCCTCGATCCAACTGTCGTTGCTGAGGCGGTGACGGTACAAGAGCTGAAAGGGCAAGCTGCTGGCCGGCCGACTGGAACTGCGAACAACGGAATTTCACATGCCCTTTCTGCCCGCACTTATAGCACGTCCTATCCTTCAACCGGCATCGAGTCGCATCATGCCCTCTTTGCCCACAATACACACACGACTTAACCTTCTTCCAACACTACGTAAGATTGTGCCCCACCCGACTGCAAAAAGTGCAATACTTGACATCCTTCGGAGCACCTTGAAGAGCCAACGGCTGAAACTGCATCTGCTTCACCTGAAGCTGCTTCTGCGCGCCCAGACTCTTGAAACACTTCTCGAACAGATGGCCCACGCGACTGCAAAAACTGCACACCATCTTGCCCTTCTTACTTGGAGCAGGGCGGTCGCTATAACCAACCTTCCTCTTTCCCTTTTTCGATACCGCATCTTGACCAACAATAGGGTTCTGCACCCCAGGCTACTGCCCAAAGGTAACCGCCATCAAAGTCTGAATCTGCGTTTGCATCTCGACCACCTGCCTCGACAACGCCTCGTTACTCTGACGCAACTCCTTAATTACCGCTTCACTGCGCGCACCCGAAGACTCGCCCTCTGACTGGGAAGTCGAATTCGACGCCCTACGCTCTGGATTCATCGACTGCAATTACGAACAAACACCTCACTACACCTAGCTTAAGACACAACAGCTAGGAACTGGAATTTCCTAACTCTATACAGATCAGAAAAATGTAGATACTTGCTCTTGCTGTTACCTTGCTCTGGGAATTCATGAAATGATGTTATGCTTAACTTAAGATGATATATCATCATCCTATCAACTTATGTGCATATAATATAAATGCATGAATGCCAAAAATTTATTTCAAATCATGTGCGTACAAGCGTCATCATGTCTGTCTTTAACTTGGCACGTGTGTTAATGCTATGTTATGATGTGCATGCAGTGCTATGCAATCTAAAAAGGCATTAATGCATGATATGAGTGGCGTACACATGCGATCTTATGCATCTCATACTACATATTATCGCATGTAACGAAAAAATAAAATTGAGCTAATGGAAACGCATGCGACCTACGTTATGCATCCCATACTACATAACAGTCGTTTGTTGTCACCTATGAGGATCCATATACAAACACATATTATGCATCACATACTACATAATATGCCCCGTATACTTCTTATCATGCTATGAGTGTAGTGTTCATGCTTCAGCCAAGACATACGGATGACCCTTTGGTGTGTGTATGCAATGAATAACGATTCTCACCAGGCGGTTAACCGGGCCAACCAGACTATCCCAGCAATCCGGCTAACCTCCCTCTGATACCAACTGTCACAACCCGCATTTCTCCCATGAATTTAATAAATATTATCAGAGCAAGGGGAAAATATGCGTCGTGATGTCACGTCATACAGGGGACAACTACAGACGCTCAGGCAAACACTCCTTACGATTGTTTTATAAAAACATAAATGTGTTTGGATTAAAAAAAGAATTTTACATTTTAACTTAGGACCGTGTCCCTCGGTCCGGTGGATCATCTAGTCCACAAGTACGAAACTATACATACGCGGTGGAAAATAGGTTCATTTTTAGCCTACATGAGCATGAAGATCCACATCCCAGAAATGATATGCACATGTCAATGTTTAGTATAGTAAGAAAGGATTTTCTACGATCTTCAAAGTACGTGACATTTACTTAAAATCATGATATGCAAGAATGACATTTTATACCACTAAAGTAATTAATGCATCATAGCATAAAGCTTCCCAGAGAGCAAGTAGGTAAACAACCCGAAAGTAACAGCAAAAAAACAGCTAGCAAGTAAACTAACACTAGAAAACTAGAGCTATGGGCGTTAACAACTGACGCGAGCCCATAGAAAAACAAAGTACAAGCCTACAACTGAAACAAAAGGAACAACTACCTCACACCCGTGAGGGTAGAACGAACCACTGCAACTAACTACAGCTCCAGAGAACACCAACTCTACTAACCGAACAGCTACGGTCCCGAGCCTGAGATATTCAAAAGAAAAGAATGCCTCAGCAAGAAAGTGCAAGAAAACTCAAGGTTAGCAGCAATCAGAAATAAAAGATTTGCAAAAAGGAGAACTAATCAGATAAGCATCTATAATCTTACAACAACCCGAGCCAGCTCAAACGAGTGCACTCGGTAAGAGGAAAAGCCTGCACCATAAGGTAATAGCCAAAACAATCAAAGTCAACCACTTGTCCTCCATTGCGGCTCAGAGGTGGTGGTTATACATATAATATCATAATATACATATATAAGCATATATGTTTATAAGCGTTGAGACTGATCAGCTCGAGGGAAGAGCGTCCCCCAAAAGAAGGCACTGCGACGGTGGTACCTTCCACTAACACCCGCAGCCCAACAAACAAACAGGAGTGTTGCGGCGGTGGCTCCAATCCACTCAAACCAACAGCCCAAAAGAGGCACTGTGGCGGTGAATTTAGCTCGCACGACCAACAGATTCCAACATAGCACCAGAAGCAGTGGTGCATAAACACATATATAAGTATGTATAAATATATATATAAGTATCTAAATAAAACACACTACAGATCACCAAAAAATACTCGAAGCATTAGACAACATAGCATACTTAGCTCATAAATCCAACATAGCGAACAGAGGAGTACCAGGCAGGGAAACAGGATTTCAGATAGTTGTAACCACAACTCAAGATGAGAGAATTAGTAAGCACCTGGTTCAGGAATTAATCAATATATCAACATTTAACTTACAACAAGGTCGAAGATTTCAGAAAAGCCGACACCATGTCAGGCTTGGTGTCGGAACAAGACGAAGATAAACTTAACATGAAGGCCAAACACCAAAACAATACTCAACGGTTCATTTGGAAACACTTGGTGAGTCCAAACTTGACTCCCAACGAACTTCTCGGAACAGTACGATGAATAAGGCACGAAAAGACACCATAAAAGATCACTAACCAAATACAGGACAACTCAAAGAATAAAGCATAGCTTCATCAAAAGTCTCAACAAAAGGGCTTAAAATGCTTGATAACATCGCTTAATATACCCGGGAACACCCGGCAAAAGAACATATAAATATATGAGGAAACAATTCAGAATAAGCGATGAAATCGACAGAAAAACTTAACAAAAGTTGACAGGAAAACGTAACAAAAGTTGACGGGAAAAGACTTATATCAAAGTCGGCGAGAAGGACTTATATCAAAGTTGACTAGAAGACTTCATGTCAAAGTCGACGGGAAACTTCACAAAAGAAGAAATAATTTGCACGATCTTAGGGCGAGCAAACTTTTCTAAACCTAGGGAAGTCTTATCAGACTACCTGGTAGCATAACTAAACAGGTATAGAAGCTATCCAGATTCCAAGGGGGATGACAGCAGGAATCAAGAACCCAGAACACCAATCAAGACCCAAAAAGGGAAACACAACCGCCACTGACCTAAAATCAACAGGTTAGGCAAACAAGGAAGAAGAAAGGACTACAATGGAGGACTTTTAATCACCCAGCAAAATCAAGCCAAGGGGACTACTACTACTTGAAGGACACAACCAACAAGAGAGCCTAGCATAACTAAGCTTCAGGAAACAAAGTCATTAAGGAGAAAGACCGCTATTTGCAACCCACAACCACTAAAAAGAAATATTTACATTCAACCAGATTGCTAAGACGGTGAGGAGGAAGCATTACCCTTAACTGAGAAAGTTAACACAAAAAATTTACATGGAAGACTGAGTCTGGAAGGGTTTAAAATACCCAGAAATAAAAGACAGATTACACAGAAAACTAGGGAGTTCTGGACAGAAATTCTGGACAAAAAGGCTAGAAAATTCTGGAACTACACAGAGAGAACATCTAAACAAGTCTATGGTATAAACAGGAATCAAAATGCACAAGAAGAAACTTGATTTCCGAGAATACACAGAAAACGACTTTTCTGAGAGAATTTATCAGAACAACAAGAAAGACCACAAACAGAACTTCACTTGCAGAAAAGGGGGAGAAACAATCAAAAAGACATATATGTGTATATATATGTATATATATTTATATATATATACATATATATAAAGAAGATTTAGAGTTCTGAAGAAACAGACAAGCCCAAGGAGGGGAAAAGAGCAAATAAATGACCTCAACAGCTAGGCTACTAGTGTGGGACTAAGAGTGATTTTATAATTTAACCAACATCTAAATATAAAAGCCGAACATGCCAACCATATTTTCTAATACCGAGGGCCATATAACCAAAGCAGTTGAATGCCATATAATAAGAATAAGCTTGAGCTACGAGTCGACTACGCAATTTGAATTATCAAGACTTGCAACCCGAAAGCGGCCCACCGATCATATAACAACAATTGAACAAAAAAATCGAGAATAGAATTATTATATGGCAGCCCCCATATAATTTTAAAAAAAAATAGAACTTTGTATAGCTAATAGAACTACCATAGCAGCCCCCGAAGTAATATAAACCCAAGCATAGATGATGCAAAGCAGACCCCTAATTGGGATTACACAACCAGACCCAAACTGAAATGAATCCAAGCATAGCAGCCCCCAAAAGGGGGAGACCACAATCAGAACAACAAGGAAGACCACAAACAGAACTTCACTTGCAAAAAAGGGGGAGAAACAATCAAAAAGACATATATATGTATATATATGTATATATATTTATATATATATACATATATATAAAGAAGATTTAGAGTTCTGAAGAACAGACAAGCCCAGGGAGGGGAAAAGAGCAAATAAATGACCTCAACAGCTAGGCTACTAGTGTGGGACTAAGAGTGATTTTATAATTTAACCAACATCTAAATATAAAAGCCGAACATGCCAACCGTATTTTCTAATACCCAGGGCCATATAACCAAAGCAGTTGAATGCCATATAATAAGAATAAGCTTGAGCTACGAGTCGACTACGCAATTTGAATTATCAAGACTTGCAACCCGAAAGCGGCCCACCGATCATATAACAACAATTGAACAAAAAAAATCGAGAATAGAATTATTATATGGCAGCCCCCATATAATTTTAAAAAAAATAGAACTTTGTATAGCTAATAGAACTACCCATAGCAGCCCCCGAAGTAATATAAACCCAAGCATAGATGATGCAAAGCAGACCCCTAATTGGGATTACACAACCAGACCCAAAGTGAAATGAATCCAAGCATAGCAGCCCCCAAAAAGGCCAAAGTAAAACCGACGAGAATGATGCTATAAGGCAGCCTGGAGCCAAGTGCAGGAGCCCCAATCATAATAAAAATTTAATGAGCAACCTCCCCAAAATAGACAGCTATAAGGCAGTCCCCCCCCCCCCCCCCATAACAAAATTTTGATAGAATTAAATGAAGTAGACTGGAACCAAGCAGCAGCACACATAAAATAAATCCAAATAGAGCTACATACAGCAGCCCCAACTGAACTATATGAAGCACCCCACCCCACCCCACCCCCAAAAAAAAACAAGTAGGTTATATATATATATTGCAACTCCCAATGAAATCCCGATTAGAATATATGTATAGCAACCCCCAAATAAAATCCCAACTGGATTGATTATATAGCAGCCTCCAACCATATACCAACCGGATTATATATAGCAGCCCCCCAACAATAAATACAGTAATAGATTATGAAGATAGTAGCCCCCAAAAACAACAAAAAAGAAAAAAAAAAACTCCTGAATTTGCTATCCAAGGTAGGGGATCTGCCATTGACAAATTCTAGATACAACTTTGCTAACAAACAAGAGGAAATGCCACATATAGACCAAAAATTTTGCCAACAAAAATTAGAAGTTCCGCACTTGAAGATCCAGGAAACTACCAACAAAAAGACAAGATCCAGAAAAGAGATGGAGGGAGGGAGGGAAAGTTTTCTTGCCTCTAAATCAACCGTAGAACCACCGGATCGCGACAAGCTCGCTGAATACCTAGCCCCGGCGACGAAGATGAGCCCCGGCCACCTCCAAAACTCCTCCGACGGCCTACGCCACCGACGCTCGGCGACCCCCGGCGCAAACCCTAGCTCACCTCAACTCCCCCTCGACGGAACCAGCTGCATTGGGAAGGTAAGGAAAAGAAAATTGCCGATCTCCACTTTCTTCCCCATCAGGAACTTTATAAGCAGCAGCAATAATAATATAAGTAAATAATGAAAAAGAAAGAAAAACTTTATTATTATTATTATATATATATATTTTTATATAATAAATGTATATATATATTATGTATGTATATATACAAGCCTTTATACACCATTATACGCACATACATATAACCTTCATACATGTATATATATATACATATGTCTGCATAAATGACTCAGTCTAGGATTAACTCGCCGGACAACGACGACGACGACGTTTCCGAAACGGTAACGCCCCCTCACATTTACACTACGCAACGATTAACCTAACATTTACCACAAACATCCCCCACATACCCGCTCAGAATAATTATAAGAGAAAACCTGAGGCGTTACATCATTCCTTGTGGGCTGACCAGTACGATGCCCACTCCTACAGAGCTCTTGCCAGAGTCTCTGTTGGGAACAGTGCCCGGCAATGTTCCTGATTTGAAGAAGTGCTCAGCTCAATGATAAGTGCAAGCTGTATTTAATGCTCCATCTAGCTCATGCTTGCAGAGATCAACAAATGTCAAGTACTTTAACTTATTCCTGAAAGTACTATATATATCGTCAAGAAGAACAAGATTCGTCGAACGCAGAAGGGAGTTCGTCGAACGCAGAAGGACGATCGACGACCGCTGAGATTTGGCGTGTTCGTCGAACACAGAAGCAAGATCGTCGAACTCAGAAGGAAGATCGACGACCGCTGAGATTTGGCGTGTTCGTCGAACGCAGAAGCAAGATCGTCGAACTCAAAGAAGACACAGATCGTCAACCGCTGAGACTCGACAAGATCGTCGAACGCAGAGAAGACACAGTATCGTCGACTTCACCAAAGTGGCCTTGTCGCTGAAAAGGCTGAGTATGACTGATGGCGTCGAACATCGTCGTAAAGAAGGTGTGTCGTCGAGAAGTCAAGGTGATTACGACGACACAGTCAAAGACAGCATATCGTCGTATATGCAGAAGCACCAGAATGTCTCGTATCGTCGAGATATTAGCATCAGTAGCAGAAGTAAGAAGACTTGAAGGTCTACTAAAGCCCAAAGTATCGACAAAGTCCTGTCGTCGAGATATTGTCCATGACGTCGTAACGATGGAAATATCGTCGAGACAGATTCAAATGTTACGGACGCGTTGTCAGCATTTAATGCCGCCGCCTGATTGTCCAATCAGCACATGCTCTTATAGAATGGGCGTCTGACATTAAAGGACATTACATGTGACCGTTATGCGGCTCTTCTGTCCTATAAAAGGGATCAGTGATGCCCTAGAAAATGATCCTTCGAACAAGAGAAAAAGTACGAAAAAGTATCCCGCCGTTACACTTCAATAGAACAGTATTCTCGGCGGAGAAGAACAAGATCAAGAAGAGAGCAAGCATCAAGAGCTCTCTGAAGAATCAGTCATCATCATTGACTGATAAGTTACCGATCAACATCAGGCAAAAGAAGTGAAGGCTGAAGAAGACTCAGTGCTGAATATCCAGATCAAGAAGAATCTTCTTCAACCTAAAGAAGCCAATCTTCATCAGGCTAAAGTCGTCAATCACCATCAGGCAAAAGTAACAGTTTTTCTTACTGTAATTTATTGTAAGGCTTGCGGGCCAAACCGTCTAGCTTGAGGGCTGGAGAGCTGTGAGGCTTGAGGGCTAGGGCAGTGCACTTGCGGGTGCGACTTGTCGAGCTTGCGGGCTCGGGGGCAGTAGGGGCTTGCGGGCCTAGGCTGTTGGGACTTGCGAGTCCGTGTTGTAGGCTTGAGGGCCTGAGTGTCGAGCTTGCAGGCTCGGGGGCAGTAGGGGCTTGCGGGCCTAGGCTGTTGGGACTTGCGGGTCCGTGTTGTAAGGCTTGAGGGCCTGAAGTTTTTGGCGGCGTTTGCCGAGCCTAGCACACTGCTGGGTAGGCGCAGAGGGACAGAGGACTACTCAAGACACCCGGTCTTGAGGAACCTCTATAGATTGTTGTGTGTTTTCTGCGTTGTGCTTTCTATGTTATAGATCTATTGACCAGAAATCAAGAACACACAAAGGGGATAATATAATTTGTAAAACCTATTCACCCCCCCCCCCCCCCATCTAGGTGATATAGTTGACACTCAATAAACAACAAGTGGTATCAAAGTGAGGTTGTTCAAAGAAAAGCTTAACAGCTTGAACAGATCTGCCATTGGGTGGTTAAGTATAATAGCTATGGAGTCAAGAATAGCTATCTGCTTTAGGGAGAACTTTGCTATTTGGAAAGTTAGAGCAAGAATATTCATGGAAGCAATGGATCCTAGAATGTTCCAAATTGTTCAAGAAGGATCGTATGTTCCTAAGATAGTGACCAAGAAAATGACTGAAGATGAGATCATCCCAGTCAACTTAGACAAGAAGGCCCAGGAAATTTTAGCTGATGCAGTTGACACTCCCATACTCCAGAAACTGATCCACTGCACCACAGCTAAGGAGATGTGGGACTCTCTAACAATCCTTATGGAAGGATCAGAAGAAGAAGGAAGCACCACATGTAAGAAGAAAGTCAAAACATTGAGTGACAGTGACTCAAACTGTTCAGACTCAGAAGAGAAGGCTCAGTTTGGATTGACTGTCCTATCTGAATCAGAGGAAGAAGTCCAGGATGAAGACTCGCCTGAACAAGAATGCATAAGAGCTCCCCTATCTGCCTCAGACTCAGATTCAGAGACGAGCACATCTGGTAATGATGACCGGTCCAAGTCATACAATGATCTCCTAGAAGATGTTAAGATGCTCAAGATGCTGTGCAAGGAGCAGGATGCAAAGATCTCCTCCCTTCAAGCAAGAAATCTTAATCTCTCAGAGAAAGCAGAAAGGCTAACTCTAGAAAATGCAGAGTTTTGTCAACTCAAAAAGGACTTCAAGGCAAGCTCCAACCTCGACTTGATAGACAAATTTGAGAAAACTCTGAAGGCATTGATTGAGAGCAAGAAGCTGTGTTGCTCACTAACCAGAGAAGTAGCTCTTCTGAAGGAGGACAAATTTCAGCCCAAAGTCTTGAAATCTAAGAATGACAACACCAGAAGGATGGAGAGTAAACTCCCCTTTGTAGTAAAGCCTGTGACAAGCTCCTCCACACCAAAGACTTCTCCTCCACTGGTAAATGGTTGCTGCCACACTCAGAGAAGGGAGCAGAGATGCTGCAAGGAAGACAGATCAGGCAAACCCTGTGAGAAGATGGCTAGCTTGAGGAAGGTAATCTCACCCTCCAACAAGAGTGTTGGGCAATCCACTCTTGGGTATTTCAAGATTGGAAGCTCCACAAGTGGAACAAAGAACATGCCAAAAACCACAAAGACTCCTCAGGAAATTATGAGGAGGCAGAATTTTGCTAAGCCCAGAGAAGAGAAGAAACCCTTAAAGAGGACTGACTCCAGATGGAAAACTGTGAATGATGACAGCAAACCTCTACAGCATTTTTGGTCTATGACAACGTTTTTTTTGCGGCGTTTTTAAAAACGTTGCTATAGAGTTTTGGATTTTGCGGCGTTTTAAGTAAAGCGTGGCTGTAGAAGGAATTATTTGCGGCGGTTTTCATAAAATCGTGGCCCTATATAGGGAAATAGGAAAAATTAATATAGCGCTCATTTTTCGCGCTATTCCTCCGCCCTAATCCGCCCTAAATTTTCGACTCACGAGCTCTGCGCGCATGGAAGGAAAGGCGACATCGCAGATCATGCCGGTGACGTCGGTCCTCCATTTGCATGGCTTCTTCCTCCTCAATCACGCGCGTGAATCTCTCCCGGAAGCCATTATCTTCGATCTCGGTAGGAGTATGCCTTTCATTTCGATCTAGATCTAGGGTTCCATGCTTATTTCCTCTGTTTTCTCTCGCAGCCTTCAGCGACATCTCGCGCGGAGCCCTAACATCGTTGCAAGCGATAAGGGTTGCTTTCCTCTTCGTTTTGGTAAACGCTGCTCTCCATTCGACTCTTGGAGAGAACTACCGCTCCTCTCCTTGTGCTTTCATTTTTTTTTTCTGTTCTACCAGCCCAAGGAGAAAGCAAATCGTGGTCTTCATCCTCCATCAAATTCACAATTTTTTTGTGTACTCTGGCGGAGATGGCGGAAAAAATCGACGAGCACCTTTTGTCCATCGAGATCGAAGGTTCACGATTCCTCTACCCGCAGAACATGGGTTTTTTTTTATAGGATCACACCAAGCTCAAATAGTTTTCCAATTATTACATGATACAATTAATCGAGTTTTTATCCTGGTTTAATAGGCATCAGATTGTTGTATGCTAGTTTGGGGATGAAGTTCGGAAGAAAGAAAATAAATTAGACTAAGTAGGTAAGCTATCACTCTCTAATTCTGTTTTTTGTGGCTTGAACTCATGTCCTCCAGATCACCAAGAAAGCAATCTAAGCACTACTACATGGGGATATTTGATTTTGAAGGAAATAATTGGAAAATAAATTCATAGGAAATTGATTTTACCCATGAAATTAGAATATATGCATATTGGTTGTTATGATTCTCTACATGGACCCGTAAAAACTAATATGAATAGCATAAAACTATGTATGATCACTAAATAGAGAGCTATGGACTTGTCTTTGGGCATCAAAAAAACAGTGTGGTGCTAATAATCCTTATAATTTTCAGGTTGATTTGGCAACCATATTAGAGAAAGCCATCAGCTGTGTGATGTTTCTTCAATTGCAAGTGAAAGTGTTGGGCAAAAGATGAGTTCTGGCCGGCCCAAGGAGGAAAAGCTCTGGAAGAACCATGTGAAATTCTATTAGATTTAAAAAGTTTTGGGTTCTGTTTTCTGGAGGAAAAGCATTTTTATTGTGATGATTTGAAACAGGTTGAACAGATATGCTTGATTTATTTTAGTTGCATAAGATTCTTACAGAAATTGTCTCGATCACTTGAATTATCTATTTATATGCTTCATTGATTCAAGCTTACATCTACATAGTTACGTATACTAGTATGGCGTTGATCTTAGTTTGTAAAATTAATAGTTAATATTTAGAAAGTTGGTTCAATATTAAAGATTATTGGGTTGTTTCTAATGTTAGAGGCAATGCAGAACATTTTTTTTTTAAATCAATAAATAATTCCGGCGTTTTTAGAAAAAAGTGTGGCCATAGGGGTCCATTTTTTTTATTTACACTAAAGAGCTATTGCGGCGCTTTGCAGAAAAGCGTTGCAATAGGTCTTGCCTATTGCGGCGCTTTTAATAAAAGCGCCGCAATAGGTTTTTTATCTACGGCGACGTTTAATATAAAAAACGCCGCAAAATGCTACGGCGACGACGGCAACCGCGGCGATTTTGCGGCGTTTTCAAAAATGCCGCAAAATCATTGGCGACGTTTGAAAAAGCGCCGCAAAAGCTAATAAAAAACGTTGCCGTAGATAGTAAATGTTGTAGTGAACATCACATCTACCATCAGCACAGTTCACCTTCTTTGCTTCATTCATTTGTTCATACACAAAGAACTCTTGCTCATACCATCAATCAGAAAAGAAGATATAACAGGTATGAATGTTGGTGCTGTGGAAAGACAGGGCACTTTGTAATTGATTGTTGGTACAATCCAACTGCTCCAGGGGTAACAAATGCTAAACTGGCAAATAATCCTTTTCAAAATCACTATGTATATCTTAGGGCAGTTATATCCAGTATGCTCGTCAAAGCTAACAATTTCCTAGGATCCAAATTCACTTGGGTTCCTAAGGACGTGTAATCGCATTCTGCAGGTAGTCCAAGTGCCCACCAGAAGTAAATTTGGGCCCTGGACAAGGTGGCTGTTCTGAACCATTGTCAGAACAGCAAAGTTTAGTTACCAACAAAAATAACGCAGGTATCTTACTTAAAGAAGGATAGGGTTGGCGCTAAAGGATAACTCCCAAGCAGAGCGAAAGAGTGTCCTAGGCAGACATGTAAGGAAGAATCGACTCATCACTACAAGAGGTTGTTATGACGACACAATAGACGTGACGACGACAAAGATTCGAGCTGGGAGGATATGAATCCGAGGAGCATTTCGACAACAATAACCACATCGGCAAAATATAATCAAGCTATTTTTATCAGGATTGGATGGATCCATCGGAGCCGTCTGATCGTTTTCTTTAGGTACGCGCCTCTTCATCTACCGACACTGTAAATAGAGCAAATGCTCGAAAATAAAAAATTACGCTATCATTTGCCCTAAGTCACTCCGTCGAAAAACCTTCACCTCCTTTGCCGTGCTGTTTTCTCTCTCTCTCTGAATCAATGGCTCCCAAGAAAGAAGAAGTGATCTCAGGTTGTGAACTTCAGCGAGGAGGCTTCAATGCCTGCTCCGAAGAAATCAGATCAATAATAGGATTGCTGGAGGCATCAGGACTAGAGTATGTCCTGTGCGACTCCTCGGTTCTTCTCCACCGAGAATTGGGCGAGTTCTTTGACGAAGCAAAACTCGACCACACTGAAACTCGGATAAGATCCATGGTGGGAGGCAAGAAGGTCAAGATATCCGCAAAGAGCCTTGGAAAAGCACTGAATCTGCCAAGCATCCAAGGGGAAGAGGAAGAAGAAGAGCTGACCTCCGAGGAAATGTCCGCAAGCTACACATGGTGCGGACACACCGGGAAGACCTACGGGTCTATCAAGAGAGTTGAATTCAATCAGAAGGGGAAGTTGCTGGCCGACATTGTTGGCAAAGTGTTATTGTGCAAACCTGGTTCCCACGACCGCATATCCAAAGACATGTTTACTGTCATGGCCAGAATAATCCACTCTAAGAAAACCAATTGGAGTGAATTCCTCTTCCTGAGAGTGAAGAACACCCTGAAGTCCCCCTCGTATGGAAGAATAATTTCCCTTTTTCTTCTAAACATCCAGGGTGATTCATTGCATAAAAGATGGGAGTACCTCTTCATTACTCAAGAAATTGGATGCTAAGATGTGGATCGATGGGATAGGTCCATCCCAAACCATCCTCTGATGACCAGCCCGCTCCCAAGAAACAGAAGAAACCAGCAACCCAAATTAATCCCTCCAAAGAAAAAGAGTCATCAAGCAGCTCTGATGACATTGAACCACCCCCACACCATTCCACTCCATCCGGAGGAGAAACATCCACCAAAGAAAATGCTCCTGTGTCAATCATGAACCTGCTCCCACAGAGGTTATAGAAAATGTTGGAAACCCCAACTTGGGGAGTGTTCCTGCTGAGGGGGAGTCCCAACTTGGGGAGCTCAGCCCAAGACGCAGAGAAGTTTGATGGTGAGCTCTCAGCTGGAGGACTCACATCAGGAGAATGCACAGGTTGAGGGGGAGACTCAACTGGGGTACTCTGCCCTAGAAGATCAAGGAAATGAGCCAACAGCAGACATCACTCTCTCAGACTGCCGAGAGCTAACTGTAGCAAGCAAAGTAGTGCTGGTAGCTCCAAGTGAGCCCCTGCCAGAAGGTTCTAAAGGGAAAGCCAAGGTCACAGTGCACATCAGTGAAGAGTTTTCTGAAGATGTCAGTGAAGCAGATCAACAGGGAGAAGGAGATCAAGAAGGACAAACTGCTGAGCCATCTTCGACTCAGGCAGGATCTCTCTTCCACATGCTATCAACCCTACTGTCTGCTCAGCGAAAACATCTTGAACAATTCATAGTAAAAACTGTGGATGGTCTACGAAAAGAGATGAAGAGGGGAATTCAGAAAGTAAAGAGCGACATACACAACCTCAACACCCAATGCGCTCATTTCTATATTATGGCAGCTCCCGCAATTGATAAAATGAGTGAGGAAGTTAATAAAGTGGGACATCACACCCACAAAATCCTGAAAAAGCAAGGCAAATTCTCAGATAATGTGTACTATGGTCTTAAGCAGATCGAGACAGATGCTGAAAATAACCGAAATCAAATTCTGAATAAAGTTAATGAGAACGCTCATACTTTAGACTCACATCTGCTGGAGGTAAACAACAATCTGGATGCAACTGAACAATCCCTGCATAACAAGCTGAATCAAGTCAGAGAAGGACTCGAGGAAAGGGTATTTGAACAAGCCCTAAAGGGGGAGAATGAAATAGTCAATGCCAATTCACATCAGGCGATGTGGATAACAAACCAAATAAAGCAGTCGTTGCAACAACCCCCATCAGTATGATGATGCCAATCCTTCTGCAAGCACTGACTCTGCTGAATATGGGATAGAATTTGGAGAATCAGCCACTTCCAGGAAAAGGAAGAGAATTCAAAGCAACCAGTACAGGCAAAAGAGACTAAGGGAAATTCAGCTGGATCCACAATCCGGAAGGTGGAGTCCAGAATCAAGAGAAATAATAACAGAATCGTGGATCCAATTTGGATACCCTCAAGAGGATTATCAGAAAGTATATCAATCAGTTGAATGGAAGAAGCATCTGAAGCAGCTGGAAAGGAGGAAGAACCACAAGCACGCATTCCCACAAGGTCCTCCTCCTTCTCCTAAGAGAATTCCCCTGCCCATTAACTACCTTCAGAGACAAAGGCAGAAAAACAAAGGAGCAAGCAGCAGCAGCAGACGTGATGGGGCAACAAATTATAATCTTAATTTGTTTTGATGGGACAAATGAATGCTAATGCTTATTATTGAACATTTAATCTATTTATAGGCTTGAAGAACATCTCATTCTTTATATGGTTGCTGCCTTAAGTATGATGCTACTATTTGAGATGATATATCTTTTCATGTGTGGCATTTATCATTGAGGTAAGTTAGGGCTTCTTCAAATAGGGGGAGATTGTTGGGAACAGTGCCCAGCAATGTTCCTAATTTGAAGAAGTGCTCAGCTCAATGATAAGTGCAAGCTGTATTTAATGCTCCATCTAGCTCATGCTTGCAGAGATCAACAAATGTCAAGTACTTTAACTATTCCTGAAAGTATTATATATATCGTCAAGAAGAACAAGATTCGTCGAACGCAGAAGGGAGTTCGTCGAACGCAGAAGAAAGATCGATGACCGCTGAGATTTGGCGTGTTCGTCGAACGCAGAAGCAAGATCGTCGAACGCAGAAGAAGGAAGATCGACGACCGCTGAGATTTGGCGTGTTCGTCGAACGCAGAAGCAAGATCGTCGAACTCAGAGAAGACACAGATCGTCGACTGCTGAGACTCGACAAGATCGTCGAACGCAGAGAAGACATAGTATCGTCGACTTCACCAAAGTGGCCTTGTTGCTGAAAAGGCTGAGTATGACTGATGGCGTCGAACATCGTCGTAAAGAAGGTGTGT
This sequence comes from Dactylorhiza incarnata, assembly GCA_033032865.1. Taxonomy (NCBI): domain Eukaryota; kingdom Viridiplantae; phylum Streptophyta; class Magnoliopsida; order Asparagales; family Orchidaceae; genus Dactylorhiza; species Dactylorhiza incarnata. The sequence continues at coordinate 1,226 of JAWHQI010000189.1, read as the reverse complement.
CGTGTAGAAGTCAAGGTGATTACGACGACACAGTCAAAGACAACATACCGTCGTATATGCAGAAGCACCAAAATGTCTCGTATCGTCGAGATATTAGCATCAGTGGCAGAAGTAAGAAGACTTGAAGGTCTACTAAAGCCCAAAGTATCGACAAAGTCCTGTTGTCGAGATATTGTCCATTGTTGGGATCATTGTCCACAATGTCTTAGATTTGGAGAAGTCCATTCCTAAGTCAAAGATATATCTCAGAATGTATTTGATATACTCTCTAGAATCATTGTGCAGGAGATCAGGTCAGGCAAAGTGCTCAAGGAATTCATCCAAGTTCACAAGCGTCGAGACAACATACACCGCTCGACGCCTGTGACCCTGAAGCGTCGACTCATGTTTACTGCTCAAATAGACAAGGTCGTCGCTGAAGTTATGAGACAATGTTTGGAAGCGTCGAGCCAAGTTATATCGTTCGACGCCATGGAAAGAGAAGTGTCGACCAAGCTTCAGTCAGCTCTACGCCAATCAGAAGTGTCGAGATATGAAGGCATAGTTAAGAAAGCGTCGAGCCAAGTTATATCACTCGACGCCTTGGAAAGAAAAGTGTTGACCAAAATTCAGTTAGCTCTACGCCAACCAGAAGTGTCTAGATATGAAGGCATAGTTAAGAAGCGTCGAGCCCCTGTACGTTGCTCGATTTCTACAGATAAAAAGCGTCAACTAACTGATGATTGCTCAACGCCTAAGAAGGAGGGTCGAGAGCTTCAGTCTAAGAAGTATGTGTCGAGTATCTACATATCGCTCGACGCCTAATGGAAAAAGCGTCGACAGAGATGCTCAGTGCTCAACGCCTCTTCTACAGATACTCTGAGCTGAGAAATTTCTTCTACAGCAAGCTGAGCTTTTGTTTCTTTTGAAGACATTGAAGACCGTTGAAGACTTAGTGTCGTGCTGACGTGGAGGAGCGTAACAGATGTTGCAGATGGCGGGCTATAAATAGAAGGCATGACCTATGGGTTAAGTAGTTAAAAAAATCCTATCTTTCAAAAGCCATTATCGTCTCCATCAGTTTGAGGGAAAGTTTGAGAAAGAATCTGAAGAAGGTCATCTTCTCTTTCAGAACCGATCTAACTTGAAGATTTCTTTCAGCAATCTGGTGCTGAGACATCTCTCTGAAAGAAGAACAGAAGATCAAGAAGGAAGAATCTGTCTTCCTAGAAAGAAGAACAGTCATC